>VDFB02000003.1:207693593-208150734 GCA_007258455.2 Sequoia sempervirens | reverse complement strand
ACTACAAAGCATACATACCCCACGCCTTTTCAAATTGAAAAATGTTCCTCTCGCTCAATCACAAGATTTTCATCATCAAGCCCACTAGGGTGCCCTTTACTATCAACTTTTATTTCTACTATCCATTTTGTAACAATTTATTTACTTTCTTGCCAAGATTTGCTATAATCTTAGCGTTCATAGGTTGTTTATTGCTTTAATGAAGCAACCAAAAATGTCTTCTAAGTGCATATTTGTCATGATATATAGTTTACAATATTTAATCATTGTTGATTTTAAAAGCAATGTGCTTTTTTCTTTGAAAAACACAGAAAATAAGGAAATAAATTCCTTATAAAGGAAAATCCATACGTGGTGAATGCATATCTATCAGTAATATATTTTATGGCATCATACAAGTGTATATCAAATTTTCATTCGTCCAGAACTTCCCAACAATTAGCAAACACCATCTGCCAAGGATGAATTGTTAAACCCTTTTTGTTGTTGTGTTTACATATAGTGATGATGGCCAACAATAGGTCTCGTGCACTGCTTCTATTGCATGGTGTAAGCAATTTTTTGGTCTATGCACCATGTAAACTGTAAAACTTAAGGCGTGTCATTTGTGAGAAAAGAATAAAAGTGTAACTACCTTGTCTTCAGTAAATTACTTTGGATACTTGGCAGCAAATAAGATGCAAGTTTACCTGTATAGAAAAAAGACATGATGGAAAATATAACTCTGAAAGCATATATATGGTTAATCCAGTTAACTCGCCTATAGTGATCTAGAGTATGTTTTGAGACCCTCTATTTTTCTGTATTGGTTCTTGAACATTTGTATATTTTTTTGGTATAGGAACAATTCTTGCAATCACATAGGATTACAATGTAATACACCATTATTTTTTATTCAATATTTAAGGGTATTCATACAGTAGTTTATGTCCTATTTTCTAGGACATATTATCCCATTCCACCCAACTCTCAACTATATGCCATTCTCTTCATGGGTATTGTTACTACCTCTTAACAACCCAACAACCTCACCTATGATTTAAGTTAACAAACCTTATATCATAACCTATGTTTAATCCATAAACAATCCATCTAAAATAATTCTTAACCTTGATTTTCAGCTTAGGCTATTTAATTTTTATCATTGGCATCAAGTACGGTAAATTACTCTGGGAAGTTCTTTTCAAAAGCTGCCTTTATTTTCAATTAAAAAATGTAATAACCCAAAATAAATACACGTGAATCTTTTTTCACTCACTATACAGCTTAGGATATTTTTTCCACTGAAATTCCACATAATAATGGCAGACAAAAAATTCTAGGCAAGTATCTTCATATGGGATACAGGCCTATACCATATGATTGGATAAATCTTTTCCACAAGAGTCTCTTCTATGTAAGTTAGCTTCGGCATGGCCAAAAGACAATATGGATGACTACATTATGTAATTGAGACAGTACACTTGCACGAGGAAAAATCAATATTACAAGAACCTTATCATATAATAATAAAAAATCTCTAGTACACCTGCACACTATTTCATTTGTAATAACTTATTGCCAATTTGCCATAATTCTATCAATGCATTCAATGCTGCACCATCCTTTCTTAACATTGAGTCTCGTAAAAAAAGATGAGTCAAGGACCTACAAACGAAACAAAAACAAAAGCTACTTGTAAAAAAATATTCAGTCCCCAAACAATGATAACAAAGCCTACCTAAATTTTTTGAAGAATGGATTGTCCCATAAGTCTCAAATTAATAGATGGCTTGTCACCGCTTGATGCAGTGCTTAATTCTATAGGGCTTTGTGATGCTTTTATGGCAGAACCATTAATCACTTTTGTACCCTTAACATCGTTACTACAAGTGGTACCATCAGTATCGTCAACAACAAGTTCCAAACAAGGTGTGGAAGAAACTGCTTACCATCACAATCAGGGGCACTCTTAACAAGAGAGGCATACCCAAACAATTTCTTCCCATAAGCCATATCAGCATTTGAAGTTATGGATTCATCCTTAAAACAATCATCAATAATTTTCTCCCCAAGAACCAGGTTGTTTCCTTCAGGCTTACTACAAAAGACAGAGTAAAATAAATGTTCCACAATCAGAGTATGCAATATTAGTTAAAAGGTTAGAATCTTCAGATAAAAGAGAAAGAGTTTGTTAGAGACAATTAAGTATCAAGTCTAAAAATAAAATAATATTTCTAGAATCTTCCTGTAGCTGTTTTTGAAATAAAAAACATTTAAAAAAGAGAGTTGTTGTAAAAGAAGTTTCCAGATTTTAGAATCTTCTAGAAAGCAAGAAGCTTCCAGACTTCAAAGATGTAATAGCTATATATGTGTGATTGAGGACAGCTGCTGTACACAATTTTTTTGAATTGAATATATATTTATTTTCAACTCTGTTTTGCTCTGTTTTTCCCTATTCTTTATTACTACTGTTATGTTTTTATTCTTTGGGACTGTTTTTACATGGTATCAGAGCTAGATTTAGCCAGATTCAGCTGGAGATTCATCTAGAGGTTCAGCTAGAAATATTGCTAGAGGGTTTTGCTGCAGGAAAATATATTGCTAGAAATGGTTTGTTTGCAGGGCTGATATATTATTGGAGTGATATTTGGTTGCAGGGCTGTTATATTGTTGGAGTATTGCTAGATTTGTTTGAAGGCTATTTTTTTTTGCTAACTTGGGTTCTTCAAATGAAGTTTTGCCTATCTTTGATGGAAGTGGTTTTGTAGATTGGAAGATTGCAGTCAAGAATGCTCTAAGAGAGAAGGCTTTATGGAGGATAGTAAATAAAGAAATTGGGGAACCTCAACAAAATGATAGAGAAAAGGAGTTGTGGAAATGCAAGTTGGAGCAAGCTAGAGGTATTAATGGTAAAGCTTTGAGCCCCAATCTAAATAGAAGATTTGTTGATGTTGATAATCCAATAGAGCTACGGGAGAATTTAGAAAAGGATTATAAAGATGCAGACATTGCTAGCATGTTTAGTATAGAAGAAAAATTGATGAATTTAGATCCATATGATTTTGAAAAAATGTCTGATTACTTCAATGAAGTTACTTTTTTAAATGCCCAGCTAAAAAAAATAGGTGCTGAATATGCAAAAAAAGATTTTCAGTTGATTGCAATGGTTGAAAGTAAGCTTCCCCAGCCATATAAAGTATTTAAGGAATCAAGGAAAAGGGTTTTTCAACTAAATCCCAATACCCCCCAACAAAATTTTCATCAATTTTGCAAGTCTGTTTTAGATGAAGAAATTCAACTTATTAAAGAAGGGCATATTAAGAAGAATCATGCATATACAACCAAAAGTAAATTTTTTAGAAATGATGGAAAAAAGAATTGGAAAGGAAATAATAAATTTTGAAATAATGAAGGTTCTAACCATTTTTCTAGAAATGATGGTGCAGAAAAGCAAGCTGGAAAAAATCCCATTATTTGCAGGTATTGTGGGGGTGAGAATCACATGGAGAAATTTTGTTTGAAGAAGAGGGACAATGAAAGGCAGTAATATAAGCCCAAGCAAGAAAGGTTTAAGGATGGAAAGAAGGATAAACATATTTTCGTAGCTATCTCTTTAAAAAGGAAAGAGAAATCAAATGAGGAGGTAATTGCTACACCCAAGAGTAAATCTAGTGTTAAGGGGGGATACTTTTCTTTAGATTCTAATAAAGAATGGATTTTAGATTCAGGGGCATCATCTCACATGACTGGGGATAGATCTTTGTTTATTGATTTTTATGAAGGGAAGAATTCAGATCAAGAAATTTCTATTGGCAATAAAATGAAACTTCCAGTTTTAGGAACATGAACTGTTAATGTAACAAATGGGTCTTTGAAAAATGTTTTACTGGTTGAAGGATTGGGGGTGAATCTTATTTCAGTATACAAAATAGTTCAAGCTGGATATGAGTTTGTGGTCACTATTGATCAAGTTATTGTTAGAGATAGAAAAAACCCAAGCAATATAATTGCTATTGGTAGAGTTGACCATGAAGAGAATCTATTTAAATTTGCGGGGTTTGTTGATGATAAATACACACTCTCTCATGCTTTCATTGCTCAGACTGATTATATGTCAAAACTTTGGCATGCTAGACTTGGACATTTAAATTATAGAAAATTACAAGATATGGTTAGAATGGATATGGTTAGAGGATTAACAAAAAATTCAGCTTGTGAAGGTGTGTGTGAAGGTTGTGTGTTAGGGAAACATCATCAAGATCCTCTTGATTCAGGTAAAGCATGGAGAGCTAATCATCCGCAAAAACTCATTCATAGTGATTTATGTGAACCAGGATATCCTTCACTTTTAGGTGCCATGTACCTTCTCACTTTTATTGATGATTATAGCAGGAGAGTATGGGTTTATTTTCTTGAAAGGAAAAAAGAAGTGTTTGAAGTGTTTCAAAAGTTTAGGCATTAGTTGAAAATCAAAGTGGCAACAGAATTAAATGTTTAAGGACAGATAATGGGGGTGAATATTGCAATTATGCATTTGAGTCATTTTGTGAAAATTATGGTATTAAGGTGCAAAGAATAGTTCCATATACTCCTCAACAAAACGGGGTGGCTGAACGAATGAATATAACTCTTTTAGAAATGGCTCGTTGTATGTTGCATTTTAAAAGTTTGCATAATAAATTTTTGGGTTTGGTTGTTTCTTGTGCTGCACATATTATAAATAGAATCCCCACCAAAGCTCTCACAAATATCACCCCTGAAGAAGCATGGAGTGGTAAGAAACCTCACATTGGATATTTTAAAGTATTTGGGTGTATTGCTTGGGCACACATTCTTGATGCAAAAAGGGAAAATCTAGAACCAAAGAGTCATAAGTGTTTGTTTATGGGTTATAGTGAAGAATCAAAGGCTTACAGGTTATATGATTTGACAACAAACAAGGTCTTTGTTAGTAGAGATGTGAAGTTTGATGAGCATTCACAACTTACAGCCACTCCCTCTCACTCTACAACAACAAATGTTTCTCATTTTTTAGATATTTTAGAAAGAAATGGAGACTACATTGATGAGGATGAGTTGTGCACTTCTAAAAATGATGAAAATACTAGTGAAAATGAAACAACTAATGCTTGTAATCATTCTCTGCAGGTAGTGATGATGAAGAAGATGACTTTTCAGCTAGAAAAAAGACAAGGAGTGTTGAAGAAATATATAGGCAAGGCTCAAAGATCCAAGGGAGGAATGGTAGTGCTCTCATGGCCAAAGTATTACAAGTAAATGACCCAAGATCATATGAGGAAGCTAGAGGGAAGAAAGAATGGGAGCAAGCTATGGAAGAAGAATATGATGCTTTGGTGAAAAATAAAACTTGGGAACTTGTGCCACTTCCCAAAGGTAAGAATGTAATTGGTTGCAAATGGGTTTATAAAAAAAAATTTAAATCAGATGGTGCTATAGAAAAATTTAAAGCTAGATTGGTTGCTAAGGGATTTAATCAAAAAGAGGGTGTTGATTATGAAGAAAATTTTGTTCCTGTCATTAAAATGAATACAGTTAGAATTATTCTTTCTTTGGCTGCAAGTCTTGGGTGGAATATTCATCAAATGGATGTAAAAAATGATTTCTTAAATGGAGATTTATATGAAGAAATATATATGGATCAGCCACCAGGTTTCGTAGATCAGCAACATCCTAATCTTGTTTGCAGATTAAAGAAGTCACTTTATGGGCTTAAACAAGCACCAAGAGCATGGAATGAGAAGATTGATAGGTATTTTCAGCTTCATGGGTTTCAAAAATGCAAATCAGATCTAAATCTTTATGTAAAGAGAGTGCACAATGAAATTATTCTTGTTGCAGTTTATGTGGATGATTTACTCATAGCTAGACCAAATATTGGGTTAATTAATGATTTGAAATTAGATCTTAAAGGGACATTTCATATGAGTGATTTGGGTGAATTAAATTATTTTCTTGGCTTGCAAATTAGTAGGCTTCATGATGGGTTGTTTATTTCTCAATCAAAATATGCTTTGGATCTTTAAAAAAAAATTAAAATGCTTGAATGCAAGCCAGCCCCTACTCCTTTTCAATTTGGAATTAAGCTTACTAAAGAATGTATTTCCAAGAAGGTGGATGCTACTTTATATAGACAACTTGTTGGTAGCTTGGTTTATCTAACACATTCTAGACCAGACATTTGTTTTGCAGTCAATCTGGTATCTAGATTTATGCATGAACCAAAAGAAACTCATTGGTTGGCTACCAAAAGAATTTTGTGATACATTCGTGGAACCATTTACTATGGCATACATTATAGTTACAAGTCCTCCGTTTCTTTGATTGGCTTTACAGATTCAGACTGGGGAGGTGATATAGATGACAGGAAATCTACTAGTGGTTATATTTTTCAGCTTGGGTCAGGTCCAATTACATGGAGCAGCAAAAAACAAACTACTACATCATTGTCCTCATGTGAAGCAAAATATAGAGCAACAAAAGAAGCTAGAAAGGAAGCAATTTGGATTCGCAACCTTTTATTTGAGCTTGGTTTTGCACAAAGTTCAACTACTCCTTTGTATTGTGATAATCAAAGTGCTATCCAAGTTGCAAATAATCCTGTTTTTCATGCTAAAACAAAACACATTGAGATTGATGTTCACTATATTCGGGATCTTGTTCAAGTAAATTTTGTTAATCTCCAATTTTGTCCAAGTGAAGACCAAGCAGCAGACATATTTACTAAGAGTATGCTTAAGGCCAAATTTCTGAAACTACGAGGCATGCTAGGCATGATTGAGGTGAACATTAAGGGGGGATAGTAATATAATGTTCCCCTCTCTTTTGTTTTTTCTAGCCAATCTTAAGGAGGGATGTTAGAGATAGTTAAGATTGTCTAAAAATAAAATAATATTTCTAGAATCTTCCTGTAGCTGTTTTTGAAATAAAAAACATTTAAAAAAGAGAGCTGTTGTAAAAGAAGTTTCTAGATTTTAGAATATTCTAGAAAGCAAGAAGCTTCTAGACTTCAAAGATGTAATAGCTATATATGTGTGATTGAGGACAACTACTGTACACAACATTTTGAATTAAATATATATATTTTCAACTCTGTTTTGCCCTGTTTTGCCCTGTTTTTATTTATTTATTACTGCTGTTATATTTTTGGGACTATTTTTACAAGCTGTTTGGTGCTGAGAATATTGCATCCCAAATGAGCAACAGATCATGTAGCACAAACTCTCAACCAAAAAGCACACGCAACCACCTCAAATTGAAAAACTGGGGCTCAACATACAGCTCGGCTAATTAATCTTCTAGCATTTTTTCCCCCACTCCCTCCATACAATCTCTGCCCCTCCAAAATAGATCCAAATGTCCCCATGGAACCACACTATAACCCTCGATAGGACAAAGTCTTGCCCTCAATAAATAGGGCTCTTCTTGAGATCGTGTGATAGGATAACGAAATGGGTATTCAAATTGAATTTTCTAAGTCTACCCAATTGGTTCGCTACTGGATTTGAATCTTAGCCAAGAGAGTCGAAGCTGCCGCCCAAGTAGAGTGGGTCCATGATCTCACCAAGCAGGCCTTTGGCCACCCGGTAGACCTCGATGACACCCATGAGGATGACCTAGGGTGCCCAGATGGTGACAATGCTCTGCGCGTGGATGAGGCTAGGGTTGCCCAAGTAGTCCAGGCCACCCTCACTGAAAATCTGTGCGCCTGCCTTGAACCACACTGCCTCCCCAAACTTCACCCCGTTTTGGCTCAGCAGCTCAGGAAACACACATCCCAGTGCTCCCAACATTTCCCACCGGCTGTGAATAACTTCCAGCTCTGTGTTCTTCACGAAGTCTCTGGGTCCATCGACAGCCTGGCCGTGTCCCACCCATAGTTTTCCAGCATCAGATTGGGGGAAATCCCGGTGCAGTTCCCCCATGTAAAATAGCCTATTGGCTAAATATGTTCTGAGATATTCTATTTTATCATATATTACAAATACGTGTTTTCAGACCTAGCAGCTCAGTTTTTCCACTATCAATATAAAACTAGAAATGAATGGTTTTGTTAGTCACCTTATTTTGTATTACAAGAATGCATTACAACCGAAAAGGACAAGTAATTCTTTGTTTCTAAGAAAAATTCTATTGCTCCAGCTATATTCTAATCCATAATATTTACTTCTTATTTCCATGAAAAAGTGCAAAATTTTCTATAAATTTCTTTTATGCTTTGCATCATCAAGTTGTGATACCAAGAGAATATTTGATTTCATTTGTTAAAGAGTATGGTCATTTGTTTTATTATTCTATTCCATCAAGAGGGCAGGATATTGGAGGTTTTAAAGTGTGTTTTTTTAATTCATTAGTTTTTTATTTTTTTTAATTTATTAATTTTAAAATTTATGTCCACAAAATAAATAGCTATATATAATAGATAAATATGATAGATATTAACAAAAAAAAATATATTTTACAATATTGAGACTTCCAAATGACAAATTATCATAAGAGTAGTAAGAGGGAAAATTCAAGAAGTTTACCAATATCTTACTACTAATAGGAATAAGAGGAGATCCTCTAATTTCCATACTATTTTTTAATACAAATCACCTCAACCCTCTAGCTAGAAACGACATAGCTGCGATTCTCGTAGAAAGTCTATTCGCCTTCCTAGTAACCTTTGAGCTAGAGCAAGACTTGATTGAAGAAGTCACTAAGGAATATAGCTCCAAGAATCTTGAAAGATGGGTGTCAAAAGGATATAAAGTCTCATCAAAAGAACACTTGGTTGCAATGGTTTCTTTAACAAAATCCATGATCTTGAACTAAAATTCCACAATGACACTTCGGTGACCCTTGAAGATCTGACAATTTTTCTCCAACTAGATTTTCGATAAAATAAAAATAGGATGAAGATCCCAAGATACTAAAAGGAAAGAAATCAAGGTAGGAGGTCATCCCAAGCTTACCCAAAATTCAAATAAAGAAGTAGCATGAATAATTTGTTGCCTCCACATCTACCACCACTGCCCCAAACACCCAATGAGAAGGAGCATTAGAATAAGAGGTGAGAAACACTTTATTTTCATTGCCACACAATAAAAATTTTGAGGGGGCATGAAATCATCTCTTTTTTATATTATTCTAAGACATTTATTCAAACACAATAATGAGATAAAAAATTGCACTTAAGAAAAACTAGTTTTTTAAGATTTTGTTCGACTAGGGGAAATTTCTATTCCCATAATTCTTATGTTCCAAGAACTAATAGCCAAGAGCCATAAATAAGATCCTTTATTTCCATGCCCCCATTTAAAAACATCAATTTCCTCCAAGGAACAACATGGTATATTATCAAGAATAGAAAAAAGAGTAGCTTGGTCTTTTGGAGAACCCCCCTGAACCTATGACTAGGATCCTTACAATGATAACTCCAAGATTCCATCAAAGTATAGAGCTCTTAAATTAAAAAAAATAGACCACCCAACCCTCTAAAATACTTCATTAAAGGGATGAAGAAAGGGGTAAGAAGAAAGGATCAAGGGATAGAGGTTCCATGCATCATTTAAAAAGAAGGCTCTATGACCATTTTAAACAATAATAAAAAATACTTATTTGACTAATGAAGCACACTTCTTAATGGTATTCCAAACCATAGAAATTTCCCCACTTAGATTCATTCTTGGGACATCATCATCAACAACTCCTTCCAAATATTTAAAATTAAGATTTCTAGCCAAAGGATGATCTAGATACTTGCACCATCTCCAATAGAATTTAGTAACCAAAGTTGGGTTATTGAGTTTAGAATACCTTAGGACAAGTCCACCATACTACTTAGGTTTTCAAACTTGATCCTAACTAATTAAACTCCTTTTTCCTAGAAACCAAAATCCTTTACCATAAGAATTTCCTTAAGAGAGTGTCAAAATCCTTGAGAAATTTTGTAGGATGAAAAAAACACTAAGAATTTGTAAATAGGAAGAGCTTACAAAAAATATTTAAGGAGTGTCAATTAACCAAGAAAGTATAACCACCAAAAAAAATATAGTGGCTAACCCACATTGTAAATCTATCTGAATCCTCTATAGCTAATCTTTCTTGGGGTTACTAGTAGATAATGAAATTCCTAAAAAGTCGAAAGAGAGATATCCTATTCTAAATAATAAGATAAGATCTTATACTTTGTTGGATAAGCTTATGACTATTGAAGAAAAATATGTTGAATTCATCGTATTGATTATTGACTAGAGAAAAAGAATAAATATCCAAAGCTTTCCTCAAATTGGATGCCTCCTAAATTTTAGAAACCCCCACTAGATTCATACCATCCAATAACTAATAACCCATTCAATCAACCTTGATAGAAAACCAAAAGATGATAAAATATTCTTAAGGAATGACCATTTGACCCCATCATAAGCCTTGGACATGTCATCTTGATGAACATGATTTATCCCTAAATCTATACATAGAATGAAAAGCCTCCAAGGCTATAATTATACCATCAAGAATCTAGTTGCCCTTCATAAAACCACTCTTTTTATGCAAAATAAGGTAGGTCAAAATCTATTTCAACTACTTTGCAATGAGTTTAGTGATTATTTTACATGTGAAATTATAAAGTGTAATAGGAAAAAACAAACCAAAAGAGTTAGCCTCCTCTTTTGGAGGAATCAAGGCCAAAAATGTATAGTTGGTAGCTTTAATCATATTCATATTAGCCTTGGATTACTAAACAACCTCCAATATATCAAGCTTCAAATTTTCCAAAAATTCTTAAAAGAATTAATGGAAAAACCATGAGAACCATGTGATTTACCTTTCTTCATCTAAAACTCAACCATTTCAATCTCTTTAATCAAAATTGGTCCTATAAGAAAATTATTCATATCCTCAAAGACCAAAGGGGGAATACAATCTAAAATATTTTTTTCCTCCTCAAAAGAACAAGGGCCACTTTTAATGAACAAGGAGGATAAATGAAGGATAATTTCCTTACTAATGTTCAGGGGAGAAGATAGGTGATCTGCATGCATTGAGATGACAAAGGATATAGCATTAGCACTTCTTCTTTCATTGAATGAATTATGGAAGAATGATTTCTTCTTGTCTCCCTACTAATACTAGTCAATTCTTATTTTTTTCTTCCAAAAAAATATCCTCGTAGAGTGACTCGTCATTAATCTCTTTGAAAACACTGAATCCTTTAGAAGACATTGATTGGTGATTCAAAGTTTCCTTATATAAAAAGAGTGATACACCCAACATTTCTTGCACCTAATTATTTTTCCAAAAAAAAATCTATTCCACTATATCAGCTTGAACTTAATTTTTTTTTTTTGAAAAAAAAAATATATAGTAGTGCCAAATGAATGATTTCCATCCAACCATATGTTGGAAAAACAAGGACATACAACTGAGAGGGGGGGTGAATCAGTTGTCACATAAACTTAAACTTTTCTCACTTAACTTAAATTAATCTCAGATCTGATGAATAAGCAATTAACCACAAGCAATTAACACATCAGAGAGATAGATAACACCAAGAATTTTATGTGGAAACCCTGTTAGGGAAAAAACAATGGTAGATGTTATTCCACAATATTATAACCTATTAAAAGTATAATGAGAAATAATAAGGGGAATACACATGCATTCAGACACACTACCTAGAGCTCACTGCTCAAATAAAAAATTGGCTCACTGCCCAACAATATAAAATAGGATTAAAATCTGAAGGGTATGAACTGATTAAATAGATTCTACAAAAGCCTGGTTATAGTTCCAATTAAGCACAAAAAACTTTCTTCACACTTCACTCAATCTTCTTCACACTCTGCTCGAAAATTGAATGATATTCTCACATACACACATAGGAGCACACTCAAAAAATTTCCAACACACTACACCGATGAAACAATTGCTCTTATATATTTTCTACATGAGATTTCATCATAACTTAGTCAACCAAGAAAATAAAACATATTTGCAATGTCGGCCCAAATTTACAAATAAAATTTTAATGCAAATCCACCAAGATTGGCCACAACATAGTGGAGACCCAAATTAACACCTACAACACAAAAATACTTTAACTAATTCCACCATGAAGATCCACAACACACTACCATCAACATGTTGGCTAGGAACATGAAAAACCGAACATGCACAAGAAAATATCTTCAACCATGAGCTCACCGATTAATGTGGATGTACCACAAAGATAGAAAATGATTTAGAGACATCTGAGAACACTAGGAAACAATAGAGAAACATCCACAACAACTGAGATTATTAGAATCACACAATATTCATTCAAGAATACTGACATAAACCATAGAAACATTGTCAGACCAAAACACAATCAAAACTTCATGCAGACCTCTGAAACGTCTGGTAGATGATCTAGAAACACTAAAAAATAAACCCTTTAATCCACACTAGCTAGTATTCAATGTACAGAACATGACACCATGACTTGCACAGCTCCACTGGGAACTAGGAATACTTTCTTTTACAATTTTCTCAATATCCTCAACATATATAGCCTCTAATACACAAAATGCTAATAGTGTTTACATCAATACAACCACATATCAACAAAACATCCACAACATCCAAAACCATAATGCAACCATGTAAATATGAATAGTTTCTTCTTTGAGCCACATTAGTTGGAACTTGAATGGATCTTTTTGGGAAGATATAACAAGGAAGAAGAAAAAATTATAATCCATTGTCTTATCCCTTCCAATGCAAGATGTTAGAGTAAGAGACCTAGTCGTCACCAAAGAAAAAATATGAAACTTAAAACCTATCAAGCCATCAAGATATGGAAGAAATATTGGATCTTTAATTATTCCAATTGAAAAGGTTGTCTCCTAGTTTAACATGCACCAAGTTCAAAAAATACAAATCATCTCTTAACAAAGTGATAGAGGGCTCTCGTTAGCTAGAGCCTCCAAGTTTATCATCAAGATTGAGAATAGAATTAAAATATCCCGTCGAGATCTAAGGGAAAGAAGGGAACATAGAGAAAAAAAATATTACATGAGATCAAAGGAGAGTCTTACCTTGGAAACCAATAGGTGCATAAGCATTAGTTAAGAAGATGAGCTACCAAAATAAAATTTGGAACCCAACATACATAAGTAATTTGTACTTGCTATCAAGGATAATGTTAAGAAACCCTTGAGAAAAGATATAAAAACATAGCAACTCTTGCATTATATTTGAAAAAATATTAATTCTATTGGAAAATATTTTTTTTATAGAAAAAATAGTAATTCTATTGGATAATATTTTTAATCATTAGAATTTTGTAGAAAAATCCTAGAAAATTATACTTTTATTAAATCCAAAAAACTAATTTTGTTGGTGACTTAAACTTGTATGAAAACCAATAAAATATTTTTTTTGGAAAATTAAACTTGTATGCAAACCAATAAAATAATTTCATTGGAAAATTAAAATTGTGTTAAAACAAATAAAATAACTTTATTGGAAAAGGAAACTTGTATGTAAATCAATAAAATAATTTTGTAGGAGAATTAAACTTGTAGGTGGGTGAGAGCGAGAGTGGTTGCAGCAAGGAGGGAGGGGAATTTTTGAATTCTGAGGGAGATGAAGCGGACTTAGATGATTTGGATGTAGAGGGAGATGGAGCCAACTCAAAGGATGCTGATGTTGGTCAGGGCTAGCGTGTGGCTTCTAATGTTGGTTGGGGTTGGTTTGTGGGTTCTTTGCATTGACCTTCTAGGTTTGTTGTGTTGATTGGGGCATCTCTACTATTGGTTTCTTCCTACAACTTTTCCTTGTTTGTTGAAGATCCTACCTTTTTGGCTTGTAGCTAGAGCTCTACATGGTTCCCTATGTTGGGGGAGTTTAGAAGGAATTTGTGGTCTTTCCCTTGCCTGCCTGTTGTGCACGTGGTGGGTTTCCTTTGCTTTTGTGGTCTATGGGAGGATGAGTTTTAGTGCTATATTTTTTGGTGGTCAACAATTGTTGCTTAAGCTAGTACACATATGTGCTCAGTTTGAGGGTTATTCCTTTTGTCCTTTTCTCTCATTTTCTTCTTTGTGGGGGAGCGACCTGTGTCTAGGGCTTGATTGGTTCTTTGTTGTTGGCTACCCTTGTAAGGAGCACTCTTATCCCAAGATTTTAGATTTGAGGTTTAAGCCTGCTTTGTTTCATGAGTTTTCATGATTTTGTTGGTTATTTTTAATGTTGTAGAGAAGTTATGTGATTTGGATCTTTTGGGGAGTTCTTCCTATAGAGCGGTGTGTTTGGTGTATCCTAGTTTTTTTTGTTAAGATTGTGGCTTGGGTTGTTAATTGTTCGCTGGCATTGGCCTAGTTCATGGTTGTCTATAAATACTATGTTTTTAGATCTCAAAATTTTTGAAGGCTTCTCTGTTTGCTTCAAGGGATGTGGTTTTTTATTGGCTTGAAACAATCTGTTTCTGGTCTCCTATTTTAGAGATGTTTAGTGGGGGTTATCTTGATAGATTTGATGAAAATATTGGTGGTTTGGACTACCTAGTTGGATTTAAGGGTTAAGGATATATTTTCCTCCCTTTCTTTTGTTCTTCTTACTCTCTTTTTGAGTCTTCAAAATATGACTCCTATTGATGTGGAGTTGTCTCCTATAGAGGTGGAGGTTGTGGATTTGGTTGAGGGTATTGATATTCTTCAGATGACCCCCTTTTTAGATTCTCCTTTGTAGGTGGAGCTTTTTCCTACTGAGGTGGAGAATAGTTTAGTTGGAGGGGCTTGGTGCTATTGTAAGGGATTTTTTACTGCCTTTGGCTTTGTTTTTCCTTTGTACTCTTCTATTGAGGTGGATAGTTTTTGGATGTTGGAATAGTTGCTTAGGTGCTTTAACTTCCTTCTTTACGATTGCTCTCTCTTTTCTCCTATTGGGGTGGATTTGGAGATTGCTTATGGGATCATGAATCTGCACTTGGTGTACAAATTTTCTATTGCAGGTTGGTTGTTGTTTATCTTTGGAGGCATTTCATTAGGTTTAGGTTTAGAGTTCCTTTAAAACATGCTTTTAAAGGGTTTCAGGTTCCTTCAAAACCTATTTTACTCTTGGTAATTTGGTGGCTAGGTGTTGGTTGGCAATTTTTTGTTGTTCTGCTATGTTTATGTTGTTTCTCTTCTTTTTGTGAGGGTTTTAGGTGCCCTTCAAAACCTATTTTTGCTACTTTTTTTCATTGGAAAAGTTTGATACTTTGGTGTTTGGTTGTGTTCCTTTTCTTTTCTTTGTACAAGGTTCTGGGCCCTTTCAAAACCCTTCTTACCTTATCAAAAACTTTTACATAAATCAATAAAATAACTTCAATGACAAATTATATAAATATTCAAAACTATAAAATTAATTATTTGGTGAATGTGTTAGTAAGTTTGTGAAAAATCATATTATGGGTGGAAAAAATATAAAATACTAAATGATAATGATTAAGCTACTTAGAAAATTTATAAGTTTTGATTAGAGGTGAGAAAAATTTATTATGAGTCGATATTGATAATGGTTAAGGTACAACAAGCCATTTAATTCTCGTATCTTTTCAATGCTTCAAAGTACTATGCCTGAGGCTAGATAAAAGTCCAAATAACATTTGCAATGACTCTCCCATGTGCTGATGATGCCTCCAAAACAAAGGAATTATGCTTCGCACAAGTAAATGTCAATAAATTCCAAGTTTGGTAAGATATATAAACATTTTTTAACTATTATTTATGATATATTTTTAAAATGGAAAAATAAAAAAAATTAAAGATACATGTACTAGTAATATATACTCAAAAAATCAAAATTAATGCATAAAAATATTTCACCATTTGATGAACATTCAATGGATGATTGTAGTTGCATTTAAAAATGAAATATCTAAAGTGCCATACTTGTGAACTCAAACCTCTAAAACCACCCTAAAGATGCTATATTTACAAATATTGATGTTTGACACTTTATTCACGTGTTATTAAAATACTTAGTCATTTTTTGTACCCATAGACTGGTCCCTACCACATTCAAGTTGTCAGCATGAATTTTCAAGATTTCAAATTGCATTGCATTCTCTCAAGCCACCACACTTTTATAAAATTCTAAGCTTTACAAAGTTGTGACCACATGCTATTGTATTCTAGATCTCTAAGGAGATTAATGAAGAGGAAACACATATTCTTGATTTGGGGAAAGAGGATGGTAAGGTCAATATTAATGAGATGGAGAATACCGAAAGAGAGGAAGCCACTAATACTAAGGCTCTACAAAATATAAAAGATGAAGAAAAGGAGTTGTGTAGTTGCATTTTGAGAGCTATGTCAGATGGTTACTATAATAACATGAAGTACAGGGTTTCATCTCTAGAAGATGTTGTAGGAAAATTCATTTAAATAACTGATAGGATCATGCAACAAGCTATTTTCAACACTATTTCAAGTAATTCTAAGATGAAGAAAAACAAGAAGAAAATGGGAAATAACCAAGAGGATTTTGCTTAGATGAAAACCAACATAGACAACAATGAGGAGAAAGACTTGAAGGACTCTCTCAACTAGTTGAAGGTTGACTAGGATTTAATTAGTAGTCCTAAAGATTATTGATGTCTATTGATGTCTATTGTCTTTTGTTGTTCAAAGTTTGTCTTTGGCTTGTGTTCCTTCTTAGTTATGACTGTAAACTTTTAGTAATGCTTTAATGTCTTTTTGAGGCCTGTGTTCCTTCTCACTTGGTTGGTTTTTGTCGATTGGGGCATTTGGGCCTCTATTTTTTGCTTGTTGTTTTGTTGAACCTTTGGTATTAGGGCCCTTTCCCTATTTTTATATAAAAATATGTGATATTATGTGTCACATTTCTATTCTTATTATAGTTATGTTATCTTTTTAATAAGTTAATATAAAATTTAACATATATTTTAAATAAGTTATTATAAACACAAATTTTCTTGGTTAGTTACATTATATTTTTAAAGTAGAAAAATAAAATAAATGAATGATATATATGCTATTAATATTTAATCAAAAATTAAAATTAATGTATATAAATATTCCATTGTTCGATGAACATTTGATGGATGCTTGTGGTTGCATTCTGGAATGAAATGTCTAGAGCACTAGATTTATAAATTCAAACCTCTGGAATCACCCTAGAGCCATTAGATCTACATAGATCAAAATTTGAACTTTTATTCATATATTTTATTAAAAAAATTAAGTGAATTTTGGTGTTTGATAGAATGGTCCCTACCACATTCTAGTTGTCAGCCACCTATTGAGATTTCATTTCTACACTATGTTAGATATGTGTCTTGTGGTGAATTAATTGTTGAAGGGTTAAGTATTGATGTCTTCAATGGATATATACTTCATCTATGAAAAATTAAGTGTTAAATGGATGAGTATTGATTTCTTCAATCTCTATATACTTCACCAACTTGATGTTCACCATATCTTTTATAACATATTTAATTTCTCTATTCTCTATTCACTATGATATTATTGAGTCTTCATGGTGTGCCATGTTACACAATTTTTTTGGGAGAAAATAAATAATAATGCATATGATAAATAAAATTTGGGTAGGGGTATTTTCTATTCCTTGTGTGCCTATTGAAGATGTTATTATAACAATTATTAATATTTAATGGCTTGAAAAAAACCTCCAATATCTATTTTTTGAGGTAGTTTCAACTTGCTTATCCAATTGCATGGACAACTTGATGGATAAAGAGTTGGTGAAGATGTTGGTGATATCTTGTTTTTAGCATTTCATTTACTATCTTTCTTCATTGGAATTGCACATGAGCATTATAATTTTGAATTTGGGTTAGCTCCTATTGGTGGAATATTTCCCAAATTTGAATTGAATTTTTCTCCAGTTCTAGCTCTTTCCCTGGTTGTTATGAGGAATATTTAGATCTATGCTATGAAAAATGAATCAATGCTAATTTTGGATTTTTGGAGGCAGGATTTGGGTTATGACCTTTTTATCTATTCTTTTAATTTTTCCAATTCAATTCACCTCTTTCTCAAACACCTAGTTGATGGCCTCCATCATGATTCTCCTCCACTATTCTCCTCTACTAATGCCAGCTCATGTGGAAGTTGCCAATGAAAATTTTGTATCTATTTTTGATATTTAATATATATAGTGGATTTTCCACCTTGAGCATTCTAAAAAAAGAATTTGAAACCTTGGTTGCATTTACAACAATTTATTTTTGAAGACTAAAAATAAATTTAAAATATTTCTATGATTCATTTTTCATCTCTTTAACATATATATTAGTCTTAATTGTTAAGAAAATATATTAAAAAAAAAATCTTTTTAATAATATATACAAACTATTAAAATAGAAAATTAATTATATATTATATAGAAGCCTAAAAATACATTAGTAGTTTCCATCAATAATATCCTGAAAGGACATTGGCATTCTTCATTATTAACATCTTTAAAATACATGAAATTATTCTTTTATTCCAAATTGCACTTTGATGCCAAGTGCACTTTCTTGGTGATTTAATACATTTATATGTGTCTTGTGGTGAATTAAATGTTGAATGGATGAGTTAGAGTGTTGGTGTCTTTGGTGTATATAATCTTCACCAATTTGATGTTTTGGTATCCTTTATAATATATTTACTTTCTCTCTTCTTTGTTAACTACACTATATTGGAGCCAATATTGTGATTACAATAAAAGAAGTCAATTGGCCTTTAAGTGGGAAATCTTGGAGATAGGATGAAGAATATCTTTGAGACTAATTCCTTAGTGGTTTTGGAAGAAATTAAAATGGTCTTAGGGAAAAGTTTCATGAAAGATGAAAATAGATTTTGAGTAAATTATGACATTTCCTCTCAATTTGTGGTGGTTATGTTGAGCTTAGGGGAAACTAAATATACTATAAAAAGGTTGAAAAAATATCTCATTTAGCTCAAATGGTACCTAGATCTTAAATCCTTTCTAGAGTGTGCAATTGTGGGGCTTGTTTTCTAGAGTAGTGTTGGGGTATGATCTATTGTACATTCCCATTAAAATGGCTTTGGAGTGTCATTTATTATTGAAGCTATGGGAGATAATGTGGTTGCACATTTCCACCATACCCACAGGGGTCTAGAGTTTCTAAAATCCATCACTATGGTTTCTAATATTGAAATTGTAGATTGGTCTTTCACCTTCATTCCAACCTAGGAGTTCAATGAGGATTTGAACCCCTAATTTTAACTTCATTAGAAGTTATATAATGTTTAAGTGTATGAAGATACAATGCAACAAATCTATATTTTGTATAGTTTATTTTAACACTAAAAATTTGTAATCAAACTTATCAAAGTTAATATAAATATAATATTAACCTAGCCCTCCACAAGAGCAACCATTTTTTTTTATCTATTTTTATTATCTTTTATGGGATCTTTCTCCCTTGAGCCTACTCACAGATCAAAAATAATAATATATAAAAAATATTGAGATAGAAATTAAATTATATTTTATATTGAAAGCTATAAAGACATTGGTATTTTGTATCATTAATATCTTCAAAATTTTGGATAATGACAAATTAGAACAATAAAACAAAAATTTTATCTTATGGAAATTTTTTTTTCCTTAAGAGATAATTCATAATTTCCTTAAGGGAAAAAATGTAGATTTTTCTAAGTTTGACATTGGTTGATATTGACATGTTATCTTGAAGATATTATATATACCTTTGTATCCTTTAATGGAAAATAGTATTATGGGGCATGCTGCATGGGAAACATTAATGGTTATCACAAGTTATTAGATAGTTGCACTATTGAAATTATTCTATTGTTGAAAACTTTACATTCTTGTGCTTTGATGCCATGTGTACCTTACTAATGTTCTTAATTTGATGTGTCAGTGGAAGATATTTAAAAAAAAAATTAGTATCCTATTTTGATTTGAAGTGAGTGAAATTTATTGAGTTGATAACTTGATATTGAAAACTGCATGAGGTACTCTTGTGAAGCCAATTGTCAATCAAAAAATATTTGCGATAGATTTGATATTTTTTGAATGCTTGAGTACTCTATATGAAGCCAAATGTTAATTCAAGTAACATTTGTAGTGACTCTCCCATGTGCTTGCGATGCCTCAAAAAAGAGCAATTATACCTCACATGAGTAAATCCCATTGAATTCCATCTTTGCTAAAATTTTAGTGCATTCTATATTAGTTGTAGTTAATGATTTATTAATGTTGGGTTAACCCAAAAATTTTACCATAAATAGGGATGTTGAGTTCAGCTAAATCCATCCTTAAGTCCATAAAATGGTTTTGAGTGTAGTGTTCTAAATTCTAACAATAATTTTCATTTTTTTGAGGTTAATGACAAATAAGATGGTGTCATGGTACTATTAGGATACTCTAAATTCTCTTGCCTCTAGTTATATATTTTTAGAGTAAAAGAGAAACCAATTGCCTTTAGAATGGGAGGAATTGGAAATAATTTGATTTGGTTTACCTCGCTTTGAGCCAAGTTTTGAGCTAGGATGAGGACCTTTGATTGAGACAAGTGCTTTCATAGGGAGTGTAACCATAAAAGTCTTTTAATCTTGTCCACATGGAAACTCATCAATTTCTCATACTCCATTTTTACAAAGGCCCTCAAAAAGGACATGTGGACTTTCAAAGTCATTTTGATCTTTCCTAGTGGCTTGGAGCTACTCGAAGAGGGTGGTAGTAGATTTAGTACCCCCTTCAACATCTTCAGCACAACTCCAGTCGGTACCCAAAATTGGTACATTTTCTATATTCATTGCCCCCATTTCCCAAGCATGTTCAACAAGCTCTATTGTTTGAAAATATGATATCCATCCCATAACACCACTACTAGCTTGATATCAATTATGTTTGATGTAAAAGTGACATGTGTCACTTGTACAAGAGTTTGAATGCTCTACTCATCTTTAAAAATGGATGTGACATTGTAATTCATTTGTAATAAAATAAATAATTGTGTTATTCTTCATTATTCATTTGTAGGAATATATTTCATTGAGATTAATTAGAATTAATGTAGATTTCTACAATCTATTACTATCACATTTTCCATTTTTCAATTACTTAAGTTATATTTTTTAGGTGAGAAAAGTAAAAAGAAACAACAAGACAAGGATATAATAATATAATTAAATAAAAATAATATAATACTAAAATAATGAAAATATAATAGTAATAATAATAAAAATATATAATAATAATCATAATAATAACAATAATATAATAGTAATATTTTATATTAACACTGGTATAATACTAAAATAATACTAATAATAATATAATAATACTATAGAATCAAATGTGTAACACAAAATCTCAAAATCCTTTGTATTGATTCTAAAAATGTTTTATACAAAAGGAGACAAGAGTATTGGTGAATATCACTCATATGTGCTTCAATTCAAACTGTATATTGATACTATAAGAAAAAAGTTTACATTTCTTTTCTCTGGAAGCTAAGAATTTCTAAAACCTATCTAGCCCATCCCAAAATACATTTTCCAAAATCCCCAAAATAAGGAAATTGATGTTGAACGTGCCACTCCACCTATTCATAATCATTGTATTACTCAAGCATTGAGTTGTAATCATCCTCTATTGGCCACTTTAAATCCAAAATTTATTGGACCTTATTGTTATGCATATTATACTTGGCATCCATATTTTCCTTGGTTTCCTTAACAAAAAATATCCAAACTGGAGTCCAACTTTATTAAGTCATTAATTGAATTATTCAATTCATCTAATTGAAGCTTGCCACTTGAGAAAATAAATGAGCACATAGTTGGTATGATAGTCCTGAACCCCCCTTTTTAAGCATGTAGAGGATTAATTATTCCAAAATTATCCAATATCTTAGGCACCATCCCTAGTTCCAATGTTCCAAATGATTTTAGTTTATTCTTCAATTGGAGATCCAATCTGTGTTGGAATGTTGAGATCTCCCCTAATAACCAAATGGATTCAATGTTCTCTATGATTATCTTTGGGGAATTGTTGTCAAATTTTGAAAATTTGGTAATTTTTTTCCATGGAAGTTGTTTTTGGAATCTAGGTACTTTGAATTTCATTTAATGACAACACCTGCAGATTATGCTTAATGAAAGAACTTTAAAATAATTTTAGCTTCCCCATAAATCTTCAAATAAGTGTGTAAAATATTTGACAACCCATGGCTAAGAATGTCATATATAATATCCAATGATTTTTTTGTACTTCATCCTTGGCTACTTTCTTAGATTATTTTCTCTATTTTAGCTCTCCTTTTAATTCCTTTATTCTTTAAGATAGAGTTTCTCTGTATATTGAGATGAAAATTTAGCAGAACTAGCCTAAGGAGTGGAGGGGAAGCATGCAATATTTAGGGAGGTGGAAACTAAGATACCACTTTATTATATCCTAGAATTAATTTATTGTGCACTTCCTAGAACTTATTATAGTCTTCCTACATCTTCTTGGTTGTTACTTGACTGAACAATTTTGTGCTCATTACTAGGGATGCAATTTGAGTACCTGAGTAGTGTTAGTTAATATTTTAACAATCAAATTCATATACAAATCACTGACATCCACTTGAGGCTTGTTGTAATCATGAGTTGTGGACCAAATTACTAAGGTTTCATACTTAGTACTAAATCCTAATCCAAAATATAAGTCCTCATCCTATACATATGATGCAAGTAACTCAACTCCAACCTATTGTCACCTTATTGTATCCAATACAATATTAGATGATATATCCCAAATTGGTAATAGGAGGCACCCACAATATTTGACAATATACCTTCCCTCAGGAGAAATATTATTTTGTTAGATAGGAATCCCAAACAACAAAGATAAGTAGCAACCACTCTACTAAATCCAAGCTAAAATTCAAATCCAAACAAGAAAGAACAATCAAACAAGATGAATGAAATAAGAGCAATAAAACAAAAAAATCCTCATGTTGAAGTTGAATCACCTTCCTTGTCTCTCCTCAAATTAGTTTTTGCAATTTTCTCTCAGATTTTGTTGTTTGCAAATACCTACAAACAATAAGCATGAATGTTGGAGATATGTGGTTGTAAAATCAAACTGATTGAGACAGACTTATTTTATAGAAGGCCTATCGAATGAATGAACAAGATTGATCTTCTAAAAATATTCCAAAATTGATGGTGGAGGATTCATGCACCATAGAGTAGTGGGCTAGGAAAAACTATGAAATGGATAGTCAAGATCGAAAGAAGACGGAGAAAATCAATGGTTGAGATTTGAAAATGAGAGAGTGGGGGGATAATGGAGGAATTCATGAGAGGATAATCTTTGACCAAGTGGGAGAATAAATTATTTATTTGTGGGAGAAGAGGAAAATGGGCATTTAATTAAAATTATTATGCAATCAATTTAATTAAATAAGATGAAATAGGAAAGGGATATTAAATAATAATCTAGATTAATTATTTAATGGTGAAAGAGTGACAAATATAGTTAAATAATTTCAAGAATTATTTAACTATAGAAGAATGAAGAAGACCAATGAATATATGAATAATTATAAATAATTATTTAACTATAGGTGAGTGATGCAGAATTAATAATTAAATGAATAATAATTCATTTAATTATAGAGAAAAATAAAATTTTAGTGACACAATTAAAAAGATAATTTATTTAGTTGATCAATGAGAATAAAGATCAAGAAAATGAATTAATTAAATAATTAAAATTATTTAATTACACAAGAAAGAAGACCAAGACAATTTGTACATTTTTCCCCTCTTTGACATAATGCAGTTTATCGTGTCGTGTCAAAGAAATTCAGTCAAAACATGCCTGGGTGAAAGTAGGGTGGACGTATGCCCCCTAAAAAATTTTTAACAAAGTTTTGAATTTTTTATTTTAAATTTGGAAATTGTTTTGATAAGTCAATTTGACAACTAGGAGTTCAATGGTGGTGATATAAATGATTTCCAAGGTCATTTAGAGGGTCAAGTTTAGGTTCAAAGTGGTGAAAGAGTTCATCCAATACACATCCCTAGTGCAAACCCTAGAATACCCTAATTGGATTGCCTATAAATATGTAGTTTGATTTATAAATTTTCTCATTTGTGCATTACAAATTTAGAAATTTAGGAGCTTTAGGAGAGAGAAGCTGATAATATGTCACTTGTTCCACACTTTGCACACTAAGGATATCACATATGTACCTTCTGTTGACTTGAGGGAGTAGAGCACCTGGTAAGTACTCCAAACCCACTTTGTCATTTTTTTGTTTTTTGTGCATTTAGGGCTAGGAATAATTTAGCAGGAAATTGCGTCGAACACCATTTAATGAAATTGTGTGCATGAATGATGTAGGTGAATGTGTTTTGCTACAATTTCCTTGTTGTGATGCAATTGCTAGGGCATAGGAAGGTTGCTTGTGGTACAACACATCTAAAAAGGTGTGCCACATTTTCTTCCTGTGTTGCACATGTGACCAAGAATGGTGCAACCAATAAATAGCACAAGCACAAGGGGAAATGATGCATGTGACAGGGGAATGACACAATTGATAAGGGGTTGACCATAATTAACCCCAATGACAAATTAGTTGAGGCGTGCAATGCAATTGTAGTTTCATGATGCATGTACAAGAATAGTGATGTGAATGACTTCTATGATGCAATTGATAGGTAGAATGGCATAATTAATTGGTTAAAATTTTTCCCCATTTGAAGATAAAATGACATCCAATGTAGGTCCAACAGGTCAAATGAATATTTTGAACTAACAAAATAATTTTTTTGGTGACCTCAAGTTGTTCTTCCCCTATCTATACTCGAGAGTCATGACTAGTGAAATTTCAGCTTTGGGATCAACTATTGGATGTTGAGAGGCATGCACTGCTAGATCTAGGATTGTTCTATTTTCACATATATGCCCATTGTCAAGGAAAACCAAGCTATGTTGATAGCACTTGTGGAGCGATGGAAATATGAGACTCGCACATTTCACTTGCTGACCAAAGAGGCTACTGTGACCTTGGCGGATGTGTATAGGATATTGTAATTGTCGATACATATGGCGCAAGTGAGATATGATATCATTCAAGGGTTGCAGTTGATCTATGATCACTATGACTATGAGGATGTGTCAAAGCTTTGTGTGAAGGGTTATGAGATCAGATGGGAGACCCTGGTAAAGAGATATGATAGATTTGACTACATTTTGTGTACATTGATTGTTGGCATCTTGATTCCAGACTATAGGGGCCATGGTTTTCCAGTAGGGTGGGGCAGAGAGGTTTTAGCAAGGATGATGCATTCAATGAGATAATATACACTTGGGTTCCATGTTTATTAGGTACATATGCTTTATTTCCAGCTGCGTGGCATCACATACCATGGTGGATAGAGCATGAGTTGTGGAGTGACACTACTAATGGTGTGGGCATGGGAGTACATAGTAGTGCTCTAATCGATAGTAGGGTGATAGTTGGGAGATGGGATGCCATATGCATATTTGTATGGTGGTGTGGTGATGCTGATAAATGTAGGTGATACAAGATATTGGAGACATGGTATATATGTGTTGGTCAACTTCGTTTGGAGGCTATTTAGATATTTCCAATAGTTGGGGGATGAGGATGAGCATTTTCCATGGTGCCACCAACCTAGGTATTTGATTAGTCAGACATTACAGTCACAACATATTATTGAGATGTATCTGCTAGAGCAGGTTAGGTGATAGTTCAGAGAAGTACAATGTGTATCTATGAGGACAACTGAGTTTGCACACTCCTCATGGGAGGTGCATCCATGGGGATAGGTTATACTAGTTACTATAGCCAAGAAAGATATTGATGCACTATGTCTAGTGTAGTGGGAATGAAGAGGGGGTGTAGTAGATCTAAGGATGGCCACAGAGTATGATGCATGGTGGTTGACACACATGCCAACTCCATATACTGATCTTGATTAGCCAACACTTGTAGAGCTCAAAAGTAGGGTCCTGAGAGGCAAAAGGGGTGGAGGGAAAGGAGATGGGGGATTAGGAGATGGAGGATGAGGAGATGATGAAGCAGATGATAGAGGATGCCAAGGAGGAGACCAAGATAGGAGGAGGAGGGACAAGAGATGAAAGGTGGTGAGGCGTTTGTCACCAATCAATGAGGAGGGTGAGGAGGGGCATCTAGAGGATAGCATGGATGAAGAGAGGTTGGAAGAGGGAGAGCAGGATGCAGAGGTACCTTCTTTGGAGGTAGGGTAGTAGGATGTAGATATGATAGAGTTTGATGTGGAGGAGGAACACATGGAGGAGAGAGGGGAGGAGCCAAATATGGGATAGGTTGAGAGAGTACTTCGGGAGATGATTGTGATGGGAGTGCATGTAGAGGAGGGGATCGAGGAGGTAGGAGTTAGGGGTGATGATGGGTTAGTTGATCAACAAATAGTTTTTTTAGAAGCATGGGTATAGGTACTAGAATTGGAGGTGGGGGAATTGAGGTCGGAGAGGGATGGTCTAAGGATAGAGAGGGACACTCTATAGATAAAGAGGGACCTAGCATTGATTAGCCAACAACAAAAAGATCAATGAATGCTAGATTTTGTGGCCACCTATAGTGGATTAGTCTTGGATGTAGCATAAGAGCTGGAGAGATCTAGCATGGGGCTATAGTATTACTAGGATTTATATGAAAGAATAGTGCCACCTAAGAGGAGAGAGTCAAGATTCACCGAGGATAAAATTCAATCTCAAAGTAGGTCTCACAACACATCACACAACTGACACTCTCATAGTAGGTCACAAAGTGGTAGTGTATTAGGCCCAACATGGTCCACCCCATATGATAGGCCATCAACATTAGAGAATAGGTCTTTAGGCTCACCACAACAAGAGGAAAGTAAGCCATTAGGTTTAGGGGAGTAGGACATCTCAGGCTAGAGCATGTTTTGACATTATTTATTATGACACTATATTTTGACCATCGAGCCTATGAGCTCTATTTTTTATACATGATACATCTTGACATTGTGCAATGACACATTTTGAGTGATATATGCTATGATTTTTGGTGGTGATTTATGATATACAATCTTATGTGAGTATGCTTTATGGTTATGATTATTTTATGGATTTTTATGCTTTTATGATGTTTATTTATGCATTCTATATGATCATACGATGGTGTGATATGTTAATGCAACATAAATGACCTACCTTGTGATATGTGGATGTAATTAATGTTATGTAATATGATGTTTATGGATTATGCATTCAATGATTAGAAATGTCTAATGTAAATGCAAAATATGATGTATGATATGATTGTGATTATGCAATTCTTATAAAAATGTCTATGCAATGCATATGAAATGTGATAAATGGAAGTGGACTATGATTATAATGTAAAATGCAATGACATGCCTAATATGTTATGATGCTATGAAATGATAATGCCATATGGATGCACTCTATGTTTTTTGTATTTTCTCAACAAAATATATGTGGCTTATTATGATGATGTCTATAATTATAGTGCTTTCTATAATGTTTCCTAACATGTTCATGTATGCAAGGTATTTTTGTGTGTCATAGGGCACTGCCAAGATGCAGATAGAAGAAATGTTAGCATGGAAGAGATGGATGTTAGTGTGGAGAATGGAAAAGAAAGTGTGAAGTCAACAAGGAAATGACAAAGGAAAAACATACATGATTTTATGTTTATTATCATCAAGCATAAAATATATAGAAAATGGATCACAGACACCATGGTATGACATAGACCAAGGTGTACAAGGTTACCATTTGTAAGAGACAATTAGTCAAAAGACAATGCCAAAAGACTAGGAATTCCCTAAATCATACTAAGGACCCAATTTCCCTAGTATTTTTTCCAAGACATACCAAAAACAATAAGCAAAATAAAAGAGATCATGATGCATCATCGCTCCTCTAAATCCTTGACAGGACATCCTCAAGGTGGCTAGTAACCTAATCAAAGATAAGCCAAAAGATAAGACAAACTCAGACCAACAAAGTACACAACCATTTAGATTGATTTCTAGAGAGATAATGCTTATTGATAGGATTGACAGGGTTGACTGATTGATGTGATTGATTAGGTTGACCAAGTGACCAATTGTTTATGCCCGGTTTCTAGAAAGACACATCATGTTTAAGGAAAATGATTGAGTTGACCAATTGATTGAATGTCCACGGTTGTTTGACCAAATTGGAGTGATCGATAGAACTGACCAATTGAGAAGATTGATTGATTAATTGACCAAAGTGACAGATCAATAAGTTTGACCATTTGACAAGATTGGTTAACCATTATTGAAAAATTTAGATAATTTATCAATGAGATGACCATGCCTAGGTGTCACAAAAGACATATCCTATATAAGGTGAGAGATAAGATTGACCAATGACCATGTCTAAATCTTAGGAAGGATACATCTTGATAGAAGAAGAGTGATAAGACCAAATGAGGAAAATGACATAATGCCACATTCTATCATAAGACTAATGACTTAGGTGATAGTGATGATTAGGTAATTGAACGATTAAAGATTAAATATTTGTTGGATATTCTTTTCTGTTGATTCATGATTTGGTTTGAATAATGATTGTTTGAGGATAAAGAACATGACTAGACTCGACAAAGCCTAAAGGAATGACCTAGGGCCTCGAGGGCTCATCGATTGATGACCTTTCCTACATTATACACATAGAGACCTCATAGTTTGACTGAATGACAAAAATTGATAGTCCTTGAAAAAACCCTAAGGATAGACCTAATGTCTTGGGGGCTAATCGAGTGATGGCCTTTCCTACGTAGCAATGCATAGAGACAACATAGCTTAAACAAATTGACATAGACTGACTTTGAATCTGACTCTATTTTTGGAGTTTTGAAGTGTTATGATTTTTTTTTGGATTTTTGATGATTTATGATATTTTTGTATTTTGATGTTTTAAAAGATGATACCATGTGTAGGATCCCATAAAGACATAAGTCAAGGAATTTCCCCCAGTTAGGTATAGGACCAACTTATTATGTGTGAGGGGATTGATGGATGCAAAGGATGGTCAAGAAAGTGAAGGATGCTAAATGTCAATGGTTTTCAAGCAATAGGAAGTATGAAAAAGCTTTATTATGGACAAATGATATGTGTGAACAGATGAGCGCAAGGAAAAAAAATATGTAGAGTGATAGTAGACAGAGGAGCATAGACTGACTACGCATGACACCTATTTTCTAGGTTTTCACCATGGTACTTATCAAAGTGCCACCAAAGTGATTTTCACTTTTGGATGAATTATTTCTCTTTACTATTTAATTTTTTAATTTTAATTTTTTTTTTTGTTGTCACCAAGATGCCTGTTTGCCCAGTTTTCATTAGGGTGACAATTTTTTTCATTTTTGTTTTTTATTTTTATTTTTTTACTTTTGGATGAGATACTCTGAGAATTAGGTGTAATATCTGTGAAGGTGCATACTATTTATAGGCTCAGGTAATGGTTCACCTTCAAGAGCGGAGAGCTAATGGCGCCAAATCCATATGTTGTTGTCATGATATAAGGGTCTAACCAATTGGGTTCAAAATTTTTAAGCTTTTCTTGATCTATCTAATTCTTTGGATTCTCTTTCAAGACTAATTCACCAATGTCAAAGCTTCTAAGTCAAACCTTCTTGTTGTAGCTCAGTTGAAGGCTATTTTGATATTCCTACAAATGGACCAAGGCATTTTGTATCTTTTCATCCAATAACTCTAGCTCATGTAGATGAGATACACGATATTCATCTTGATCAATCAACCCTTGCATAGATACCCTTAGGGATGGTAACTTGATCTCGATGGGAAGTATGGCCTCAAATCCAAAGACAAGGGAATATGGAGTGGCTCATGTGGGAGTGTGAATACTAGTATGGTAGGCCCATAAAGAAGGATTGAGTTGGGTGTGCCTATCATGACCAACATGATTGATAGTCTTTTTTAAGATTTTAAGGATAGTCTTATTAGATGCCTAAGCTTGATCATTACCCTAGGGGTAATATTGGGTGGTGAAATGGAGTTGGATATGTAACTTTTCACAAATATCATAGACATCCTGATTCTTGAAAGGGTGACCACTATCCGTAATGATGGATTGAGGGATACCATCGTGAAATATAAGGTAATCAAGAATGAATTTGGTTATTTGTTTACTAGTAATATAGGTCATCGGAATGGCTTTGATCCATTTGATAAAGTATTCTATAGAAACAAAGATAAAATTATGACCATTTGTGGAGGTGGGATGGATCTTTCCCATGAGGTTGAGTCCCCATTGAGAGAATGGTCATGGTGATGTGAGTGGCTACAATTCTTGAGCTGGTGCATGTATGAGATCTCCATGAGTCTAACATTGATGGCACTTCTTCACAAAATAATAGGAATCACATTCCATTATAGGCCAGTAATATCCCATCCTCATAAGCTTTTTAGCTAATGTAGGACCAGCAAAATGAGCTCCACATATACCATGGTGAACCTCTTTTAAGGTCATATGTTCTTTATTTGATTCAAGACATCGAAGGAGGGTGATATCTAGGATACAACGATAAAGGGTATTGTCGATGATGGCATATCTAGAGGCATTTTCAGATAAAGTCTTTATGTTGGTTGGAGGAGAAGTCAAGAAGGATAATTTGGTCATTCAAGTAGTTGTAAATTTATTTGTACTAGAGGGATTTGAGACCAACAAGTTCACACACAAGTTCAATTTTGAGGACATTGACTGTAGGGACCAATAGTTGTTCCACCAAGAGCTCATATTGTGATGCATTGTTAGGGATGTCCAAGAGAGATCCAATTGTTTCCATTGTATCCACTACCATGTTTTGAATCCTTGGTATTTTCTCAAAGGTGAGAATATTGAAGTACAACTTGAAAGTATTAACCATGCGCTTGTAGGGTGTCAACTTCTCATCCTTGGTATCATAATCATCATTGACTTGTTTGATCACTAATTGGGAATCACCATAAACTTGAAGATCCTTGATTTTTCATTTAATTTCCATTCAGAGTACTGTTAGTAATGCTTCATAATCAACTATATTAATCGTGCATAGAAATACTATTTGAAATGACTTAGGAATGGAATCCCCTTGAGGTGTGGTGAATAAAATGACAGCTCTTGAACCATGACTTGTGTAGGACCCACCAAAGTACAATTTCCATATTGTTGGTGTCTATGACATAGATTGATTTACCTGGAAAGTTGATCATTAGAGGATGGTCTTCTTTCATCGGTGCATCTACAAGTTGATCAACTATCACCTATCCTTTTTATTTCCTTTCAATCAACATATTGAATGTGATACTCACTTAAAATCATAAACCACTTAGCTAGTCTTCTTGTTAGATCCGTTTTTCTAAGAAGATACTTTAGAGGATCAGTTTTGGCTATCAACTTTGTCTTATGGTTTAGAATGTAGTTGTTATGCCTTGCATAACCACCCCATTTTATTCTAGAACAAAATGGGTCCCCCTTTTTTCTTTTTGGCTTTGTTGCCTTTGTCATTTGCTTTGCTATTGGGAGTTCTTCTATTTTCTTCCTAAGGTTGTCTTCTTGTTCTATTAAATGATGGTTTTTCCTTAGTTAGAATTGGTTTTCTTCTTGCTTAAAATAATTGAATAAAATAATCATAAGCAATAGTGTATTTGGTGATAATGTATTTTATATATCTTATGTGCGTCTGAGGACTAATGGAGACTTTGTTTTGCAAGATTAAATCATACACATGATGAAATTTGTCAGGGAGCTCAGTTGGAAAGCATCCCCTAATCCAGTTCGACATAGAGGTCCTCTAAGGCAAGAGTTAACAAGATCTTCCAGATGTCTTGCCGACTATTAGTGGTTCTATTCACTTTGAAATGCCCTAGTCAGCCAGACAATTTTAATCACCAAAGGTTTTCATATGTCTCCCCGACATGCTGAAGTCCCACTGACCGATTGCACACAGGGTTAGCTTTGCCACAAGATAAAACCTTCAGCATGATGTCTGGCTGAAGAAACATGGTCTTGGCAACAAAAGTGCCTTCGGGGGGAGAGTTGTGCTTTCGACAGAATGTCCTGCCAACTATGACAGGTCTCCCCGAAGTGCTGTCGGCTCAGAGAATGGAAGCTTCGGTTAGTGTAAAGTCACACCAACCAAAGGGAGTCTCGATGACATGAGGTGGTATCAACATGAGCTCTTTCCGATCCGTCAGAGTCTCATCGAAGTGGTTCCAGATCACCCAAGGGTCTTGCCTTCGGTGTGAAGTTTGGTTGAAGAGGCGAGGTCTTGGCGACAAAGGGTAGCATCGACAAGGGATTTGTGTTTGGGGAAGATGGTTTACTTTCGGTGAAAGGTATCCTTGATCCCAGAGAGTCTTTCCGACATGAGATAAGTTTGCCGAAGGATCTGGATCTCGAAAAAAATGTTTCATCGACTAGCGGTGGTCTCGCTGACATGTTTCCTCCCTTGGGTGTAAAGGAATGTGATCGATGAAAGGTGTCAACGAAACGTAGGGGTCTCAGAGATAGGGCGTGAGCTCAGGGTGAGGTCTCCCCGACATAAAGGAATCTCCCTGACCTAGGTGTGCTCACCAAAGAAATAAAGGCTTGCTGAGAGGTCTTGCTGAGGGAGTGTAGTCTTGCCGATAGCGATGGATTTGCAAATGGGAAGAGGATATTGGTGTAACCAATGAAGCTTGCCATGAATTCTGGCCAATAACGACTGTCTTGTCGATAGTTTTTATGGTATCAACATGAATTTTGCAACTCGCTAAAAGGTCTCGCCAACTATCATATGCTACGCTGATGGCTGCTATAAGGTATAATCACATTAGGGAGACACGATTAGTGTCTCATCAATATGCGATTTCATCTAAATGACCTTTGATCGCTCGAGAATCTTGTGTGGCCTGTATTCCACCAATTAGAAGAAGCTAAAGGAGTGGCCCATTGGCCCGTTGACTAATTGACTACCTCTATGAAGGAGATCGACAGAATACAAAAAACATGAACTCATTCTGGGATTGAAGGACAATGGATGAGATCGAGTGATAATGTTCAGGTCTAAAGGGAGGCTCGATGCTGCTTCCAGGGATGGTCAACAAGCAGAACGATGTAGAGTGGGGAGAAAGGCAGAAAAGAGGAAGAAGCTATGAGTCATAGGGACAGCTGTGAGGTTTACTGGCGGAAAATAACCCACATTGATGATGATGCTTTGGATCCTTCAAGGCAGCCCTTTGAAGGAGTTAGAAGATAGACACAGAGACATGGAGTAAATCTTGCAGTAATAAAATATCTAAAGACTTCTCCTGAGGACGAAAATATTTCACCAACATGGACAACGGGGATTCCATTAAAGGAAACATTAACTCTATTCAAAAGATCTGAGGGACGAACCTCCTGAAAGCAGATATTTTGTAAACCCTAAGGTAGGGGACAACACATTATTTCTGGGTACACTTTGATATATATGAAATTTGGGGCCTCTTTGAAAAGGGAGAGAGAGTTAGAAGTTACGAAGTCAGAAGTTAGAAAAATAGAGACAGTTAGAAAGAGAATAGAGTAAATAGTTCTAGAGATATATAAATTTTCAAGAGTAGAAATTTTCTGAAGGATAGAGGAGATAGAGCTACATCCTGATTTTTTGTATTAGAAACTTCTTTTGTCTTCTTGGTTAGGAGTTAGATTCAACATAAACTATAATGTATCTTTTTATTTCTCTTAGTATAGATGGAAAAAATCTTGCGTCATGGATTTTCTATACACTGGTGATTGTTCCAGCCTTGTAATTATTGCTTATCTATTTCACTAACAGTAGAAGCAATCAAATTTAAATCTACTTCATGTTGTGTTCCAGAATGGTGTTTGTCTTGAGTTAATCATTTGATTTGAGAAGGTTTCAAGGAATGAAGTTTGATTTTATGTTTTGTTTAAATAGATGGCCTGCAATCTGTTAGTTAAATCAACACTGTGAATGAATGAAATTGTGTGTTAATCACAAGTTAATTTTGTTCTATAGTTTTAGTTAGGAATTTATTGAAAGGTAACAAGTCTGGTTAAGTTGGATGGATTATTGTTCTTTTCTGTTCCAAAGCTCTGATCTGAAAAACCTGGTTAGAGTAGGTTTAAGTTTATGTTTGATCTCAGAACAACCCAGAAGTTCAAATACTAGCAGGCCCCTTGAACATTACTGTTACATTGACCATTGAGCAACATCAACATAGTTGAGAACCAACTACAAAGACCTTAGGAGCTAAGATATCCATGTGTTGTGTTTCTCTTTTAGGAGGAACATAGTAGCAATATTATGTTTGCATGTTGTTGTACTATTAGACACATCAACAAATACTAGTGCTAGAAGAAGGGCCCATTGAGTAATTTTGGATTGTTGTGAGTTGGAGTGGGTTAGATCTTGGAAAACCTAGCTCCAATGGGTAGCCCTTTGTATACACCAAGATTAGTCCATGAAATCCTTGGTCACCTATATAATAGGTTTGGTTTATTTTTCCCTAACAATGGGAAAAATGCTTTTAAAACATGTTGAGACTTGCAGGCGTATATTCATTTTTCTCCAGATTCAACATTAGGATATCATCTGCTAGTTATTTGTCAAAATACTTGGAGGTATAGTGAGACAATGGTATGATAATCTGCCACCAGATTCTGTTTGTTCATGGAGTGAATTAAAAATCTTATTCTTAGAATAGTTTGATCCTCATGCACATGCACTACACCCATTACATGAATTTGCAGCTACGAAAAGGATACCATTAGAACACATTTACCAATTTAATCATAGATTTTTATTTATGTATCAAAGGGTTCAATCTTTAGATTTGGTTGTTTATGATCATGTACTGATAGAACATTATTATTGGGGTTTAAACCTTTCATTTGCAACCAAAGTCAGATGTTGTGGTGAGGCTACATCCTTGCATGATGCATTGAACAAAGCTCTCTTATTGGCACAATTTGGAGGTGACACTAGAAATTTAGATAACCAAACTTAGGGTTATAATCCTCTTGTGCTTACAAAATGCCATCATCTGTAGCCTTATGCCACTTCACCCATCATCCCTACCCAGGGGCAATCATTTTCACCTTGAGCAGCTACAACCTTCCTAAGGTTCCAAGCATCACATGCCCCAACACCCCATATCAGGTCAATCACACACAAGACCACTGGGAGAACTTATCTCTAAAAAATCCAATCACAGGGTTAAGTACTCCAATTGTCAATGAAGTTGTGACCATATCATCTCTTTTTAGTCATATTCCAAAGCATAGTCCATTACATCACAAGGAAGTCGTGGATGAATCATTCAATGAGCAAGTATATAATTTTGATGACTTGTTCGGTAAAAAGTATGAAATGGATGTAAATTTAGAGCATAATGGAAATCTCAAGATGGAATATAGCTTTGTTGAGAATGTTACTACTAACGATGGATTTGAAGGAGATGAGGTATTAATATGGGATTGCTTTCATGAGAAATCAACAATACCTTCCAATGATTTCAACAACTCTTCTAATCAAGATGAGAATCAGGGTGATGAAGAATGGACAAAGGAACATGGTTCATGTTGGATTGATATCCCTCGTATGAAAAATCAAATAAAGGAGAAGTTAGAAGAGCTGGGAGGTCTGAAACTATCAGAACTTGTTGGGCCAATCGGATGTAGGATACATCAAACTAATCAACACTCTTAGATGGATTGCCATGTCTTCTTAGGGAGGATGGAGTTATATTTCAAGCAATTGGTCACTATTGAAGGAATACATATGGAAGACCCTTGGAGTACATATCCCCTCAATGAGGAAAATGAAACAACTATCACACATGAAAATGATAATTAGTCCATCTAAAATGATGAGAGTAACTATGTGAGGAGGTTTAATTCTTGCCTATCGTTTGATGGCCTTGATCCTTGCATTGAGATGGATTCAACAACTGATGAAACTCCTCTACCTAGTGCAGAATTGATAGAAGTGGAGAGTGGATTCATCGATGCATTTATATATTTTTTCATGATGGTGGATGAGAAAGAAACACACCTTGATGGGTTAACACAAGAAGATGACTCTACTGATTTAAGTAGTGGACAGATTGAAAAAAATAACACACTTCAATATGAGATTTCCAATGAATCTTGTGGTCAAAGACAAGGACTTAAATACCAAAATGAAATTTTAAGGGAAGGATTTTGAGTAGATGTGCATATCAGTCAAGTGTTCCCTGAAGAAATTCATGATAGGGTGCATTTGGATGAAGCAGAGGAATGCCAAGAAAAACACCAAGAGGTTATCTCAGAAGTTGAATCCCTTCAACATGACGAAGAGAATGAGACAAGGGATTATTTTCTTGGTTTTTATTCTGTTTACTCAAATGTGTTGGGTGAGGAGAGTCCTTGCTTAGCATCCGCGAATGAATTTGATATTAATACTGATAAATTTGATGCTGAATGGCATGCTCTTGTTAATGATGTATAGGAATATGAATTGAGGGAGTGTTTTCCTGACTTTGAATCTGTGCATTCAAATGAGTTCGAAGGAAATCCTTGTTCACCATGTGCTAGTATCTCTGACATCAATGGTGATAAGATGGAGGAAAATTCTCAAACCCTTAGGGGTGACATGTTTCAAGAGAATGTTGAAAGTATGACTTCATCTCAAGAAATCCAATTTTTTTTGACTCTATACCCCAGATGAATACAAAGATGTTGGTTAGTGAATATCCCAGTTGCAAGAAAAACCTTGCTTCAGTGGTGTTCCATGAGCTGAGACCTCGAGAGAAGGAGTTCATGCAACACAAGTCTACATCAGTAACTAGAAATCTTCTGAATCAGGTGGTGTCCTTTCATTATCCCCTGTGTTTCAATGATTTTTAGTTTGATTATGGCATTGGGGATAGTAAAATGTGTTTGTGGGTAAATGATGATAAAACCGAAAACCCACAACTGATAATATTTCAATATTTATGCCCTCAGAACAAACTTATTGCTTATAAAATTTGTATTTATGAGTATAAAGATAAATTTGCTAGGTTTAGAACTGTGCCTAGTAAGTTAAGATTGCTGCACATAATGAAAAATTAGTCAAGTCAATGTACAAATTTTCACAGTTTTGTGTTTGTAAAACTTAGCCTTGGAACTAGTTTAGGATTAGGGTTGTCTAGTGTTGTTTTTTTGGTTTGTTAGTTTTCTTTTTTTCTCTGTTGTTTTCTTTTTCCCGTGTCCTCTTTTTTTTTTTTTTTTTTTTTTTTTCTGATTGTAAGTAGTTTTTTTGTTTTTCTATTTGTAAATAGTTTGTTTTTCTGTGTGTAAATAGTTATGTTGTTGTTGTTTGATCTTTCTTTCTATTCCTTTCATCCCTTTGCTGATTGGTTTCTGTCTTGTTTTGTTCTTTGGGGTTTACCTGTTCTTCCCCTCCTTAAATAGTGGGTTGTTATCTGAAGCATACTTTGGTTGTTAGAAAAGAAGTGGTTTAGATATTTTCAAGTTTTCTGATTAGATGATTTTGTCCTGAATTTTTTGTTTCATGCTTGTTGTCAATAAGAGTTGTGGAAATTTTTGAAAACAAGGTGCAAAGTAGATAACCTTCATGAGCTCCTCTGAATCTGTCACAAATCATCAAGATCATCTCCTTTTGTAATGGTATATTTGTCCTAGGGTGATAGTGATGTAAGATTTGAGTGAAAAATATGATCTCCCAAGTGCTGTTATGAGGTCCATGGTAGTTTTCAACCTAGAACAGATGTTAGGCATTTGACATATTGAAAAAAAGAGAGTCTCTGAAATATCTGAAACTCCATAAAAAAAAAGAGAAAAGAGAGAATTATCTAAAGAGAGAAAAGAGAAAATGGGACTCAATATGAATGGGTGATTCTAGTATCTCTACTGGGGCTATGGACGCTTGACTAGCAGTAGAGCAATGCTGTGAGAAAACTAGATGCATCTCCGTCGGGGCTATGGACACCTAACTGGCAATAGAGCAATTCCCAGGGTATCATTGCACGATAGCTAAAGGGAATCAACTCATGTAGTTCAAATATTGCACATTGTTGTTTGAAAGATGAGGAAAAGTTTATAAAAGAGTGATGCACAATCAAGCACACACATAGATTCGAGGCTAGCTATTGTTGATTTACATTTGAGATTCTATTTCAACCTTGGTTGTTACAACTGACTCAACTGGAGTTGTGATGTTCATGAACCAAGAGTTCTGGGTAGTTGAATCCTTCAACTTCTTGAAAATGGTTAAACCATTTTCCCAGCCGAGTCGCCATTTGTTATGCCTTGCATAACCACCCCATTTTATTTTGGAACAAAATGGGTCCCCCCTTTTTCTTTTTGGCTTTGTTGCCTCTGTCATTTTCTTTGCTCTTGGGAGTTATTTTGTTTTCTTCCTGAGGTTGTCTTCTTGTTCTATTAAATGATGGTTTTTCCTCAGTCAAAATTGGTTTTCTTCTTGCTTAAAAGAATTGAATAAAATAATCATAAGTAATAGTGTATTTTATGATAATGTATTTTATATATCTTATGCACATCTAAGGACTAATGGAGACTTTTTTTTATAGGATTAAATCACACACATGATGATATTTGTCAGGGAGATCAGTTGGAAAGCATCCCCTAATCCAGTTTGACATAGAGGTCCTCTAAGGCAAGAGTCGACAAGACCTTCCAGATGTCTTGCCGACTAGTAGTGGTTCTATTCACTTTCAAATGCTCTGGTCGGCTAGATAGTTTTAATCGCCGAAGGTTTTCATATGTCTCCTCGACATGCTAAAGTCCCACCGATTGATTGCACACAGGGTTAGCTTCGCTGAATGATAAAACCTTCAGCATGATGTTTGGCCGAAGAAACGTGGTGTCGGCGACAAAAGTGCCTTCGGGGGGAGAGTTGTGCTTTCAGCGGAATGTCCTGCTGACTATGAAAGGTCTCCCCGAAGTGCTCTCAGCTCGGTGAAAGGAAGATTCGGTTGGTGTAAAGTCTCACCAACCGAAGGGAGTCTCAGCGACATGAGGTGGTATTGACACAAGCTCTTTCTAATTAGTTGGAGTCTCACCGAAGTGGTTTCAAATCGCCTAAGGGTCTTTCCTTCAGTGTGAAGTCTGGCCGAAGAGACGAGGTTTTGGCGATAGAGGGTAGCATCGGCAAGGGATTTGTGTTTGGGGAAGGTGGTTTACTTTTGGAAAAAGGTCTCCCTGATCCCAGAGAGTCTTTCTGACATGAGATAAGCTTGCCGAAGAATATGGATCTTGACAGAATGTTTCACCGACTAGCGGTGGTCTTGTCGACATTTTTCCTCCCTTTGGTGTAAAGGAATGCGATCGATGAAAGGTGTCAGTGAAACGTAGGGGTCTTGGTAATAGAGCATGAGCTCGAGGTGATGTCTCCCTGACATGAAGGAGTCTCCTTGACCTAGGTGTGCTTTCCAAAGAAAGAAAGGCTCGCTGAGAGGTCTTGCCGAGGGAGTGCAGTCTTTCTAATAGCGATGGATTTGCAAATGGGAAGAGGATATCAGTGTAACCAATGTAGCTCGCCATGACTTCTGGCCGATAACAACTATCTTTTCAATAGTTTTTTTGGTATTGACATGACTTCTGAAGCTTGTTAAAGTGTCTCGCCGATTTTCATATGCTACGTTAATGGTTGCTATAAGGTATAATCACATCTGGGAGACACGATTAGTGTCTCACCGATATGTGATTTCATCCAAATGAACTTTGACCACCCAAGAATCTTATGTGGCCTATGTTCCACCAATCAGAAGAAGCTAAAGGAGTGTCCCATTGGCCCATTGACTAACTAACTACCTCTATGAAGGAGATCGACAAAATGCAAACAACATGAACTCATTCTGGGATTGAAGGACGATGGATCGACTCAGGTGATAATGTTTGAGTCTAAAGGGTGGCCCGATGCTGCTTCCAGGGATGGTCAACAAGCAGAATGATCTAGAGTGGGGAGAAAGGAAAAAAAGAGGAAGAAGCTATGAGTCACAGGGAAAACTATGAGGTTTACTGGCGGAAGTAGACCCGCATTGATGATGATGCTTTGAAGCATTCAAGGCAGCCCTTTGAAGGAGTTGGAAGATAGACACGAAGACATGGAGTAAATGCTGCAGTAATAAAAGATCTAAAGACTTCTCCTGAGGATGAAAATATTTCACCAACATGGATAGCGGGGATGCCATTAAAGGAAGCATTAACTCTATTCAAAAGATCTGAGGGCCAACCCTCCTAAAAGAAGATATTTTGTAAACCCTAAGGCAAGGGAAAACACATTCTTTCTGGGTACACTCTGATATATACGACATTTGGGGCATCTTTGAAAAGGGAGAGAGAGTTAGAAGTTAAGAAGTCAGAAGTTAGAAAAATAGAGACAGTTAGAAAGACAATACAGTAGATAGTTCTAGAGATATATAGATTTTCAAGAGTAGAAATTTTCTGAAGGATGGAGGAGACATAGCTGCATCCTGATTCTTTGTAATAGGAGCTTCTTTAGTCTTCTTGGTTAGGGCTTAGATTCAACATAGAATGTAATGTATCTTTTGATTTCTCTTAGTATAGATGGAAACAATCTTGAGTCATGGATTTTCTATACACTGGTGATTGTTCCAGCCTTGTAATTATTGCTTATCTATTTCACTAACAATAGAAGCAATCAGATTTAAATCTACTTCATGTTGTGTTCTATAATGGTGTTTGTCTTGAGTTAATCATTTTATTTGAGAAGCTTTCAAGGAATGAAGTTTGATTTTATGTTTTGTTTAAATAGATGACTTGCAATCTGCTATTGAAATCAACACTATGAATGAATGAAACTGTGTGTTAATCACAAGTTAATTTTGTTCTATAGTTTTAGTTAGGAATTTCTTGAAAGGTAATGATTCTGGTTAAGTTGGATGAATTATTGTTCTTTTCTATTCCAAAGCTCTGATCTATTTTTTTTCTTCTGTTTCTTTAAAAACCCTAGTTAGAGTAGGTTTAAGTTTATGTTTGATCTTAGAAGAACCCAGAAGTTCAAACACCAGCAGGCCCCTTGAACATTACTATTACATTGACCATTGAGAAACATCAACATAGTTGAAAACCAACTACAAAGACCTTGGGAGCTAAGATATCTAGGTGTTGTCTTTCTCTTTCAGGAGAAACCGAGTAGCAATATTCTGTTTGCATGTTGTTTTGCTATTAGACACGTCAATAGTAGTGTCTCAATTTTTGGGCTACAAATGCAACTTCTATGTATGATCGTTCAATATAACTATAGTTTAACTCATATCCAACCAAGGTACAACTGATGTAGTATATTTCTTGTTCTTTTCCATCATTTTCATTTTGCACCAATAATTCCCCTAGTATTGATGTGGTTGCTATTATATACAATATCAAATGTCTACCATAAATTGGAGCCATAAGAACTGGTGGAGTCAATAAGTAATACTTAATTTGATAAAAAATTTCTTTACATTTTTTATCCAAATGAAGGGAATTCCTTTTCGTACCAAATGCTGAAATAGAATAATTTTATTTGCTATAGTTGGGCGATGAATCTATGGATTGATTGCAATATTCCTTGTAATTTCCTTAACTGAATGATGTTGACCTAGGTGATAACATGCACAAGATAGCTTTTGATTTCATAGGATCAACCTCCATTCCTCTGCAAGAGACAATTTATCCTAAGAGTTTTCCTAATTGGACCCTAAAAATACATTTCTTTGGATTTAACCTAAGTTTGTATTTTTCAAACTTGTCTTGTGAAAATCTTATCCAAGATTGCTAGGTGACCACTTCTTTCTAGGGTGTTGGACACTAGGAACACTGAGAGGGGGGGTTGAATCAATATTCCTCAATATTTGATTTTCAAATCAGCTCTTAAACTATCAACATCAATAATTGAACCACAAACAATATTCACAACAGATAAATAGAAGGAAACATGCAAACATATTAAGGAACACCATAACACCAAATTTTTTTACGTGGAAACCCTGTTAGGGGAGAAACCATAGTGGAGATTAATTCGCAAAGTATACTTTGTTAAAAGTATAATAAAAGGGGAATGCACTTGCATTCAGGCACACTGCCTAGAGCTCACTGCTCAAAAGAGAATTCTCAATTACAAAATATATTTGATATTACAACAAAATGTTGAACTAAGAATATAGCATCTATAATTGCCTGGATTCAGTTCTAATGAAGCACATAATCAAATTTTGGATCTTTTATCTAGTTCACACTTTTGCACTGCTTTGCTTTGCTCTGCTCTGCACACAAAAACCCTTCTATTGTTCAAACAAATCTTCTGATATTACCTCATATAACTATTATGTACTTTTTCACTCTTACACCTTCACTCTTCTTGATCCATGTACACAATATCTCCCTCAAAAATATTTTTCGATCTCCTTTATATATCTGCTTAACAAGAATTTTATTAGATATTGGCTTTAAAACAAAATATAATATTCTTTCTTATGTTGGTTCAAATCACCAATTATAATTGATGCGTACCCACACAAGTTGGCTAGACTATAGTAGGGACCCAAACCAAAACTCCAAACATAAGAAATAGTTAAACACATACTCCTTATACATCCACAACACACCTCACACAAGTTGGCCATATTGAGAGAATAAACAATAAATCATTCTACCAAATTTCTTAACTCATACTCTGATTGATGCGACACCAAAAAACTCACTAGTAGGATATTATACATGCTAAACAAACTTTCCTAGGGATCCAAACCACAAAATAATGATCATGTGAAGTATTCAAATCAAGTTATCAATCAGATACCCTATTCTTCATACTTTTTACCGATAGATTACAGTCTCTTACTTCTCTTACCGATAGGAGTAACTTCAACACTGTAGACCATAATACTAACTCCAATTTCCATAAATGAACACACAAGTAGCCAAAAGAAATCTCTCAAACCCATATTCCAACAATTTTACCCTTTGGCATTCATGGCAACACTTAGTGAAAAATGACTAACTGTCAAAACTAAAAAACTCATTAGAACCAAAATTACTACTCCCCCTTAGGATGTCGAGGAACCAAAATTACTGCTCCCCCTTAGGATGTCAAGGAATTTTTCATTGCATTCTCTCCCCATTTGACATCAATGGTAAAGCTTCCACTACTTTCACTCCCCTTTAATATTTTACTACACTTCTCTCCTTTTGTAAGAATAAAATTTTACTATTCTCTCCCCTTAGCAAAATAAAGAGTTTGATCAAAATTTGGAAAACTGCTGCACAAATTAGAAGATTATTTTATTCTTAACTTTTATTTCTACAAGGAATTTCTCCCAAGATTCCACTACAATCCCAATAGCTATAATCAAGTTGTTATTTTCTAATATCCTATTAATAATCTGGACAAGGGATTCAGGAATGGTGATGACATTATCCAACTTTTCTCTTTTCTTTATAATTTCAACCATTTGCTCTAGCATACATTCAATATGATCTTTTACTATCCAGAAAGTGCCCATAAGAGTATTTTTGGAAAAGTGAACCTTTGTATGCTTGACCTATAAATCATGAATCTTATTCTTAACTTCTCTATCCTTGTCCAAAAACATACTAGTCCTGTTTGATTTTGACAAGCTCATTTTCAATTTCCTCCAATTTTTCCTTGTATTTTCCAACCACATGAGGCCACTTAAGACAGTAATTGAAGATCTTATTGGCTGAGTTAATGCACTATCTTAGCACATTCATTTTCTTCTTCAGCTTAGCAAGAAATAGTCTAAACTACATCTTTAGATGGGAAATTATTTCCTCCTCTTTTCTATCTAGAGGCATAGAGGCCATAGCCTCCTTGACACACTCAATCAGCTCTTTTGGAAGTACATTATGTAGATTGTCCAATTCAATGTTGTTATCAACAAAGTATTTTCCTAGGATTGATTAGAGCGATGGGCGGGATTGTGGAGCACGAGCGGGAAAAGCAGGATTTTGAATCTCTAAACAATGGAGTAGGCCATGGAGCAGGATCTGAGGAATCCCAGGTAGAATCAATGCATGTTCTGAGTGTGGAGAAAGGTAAAGATGAATTTGATGAGGACACCAAAAAACAAAATTCAAGTGGACCTAGGAGGAAAGACTATTTTGGGGGGGTCCCTTGAAGGACAAAAAGGTGAAAAAGGAAAAATTTCCAATGAAGTGGTAGGGACCGTTGATAGGGAAGGAGAAAAACACAAACCTTGGACTTCATTGTTTGGTGTTAAGCCAAGTGGTAAATTGATTTTTCCTCCAGTGAGTAATCTTTTGGACCCAATGAAAGGTAAGTTTGCAATCTCTATGCCTAATCCTATTATTGATCATAATATTGCTTTGATGGAAAAAGTCTTGGCTGGAAAGTTCATGGGCCCTAAACCAAATGTTGAGGTGGTTAGGGAGTTTTTCAAAATAAAGTGGAGAACCAAAGGGAAGGTTACAGTGGCTACTCTTCCTAGAGGTTTCTTTGCCTTTGAGTTCAGCTGCAAGGAGGATATTTTGGCTATGAGGAGTGGTGGACCTTGGGTCATTGGAAAATATTGCCTGGCCCTCAAGAAGTGGACCTCTTGTCTAGATCTCTCTGCCTCTAGTTTTGATAATTTTATAGTTTGGGCTAGACTCTTGGGTCTCCCTCTAGAATACTGGAATGAGGACATTTTTAACAACATTTCTAGTTCTTTTGGAGAGCTCTTGTCTATTAACCCTATGATAGCAACTAGAAAGCGGTTGGTGTTTGCTCGAATATGTGTGGGAGTTACACATAATGTTGAACTTCCTTCTTCAATAGATATTCAATCTAAGGTGGGAACCTGGATGCAACTATAGATTTTGAATCCATTTCCTTTGTCTGCTTGAAATGTAGAAAAATGGGGAATTGGGATAAGAAATGTCTATTAAACACCATCAAATAAAAAGAAAATCACCAGTCCAACCTTAAGACTATTTGGAGAAAGAAACTTGATGGGGAAGGACAAGAAAGCAATACCAACACCCTAAATGAGGAGGCTGGAAGGAAACATGAAACTCAAAGGAATACCTCTGACTGTAATGATGAAACAAAACCTAAGGATCCTAATGCGAAAAAGAATCACCAAATAGGGGAAAAATATAATGTTGGTCCTAAGGAGGATGATGAAAAAACATTGGAGAGTACAGAGAGAGGTAAAAGGGATGAGAAATTTGTTTCCCACTCTTAAGATTTTATTAGAAGGAAAAGAAAATGGATATCCTGGATTGGAGGACATTCTTATCTAGGGTCTGTCTTTGGATATTGTAATTCTTATCCTGAATACTACCTCAACTGAATGCTCACTATCGAGTGTCCCTCTTAAACTCGGGGAAGAAAAACTCTGGAATTTGTCAAGGAAACCTTTGAGGATTTGAACTAGAACACCAAGCTTTCATGTGATAATCTGAATTAGCTTAGGAATGGTAAGACAGATACCCTCCCCTGGGAGAAAATAAAAATGTATGATAAGGAATGGGAATCTAGCATAGAGATGGAGAGCCAAGAAGATGTTGATTGGAAATAAGTCCTCTCTGATTCTAAGAAAAAGAAGGAGAAAAGAAAAAATCAGAACATTCCGAGTGGAGTTGTTACTAGAACAAGAGAATAGGTGGATTGTGGAGCTACTAATCTTAGCCAAGGTAGAAGATTGGGAAAATGGTAGAGAGAGCATGAAAGCTTTCAGGACATAGCAGATGGTGTTCAAAAGATCATCCCGGAGATTCTCCAATCCCCTAGTAAGATATGAAGATTATGTCTTAGAATATTAGAGGGCTTAATAGCCTTCACAAGAGGGATGTTTTGCAAAATGTTGTTAGGGGTCACAAACCTGATATTATACTCATCCAAGAAACTAAAATGTCTAAAGAAAAGGTGGAGAAGATCAAAAAGTTTTAGAACCATGGGAATCAAGGAAATAGTTTAGATGGTGCATCAAGAGGAATTGCTACCTTTTGGAACCAGAAAATCATTAATGGGGAACCTTTGTTGGAGAGAAATAATCATGTGGCTACTAAATTCACACAATCAAAGACACCTTTAGTTGGATCTAGTCGAATATCTATGCTTCTAATGGGAAAGGCGCGAGAAAATATTTATGGAATGAACTCTCTTCTTTTAGTAGGATTTTTGATAATGACTACTAGGTAGTAATGGGTGATTTTAATACTCCCCTTTTGAATGAGGAGAAATTTGGAGGCTCTTAGGTGAATCAGGAGAGTAAATATGATCTTTTTGACTTCATCAACAATAAAGAGTTGATTGCCATGGACCTGCAAGGAGCTCAGTATACTTGGTCAAATAAAAGAATTGGTAAGGATCTTATTCAAGTAAGGCTAGATAGAACTCTAATTTTTCATCAGTGGCTTTTAAGCTAATTTTTCTCTCTTAAATCTCTCTCTAGAGTAGGCTCAAATCACTTTCCCATAAGTTTTGTGGAAGATCCCATAAAGGTGAAGAAAAAATCTCCTTTTAGATTTGAGAGAATGTGGCTGTCCCACCCCCTTATTTTTGATGAAATCAGGAAATGGTGGAATATTGATGTTCTGGGTATTGCTATGTTCAGAATTGCTAAAACACTGAGAGAAGTCAAAAATAATTTAAGAAGATGGAAAAAAGAATCCTTTGGAAACATTTTTGGTATTAAATCTGAACTTCAAATGGAGCTTTCTAAGATCTAGGACAAAATCCATAAATAAGGATACATTGAAAATAATAAGGTTAAAGAAAATGAGTAGTTGGTGAAATTGCATGAGATAATAGCTAAAGAGGAGGAGTTCTAGAGGAAAAGATCGAGGGTGTTGTGGTTTTTAGCTGGAGATAGAAACACAAGGTAATTTGGCTTATCTGCATCTAAACACAGGGCTACCAATAGAATCTCTCTCATTGAAGTCAATGGTATAAGATTTGAGGAAGAGGAAGACATAAAAAAGCAAGTTGTCCTCTTCTATAACAACCTTCTTTCGGTGAATGGGGAAATAAATCAAAATGACCAATAATTTTATTAGAGGCTATCCCTAAGGTTGTTGAGAGGGAAGATAATGAAAATCTTGTGACCATCCCCTCTGAGGAAATTAGGAAAGCTGTCTTTTCCTTTGAAGGAAACAAGGCCCCTTGGCTTGATGGATTTCCTATGTTCTTTTTTCAATGGTTTTGGGATATTGTTGAAAATGATGTCATGAATGCTGTTATGGAATTATTTGGATCTAGAAGGATCCTTAAGGAACTAAATTCTACCTTTGTGGTCCTTATTCCTAAGAAAGTAGGGGAAATGGAGTTTGAGGTGTTCAAACCCATTAGTCTTTGCAACTCTCTCTATAAAATCATCTCAAAGGTTTTGACCTCAAGGATCCTTTCTGTCCTTCCTTCATTGATTTCTCCTCAGCAGAATGGTTTTTTACCTGGAAAGAAAATCTTAGATTCCATAGTCACAATCCATGAGAATATTCATTCAATTGTGGAATCTAAAACTTAAGGGTTTCTTCTTAAGCTAGATATATCCAAAGCTTATGACCATGTTGATTGGGAGTTTTTATTCAAAATTCTAAGGGGTTTGGTTTTAGTAGTAGAGTCATTCAGTTGGTGAATCAATTGGTTACTATAGTTTCCACATCTATTATTGTGAATGGATATCCTTCTATATTCTTTCAAAATTCAAGAGGTTTAAGACAGGGTGACCCTATCTCACCTATTCTTTTCACTATAATAGCTAAAATATTGGGAAGGAATCTTAAAATATTGATTGAAAAAAGGTCTCTTACAGGTATAAGTCCTTCCACTAATCTAATTTGTTCTCACCAATAGTTTTTTGATGAAACTATGTTGATGGGAAGATCTACATTGAATGAGGTTAAGACTTTGAAAAAATGAGAAGATGACTAGGCAAATGGTCAATAGAAAGAAGAGTTCCCTTTTTTTCTTCAATACCCCTGAGCATAGACAAGCCAAGATTGCAAGAATTTTTGGCTGCAAAGTGGAATCTTACCTTCTTCTTATCTTAGACTTTCGTTATTCCTTAAACCTCTAGATTCTTTTTGGTGTTTGTCAGTTCATAGGTTCAGAAAGAAGTTGGTAGGTTGGAAAGGAGCTCTTTTGAGATAAGCTAGAAAAAATCAACTTCTTAAAGCTTCTCTTTAGAACCTCCCAGTTTATGCTTTAAGCCTTTTCAAAATTCCTGTTAAATATGCTAAGGCCATTGAAAAGATCCAAAAAATATTCCTTTGGTTTGGAGTGGAGGAAAGAAATAGAATGCCTCTTATAGGGTGGGATTTGGTTTGCAAACCGAAAACCTTAGGGGGTTTAGGTCTTAGAAAAATCAAAATTATGAATAACACTCTTCTAGCCAAACAAATATGGAGATATTCCTCGTCTGGTGGAGAATGGAAAGAAATTTTAAGAAATAAATATATGGCTGATCACATGTCCCTTAAAGTTTTGTTGGACTCTCCTATCCTCCCTCATGGCTTAGCTTGCTAGAATGATATGATTACTGGTAAATTTTTTTTGGAATTAGGGATAGGATGGTACATTAGAAGTGGCAATCAAGCTAAATTATGGGAGGATAAATGGATTTTTAAGGAACTCCTTATCAAAATTGAAAGATTCAATAGATGAGCATGCTATGTAAAGTTTCTTTCGGGGAGTTTGTCAAATATTATTGGAATGGAGGAGACTGGGTGAACTTATGTGCGATTAGTTAGGAGTTGGATCAGCTTCAATCTTACTTAAAGGCTATCAATTTGGGATAGCCCCAACAAGATGATATCCTTGTTTAGATTAACAACCCTTTGGGTAACTACTCTGTCTCTTCGACTGTCTCTTTGCTGTCCCTTTCTCAAGCTTCCCCTCCCTTCTAGTAAAAAATGTGGATTAAAAATTTGAATCCTAATGTCAATATCTTCTTTTGGATTATGCTTCAGAATAAGGTGCTCACAGTGGACTTTCTTTGTAAACGGAGTTTTCAAATCCCCAACAGATGTTACCTCTGCAAGAGTGAGGCAGAGACAACCAACCACCCATTTCTCCATTGCTCGTTTGTTTCCTTAATATGGGGAAAAATATTAACCCTATGGAATATCTCTTGGGTGTTCACCTAGACCATTGAAGATTTCTTTTTACAATGGAAATCCCCTACTAAAAATCCTTCATTTTAAGGTTATGGGCTTTCATATTCCCTTTTGTTGTTTGGGGAGTGTGGAAAGAACGTAATAATAGACATTTCAGGGATAAGGAGATGTTGGAGAATAATGTTTTTGAGAAAATTCTTAGGCTTATAAAGGAAAAATTTAATTTGATTCCCTAAAAATATTTTAACCTTGAAGCAGTGGTGTGTACTCCCTATTATCTAATGATAGCAAAGGATTGGAATATTAAAGTGGACATTTCTTTAGCTTCCAAGCTAGCCAAGAAAAGTAGGGAGGGTGTGTGTTGGACCTTTCCTCCTAAAGGTTGGTATAAGGCCAACTTTGATGGTGCTGCAAAGGGAAATCCAAGCATGGCTGGAAGTGGAGGTATGTTAAGGGATTCTAATGGTAATTTTATAGTGGTTGTAGCCATATCCCTAGGTCATCAAATCAACCATGTGGTAGAGGCTATAGGAGCTTTTCAAGTTCTAAAGTTAGCTTATAATTTGAATATAAAAAAATTATGGATATAAGAGGATTCTAAAAATATCATTGATTGTATTTTAGGAAGGACCCCCCTCTTGGTTGATAAAGAATTGGATTGATGAGGAAAATTCCATTCTAGAAAAATTCAAAAAACTAAAATTTTCACATGTCTATAAGGAAGCTAACAACGTGGTAGACTACTTTGTGAATGAAGGGGTTAGAAAGCAAGGATTGAACACATGGAAGAATTGTAGGGACTTGAGAATTGAAGTCAAGGCCTTAATTAATTGTGATGTTATGCATGGGAAAGAGGAAAATACATTTAATGATTAAAGGGAAAGGGGCTAAGTACATCGAAATCAAGAGATTTGATGGGGTCGCGTCATATTACTTAGCTAGGAAGAAAAAGCAGCACACTTTGTGGGTGCATAAGAAAGGCTGCATAATTCTACAATAGATGCTCAGTGTTGGTAGAGTCTGTAGCAAGGTGCAAACAAAAATGAGGGGGGGTAGGAAAAGAGTTGAACCAAAAAGCTATGAGGCACATATGAAGAATGATAAGATTTGGAAGCAGATTGAAAGAGGTGGGATGGTTCCATTTATGGAAAAAATTCATGGGCCTGATACAATGGCCACAAATTACTTTGAGAAGAACTGGAAGAATGGTGAAATTATTCTCTTTGGGAGAAAGGTGAAGTTGGATGAGAAAATTATAGGGGAGGTTATGTTCACTAAGGGTGTGAAGTTTTATCATGACAAAAGGTTTTCCGATGAGGCGGTCATCATATTTCCTAAGAAGGATAAGGAGAAATTGAAACTAGTTAAAATTTCCAATAGCTATTTCAAAATTGACACCATTAATGTGCTATGGAGAAAGGTTCTTTGTGTTATTATGGATCATATCACCCTAGACGGGAGATTCACTAGAGTTTATGGTCATCATTTTTCCATTTTGAACCACTTCCACCATAAGGTAAAAATTTCTCTACCTCACTACTTGTTATGTTTGTTGAGTAATAGCCTTGAGGACCATAAGAAAAATCCCAAGAGATACCCTATTTTTCATCCTGGTCTTATTAGGTTAATATATGAACACTATCAAAGTATGCCGACTTTATCCAAACCTATTGCCTCCATGGCATCTGAGGACTATGAAAAAAATAGTGGGGGTTTGAAGAATCAACCTTACCAGGAGAGAATTGTTGAAGCCCACCCTTCCTCTGAGATGTCTGGTAAGAAAACCCAACCTAAAAAACCCTAGCTTGCTAAAGCTAACCTAGAGACCTACCCCAAATGCCTTGTCCCCTTTCAGAATATTTTTCTCAAGGGCTCCCCTACCAATAAGTTGCTTTCCTACTCTATAGAATCCTTGGAAGACAAAGCTGAGAACCCTAAAGCTAGTAGAAATTTTGTGCCCTCCCCTCCCACCTCTTTAAGAGTTTAATGTACCAGATTTCCTAGCTCCCCCAACCCAGATGATGTTAACCTCATATTAGACTGGGTTCAGTCTGGCAATATACTTGCCTCTGCAAGAAATGGAATTGGTGACATTTTTAGGGTTTTGAAATGCACCTATCAAGAAACTAATGATCTTAATCAAAGAAATAGGGCTTTGCATAGCAAGTCGAAGGAGCTAGAATTAAAGTTGGACGCTCTCAATAACAGAGAAGGAAAATGGAAAAAGAACAACATTGGTATGGGAGAAGGTGATATTAAGTAGAAGTACAAGTGCTTGGAAGCTAAAATGGTTAAAATTAAAAATAATATGAAAAATGTTGTAGAAAAAAACCATAAAATGGCTAGGCACAATGCCATCATCATCAATGCTATGTTTGAAATGATGGGAAAAATGCAACAGGGTTCGCTGGTCGTTGATCTAAAAGAGAAAAAGGATAAAAGCATGAATGAGGACCAAGGTATTTCAAAAAGGACCCATTCCAACCTTAAAAGGAAAGAACATCCTACTACCCAAATGGTTTAGATTTTAAATAGCGGGTTCCGGATTTGAACGAGTTGGATGCTGAGACTGCAAATTTATTAAAGACTCAAATTTAGTTGTTGCTGGCATTTTGTCTAGTTTTTTGGTCTTGTGGCCTTTGCTGGCCTTTTTGATGGCTGTGGACTTTTCTTGTTGCTATTTTTATAGCCTTTCCACTTTTAGTGTATTTAACGTTCTTTTCTTTTGTTTGTAAACTTTGTGGTTTTAGGTCCTTGTAAAACCTATTTTTTCCTCTTTAAAAATGAAAGTATCTTCCTAGAGTGTCCTCAGTGAGGTCCTGCTCATAAGATGGTCCATTCAACCATATATCAGCTATCTTTTGCATTCCATCTTCATCCTGAATAATATGCAACATTTTTTCTTTAAACATAGCACCTTCTTCATCACTATCTTTTGCTATTATCACTTCTGGTTCACTTGGCTTTGGTTCATCTCTAGGTGTATATTCCTTAGAGTCTTAATCCACTATATCCACAACCATCTATTCTTTTCCTTTTCCCTCAATTTTTTTTGACTTGGGTGCCGGAGGAGTGACACTAGCCAAATCTCTTCCTCTCTTCTACCTTTTCTCCACCTTATTGGAGGCTGATCCAACTTCAACTATTTTTACTAGAAGAGGAATATCACTTATGAAAAAATTTTCTAGCATCTTTCTAAAGAAGTTTTCATAAAATTGTTCACAATTTTCAAAAGAGTTTAAAAGATCAAAAAATTGCTTGCAAATCGGTATATTTTTCTTCCATACCACATTGTCATTCAGAGGCAAGCAATTTAGGAAATACATCATGATGCATATAGCTAGGTTACCAAATCTAAAAGAGTAGTCTATATCCTTCGTCAATTGTACATTCTCCAACAATTGATCCTTCATCAAACCACATAGGTCAAAGTCTTCATCTTCTATTATCATTTTGTGAGCAATATACACTGCACCTGGCGAGGTTGATCCTTCTCTATTTTTGAAGAAGATTTTATATGAAATTCCATGTGTAATATACCTCGTTAGTGGATCTTTAATCATGGTGATCATTAGAGCCCTTTGATCTCTTGTTATTCCAGTTAGGGCTTTGACCTCAACATTTCAAATTGATTTATTTTTCGGAACATCACCAACATTACACAGACCTATTAGATTTCTGATTACATCCTTAGAAATTTGATAGGGTTTATCTAGGGTAAGGATATCACCATCCAATTTGTTCAAGATAAACTGAACTACCTCCGCATTGACGAAATGACGAAATTCATTCTAGATGTCCAAAATTTTATGTTTCGCTCCTCCAAGCTTCTTCAATTTGACGGTAGACAATGAATTTATTACATCCCTGACCTTTCAACTACAAGATTCATCCATAGTTAATGTACCTTGAATTTACTTCATTTTCCATACTAAACAAGGTTCTACCGTTCACCAAATAGATATGAAATTGATAAGAAACACAAATACCTAAAGAATTTTCCGCTAAATTGACTTTTCATTCATTCAAAATTTTGTTGAAAAGGTTCTCCAATTTTTCTCCTTCAATGCACAGTGACAAATTATGGTTCCAAATTCCCTTTTATAACTTCACATACTTAACTTCTTGCCACATTAAATGCATTTCCCTAGAAGTTTTGGTTACTCTACAAGTTCTTAGACAACAAGTAAAGAATCTGATTGCGAACCTTTAACATTTTATCCAACTCAACAAATGATTCTTGATACATTTGAAAATGAATAACACAACAGTTGATGGCATCCTACGATTTAGTTCCAACTATACATAGGGGGACAAAGGATTTTCATGAGAAACTCCCCCTAGGCCACTGTCATGTAATCAATTGCCAGAAGAATTATCAGAGGGAGCTTCCTATACAACATTATTGCCTTCATCAGATTCATTTTTCTTTATCCGTGTTTTCTTCATTTGATCTCTTATCTCTTCAACAAATGCTTTTTCCTTTCCTTTGTTATCTTTTTGTGAATTTCTTCCTTGATAAACCAAACCTCTTTTATTCATGTTTCTATTTTTACAAAATCTTGCAATGTGACCAAGTTTGTTAAAATTGTAGCATACCCAATTTTTTTGTCTATACCATCCATTCCACTGATTTCCTCTTGATCTGCATTAATTAGAAATATGTCCAAATCTTCCACATGTATAGAATTTAATGTTAGTTGCATTGACATACATACTTTTGCATTCTAATGACTTATGACCAAACTTCTTACATTTAAAACACTGACCAAAAAATGATGGACTACCATAATTTATCTTCTACATTGGGAAGCCGTATGTCCAAATTTATTACAAACAAAGCAATATCCATTAAATTTCTGAGCATTGGGTTGTCTTACTAGATGTCTTCTACCTTTGTTGTTCTTTTCATGGTTCTTCTATTCAAATTTAGAGCTCTCACCCTTCTCATAGCTAAGACCTTGCTTATCATTTGTATCCTTTTGACCTTTAGTTATCTCATCAAGCCTGGTAGAAATTATCCTAAAATTCTCCTTGAATTCATTTGCAATGGCAAGCTCATTTCCAAGAATAACTACATGTCTCTCAAGCTCTAGTTCATTGTTTCTAGATTGTTGTAGTTCAATCTCTAGCTAAATGAATCCATTATTAATTTTGTTGCATTCTTCAAATTATTATTTCAAGGACTGGGCTAGATTCTCCTCATTCTTCTTTCTTTCTTCAGTTTCTTTGGTCAACTTCATCACCACAGATTCCATTTCAAGCTTTAGAGCAACATTTTCCTTGGCAAGCTTTTCACATTATCCTATTATTTCTCTTAGGGTTTGATTTAGATGGAAATCATCTATACCTTTGCTATCTTTTTCCTTCAACTGATCAAATAGTTCCTTCCTTTTTTCCCTTGAATCATTTATCTTATTCTTCAATGATTGAATGAATTTTTCTGCAGCCACAAGATTCACTTTTAGTTCCATGACCTCTGCTTTAGACTAATCAAGATCATCAAGTGCCACCATAAGCTGCTATTGAAGACCACCAATGTCCATTGTAATTCAAGATCCACCTCAATCTATTAAAATCTAGAAGAGGGACCTTACTTTGATACCAATAGTTGGACACTAGGAGCACTGAGAGGGGCGTGAATTAGTGTTCCTCAATATTAGATTTTAAAATAAGATCTTAAACTATCAACAACAATAATTGAACCAAGAATAGTATTCATATTAGATAAATAGAACAAAACATTGAAACATATTAAGGAACACCATAGCACCATAAATTTTAACATGGAAACCCTATTAGGGGAAAAACCATGGTGGAGATTAATCCACAAAATATACTTGTTAAAAGTATAATAAAATGGGAATGCACTTGCATTCATGCACATTGCCTAGAGCTCACTACTCAAAAGAGAAGGTTCATTTCCTTAAAAAATATATTTGATATTACAAAAAAATGTTGAATTGAGAACATAACATCTACAAATGCCTGGATTTTGTTTCAATGAATCACACAATCAGATTCTGGATCTTTTATCCAGTTCACACTTCTGAACTGCTCCACTCTACTTTTCTTTGAATACAAAAACCCTTTTGATGTTCAAATAGATCTTCTGATATTACCTCATATAACTATTTTGTACTTTTCACTCTTACACCTTCACTCTTCTTGTTCCATGCACACACTATCTCCCTCAAAAATATTTTCTAATCTCCTTTATATATCCACTTAATAAGAATTTTATTGTATGTCGGCTTTAAAACAAAATATAATATTCTTTCTTATAACAACTCAAATCACTAATTATAATTGATGCATACCCACACAAGTCAGGTAGACTATAGTAGGGACCCAAACCAAAATTCCAAACATAAGAAATAGTTAAACACATACTCCTCATACATTTGTGACACACCATATGCAATAGGTTGACCATAATGAGAGAATAAACAATAAATCATTCTACCAAATTTCTTAACTAGTACTCTAACTAATGCGACACCACAAAAATCAACAGTAGGATAACATACATGCTAAACAATATTCCCTCAGGATCCACACCACAAAATAGTGATATTGTGAAGTATTCAGATCAACTTATCAACAAGATACCGTATTCTTCATACTTTTTGTTGATAGATTATAGTCTCTTACTTCTCTTGCCGGTAGGAGCAACTTCAACACTACAGACCATACTGCTGACTCTAGTTGGCATCAATGACAACACAAGAAACCAAAAATAATCTCTCAAATCCATATGCCAATATAGGGACTTTTAGAGAATATCATCAACATAATCCTCCATAAGTACATGCATAATCATAAAAAATGGTCATCATGACTCTTTGATATGTAGCTCTAGCATTCTTAAGTCTGAATGGCATAACGTTCCAACAAAAGGTTACCTAGGTTCATGTGAATGTTTTCTTGTGTTGATCTTCATGATCAATCCATATCTAATTATAGCTCAAGAATTCATCCATAAGTGATAATATTTCTTATCCAGTAGTGAGGTCCACTATGATGTCAATACTCTATAAGGGGAAATCATCTTGTTAAGATCCCTAAAATCTATGCATACTCTGATTTGGCCATTTTGTTTTATGATAGGAACAAGATTAGATATCCAATCTGCATAATCAATAGAGTGTATGAATCCAACATCTAAGAGTTTCTAGAATTCAACCTTGACTAAAAGGAAATCTGTGAGTGTATTTTCATTAGCTTCTATTTGTATGGTTTGGCATTTGGTATTAATGGGAAGTGATGTAAGACAAGATCGAGGTCCAACCTAGGGATATCAGAATATGACCATGCAAAATTAACTTGTCTTTCTAAAAATAATGTTGTAAACTCAGGTTTTTCCTCTGTGGTGAATGATGTTGCAAGCTACACGATTCTAGAGTTTTATTGCATCCCAATGCTCACTTCTTTTATCTCTTCCATGAGAAATGGAAATTTCTCTCAGTCTATAGGGAGACTATCCAATCCCCCATCCTTAGGCACCGTAGAGAGGTTTTCACCTTTGGATATGTCCTTTATCTTTAATTTTTCATGTTCAATAGGTGTCTTTTGATTTTCACCTAAAGACCTATTCTTTTTATTTTGAATTTTTTCATTTTCACTTTTGCGACTAGAGGAAAGGATAGTTGCACCAAAGTATGTTGCACTATCAATTTCTATGATGAATCCAACCTTATGATCCCCAATTGGTATTGTTTCACTATTAAGTTCTATGATGAAGCTGACCTTATGATATCCACTTGTTATTCCTTCATGAAGTCCTATGAACTCAAAAATTACTTCTTTGTTCTTGATTGTGTCTAAACTTAGTGGTCCTTATTGGTTCCAATCTATTAACTGTGGGTATATGAGGGGTAAGACATCATCAAAATTGTCAAGGGTCATGGTGTAGGCAAACAAGGTAAAGATATAGGTAAAGTCATCGAGTTCCTAGAAGGTTTTGGTCCAAGCTTTCCTTTTCAAGGGAATACTTTGTTTGGGATTTGAAAATGTCTATAGGGGACCAATTTTAAACATTTAATTGAACCTTTCCTCAAAGGTGGGCTCACCAGGCTCTCTAAATGTTTCCTCAAGGTCATAGTTGTTGAATGATTTATCTGAACCCCATTCCCTTTGATTGGAATCAAAGTTGGTATAATATTCCTCAGATGTCTCAATTTCATTTGAAGCATTAATGGTCTCACTCGAAGGCAACCTAGTACCAAGGACACTCACTTTTTCTAGTACAAACTCTAAGCCTCTATAGTTTGGTAATTTAGGAGGTAATAAGGGTTCAAATATCCCATGTTTGTTTAGACCAAAGCCACTGTGTCCATCATATCCTTGTTGCTTCATTAAGACAAACCCTTTTGGATATTGCTCAACTAGCAACTGCTTAGATTCTATGTCCTCCTCTTCTTTATACAACCATGTGTAAATGTGGTCATCTAGAGATTCTTTGGCTAACTCCCCCAATTTAGTGAAGGGGGTAGGAGGATTGCATATGATAACTTTATGATGCATAAGATGTAGTTTTCCATAAGATTTTGGCAGTTTAGGAAAATTTCCAATGTAAAATAAGCTCTTCATGTTGTATTCTTTGCATCCTTTGTCTTGAATTTGGAAGGTGTGGTGAATGGAGTGGATGATTTGACAAGGTCAGATATATCAATGTAGTGGGATGGGATGGAAGAGGAGGCCTCTCGATTTATGGGAACTTGCTGGTCAATGGTCCCTTTTAGGAACTAGTGCAATACTAAAAGGGATTAGGATCACTAGGAATAGTAATTTTAGTGCTATTATGTAGAAAATTGAGGCATTGGTGGGATGTGGATGGTATGGCCTTCATGGCGTGAATCCATGGGTAGCTAAGGAGAAGGTTGTAGTGTAAATCCAAATCAAAGACATGAAACAATATGTTTCACATAGCTAGACCAACTCTTATGGGAAGTGAAATTACTCCTTTAGACAAGCATTCATCATCATCATTATAAGTCTTGATATAAATTTTCTTAGTTTTATCTATGCGATTCTTAGAGTATCCCAATGCTTTTACTAGTTTCAAAGAGAAAATGTTCAGACCCGCTCCACCATCTACCAAGAATCATTTGATCTTATGTTTATTTATGTAGACTTCTAGGTGTAGGGGATCATTGTGATCTAACTTTTTTGTGGAAAAGTCTTGTTCAAAGAAGGTGAAATGGTGTGGTATAGCTAGGTATCCAACCATGGCTTGAAATTCATTGACATTTAGGTTGGTGGGTACAAATGCTTCTTGCAAGGATTTATCAAGGATAGCTCTATGTTTAGTGGATATGAAAAGGAGTTCCATAATAGAAATATGTGTAGGAGTCTTCCTTAGCTGTTCTAGGAGATTCTACTAGCTTTTCATTTATGGAATGGAAGGAGTCCCTTGTAGAGTTACCTTGGATATGCCAGTGGTGAAAACACATTATGAAATTTTATTATTTATGGTAATGGTGGCTACATGATCATCAAAGGCTCTTATGTGATGAATGATAGTGCTATAATCATGTGCGACATGGGTATAATTAGAATTATTATTATTCCCCATATTGGAGGCTTTTCCTTTGTCATGATGTTGTAAGGGAGTTTTAAATATGGTATGATCTGCTTTTGTCTTGCCTTGTGAATTTTCTATTGAAATGACTCCTTTTTCAATGAGATAGTGAATGATATTTTTGAGTGTCCAACACAAATACGTCTTATGTCCTTTCCCATGATGATATTCACAATATTCATTTTCATTCCACTAGTTAGGTTTGATCAATGTGGGTTCATAGTTCTTGATGTCTAGCAGTTGGATGACATTGGATTGTAGAAGTGTCTTTAGAACTGATTTAATGGGTTCCCCCAATGGGGTATATGTTCTCTTAGTGCACAAATGTCCTCTATGTTGTTGGTTGTTTTAGACTATGTTCAATGTTTGATCTTGACATTGTGTTTGGGTATTTGATATGTTTGATGTGTTTAATGTGGAGGGACCTTGAGGTGAATGGTAGGGCCTTTATTTATCACTTTATCATCAATGAATCCATCATTAGTGACATTCTTGTTTTGGGACCAAAACTCACTTTTTTCATTATTAGCCTTTGGGGTTCCTTTGTGCACTTTAACTAGTACCTTTTCCATAAGAGCCTTTTCAATAAAGACACATTTATCAATGACCTCAAAGGTCATGTAACATTGGATTTGTAGACCCACCATAAATTCTCCATTAATATTTTCCACAAACATGGGGACAAGTTGTTTCTCAAGATATGGCAAGGAAATTTGCTACCCATATTTCTCCATCTTTGGTAAAATGAGGTAAGTGACTCCCCTTCTTTTTTAGCTATGCATAATTTTGCAAGGGTCACATCACTTTCAATGTTAAAGGAAAAGTGATTAATGAATCTATTAGCCAAGTCACCCCATGTCCTAATCCCTAGAGGAAGGTGTGCAAACCAATCAAGACATTGTCCTGTAAGACTTCATGGAAATAGTCTCATCAAATAAGTAGGATCATATGCGATTTCCATACATGCAATATTAAATTATCGTATGCATTCCATTGGATCTCCTTTCCCTTTATACTTCGGTAAAGTTGGTTTTGTGAAGTGAGGGTGAAAGGGTGGCACGTATAAACTTCCATTGAATTAATAGGGGTATAATTCCTCTATGGAATAAGTTTTCTTGTTCTAGTCCCTAATTGCATGTTTGTCATCTATTGTTGTATGGCTTGTATTTGTTGCATCAAGGTGTCCACAAGATATGGTGTTGTGTTGGTTTGATATTACATCATGGTGTTGGTGTTGAGGTCATATACTATATTTTGATTTGGATTGGAATTTTGTGGCATGGTACCTTGGTTACTTTGTTGATATTGTTGTGCAAATTTTGCATTGGTATTTTGATTGTCCCAAAGTCATGGTATTTTGAAATTGTGGTGTTGGACCTTGGTGCATGTTTTGAAATGATGGTGTAGGGCCTTTATTCATTCTTTGAAATGTAGGTGTAGGTCCTTGATTGGGTTTTGAAAATTTAGGTCATTAATTTGTGTTTGAAAATGTTAGTCATTAATTAGTGTTTGATAACCAAGATATTTGTGTTTTGGTTTGACACTCTTCGTGTGACAATATGAATCCTCCTTGATTTGTTTGATTGATTTTGATTCAATGGGGGAGTGTTTTGACATTTAAATGTGGGACCTTGATTTATGGTTTGAAGTGTAGGTGTGGGACCTTGATATGTGTTTTGAAGTGTAGGTGTGGGACCTTGATTTGTGTTTTGAAATAGAGGATTTGTAAAAGTCATACCCATGGAACTTGATGAAACAAATGAGCTACCAAATGTAAAAAATTTCTTTGTGTTGTTGCATGAGTTCTCTTGTTTCCAAATGTGGAGATATTAGGAATGTGTGTGGTATTTGTTTCCATGTGTGTTGTTGTCCCAAGTGGTAATGTAGTATACATTTTTTGTGAAGATGGCATCCCCAATGTGAATGGGTTTTGATTAAGTCCTTGGTAGTGCTTGAGTAGCTCCTTCCACAATTGTGGAGATATCAAAGCCTTGAGGAAGTTTAACACCCTTTTTGGCTAGTATATAAAAGTATCTATTAGGATCAACACTAGCAAGCTCATCAACAATGCATAAAATCCTTGGATCTTGGTAAGCTCTTTCAACCTCTTTAGGAATCAATTTCTTGTTGAATTCATATTTAAACCTATATTGTCAAATGTGTTGGTTGGCTCTCTTTGTGGTGTATATTGATTTGAATTTGATACAAGGTTGGTGTCATGTTTTGGACTAGAAAATGGGTGACTTGAAGAATCCATGTCCTTTCTTTTAGTTCGTGATCTTAATTTAACCATGTAAGACTTGCAAGTTGGAAGAGATGATAATGCAAGATACTGTGAAACTAAACTATGTTCTTATGATTTTTTTGATATAAGGATGGAAGATGACCATGAAAGGGTAATGATGACCTTAAGACCAAAATATGAGAATAAATGAAGCTAAATGAAACCAATGGATGTCAATTGATACCAAAGGGATACTAATCAATGATCAAAGATAATGAGATTGAGGCTAGGTAATGCTAAATCAATGATCAAAGGTAATGATGCAACTAAGTATGAGATGAGATTAAGCTATATTTTTGTGATTTTTCAAACATATAAGGATGCAAAATGAAAAAGCACCTAAGTCAAAGACTAAGGATTAAGAGGATGATAATGATGTTATGATGAAAAGATATAGTATGAAGTTTGATGATACTAGAAAAGTGACACTAAGGATATGGGCCTTAAGATTTAAGAAAAATGATGATAACAAAGATATTGTAGATCCAAGATAAAAAAACCAATTTTCATTGACCTTTTTGATGACCAAGATTGATAAAATGATAGATTGACAAGATGAGCCTAATCTAGGACACAAGTTTAAGACCCAATATTTTGACCAAGATGATGATGACAAAGATTGATAAATAAAAAGACAAAGGTCAATGAAAAATTGAATAAGTAACCATGGATTGTCCAAAGGATTTGATAAACTTCCTATGTCTGAAATCTAGAAGGTATGTGCAACCTAAGATTAATTATGCAAGGTAAAGATGACAATGCAACCTAAAATGTAATGCAATCCTAAATGAAAATGATGGAACAAACTGGTAAAACTCTACAAGTTTGAGGTTAAAATGATAAGACCACTATCAAGATGAATTGGATTAGGTTTAGACCAGCATTTTTAAATTATTTTGATAATTAGATAGTTACAACTCATGACTCTGCAAGTGTCATTTTTGCAAATACAGGTTTCTAGTTAACTGATGTGGAAAATTACAATAGTTAATTCTCTATTTCTGTCAAATATAGTGGAGGATTCCAATTGCATTTTTCTAGTGAATAGTTGTGACTTAGAATGCAGTTGTGGTCTTGTTTTAATCAGTTACAATTAATAGCTCGAGTTTGATTTGAAAATTGATGGTTTGAACTAGTTTTATGATTAATTTTTGACTGATTTTGGTGTGTTTTTTGTGAAGTTGATTTTGGAAAACACATCAAACAGTCTGAATAAAATTGTCTGGTCTGATTTGAGTGTGAAAATGTGTAATTGAAATGTTTATAAAACACTCAAAACAATGCATAATATAGGCTAGAAAGAGATACTACTTGTTGAGTCACTATTTGGATTGCTCCAAACACTTAAACAAACTAGACAACTAGAGATCTTGGTCACACTAACTCCCCCTTACATGGCATGGGAACACCAAAATATCTTACCCTCAAAGATCCTAAGATCTTATGAAATGAGGGATTTCCTATCTCTATAATGAGTATTGGAATGCAGGACGACTTCAGAGGCCCGACCTCCTACACCAACAAGTAAAAGGGTTCTTGGCCTCTACACCAAGTGGTTCTTAATCTATGTTTCAGGGTAATACTACTGCCTATACATGTAATGGATCACTCAATTAAGAGGCCTCCCATCCCTTAGAAATATCTAAGGTTTTTGGTGCATCTCAAGGATACTAAGGGAGACATCCATCGGTATAGGACATCGATACTAGGTGATTGAAGACTTTCCCAACAATCACAATAATTTATATAGCAAACCAAAACAAAGTACCGCTTGGGTCGTTCCCTCTCACAAGTGGGAGGTGGGCACTCTAAGGGTAACAAAAGTGATACAATTATGTTGTTTTTGATCTCCAAGATCACACAAAGCATAAGGAGAGAGCATAGACAACACCTTTTTCTCAGACTTGCATGGGGTTCATTTTAAAAAGAAAATCCCAAAACCAAATGTGTGGGTGGTTATACAAATGCCAAAATACACTTGGATTCTCAAGATCACCAAGTGACACAAGAGAAGAGCATACACATCTAGAGGAAAAATGCAAACCATAAGACAATGCAAGTGAATTTTAAGCCAACTTATGGTGTAAAATAAGCATCTGGGTTCTTTTTAGACCAATGATGTGTGATGCAAGTCAATTTTAAATATAATGAGTAAAAATATGCATGTTGTTGTTAATTTTAGACTTCATGAGTGACAATGCATGTTCATTTTAAAATCCTTATGAGTGATGCATATTGTAGTTATAAAAAAATAAAATAAAATATGATAACTTGAATGGAAAACAAGATAAGCTCAATTGTTTCTAAAGAAATGGTTTTAAACTCCTCAAGCCCAATGCCACATGCTGAAAATAGAAGATGAGCATACCAAAAATCCTATCCTAAAGAAAACCCAAAAAGAAAAACTTAAACAAAACTCAAAAATGAAAAGATAAACCTTAATAGGTAGTTGTGTCATTTGAATTGATAGTTGCAGCTCAGAAATGTGGCTTAAGAAATGATGATTGTGGTTGATTGTACATAAAATGTGGCTCACTTTGGATTAGTTGCATTGCTCAGGTATTTTGATGAATGTGTCTCAGGAGCTTGTAGTTTTGTTATTTTTTCAAATTTGATAGTTTTCCTTCAGTTGTGTCACTGCTTTTCACATTTGTGTCATTTTTTTGAATTTCGTCAACCCACCTTTAGTTGGGTCACTTTTTTCATAGTTGTGGTTCATGAACTAGTAACATGAAAAAAAAAAAAGGTTTTTTCTGAAAATTTTGTATGCTTCACATCAAGTTAACCAAATGTTAGATAGGAATCCAAAGCAACAAAGATAAGTAGCAACCACTCTACTAAAATTCAAACAAGAGAGAAAAATCAAACAAGAGGAATGAAATAAGAGAAATAGAAAAGGAAACTCCCCATGTTGAAGTTGAATCACTTTCCTTGTCTCTCCTCAAATTAGCTTTTGCAATTTGCTCTCAGATTTTGTTGTGTGCAAATACCTACAAATGATAAGCATGAATGTTGGAGATATGTGGTTGTAAAAGTGAATTTATGGAGACAACCTTCTTTTATAGAATGCCAAATCAAACAAATGAATGAGATTGATCTTCTAGAAATATTCCAAGATTGATGGTGGAGGATTCATGCACCACAAAGTAGTGGGCTAGGGAGGACTACAAAATGGATGGTCAAGATTGAAAGAAGACTAGATAAAATCAATGGTTGAGATTTGAACATGAGAGAGTGGGGGGATAATGTAGGAATTAAAATAATAAAATTATTTAATTCATGAGGGGACAATCTTTGACCAAGTGGGAGAATAAATAATTTATTTATGGAAGAAGAGGAAAATGGAAATTTAATTAAAATGATTGTGCAACCAATTTAATTAAATAAGAGGAAATAGGAAAGGGATATTAAATAATTAAACCAGATTAATTATTTAATAGTGAAAGAGTGACAAAAGATAGTTAAATAATTTTAATAATTATTTAAATATAGAAGAATGAAGAACACCAATGAATAGATAAATAATTAGCTAGGGAGGACTACAAAATGGATGGTCAAGATTGAAAGAAGACTAGATAAAATCAATGGTTGAGATTTGAACATGAGAGAGTGGGGGGATAATGTAGGAATTAAAATAATAAAATTATTTAATTCATGAGGGGAGAATCTTTGACCAAGTGGGAGAATAAATAATTTATTTATGGAAGAAGAGGAAAATGGAAATTTAATTAAAATGATTTTGCAACCAATTTAATTAAATAAGAGGAAATAGGAAAGGGATATTAAATAATTAAACCAGATTAATTATTTAATAGTGAAAGAGTGACAAAAGATAGTTAAATAATTTTAATAATTATTTAAATATAGAAGAATGAAGAACACCAATGAATATATAAATAATTATAAATAATTATTTAACTATAGGTGAGTGACGTAGAATTAATAATTAAATGAATAATAATTCATTTAATTATAGAGAGAAAGAAATTGTTAGTGATGCAATTAAAAAGATAATTTATTTAATTGATCAAAGGAGAATAAATATCAAGAAAATGAATTAATTAAATAATTAAAATTATTCAATCACGTAAGGAAGAATACCAAGACAATGGGAAAATGATGCTCATAGACCAAGACATTTTTTTAGTGTCTACATCTTCAACTTAAAATTCAACTTTTCCATAACCTCTTTGGTTATGTTTTCAATTCTTCCTAGGTGGCTTCCTTCCTTGCTTCTAAATTTGAAAACTTATTCTTGATCAAGAAGTCCATAGATTCTTTAAACTTCACAAAGTTATCACCAATAATAAATTGTGTGCAAGAAAGGGCCCTAACATCATTTTTTACTTCATCCCACCCCTCAAATCAATCATCATCCTATTTTAGGGTGGTTCATCAAATGTATCTCTTGGAGGGGAGGAAAAGATTTGGTTCACCTCTTCTTGATCAATAATATTTTATCCTATTTCTTATGCTCTAATGGAGTACGTTGTACCCAATGTGGTGTATCTTAAGGTACCCTTGGAGGTGCACTTGAACTTGCAGGCCCTACATCCTTTTGAAAAAATGTTCAACTTATTTTTCTCTTGAAATTTCCTCCATAGCTACAAGTAGTACCATTGGGATAGGTGCATTTTCAACAATATCTTCAAACTTTTCTAACATATCCTAGAGCCTAGTGAGTGTGTCTTTGATCTTTGCACATGCTCCTTGGTATGAAGGATTTGATTTACTCCTCTTATGCTTAACCTTGTGGATTTTGACTTATTTTTCTTTCAACATCTTGACCTCATCATTATCATTGCAATTTCTAATAACATTATCTATGATATTAAAATTTTGATAGTGGACCTCTTAGCATCTAGTCCGACCTAGTCAATGTAGTGCTTAGGGTCACAATTTTAGAGGATTTCTACTTTCATTTTGTATGAATACAATAATGAAGGAGACACATCCAATCCTTCCTTATCTATGACTTCAAAATTGAAGGAATTTTTTTTTAGGAGGCACTATTGAGGCTTTCTTGCTAATTTTGAGATGAAACTTATCAATTTCATTTAGCTACCACATAATCTCCAAGAAATCAAGTCTATCTGGCACATATTTTGGCAAGATGTGGGGTTACACAACTGAACCATATATTCTAATTATAGTGGTATCTAAGCCTAGATGCCAATATGTTTTTTTCCCCTTTTAGTATCCCTCTCCTTTGGCCCTAGGAATTTCATTATGTTGTTTGAAATCCTTTGGCATAGGTATTTGGAATTCCTCCTCGTTCACCATTATTATACTCATGGGGCCACTCAAAATATCCCTACCAATATGTAGAATTAAGTGACATAATAAATAATACCATGTGAAATGGATGGACAAATACTTGTTTGAGATAATCTTTAATTGGGAATGTATCCGCTATACAATGTATGATGCATAATAAAACTCTATTTAAATTCCTATGTTTCACATCAGTAGAAATCATCATTATATAAATAAGAATTTGTACCTTGCTATCTTCATCCAAGAACTATCAAAAAGCATAATTTGTATTCATAAAATAGTAATCAAAGATGTTAGAGTTGAATGGATCAACCTCATATTTAGAGAACTTGACCATTTCCTCTCTATATCTCTCCCTCTATGTTGGAATAGCCACATAACCATGTGGTTGTGTTTTTCTTTGAGAAACTCTTTATTCAGGGTACCTACAAAAATTGATTGGCACACTTGTAGATACATTAAAGTTAAAAGACTTGGTGATATAGTTCCTGGTAAAATGTAAGAGGACACTAAGCTCTTTGAGATTTAATTCAAAATTCACCTACCTACTATGTATGCTCCAAGATGTTTTGTAAATGATTATTGTACCACCTTTTGTTAAATCAAAGTGAACATATACATTTTGATCCAAAGATTTGCAAGGACACATAAAAAGAAGGGCTTGCTCTCCACCCAACCATATTGACATTGTGAAGCCTCATGGACTCTAGTCAAACCTCTGAGCAAGAAAAATCCTACCAATAGTCTCAGTTTAAAATAAAATTAAAACTAGATTATTATTAAAATCATGAAGTTTCCATAGTCCATGACAATATTGTAATAAGATTTCTAGATTAAAACTATGTTGAAATTTTTACATCAATGTTTCAGGTCATACTCCATGACGGATCATGGAGTATGATTTGAAATATTGTTGTAAGAATTACTAAATGGTTTTAATCCAGAAGTCTTATTACAATATAGATTATTATTTGATAAGCATAATATCTAAGCACTATATTAGTGGGTATGCAACCCCTTCTTGGTTTAGTTTCCCTAGAGAGTTCTATGTCAGTTACCACCCACTCAAGTGCAACAACATTCACAATTTTCCCATAGTATTAATATTAAGTGAAATTTCTAGATTTGAAGTATTTAACATCAAATAAGGAAATCGTCCAATAATAATTGGATCAAACACCATTTTCTATTCACCAAGATCCATGATGGTGAGATGAGAGCATATATAAAAGGTTTATCTCCAATGATAAAATTTAAGAATAAAGTAACATAATTCACAAATTTCCCATAATCTAATATTAAGTGAAGTATCTAGATTCAAAGTACAATCATAAAATAAGGAAATCATCTAATAATCATATGATCGAACCCCATTTTTTATCACCAAGATCTTTGACAACGATGTGAGAGAATACAATGAAGGTTAACTCCAATAGTAAAATGTAAGAATAAAGTAACATAATGCACAAATTTCCCATAATTTAATATTAAGTGAAATATCTAGATTCAAAGTATCAATCATCAAATAAGGAAATCATCTAATAATCATTGGATCAAACCTCATTTTCTGATCATCAAGATCCATCATGGTGAGGTGAGAGTATATAACAAAGGTTTAACTCCAAAGATAGAATATAAGAATAAAGTAACATAATTCACAACTTTCCCATAATCTTGACATTATATTTTAATGCATCAATATTCAATAAGGATAACATCCAATAATAATTGAATCAACTATTTTTTTTATCACCAAGATCCCTGACAACAAGGTGAGAGCATACAATGAAAGTCTAATTTCAACTTAAGATTAATGAAACAATATAATAATAAAATGATATAATTCACACTTCCCATAAACCTAACATGATATTTTTAATGTTTAAATCATCAAATAAGAATAACATCCAATAATCATTGAATCAAACTCTATTTTCTAATCATAAAGATCCATGATAATGAGGTGAGAGCATACGGAAAAAGTATACAACAAAAGTATAAAATAATATAATTTAAACTTCCCATAAACCTAATAATATATTTTTAATGCATCAATCATCAAATAAGAATAAAATCCAATAATCTTTGAATCAAACTCTATTTTCTAATCATGAAGATCCATGACGCAAGGTGAGAGCATACGACAAAAGTATAATTTTAACTTAAGATTAAGGAAACAATCTAAAGAATAAAATAATAGTATCCACTTATTCAACGAGGTGAAAATAATAAAATGAAACCCTTACTCTTCCACTTATTCAGTGCTTAGTGTTGTTCCATTTATTCAATGGGATTAGAAATCTAAATAATAACGAAAGAATATATATACTCTTCCACTTATTTAGTGGTGAGTGTTATTCCACTTATTTGATGGGTTGAGTAACATAATAGCCAAATCACTAATAAAAGAAATAACATATAAATTCCTTATTCTAATATATATGCCATTTACCCTTAAGATAAAATTAATGTTAATCAAAATAAGAACGTAAAATTCCTTGATGACAAAATAGCTATCCATTAAAAGTATTTAAAAAAAAACTATAACTTAATTCATACATGGAAGTTATCGCTTTACCATCTATATAAAAGATAACTTAGGATACTAAACTTCTATTACTTCTAACTCATTTGATTAATAATATTTTAATTTTCCACAATATTATTCCAAGCATACCATGTGTAACTATTTTTTGTACCAATTCTATTATTTGAAATTAATGTTAAAATCTACTAATTAAAATCATAAAATTATACTAACTATTATTCAATTGATAACAACTAAGATAATTGGAAAGAATAATATCATAAATTCAAACACTAACTATGAACTACCAAATATCAAAATATTAATGTGGAAAACATAAAGGAATAAATGACCTCTATTCTAAGCTTACACCATAATTTATTTTCATTTCTTATATTTAGATTTACCCTTATCACATAAATGAAATAAAATAAAATAGGAATGGATATTTACATGTGCCTTTATCCAATTAAATATAAATAAAAGCATATTTGAAAAAAAATATGGATTTCAATGGTGACCTTTCAATGAATCCCATATTTGTATTAGATAGCAAAATACTGTTAACTAAAATCTCTTATTCAAAATTCTCTTTGGGATAGAAAGAATTATCCTTGCTTCTTAATTTCATTTCATTCAGTAACCACCAAGCTTATTAATTTTGAATGACATATTTATTTTTGGTTTGATCGAACAACATAATAAGCTTAATCTTTGAAAGATAAAACTGATTTAGGAGAGATAAGACTAGGTTGTGGACTTGACATATTGTAATGCCCCACCATGCAAACCCCAAAGGAACTAAATAAAGATGCAACAATTTTTTTAAAAAAAGGAACATAATGAACGTACTAAGTATTCCCATATTACATTGTTCAAAGTTGCACAACTAATTCCCTTGGGGTACACGAGGACATTACTACACTAACCCATAACAAAGATAATAGGATAAACAATAATTAAACAATTGCGTAAAACCATTCATCCACAACATCATTTAGACACCCATTAACAAAATCATAAAAGATGTAGACATACCAGTTAAAAAAATACATACATATAACAATAAATGAAATTATAAAGATATAAAGCATATATATTTCGACAAATACAACATAACATAATCAATAATTACAAGCGATAGTTCCCGAATGATTACATGGCTTGAATATACATAACATCAACATGATAGTACAACATAATGATAATATAAAAAAATTACATCAAGGTCTTCCCAAAACACGTGGAAGATGATACATAATTAAATAAATTACATCTAAAAAATAAACATCCATCTGGTACATAAGAACACTGGATCAAACATCTGCCAAAACCCTGCAATAAAAGATACATCTGCAACCAAAGGGAGGCCAACGGGGTGAAAAGCATGTTCCACCCAACCACCCCCATGCTGGGAGTAAACAAGGAAGGATCCCCGACCAAGCACCTCTATAGAACACAAGACTAACTCCAGACAAGATGACATAACATCAAAAGACCACATATAAATTAACAATGATAAAACCAAAAGGCATAACAACAAACCACAATCGAAACATGGCAATAAACCACTTTCCAAATATTACAACAATAAGTCACGAAACACAACATAATAAATCTCAAGTCATAACATCAAAGACTACTTCCAGAGGACTTCAATAAAAACAAATCAAATGGAATGTTAGAGGAGAGTGTCATTGCATGGTTTCACATGGATTATCCAAACAACCTATCACAAGGTGCCACCTCCATCTCTACATGGATTATCTAGACAACCTAGTTCAGGATGTCGACTCCATCTATGGTTCTCTTGATAGCCTATCTCAAGGCGCCACTCCATAGGGTTACTCATGCAGAATCGTTAACCTCTCATGAAGACAAGGCAACAATTTTTCCAACCACGACCTTCTCAGTCCCCTTTAGTCTGTGATAGCACTAACAAGCAGACGAGGCATCACAATTATCTTATTAATGTTTAATCCCCACCCATGGTTAATTACTTAGGTTATCATTGATTACTCTAACTCTATGTGGGTTACCCTGACAACCCCTTTGTGCACTGACCCCCACCTAGAGCCACTCTCTCCAAATACTCAACACAAAAATATCCAATTACAAAAGGATTGTACCAACAAGAATTATTGAACCAATCAAAGGGATCATCCGCAATGCATAACCATCTCATTGAAATCATCAAAATTACATTCAAAAAATGGTACAACTCTAGTGTAAATTAAAATCACAACCATAGACCCAAAATAGGTAAAAAATAATACAATATCAATATTCCCACCTCTAGAAGTCCTAAACACAACTTAGGTTCCTATAACCGGATAAGTTAACTCTAGGGTTTTCCCACAAGACATACACCCAAATAAAAGAAGCATCAAAATTAATTAAATGAGTGATCTCGAGAAAAACCAATACATTCTCAATGCCATAAAAAAAACCCATTTCAATACACAATAAATTTTGTCAACAATTAATCAATTACTCGAAAACATTCAGTTGATTAACACATAATTTGTCTCTAATTTCCACAATTACACTAATATAACACCAATTTATACAATATCATCAACATATAAAATTTTCACAATACCAGTATATATATATATATATATATATATATATATATATATATATATATATATATATATATATATATAAATATATATATATATATATATATATACATATATATATACTTTTATTATTATTATATACATATATGCATATATATAAATATATATATATATATATATATATATATATATATATATATATTTATATATATACATATATAATCATAAATTTAAATCATTATATAAACATAATTAAAAAGCTTCAAGTGATATACATACATATATATATATATATATGAATTGAACATTAAATTGAATTTAAATTAAATTTAATAAAAAATTACGAACTTATAAAAAAACAATAATACAAAATTTCCAGTGAAGACAAAATAAAATTTAAAATAAACATAAGCCAATGGAGGCTGTGAACCTCCCATTTGGGAGGCTGTGGCCTCCCCAATGGTCGTGCACAATAGCCAAGGGCTGCCATGCTAGCAACCACTTGGGCTGTTGCGTACAACAGTCCTTGACTACTGCAGCTGCCCGTACAAGCAGAGGGGGGTACATGGGTATGACATGGCTAACCTCCCCCACCCAATACAATATTTTTTTAAAATCAATTTTTAAAATAAAATTTTCATAACTATATTTTTTTTTATTCCTATTTTTATAAACGATTTCACCATAAAGTTGTGACAGTTAACCCCCCAAAAAAAACAAAAATATGTACTTTGTGCTATAAATTTTGAAATACAAAATATACATTGATCTGTATGCATATATATATATATTTTATATGAAAATAAATTATCTAGATATACAACCTTCAGTATTATTATTATTATTTTTTAACAGAATATTACTTTTATTCATTTATTTATTTATTTATTTTTTTAGAAGGATAGATTAGCAAATATATATAAATATGTATTTGCACACCAAATATATATGAACAAAATATGAATAACCATTCAATTTTCCTACAAATGAATCTAAACATAATATTTCAACAACACAATAAATTGATTTGTTTTCAACCCAAAAATTTCACAACTAAATTTTATGGAAGAAATTCATAAAGTTTCACTATAGTTTTCCTACAAAAGAATCAAGGGTTTAATACAACAAATTTTCAATCACATAACCATTTTCAAAAAAATAAAGGAAATGGATTTTCAAAACACAGCAACAAGATTTTGTTTACAGAACAATTAAACTAATAATAAATTAATAGAATAAAACCTGGAGTCCTTCGTTCGATGTAGAATCCCTTCTATAGCCTCTTCTCGATTTCTTGCCTTTAGCTCTTTCTGAATCTAGCTTTTCTTCAAAACCATTCTTTTTACCTAGAAGCACAAAACAAAGCTATTTTTCTTTTCTTTTCTTTTACAGACCGAAACAACAAAAAAATCTTTTGTGTGTGAAAAACTCTCTCATAAAAATATAAATAAAAAAATCCATAAAGCTCTTCATCTTTTTCCTCAAAAATCCTCTTCACTCATTGGTCCTTTTTCTTCTTTTAAAAGCACACACTTATCTACAATTTTAATTAAAAAATTTAATTATTTTCTCAAGATGTTATCCACACAAAATTTTCTAATTTAATATCAGGAAAAAGATAATATTTAATTTTCATCATCATTATTAATTTAATTTAACTACTTACACTCTTAATTAATTAAATAACTTTTAATTACAATATATTTAAAATTCAACATTTAACCAACATACAATTAATTAAAACAACAAGACAACATTAATTAATTATCTTATAAAATAAGATTAATTAAATAAACACTAACCATAAATAAAATAAATACTCAACAATCAAACTACACAACAATAAAGAGAAAACCTCAGTCATGACACAACAACTCACAACAGGACAACGTGCTTGGGACGGGGACACTTCCAAATCAACTCCCTTTTTCAACATTGTACCTATTGGGTTAATTTAATGCTCGCCCTGTCTTGTTGAAGCAGGTGGAATCGAGACTTTATACCTACAATTCCTGCATACCAATAAATGTCAAGTAACACATGTATATATAATCAAAAATATCATATCGTGAGAAGGAATTGCAGCATAGCAGGGCACTCATAAATGAGTAGTGATACACTGTCCTCTCTCTAAAACTATACTAACAATTACAATACCAACTATAAATAACATTGCTAACTACTGATCACATCATAAACTAATTACTAAACCATTGCATTATAATATATTACTAAAACTGAATTAAACATCATAGAATCACAACATTGACATATATGATATTAATGAAAAACCATTGCATAAAAAAATAATCCAAACACCACATAAAGTATCATAAATCATAATAATAATGTCAAATGTAGCAATCAACTAAACTACACATCTGCACACACTAGTTCGGTGAATTAATCACCATCACCAAATAGTATCACACTATCATATAAAAGTAACAAATAGTAGCAAATAGTATTAGCAACATGGGGGTATTACATCCTCCCCCCCTAGAACATGGCTTACTCTTGGAAGCTAGTAACTAAACATAGGTAATCCTCTCTAATATGGGACGGATCCTCCCACGTCGCGGGGTCAGCCATGCCATACCCCTGTACCCCCCTTTGCTTGTGTGGGTAGCTACAGTAGTCAAGGACTACCGTACGTAGCAACCCAAGTGGCTATTGTGCGTGGCCATTGGGGAGGCCACGACCTCCCTAATGGGAGGTTCACAGCCTCCATTGGCTTTTGTTTATTTTAAATTTTTATTTTTTTTCATTGGAAATTTCGTATTATTGTTTTTTTTAAAGTTTGTAAATTTTTATTAAATTAAATTTAATTTCAATTTAATGTTCAATTCATATATATATATATATATCACTTGAAGTTTTTAATTATGTTTATATAATGATTTAAATTTATGATTATATATATATTTTGTATATATATATATTTATATATATGTATATATGTATATACATGTAAAAAGTGTATATATATATTTATATATATGCATATATGTATATGTATATATATATAATATCATCAACATATAAAATTTTCAACATACCAGTATATATATATACATATAAATGTATATATCCATATATATATATGGATATATACATTTATATATATATATACTAGTATTGTGAAAATTGTATATGTTGATAATATTGTATAAAATGGTGTTATATTAGTGTAATTGTGGAAATTAGAGACAAATTATATGTTAATCAACTGAACATTTTCGAGTAATTGATTAATTGTTGACAAAATTTATTGTGTATTGAAATGGGTTTTTTTTATGGCATTGAGAATGTATTGGTTGTTCTCGAGATCACTCATTTAATTATATTTTATGCTTCTTTTATTTGGGTGTATGTCTTGTGGGAAAACCTTAGAGTTAACTTATCCGGTTATAGGAACCTAAGTTGTGTTTAGGACTTCCAGAGGTGGGTATATTGATATTGCATTATTTTTGACCTATTTTGGGTCTATGATTGTGATTTTAATTTGCATTGGAGTTGTACCATTTTGTGAATGTAATTTTGATGATTTCAATGAGATGGTTATGCATTGCAGATGATCCCTTTGATTGGTTCAGTAATTCTTGTTGGTACAATCCTTTTGTAATTGGATATTTTTGTGCTGAGTGTCTAGAGAGAGTGGCTCTAGGTGGGGGATGACGCACAAAGGGTCTGTCAGGGTAACCCACATAGAGTTAGAGTAATCAGTGATAACCTAAGTAATTAACCATGGGTGGGGATTAAACATTAATAAGATAATTGTGATGCCTCATCCGCTTGTTAGTGCTATCATTGACTAAAGGGGACCGAGAAGGCCGTGGTTGGAAAGATCATTTCCTTGTCTTCATGAAAGGTTAACGATTCCACATGAGTAATCCTATGGAGCGGCGCCTTGAGATAGGATGTCAAGAGAACCATAGATGGAGGCGGTATCCCGAACTAGGTTGTCTAGATAATCCATGTAGAGATGGAGGCGACACCTTGTGATAGGTTGTCTGGATAATCCATGTGAAACCATGCGATGAGACTCTCCTCTAACATTCCATTTGAGTTATTTTTATTAAAGTCCTCTGGAAGTAGTCTTTGATGTTATGACTTGAGATTTATTATGTTGTGTTTCATGACTTATTGTTGTAATATTTGGAAAGTGATTTATTGCCATGTTTCGATCGTGGTTTGTTGTTATGCCTTTTGGTTTTATCGTTGTTAGTTTCTATGTGGTCTTTTGATGTTATGTCATCTTGTCTGGAGTTAGTCTTATGTTTTTTTGAGGTGCTTGGTCAGGGATCCTTCCTTGTTTACTCCCAACATGGGGGTGGTTGGGTGGAACATGCTTTGTACCCCGTTGGGGTCCCTTTGGTTGCAGATGTGTCTTTTATTGTAAGGTTTTGGTAGATGCTGTTTGATCCAGTGTTCTTATGTACCAGATGGATGTTTATTTTTTAGATGTAATTTATTTAATGATGTATCATCTTCTATGTGTGTTGGGAATACCTTGATTTAATTTGTTTATATGATCATTATGTTGTACTATCATGTTGATGTTATGTATATTCAGGCCATGTAATCATTCAGGAACTATCACTTGTAATTATTGATTATGTTGTGTTGTATCTGTTGAAATATATATGCTTTATATCTTTATAATTTCATTTATTGTTATATGTATGTATGGTTTTAATTGGTATGTCTACATATTTTATGATGTTGTTAATGGGTGTCTAAATGATGTTGTGGATGAATGGTTTTACATAAATGTATAATTATTGTTTAATCTATTATCTTTGTTATGGGTTAGTGTAGTAATGTCCTCGTGTACCCCAAGGGAATTATTTGTGTAACTTTGAACAATGTAATATGGGAATACTTAGTACGTTCATTATTTTCCTTTAAAAAAAAATGTTGCATCTTTATTTAGTTCCTTTGGGTTTGCGCGGCAGGGCATTACACATATGATCGAATATATTCACATGATTTGATAACACAATCACATACCTTTTGGTGACAACTCTCAAGTCTACACTATCCCACTTATAAATGACCAAATACATAAATGGCCAAAGTTATGATTAGATTGGAAATAAGCAATATCATAAAATAGAAACATTTAATATTAAGCTTGAAATATCCATTAATGCACTAATCAAATAAAATAATAAAGCTCTTTATCAATTCCATTCATATATACAATTCCAATCATTAATTACAATGCAACTCCTAATAATTCATAGTTGACCTATTAAAACATTAGAGAATAATCATTGTTATTTTAACTCTCAATTATTACCATTTTACCATTAACTACCTTCTATTTTTTATAAATAATAATCATAGATAATAGAGCTAAATAATACCTTCAACAATAATATTGCCAATTTATTATTCTAAAAATATCTAACCACATTTATGTCCAAACCTTCAAAGTCATGGGATCTATATAATCATACAACATGATCCCATTGGCATGTTAATATATACTATATGTTATCAATAAGGTAGCTTCTACATGTATCTCCCAATTTTCCTTTTATAAAATAGTCAACCATTTAAAATCAGTCAACTAAATTTTACTAGAACAATGCATATATCCATCTAGTCTATAATTTATAGATGTTAAATTACAAAATGAGGGTCATTACAATAAGGAAGTGGAATGGTCACCAAAGCATTTGAAAAGAAAGGAGTTGGATGCTATGGGTTAGGCACCCATATGACGGTCTTGAATTTCCAATTAATCTTTTATTATTTATTTTGGTTGTCCATGAAGAGGTGTGTGGGTTTTTGTAGGTGATTTTGTGCATCTTGTTCTGGTTTAATAATCACGGTTTTACCTCCCACAATTTATATATATTGAAGTCATACGATGGTAGTTTCATATTGAGTACTTGGAGGTAACATGGTGTTGTTAGGTTGATATGAGATCAGTAGTGTATTATTGTGTACTCTCATTGGAAGATTAATAATATACTTGTCTTCTTTTCTCGAGTGGAACTTTTTCCCAAAAGGGTTTCTCCACATAAATATGATGTCAAATTTTGTTTTTTGATTTCTATATTATGATGTATGTTGCAATCACATGTTCATTTAGGATTTGGTAATATGATTTTTAGATCTAAATTCATTTGCATACATTCATATTGTATATTTCTTCATCCTTTTTTCAACATCAACTACTTTTACAGAATCATTGAAACTCGACAAGCGAGAACTTGTAGATGGAAATATTGAAGCAACCACATCTCTAGCCCTTGCTATAAGTGAGACGCTTGGCACTACCCTAGCCATTTTTTGTTGTGAGATTTCTCTCTTTCCCCCTACAATATAGATTGTGAGGAGGATGACTTGTTGGATATAATCAATTAGAGCAATACATGGGTATGTGCAGGATCATGGAAAAAAAATGCGCTTTCATGACAAAAAATTAAAAAAACAGAGTTAGGCAACTTGACGTAAAAATTTGAATAAGTTATCTATATTATTTCAAAAATATGTAATAATAGATTTTTTTGAAAATTGAATGTAGTTTGTAAACTACTAGGTTTATTTTAAAAAAAAAATCTATTTGGTGAAAATTTGAAATTTCAATGTAGTAGTACTTAAATTTTAGGGAAAAAATAAGTAGGTGTTTGTCTAACCACTCTAACCACAATAAAGTGATAATTATTTTTTATAATATTTCAGATATAAGTAGAGGACTTAGGTCCTAATGTGATGCATATTTTTTGTAATATTTTTCCAAGTAAATAATTAATTATGAATTTTTTATTACAACTTTTAAAAACTATAAAAAATCGTATGTCTGACCACCTTAACTTAGTGAAAAATTCATGAAATTGAATTTTATTAAATCTTATAGTTTGAAAATAATAGAATGCGACACATGTTTTGGATTAAAAAAATGTGATACCATTTGAAAGATATAGATGTTTTTAATCAACCTATCAGTCAAGACTTTAGTCTAATTCAAATAGAAAATGAATAACAATTATTTATTGAATTCAAAGTATTTAGCATAATTTATATTGGTAGAAAGCTGAGAATCTCCTTTAAATTTTTTTTTGGTTTTATCAATTTTGGGTAAAAAAAAAGTCATTAGCCACATACCCTACACATACCCATCATGTTGCCACTTTTTGGCCCATCATGATCTTGCACATACCCACATTTTAGTTCTTTAGATTGGAGTTTTCTGTTTGTTTGTGTTCCCCCATACTTGTTTTTATATATTTGTAGGACCTCTCTTGGAGGACCCAAAATATAAAGAAGATAATATGTTGTACACTTCTTCTATTTCTACCACCATTCTTCTCTTTGTTGTGACTTGATTTTTGACATTTAGGGATGATGCAAAGCATTGGGGGAATTTAGTCCTTCTTCCATGTTGACTTGAATTTAAATATTTTTACTTTGTCTTCTTGTGTTCCTTCTTCATGATCTGAAACATTTGAGGACATGATGACAATTCATACACAATTATATATAAATGTTGTCAATATGATCATATTGGCCCTGAATATTGAAATTCCCCTATCTCTCTCTATCATGTATTTCTTATCATGAGACCTCAAACAACCTATGTTTCTTTACACAATGCAAGGAAGGGAAAAAACTATCACATTCATATTGTAGATCACTTATCTCATGTATCTTTTTGAAACATGTTTGCATTTGGTTGTCTTATCCATTCTCTAATGTGGGGGAAACCCACTAGACTATGTCTTTATGATTGTCTATGTCTCTTTTCTATGGTTGTCCCACAACATAATTTGTAGGAGTCAGAAGCTAATTGGATTTCTGTATAATCCCTAGTATAACACATCTTGCTACCCATATATATTGGTGTCATTTTGTGTCTACATGTAATAGTATTTATGTCTAATTTTTTTCTTTTCACCTAACATGTTTGTTTATAGTTGACTTGTTTGTTGTGATACAACTTAACTATTCTATGCAAGATCAATTCAGGCCTCTTCCTTAGGGGAAAATATGTATGGATAGAAGACTCTACTTCCCTTTTTCATCTTGGGTAAGAAAACTCTCTCCCTTTTTATTTTATTTTGTATTTCCTCTTGAACTCATTTTCTCACTAAAGTGGGAAAAAATGTAATGTTGTAAATTGCATCATATGCAATTTCACATTCCATATGCTTTCCTCTTTAAAAAAACTAGGATAATTATTCTCTCCCTCAATTGAAAACCATTTCCCACCATCTGGCATGCCCCATTCCTTGATCGTTAATCTAATTTTTCCATAGACCAATCTATGTTGCAAAGAAATTTGCAACCCATGCTAGCGTAATAAAAATCTATGACTAAGCTGGCCATTGAGATATTACACCTACCATATTGTGGTAGTGTAACACCTTTTCTAACTTGGAACCATGTCAAAAATCACTTGGGCTAGATGTTTGAAAGAAAAAGTCCCTCTCTTTTCTAAAGTATCAATTCAATTTTCATTCTTCATGCAACAACTTCTTCATTCTTGCTCTCATGCTCTCTTGAAACACACATACAACTCTTTCTTCTCCATTCTACAACATTTTCTTGAGAAAGTACTAGCTTTCTTCATATTTCTACACACACATTTTGTAAGGAGCTATCCTATGACTTTCAGAGTAAGCTTCATTGTTGCATCATGAGATCTTACTTCAAGGAAGCCATTGCCATCTTAGAGGTTTCTTGTTGCTCCTTTATTACACTAGCAAGCTTCACCTTTAATTCTTGTACGAGGTGACTCTTCAAGAACCTTTCTTGAGCATTTTATCTTTGTCCTTGATTAGCATATGGATTTCTTTATCTTTTCACATCTATATTTTTCATTATCTTGTGTAAGGTTTTCCATGGAGGTGGAAACACCAATACAAGGGTTTAAATAATGCAAACTCCTAAATACTCACCCTAACATTTCACTTTGGTCTTATGTGTGTAGGTGTGGGTGGAAGAAATTTTTGAAGCAAGCTTGAACTCCACGAAACATGCTTCTAGTGATATCTCAACCTCTCCTCATTTTTGTCTCATTTCTATTTAACACCTTTACTTTTAGTACCATTAATTTTGTACATTTATATTCTGCATCTCCTTTCACATCTATTTAAACCTATGCACAATACTTTATGTTTTTTGGTGATAACCTTATTTTCTATTTGTACAGGGCACCAACATGGTATGTTGTTGTCTTGGAAAAAGAGCTTTTTGAGTTGTCCAAATGACCTTTGTGTCATTCCCTTTAGGTTTCTAATGTCTGAAAGGTCTAGGTAATTTATGTACTCTATTAAAATTCATATTTCTCCATTTCCATCTCACTTGGTCTGTTTCAACTGAGAGACAATTTGTTGCTTGAGATATCACCATCTTGAGGGTAGAAATTTTCCTCCTCTACACTAATACATGTGAAAAGATAAACAAAACAAAGACACAGAATCTTAAAATTAGCCACACGAACAATCATAGTTCATTTATTAGCACATTTGAGTGCTTAAGTAATAATGAACAACAAGGGGAGAGCAATCATGTGTAAATATGACATTCTATGTACCACATCAAATGTAATGTTCACTTTCATCTTCAAACACAAGTTACATTATGGTTCATTCATGTGCAAGTGTCACTCTAGGATACCCCTTGACATTAATTATAGTCCTAAAAACTTGAAATCTATAGTGGAGGAAGATAATAAGACTTTGACAAGATTGTGGTACTATGAATTCCTTAATGAAATTCTTCAGTGAATTTTGAAGGTCTTGATCCAATAACTTAAGATCCCTTTGTAAAATTACCTAAAACTACCCTTGCTAGTAGATCCTTGGGTTGTTGTGTCAAATTCTTGGCTAAAAAGTTGAATGAAATCTAGCCCCAACATACCATTTTTCATTGTTGTCCTTTTAATTTGTTGTAGAAAATGTCAAATACGACCAAAATAAAACATAGTGGGATGAATGTGCCAATTGATTGAAGTAACATGTTCAACACATTATGATTTTGGGAAAATATTGTGCAATTTGGTAAATTCAACTAGCCTAAGACTACACATAATCTTGAAATTTCTAGAAACAATCTTGCTCTTAGGTTTTTGAAAGCTCCTTGATTTGGAATTGATACATTCAAGTAGTTGTAAGAGAAATGTATATTAAAAAATTTGTAATAGAGCATGGCATTGGTTCAAAGTAGGATTAACGACCAAATAGATATAATTTTATAATCATAAAAATTATGTTCTCCAGTGACATAAATAAATATATAGAAATATATAATATTTTTCTCAACTCACAATGCCAAATATGAATTTATAAAGATGTCTATTTTCAATAATTTGGATAAATTATCAAATATCTATAGAACAACCATCTAAAAATCATTGAACAACATTGAACAATTAACAAACACTTACTATTACTATATTGTAAGCATACAACATTTTGGATCATAACATCTACGAACCCCCTTCAGTAAAATGGGAAACAAACATTAACAACCCACAACATATTAACACTTTGTGTCATATAAAAATAACAAACCCCCATGATCTAATTGATGATGCTACCCATGAAAATGTTTGGGGAAATCCAAATGATAAAGATCCTCCTCCATCTAGTTTTTCTTTTGTTGCTTAGACATTGTTGGGGTTGGTCCTTTTAGTGTTCTTTCATCTTTTTTTTTGGACATGGTTCAGTTAGTCATTATGGGTGTGTCTCACTACCACCCTCCCTTTCTTTTGTGAACATTGTAATATGATTTTATCAATAAAGTTAAATAAAAAATATTCATTAAAAAAAGTGATCATTTTATAAAAAAGTTTATATAATACGCAGTTTTGACCAACCCTATAAAAAAGAAGAAGTATAGATGCACTTTGATTTGATTTTCTATTTTATTTTTTCTCCATAATTCAAGTAGTTTAATTATCTTAGTGCATTAATCTAACCTTTATAAAAAAGACATCACCCAACACAATGTGAAATATACATGATGAACTCATAAAAATGATATATAAAAAAAAAAGACTTTTGAAAGCTATTTAAAATAAAATCATTAGTATAAATAATTTCAATGATTTTATAAATAACAATATTTTTTATGTTCAATAAAAATATAATACATTTTTTAATATTAAAGAGAATAATTTTTTTTTAAAATCACTCTTACATTTTAATAATAAATTATAATAATATTCTTCCAAAAAAATTAATAGCTTTTATTATATATTTTTTCAAAAAATTATTATATATTTTAAAAAATGAAATTTTAATATTTTTTTATAATTTATAATTAAAAATATTGATAACATAATTCATACAAAACAAACAAAAAATTTATGACAAAGAACAAATAAAAACATTGATAACATAATTTATTTAAAAACAAAAATAAAAATGAAAGAGCTTAGTACACTCTGTGTTTAATAACTTACACATTTTCTAACAGTTTAAATAGATAGTGTTGTTAAAGGAAATCAATTAAGTGCTCCAAAACAAAATAAAATAATCTATTTTCTAACACAAATTTAGTTTTACTATTCTTAAAAATAGAATCTATTTAACTTTAGTTTCCATTTCTGTGGAAAAAACTATTTGTTGGTACTTAACTGCTCTCAGTTTCATTTGTGTTGCTATTTGGATGGCCATTCCATTACCTGCACTTAATAGATTCTAGACTAATGATTGATCTCCTAAGTTGCCATATGCCCTACCATACACCATCTTTTTGAGCCTACCCTCCACCTCTCTATTCTTGGCCTATCCACTAGATTTTCCCTCCTGCATTGCAGTTTTAATCCAATAAAACTAACTAGGCAACTGCCATGCTTAGAGGATTCCAATTATTCACCAGTGGTTTTAAGTGTAGCACTACTGGATCTACCTCCAGTTAGTTGATCAACCAGTAGTTCTCTATCCACCACTCCCCCCACTGCCTTAGGGAATGCTCTTCTAACCCATCTAGGCAAAGTGTTATCTCTAGAGAACATACCATTAGTAGGCCTCTTTTTAGTCACCATTTCAAGGATGAGCATCCCAAAGCTATAAGCATCTCCCTTGGTATTCACTTGTCCTCCCAATCCATATGCTTGTAATAGTAAAAAATGATTTCATTGTTGAGAAGAAAACCAATATATGGGGTAAAAAAGACCAAGATAAATAAATTAATTGGAAAAATGTTGAACTTGCGTGTTTACTTGGAGCAAGGTAGCCTACTATTCCCTCCAGTCTGGATGTGCTACTACTTGCACTAATAGTGGACACCAATAGATGGGAAATTCCAAAATTAGCCACATAGGTTGTCATGGTTTCATCCATTAACACATTTAAGGGATTCAAGTCACAGTGAACCATAGGGGGAGAACAATTATAGTGTAAATATGCCATCCTGTGTGCAACATCAAATGCTAGGTTCACTCTCATCTTCAAACTCAAGCTACACTATGTTTCATTTGTGTGGAGGTGGTGTTCTAGGCTCCCTGTGACTTAAATTCCAGTCTATGTTCCACAATGTTTTAGAGACGAGGACAGGGGATGGCAAGGGATGCATTTCCCAGAGTTTCCTAGAGGGGCATTTTTAGGAGATGATAGGGGATGGTGACATTATATATATATATACATATATATGATTTTTTCAAATTTTATTAATATATTATAGAGAGAGAGGGAGAGAGAGAGAGATATGTCAATAAATTAATAATTGATAACAATAATATCAATATGTCAATGAATCCCGAGAGCAGTAGTATAACAACATAATAAATGTCATTAAACTTATTATTGTAGCCAATGACCCGAGTATGTTTGTATTTCACTGGGAATCAATATGAGTTAGATTTTGAAGGAAATGTTTGCTACTGTAATCAAATTAGACTTATATCAGACCTATGATGCAATGTATTTAGACTTGATATGTGCAAATAAAATTAGATTTGAGGGTATGTGCAGGATCATGATGGGCCAAAAAGTGGCAATATGATGGGTATGTGGATGAGGACTATTTTTTAACCCACAATTGATGAAACGAAAAGGGTTTTTAAAGAAGATTCTTAGCTTTCCACTAATATAAATTATGCTTTACTTTGAATTTAGTAAAAAATTATTATTTATTTTCTATTCAAATTACAACTAAAGTCTTGATTGATAGGTTGATTGAAAAACATCTATAGCTTTCAAATGGTATCACATTTTTTTGAATCCAAAACATGTGTCACATTCTATGCTTCACATAATTTAGGATTAAAAAAAGAAAACTTGAATTTCATGAATTTTTAACCAAGTTAAGGTGGTCAAACATACGAGATTTTTATATTTTCTAAAAGTTGTAATAAAAAATTCATAATTAATTATTTACTTGGAAAAAAATATTAAAAATATGCATCACATTGGGGCACGAGTCCTCTACTTATATCTAAAACCTTATAAAAAAATATTATCATTTTATTGTGGTTAGGGTGGTAAGATAGAAACCTACTTCTTATTTTTTCCTTGAAATTTAAGTACCACTACATTGAAATTTCAAATTTTCAACAAATGGATTTTTTTTTAAACAAACCTAGTAGTTTAGAAACTACATTCAATTTGCTAAAACTTCTATTGTTACATATTTTTGAAATAATATAGATAACTTATTCAAATTTTTACATCAAGTTTCCTAACTCTAATTTTTCTAAATTATTTTCCACTTAAGGGCCTTATTTTTCCATGATGATCCTGCACATACCCTTGAAGTTGAATGTTTCATATTTGTTGATGTTATGATAGTACTTATCATTTCCATTACAAGGATGGGGAAACATCCCCAAAGGGTTGGGGACATTTCCTCTCGTTTCTTGCTAGTTGGGCTATTTTAGGGATGGCTGGGGGACTTCCCCTTTACATCCCCATGTCTCAGAGATGGTAGGAGATGAGGAAAATGGGTTTTGGTGTAGGGGAAATGTCCTCATGTAACACAAATTCCAACACAAGAGCCTTGAAATATCTATTGGACAAAGAGGACAAGACTTTTACATGATTGCAGTGCCTGGTTTCTTTTAGTACCTTGCATTCCTTAATGAAATTCTTGTTTGAATTTTGAGGTTGCTTATTGAATAACTTAATATCCACCAATTTGATATCAGAAAAGAGCCCTTTGTAAGCTGACCCAAAGCTACCATTTCCTAGTAAATTAGAGGAACTAAATCCTTGGGTTGTTGTGTGAAGTTCCTAGCTAGAAATTTGCTTGAAACCTTTCCTCAAAGGACTATTTGTAAATGGTTCCCTTTTAGTTCTTTTGTAGAAAATGTAAAATTCCCCCAAAATGCAACACAATCCAAAGAAAGTGCCAATTGAAGCAACCAAGACAATGTTTTTGTTCAACGCAACATGATTTTTGTCAGAGCTTGAGAAATTTGGTAAATTCAACTAGCTTGAGGTTGCACATAATCCCAAATTCACCAAAAATGATATTGCACTTAGGTTTCTGAAAGCTCCTTGATTTGGGACTAATCCATTCAAGTTTTTGTATGAGAAATTTAAATGCTAGAGCATGGTGAGATTTGCAATAGCATGTGGCACCGCCCTAGACAACTCATTGAAAGACATGTCAATGCTTTGAATGCTCTTAAGCTACCCTATTGATATTGGGAGAAATCCCTCTAATTTTTTTTTGCAAGGTTCGGGTATAGCAATCACAAGTAGTTGCCAATATTTCAAGGGATAGGTCTTGAGAGTTTATTAGCTAAGATATCTATAGATTGAATTTGTTGCATTCCTCCTAGTGAAGGCAGTGTCCCTATTAGTCTATTGTGGGAAAATTTGAGAAAAAATGCCAATGAATGGAGGATTGCGATCTCCATAGGGATATTTCCTATGAGGTTGTTGTACGAGAGGTCAATTATCAACAAGTAGAAACATTTCCAGATGTCTTTCAGTATCATTCCTGTGAGATCGTTATGACTTAAATCTAATTTCCTCAACTATTGCAAACTACCCAAAGATGAAGGAATGTCTCTAGAAATATGGTTTATCTGAATCCATATATATTCTAGGTATACCAACATGTTAAACTCTATTAGAATGCTTCCTTGTAATTTTTTGGAGCTCAAATCCAACAGTTGTAGATTATTTAGATGCCCTAATGCACTTGGAACCTATCATATTACTTAGTTATTATTGAGAAATAAAATGGTCAACTCAATAAATTTACCAACCTCTTTTGGTATATTGCTAGTAATGTTGTTGCTATCCAAGTACAACTTTGATAGCCTGAGAGAGAGGTTTCTTGTTCCCTTTGACAATGTGCCACTAAAATCATTTTCTGATAGATATAGCACTTCAAGAATGGAGCAACTAAAAAGTGCATATAATATACACATTGTCCCACAGTGTCCATTTGATAGGCTGTTAGATGCAAGGTTCAATGTCTGCAAAGTAGTTAGCATTCCCAATTCTTGAGGCACCACACCACTTATTGGTGCTAACAAAAGATTAGCTCCATCAAACCTTATTTAATGTGGAAGCTTCTATCACCGAACACCACCAAACAAAGTGATCAAGTCAACATTAATATTTAAGAAAAAAACTTCCTCCAACCACCACCAATGTGCAAACCATGTGAATTTAGAAACATGTGTTTAATCTAGGAGTCTAGAGAATTCTAAGACCTCTATTTATAGAGGCATATGCAATAAAATTTTAAGCAAGTAGAAAAGAAAAAGTTTTGTTTTTTCCCGACATCCTCCATTTTTCTTTGTTAATCTACATTGTTCTATATAATTGAACAACAATCTATGTGATGCATAATTTTTTAGGTTTAACTCTAATGTGTATTATTGTTGTGTAATATATGTGTTTGTGTGTGTGTGTGTATTTGTAGTGATTATGATTGCTAAGAATTGGTATTATACTAAAAATTTCTAACAGCTAGTATCAGAGCTAGGTTTTTGGAAGGTTTGATGTGTGTAGGGATTTGTTGAGTAGGCATGGAGGTAGTAGTGGTGAGTGATATGGAGAAGTCAAACATGACTAATTTTGCACTATGGAAATCCCAGTTGGAGGATATAATGGTTTTGAAGGATCGATATTAGCCAATTGAGAGAATATCAAAGAAGCCCACAACAATGGTGGATGAAGATTGGAATAAGTTGGATAGAAAGGAAATTGCAACCATCTATCAATATCTAGCTAAAAATGTACATATTTTAACGTTACTAGAGAGAATACGGTAGTAGAACTATGGAAAAAGCTTTATGATCTATATGAAAAGAACACAACATCAAATAAGGTGTTCTTAATGAAGAGGCTATATAATCTTAAAATGAAGGAGGGTGCTTTGGTTGCAGAAAATTTAAATGAATTTAATATCATTACTAGTCAACTTTCCTTAGTTAAAATTGTTTTGGATGATAAAATTAGAGCTATTTAACTAAAGTGTTCTATTCTAGATAGTTGGGAAAACTTGATTATCGCTGCGAGCACTTCAGCACCTACAGGAACCCTGAAGTTTGATGATGTTAGTAGCAATGTAATGAATGAGGAGATGGAACAAAATTCAATTGCAAAAAACTAGGGAGGAGAAGCTCTAGCCCTAGCCAATTGTGGTAGAAGGATTGATTGAGGCCATAAAGGATGCTCAAGATCAAGAGGCCAATCCAAATAAAAAAGGGGTAGGATCACTTGTTATCATTGTGGAAAGTTAGGGCATGTGAAGAGAGAGTGTCGAGTCTAGAAGAAAAGGTAGAAAGATCAAAATCAGAATCCAACTAGCACAAATGAAGGTGAGACCACTACTATAGATACAAATCTAGAGATTTTTTACTTACTATTCTAGTAGAAGATGTATTCTTGAATACCTCTAGTAGTAGCTTTGATTGGATTCTTGATTCTGGGGCATCTCACCATGTAAGTCCATGAAAAGAGAATTTTGTTGCATATAATCTTGGTAATTATGGTAGAGTGCATTTGGGAAATAATAATTTTTGTAGCATTATTGGAGTGGGAGATGTCAAGGTCAATATGAAGGAAGGATAAGATATCCTACTGAAAGAGGTTAGGAATGTACCAAAAATGTGCATGAGCCTAATCTCTATGGGATGATTGGATGATGAAGGCTATTTTGTAAGCTTTGAAGAAGGTGGTTGGAAAATCAACAAAGGAGCATTGTTCATGGCTAAAGGACCCAAGACTAGGACTTTGTATACAATGGAGATAATGATAAAAAGATCAAATACAACTGTTGTTGTGAAAGAAGGAAACTTAGCGGATCTATGGCACAGGCTCTTGGGTCATATGAGTGAGAAGAGCCTAAAAATCCTCATGGGAAAAAAATTGCTACCAGGTTTGAAATCTTATAATCTTGATCTTTGTGAGCATTGTATTTATGGTAGGCAACGAAGAATTTCATTTCTTAGAGGTGGTCATGAATGGAAGAAAAACATGTTAGAATTGATACACTCAGATGTATTTGGGCTTGTTAATATTAAATCATTAGGAGGAGCATCATACTTTGTAACATTCATAGATGATGCATCTAGAAAGTGTTGGAAAAATGAAGAAGAAAATATCATTTTGTTGTTTTGTGTTGTCATTGATGTCACCATGATATATGGGTTGCAATTGCAAGATCAAGTCTAAATTTGTTCTAGTATTCTAGTTTAGTGTCTAAATAAATATTTTTCTTACATCCTTTGGTATTTTGGTCCATGCTTGTTTGCTGGTGATTATTGTTTCTTGTGGTTTTTGAAAATGGTTCATGGATGTTGGGAGCTTGTAAATTCAATATCTCACATATTCAGATGCTCGTATGGTGTATTGAAATTACACTGGTGATTGCAATTATGCTATTAGGTCTATCTTTGGCTGACCTAATGGATTTATTGTGTAATGGTGAATTAATTTTTGTTATACAGACATATGTGTGACCTATATTAGGTCCATGCTGACTTGATGAAGTGTGTTGATGTTTGAATTTCTTCTTGGGAAGATTTTGTGAAAGCTTGGAGGTGACAGTTGGTATTTTTGGTGAATAAGATGTGCATCTAATTAGGCCAACCTAATTGATGCTTGTAGAGAGATCAAATATATATATTGGATAGTTTTTGAAGATTGTGTGTGAGATGATTATGTTGTGAATGTGAATGTGAAGAAGAGTGAATATGATGAAATGTTTCAAGTTAGTTTACTGAGCTTCATTAGAACTGAATCTTCACTCACTAGGTGTACTAAGTTGTTAGTTCATTTTCTGGTTGTAAGCCATTTTGTCATTGTAATTCTACAAGCAGTGAGCCTTTGTATTTGGATAGTGAGTCTTGGTAGTGGCACTACAATGAATCCGTATAATTAGCTCCCTTTTTGGCTTCCACCTACTATTTTAATGTATTTTTCTCCATTTTTTGGGAAAAGTCAGCACTATTTTTTGGGATGGCGCTATTTATGGCATTTTTTGCACCAACCAAAACAAGCCAGCACTAAAAGAGGCACAAATTTGCATTGAAATTAGTGCTAAAATTACTACCAAGATTAACACCTCTATTAATTCCCATTGTAATTCCCTTATTAATCCCTAGATTAACACCAAGATTAGTACCAAAAACTACGCCTATTGTAACACCCAAATTAACACCTAAATTAGCAACCAGATTAGAATCTACATTAGCACCCATATTAGCACCTTAAGTATCACCTATTTTAGTGCTTGCTTTAGAGCCTTTTTTGGTGCCTAATTTAGCACCTGATGTAGCACCTAATTTAGCACCTAATTGTTTTGATCTAGCAGGGATTAAAGGTGTTAGAACAAAAAATCCTTTCTTAATATTCACTAGCTCTCAATTGCTTTCCTACATTTCACTTGCATCAAAAGATCTACTGCCTTTTATTTTTCATTGTATTTAACATGAAATGCAACAATTTGTGTGACAAGATCCATACTATCACCAACATTCCCCATTTATTCATCTAGATAATCATAAGCAAAGAAAATTTCACCTTTAGCACAATACTATATGTAGATTATTGGTTGAGGGTCAATGGATTAAGCATTGAGGGTTGATAATTGATGGTTAAGGGAAGTTTAATGTATAGGGTAGAGGGTTGAGGATTGAAGGTTGAGGGTAAAGGGTTGAGGATTGAGGGATGTATATGGTTTGTGGATTAGGGTTGAGGGTCCAATGTATAGGGTAGATGGTATAGGGGTTAATGAGGGATTAGGGTTTAAGGGTACTTGAGGGTTGAGGGTAGAGGGTAGAGGGTACTTGAGGGTTAAGGGTTGAGGGATTTTTTAGGTCTCAAAAGTGTAGGTTTGAAACCATAAGGGGGTGCCAATCCCTTAATACACCTTTGGCCCACAAACGAGGTAAACAAGACTGATTATCTCTACTCTTCAGGTTTTGCTAGACCTAAGTAGGTATACCTGAATAATAAGGAAAATTTACAAGTAAATACGGTTCCTAAATTGAGCAATATACTCACTAAAGCACGTGAAGGTGGAGTAGATACAAAGTTTTAGTGACTAATTTCTAATGAGAGTATTTGAGAATTCAAGTTTGTGAGTTGTATTTTGTATGCAATATCTAATTATGACTAGTGCCTACTTCTATTGGGTGGATGGAGTGGAGGGATGAATGATGGTTTTAGTGATAGGCTTCTGTAAGATGGGTAGAATCACTCTTCAACTTAACTAAAATATTTAGGAACTTTGAATGTTTGCACCTTGTGCAAATGTGAAAGTATGCCAGTTATTTGGGCTCTTCTTAGTAATCCTAGTGATATCCCTTTATGCTACTGTGAAGTTGTGAAAAGATTTAATTGACAGGTGAAAGGAAACCAATTAAGAAAATATATTCAAAAGGACTTTAATCCAAATAGGAACTATCAAATTTGATTTCTTAAAAGGAACTTTAATTCTTCCGCACATTAAAATCAGTCAACAACATCACACATTTACGACAAATGTGTATTGAAAAATTAATGCATTTTCACACACACAATTTGAATAACATAAACAACCACTTTGGAGATAGCCAAATAACATATAAGCATATAAATCCATAAAAAAATTGAGCACTTGAAAAGAAAATTAACAATTATGCATAACCTTCTCCATTATATTTATCTTTGAATACTATGCATTATAATAATAGTTTCTGATATGAGATGGATGGGAAAATTGGTGCAATCTATCTTCTTACTAACGCCTACCCTAAATGGAACTGATGTGATGACGATCTATTCAAGTCTTGGCCTCTCTTATATATATGAGAGGCATTAGTAAGAGTCATGTCATTTGATAACTAATCATAATTAAGAAAAAAATATTGCAGCAAATGAATGCATCAATCCATTAATATTTTAGCATAGGCTTGTAAGCACCTAAGATCTATTCAAAGAATCTAATTTATGATAGGGTGCTCATGCTAATGGTTGAATCCTTTCATCCTAATGGTTGTCCCATTGTGTTTGGTATATCCATAGTTTGGTTAAGGAACAAATTAAATGCAGAGAGGTGATGAATGTACTCTTGTTCAACACAAGTATCTATATTGGAGATCACTTCCCTCATATCATATTCCCTATACATCATCTTCTCAAACTGCTTGTGAGTATTTTGTAAAATTATGTCCTCATCATTGATTTCATGTAGTGCAATAGTTAGAAGCACATCAAACTCTTCCTTCCAATCATCATACTGTCGAGGATTTCCCATATCATCAGAAAGTGTTGGATTTGAATTGAATCAGTCAAGATATTTGATGATCCTATTATGATATCCATTGTGTGATTATACCAATTTGTTATGTGTCTGCATTATTGTCCCTTTCAATATTTTCTTACCTCGAAGCTCCTCTCTCTTTCCAATTATTCTCCCCTATAGTCGTTCATTCTCCTCTATTGCTGAGTATACCTTCTTAAATTGTCTCTAATATTCATCAACACATTTCATCATCTTATTGAATCTCCCCTTGATCATTTCATATGTAGTATTATACTTGATGGTTTTGACTTCTTTCTCCAATTCTTTACATTTTTCTTGAGATTTCAAGTGGCAATTTTTCCAATAAATTGTATTAGCCATTGCATCCAATACTCTCTTATCCTTTCCATGCCATGGGGAATAAAAATTTGGTGTGGAAGAGGAAGATGATATTTCTCTTTGATGTGCTAATTCCTTCTTCAACCTATCATTTTCTTTAACCATCTTATCAATTTGTGCTTTGGTGAATTTTTCCACATTAACATTCAATTCTGTTGTCTCCATGGGATTGGTATCCCTACTCTTTGGACCAAGAGATGTCCAAACATTTGGTTTGGATTATCAATCATGATTGGTCTTTTGTCATGTGGGTATAGTGCAAGGTTGCCTCATTTGGATTGTATCTAGATCTTGAAAACATCTTATCACTTGCTTCCTCTATTAAGTTCATTGTTTTGTCCCCTCTCTTTCTGAAACTATCAAACATAATTGCAAAGCTTATATCCCACCTAGGAAAAAGTAATACTCTAGCTTCCTAAAGTAACTCTCCCCCTTTGTCAGGAGTGATGGACTCCATCTCTTTGTCTATTTATTTTTTCAATTCTTCCAAAGTAGTAGCCACTCATTCATGAGTGACATCCTACATCTTTTGTCTCATTTTCTTTCCTTTATATTCATAAACAAATAATTTAAACTTGGAAGACTTAACAAAATATTCATCATAAATGAACTCTTGTCCAACCTTGACCCTAACATCATAATATAATTCATTTGATGCTTCAAATATTACAACATTGTGTTCCTAAGGAGGCTCATACTATGCAATTACAAAAGCGCTTATTTGTTGTACTTGCTTATATTCCTCATGTCACTCTCCTCATCTTCACTTATATTAGTATCTATAGAAAAACTCACCTCAAAAGTTAGCTATGAAGGAATATAATCTAAGGGACCTATATCTTCAACCTGCACTCCTTAATAGGTTGCATGAGTCGCATTAAATACAAATGATAGAGCATCCTTTACCAATTCATTCACATGAGAAATGAGTTACTCAATCTTTGCTATAGGATCCTGTATTTCACCAAATTCCCTCAAATAAGATGGGGCATTTCTTATTTTCCATTCCTCTACGAGCATAACCTTATTATATGAAATCATTATGTTAGTGGTAGAGGCTTCATCATGGTTTATAATCACATCTTCATATGAGAAAACGTGCTCATATTATGATAACCCCTATGATAGCCTTGCTTTGTGAATAAAGCCTTCTGCAACAATTTTTTCCCTTTTATTGCCTAGAGGGAGGTTATACTACGCTAATTTAGCATCAATTTCCTCATATCCCTCATTTGCAACCATTGTAATGTATCCAAAACATAAAGTGTTGGGCATAATTTATTGTTTGTTGTGTCCTTTGAGGTTTTTGACATCAGATTTTTCTAATTTCCTCACAATTTCTAACTAGGAAATTCGACCAGGAACTACTCATGGTAGCAAGTGCGAATTCAATCCATAAACCCTGATCACTATGTAATTAGGAAAAACATACCAGTCTCCCCAATTATGATTGGCCTTATTCTTTGGGTCATCTTTATTTGGTCTTGCAAAATTTTATACTTTTGGGGATGAGTTATAATAATGCGGATATCCCAAAAACTTCATCAATGGTTTCACAAAAAACTCCTCAAAATAAAGATAATGAGATCTACCAAATTGACCATCCCACAATGAAGTCCACATCTGTACAGGTTTGATGTTTTCATTTTCATCTGTATCTCTTCTTCTAAATTCTTCACTCTAGTCCCTTCTAACATGTCCCTCGTGCATGAGAAAATGCATGAATAAAGAATAATGTTTGAAATGAATATATTCACCATTGTTTTTAATCTTTTCAAGATCTTGGTTTAGGGCATTGGCCAAGTATCTAGCATAATTGAATGATATGGTATTAGTGCTTTATATGTCTATAGCTAAGACCATTGGGGAAATAGACATGATAGGTGGGACCTCTACCCCCAAGACCTAACCAACTGAATAATAAGTTTATTGGAAATATTCTTCAAACAAGTCCTCATGAAAAGGAGGGTTTTCATTGCTTGAAAAAATCTTGAGTTGGCCTGCTTCATTCTTGGGCCTGTGCAAGGGTTGTTTCCATCACTTGTAGTTGGTATCCATATGGTGATACTCTATCGAGAGGTCTCTAACTATGAATGGAAAGTTCATAGGACACTCCAACTAAAACACATTAGAAATTAAATACTCAGAAATAACAAGCACGTCAGCCCCATCATGTTGTTGAATAGTTCTCCTCTTGGGGTTGTATCTGCTAGCCAGAGCTTTAATTAGTTCTACATTTAAAAACATGTTGGGCACCATGAGTTTTCCCAAGTTCAACCTCCATAGGCTGTAGACTGGCTGAAGCCTAATTTTTTTTCTGTAATGGTACATGAAGAGTTCATACTCATGTTGTGGTGTCCAAATATCTCCCAAGCCATTATGTTTATCTGATAATCTATCCATTAAAGGAATCATTTGAGAACTCATCCTAGGTCTTGTCCCCAACCTAGGGAATTGATCTATTAGGTCTTGATTCAGGGGTCTCTTCTCAATTTTCTATTTCTTAGCTTTGGGTTTTGTTGCATTTTCCTAAATTTTTTAAATTCTTAATCTTTTGAAAAAATACAACTTCTTAGCTAGGATTGGTGTACTTACTTGGATCTCACCTCCACTAGTTTCTGCTACATAAGAACTGCTAACTTTTCTTTTCTTCTTCCATCGTCAACAAAATCTTCCAGACTGCACGACAATTATGTGATCAACTTGTGCTTCAATTATGGCTCATAAATACAACACCTATTTTAGTCTTGTCATCAGAGGGAAGCATTTATTTTTAAATATCTTGATGATTCCTTGAGATGTCACATCAGTTAGTACAATCATTGTTGTATTGACAAGACTGTGATCCTTCTCCAACCAATAGCCACCTTCTCCATCGATGAAATACTTTTCTTCAGTCTATCGAGGGGATGCTAGAATATATTACCCCAATACACTTTAATTCCTCTGACATATTTTAATTATTGATAATCTATGGTGATATCAGGCCATCGAGGGAAAGCAAACATTTTTCCCTTCGATGTTCATGAGTTACAACAATGTGCTTAATTTTTTTGACTCTATTGGTCTATCGAGGAGAATGCCTTATGAGTCAGCCCAATAGGGTAGTTACACCAATACGAGGTTAAATGAACTAATTTCATTGAGCCATCAACAAGGCTATGATGGGGGCTCCACCGATGAGGAATTTTTAGGTTGATAGTGCTAATGTTTATTTAGGAACAAGGAAAGATTATGGAGTCTCAAACTCATTTATGGGTGTGTCAATTTGGCAATGTGGGCTACAAAATGTTGGTGTAATTAACTATTTAATTACATCGTCATAAGTTTACTTAGGCAATCTTTAATTCCTAAGTTATAGGATCTTATCCTTATCTTATCGAGCTATCTTTTTGCTCAAGATAAGATTTAGTTGTTGCATGCTTGCCTTTTATAAGCAAGCCTCATCTTGTACATTTGTATCAATTCAATCGTTAATCAATCTTGCATTGTGAAGCAAGCATTCTCGCCATCAATCTCTCTTGTGTGGAAGTATTTTTGTCTAGCAACAGATTCTGGAAATCTAACATGGTATCAGAGCTCCAGACCTGTAGCAGCCTGTTCGTGATCTGAAGATATGGCCTTTCAGTGAGATTCAAGTGCAAGGGTTTCCACATGCAATTTTTTGATTGAATCTGGGGGTAGCCTAATTTTCTGTGCATTTTGGGACAAAACGGACCTCACCATTGAGTCCGCAACGCCCAAAAACCCCCATTTTCATATAAAATTTGCCTATTTTGGTGCAAGTTGGTCGAGAAGGCAAAATTTTTTGTCTGAGGGGCCGTACGGCCTCCCCAGCACGCGGATCGAGGCTCGAAAAATTTAAAAAAGGGCCAAAAACGTCGTTCATCGGTTTCTGCGCCGGCGCTTCCAGTTAAAATGAAGGTCCGCCGCCCGGCGGCCACCAGCCCGCCACCGCCACCGGTGGCTCTCCCTTCATGCTCCGCCGGGCCGAGCCAGCCCCCGCGGGCCCCCAGCAGCGCAGGCGGCGGTCACATCGGGGACCGGGCGCTATGCGCCTAGCCCCCGGCCATTCTCAGCCCCCAGCACAGGGTCATATGCATATCCGTGGGCCAGCGGCCAGTCCGACGAACTGCAGAGAATATTCCAGTGAGATTCAGCAAATATTCCGGCCAGGGTATATACCGGCACCGAATTTTTTTGCAGGGGTACCGATTTTTTGCGCCGACGGCCATACGGCCGTCAAATTTATGCTCGCATTTTGATGACGTCAGCATGACGTCAGGATGACGTCAGCCGTACGACACCCCTCTTTGCCCTCCTAACCCTAGTTTTTCCTAAAGAAGCAGTTTTTTCTTTTGGCCATAACTTGGGCATACGGTATCGAAATCGGGCAAACGAGATATCGCCGGAAAGCTGATTCCGAGAACTTTCATTTGGTACAGTTTATTTTTCAGTATTTTACTGTTTTACTGCATTTATTTCTGTTTGAAGTCAGATGTTGTTTTTGGACTTCCGAGCTCATAACTTTTTGCCACGATCTCCGATTTTTGCCTCGTTTGCGGCGTTGGAAAGGTATTAAGGAGCTCTATATTTCTGTCCATACACTTTTTCTGTATCTATCCCAGGTTTATCAGTTAGTCCAGATTTGGCCCGGTGGGTTGTTTGGCGATTACTTGGATATTTTGGCAGTTGGGAGAGTGCATCTTGCATCTTTGCACTTCGTTTACAGTAATATATCATTTAATAATCACTTGCTGCATCATAGATTCCAGGGTTGTTCCCGTTTGGAGTTTTCAAGTGTTCCGTGGCATCGGGTCTGCTGTCACATTATTTTGATTCCGGTTTGGTTTCAGTTGTAGACAGAGATATCTTTCCTTGCTTGTCAGATTGCGGTTCCAGTGTTACTCTACAGAGTTCTTCCAGTGCTTCTTTGCAGCATGTAATCTCATTGTAAGGGGGGTTTTGTCCCACTGGGTTTTTCCTTCTCTTACTCATTATTGCATTTGTAAATGGGTACCTGATCAGGCCTCGTTGCCGGGACCCATCTTTGCTTTCATGCATCTTATTCTAGTGTTTTAGCTTCTTCCTAAGTTCATCTTAAGGGGGGGTGTTAGAGTAATAAGTTATTATGCTTAATTAATTACATCACATTTGATTAATTAATTTCACTTATTCCTCTTTATTACTTAAGCTAAACTTAGGCACATTAATAATTAATTATTAATTATTAAGTGTGCACACTAGGGTTTCATTTAGGGTTTCCCTTTTTAGGGTTTCATGATCTCCTTCATAAGGATTGATCACATTGTAATAATTGATTCTCTTAATATTTTCTGCGCTATTTGATTCATAAATTTGGGGCAAATTTATTTTGTGTTCCGGGCAAAATTATTATTTTGGGCTATAATTGTATTAAAAAAATTCGAGGGTTTTATAAATTTTGTGGCTAGCATATTCAATAGAGAATATTCTCTGTCCTCTGCGTCAGATCCATTGTCATCGCAGTCTTCTGTACCTGCCATATTGGCTTAATCGAGATTCGTTGGTGAGGGACGTACCGGCATCTTTATTTCCCCGTGCCCTTGTTCACAATACTTGTCGGTGCCAATTACTCTGCTGCAGTTTGCGTACATCCACATCGGCTTTATCAATTGTTTCGGGGTCGGCGTTCACTACTCTGCCCATACACCACTGGCTGGTACCTTCGACCAGATCTTGCACGACGATCAGTCTTCCATCCGCATTGGCATACTTGGCGGAACGTACAAGGGTCAGATCTACCATCAGAGGTTGGCGCTTGTCAAAATCTGTGGCGTATTGTCCTCTATCACAGGCCAGCGTCCTTCGTACTTGTACACCGATGGTATATACCGAATGGAGCTTTTAATCTTCCTCGTCGGCATTAAGCTGGCATCAGATTTTGTAGATTGGTCGGCATCTTGTGCCTTTTTTGTTTGACAATTTCTCTGCATCTTCTGTCACATCGCACAGTACACTGGCCCGCGGGTTATCCAATTGTCCTTTCAACTGGTACGCTGGTTTTAATGTCTCGGCCGCTATGAATTATAATTGGCATCTTTTTTATAAACTTGGCCTTTTAATTATTCAATACTGTTAAAATTTTTTAAGCCGACAGGTTGCTTATATTAAAACCCTAGCCGACCATAGTTTGTATTGGCCGACCTTTCTATTCGGTGTTCTTTATTTTGCTTTGCTTGGCGGTATGGTCACATGGAGAACCGAATTGTAGCCCCAGGGTGCCAAAAAATTGCACCTCATTAGCCTGATAATTATTTGATTTTGGCCCCCAAGTGCCTATTTATAGGGCTTTTTTTCATTTTATCATAACTTCTGCATACGGAGGCGAAATTTTTCAAACGAAATATCGTCAGAAAGGTGGAGATCTGATTTTTTTAGTGGTGCAGATATTTTGCAGAGATTTTGCAGTTTTGTGCCTCTTTTTCCAGATTGAAGCCCGATCATTGTTTTCTGCTTCCGAGCTCATATCTTTGTGCTCTGATCTCCGATTTTCTCCAAATTTGCGGCATTTGGAAGGTATTCGAGAGCACTTCAGATCTAATCATGCACTTTTTGCAGATTTGTTTCCAGATTTTCATATTTTCAGTTTGTAACTGATTTGATAGTTTGGGATTTCTTGTTGTAAATTTGCAAAAAAAGTGCAAATCTTGTTGGGACAAAGGGGTTGATTTTTTGTATTGTGAGGGAAATTTGTTGTTATCCTCTTGTAATATCTCTTTGTATCATGGATTTTCCAAAAATTGTACTTCTAACTCCATATAACTATCATGAGTGGAAATCTCAAATGGAGTTGTTATTGTTAAAATCAAAGTTGCAACGAATCACATTTGGTCAAGATCCAGAACCACAGGGAGCAAAAGAGAAAAGAAAATGGCTTGATAGAAGAGATGAAGCTCTTGGTACTTTGAAGTTGTCCATTTCTCCAGATCTTAGATATCATATTGCATCTTGTACTCATCCTAATGAAGCTTGGAATACTTTAGAGAGTCTCTTTGGTAAGCCAGATAAGATGAGGAAATTTAAGTTGGAGAATGAACTCATGGGTCTTAATCCTTCAGATTTTGACAATGTCCAAGACTTTTTCTCTAAGCTCAATTCTCTTAGATTACAATTATCTAATTGTGGGGTAACTAAAGAGGATGAACAAATGATACTTTCTATTCTTGCTAAGCTTGGTTCTTCATATTCTGTGTTTGTCTCTACTTTCTATGCTACAATGGATGCTCTTGGCGATACATATAAAATGCCTTCTCTTGATGAATTTGCTGCACAACTCACAAGGGAACAAGCAAAGTTGTTGCACATGGGTACATTGAAGTCTTCAACTTCTCAAGCTCTTATTGCAAATGATACAAAGGCTTCAAGTGGCAAAGGAAAGAAGCACAAAAAGGAAACCAAGTCAAATGAGCAAGGTAAAGATTCTCCTTCACATGGCACTCCTGAGTCCTCATCCTCTTCAAAAGAGGAATCATCAAAAAAGAAGAAGTTCAAATGTGCATATTGCAAAAGGTTAGGACATGATGAGCATAGATGTTATAATAAGAAGATTGATGAACTCACCCACCTTCTTCAAAAGAATAACATTCAGCTGCCCTCATCAGTGTCTTCTACTTCTTCTTCACCATCACATTCGGCAGCTCCATCATCATCACAGTCAGAGAACACAACATCCACTTCTGGGCTACATATGAAAGGGCATGCACTCTTGGCCTCTACAAGTCCTAATTCTCAAGGATGGCTTCTTGATTCAGGGGCATCTCATCATATGGCATCTTCACAGGAAATGTTCTCTTCTTTTGAGCCTTGTAATTCACCTCACATTCTGATGGGTAACAATACATTCATGAAGGTAAGTGGGAAGGGTTCTATTGGTATTGGGGAAGGGACTTTCAATGATGTTCTTTGTGTTCCTTCTTTGACCACAAATCTCCTTTCTATTTATCAAATTACTCATGGGGGTCAAGGTAAAACAGTTGAGTTCACTCCTGATAGGGTGTATATTAGGGACTTGGAGACTAGGGATATTGTTGCAATCGGGATGGTTGATCATTCATCTCGAGTATATTCTTTTTCACATTTTGCTTCAGATGCTGATAATGTTCCTTTGACTGCATCACACACTCCATTGAGTGTGACCCATATTAGTGAGGAGAAGTTTGGTCATCTACACCTTGGTATTTTAGAGACCAGTGCTGAGCTTCCTACACCTCCACCTCCTGCTTCTTCAGCCATTGTTGCTTCTGTTCAGCAGGATAATCATAGTTTTTCAGATCTTGCTTTGTGGGATGAGTATTTGACAGGGATTTCTACCTTGTTCCTAGAGTCTCATATTACAGATTTGGAGGACACACTTGAGGGGATTTCTCTCCTCTTTGATGACAGTTTTAGCACAACTGTTTCACCACCTTCTTTGTCTTTGGAGATTGATATTCATGAGTCTCCTCCATCACTTGATTTGTCATGTTTCTTGGTTGGATTTGACCATGATTATGTTGTGGCTCATTCAAGCTTGGAGGCTCCTACTCAGTTTTCAGAGGCATACATGTTGAGCGTTCATTCTTCCTCTTTTCAGTTGGATATGGAGTGGCTTCTTCATCAGCTTATGAATTTGTTTCTTCCTAAGGGGAGATGTGTTGCTTGTAGACATTGGGTCATCTTTTGTTTTCAGGCATTCTTCATTGGCTTTGGAGCTTCTTCAGCATGCAGGGGATATCTTATCTCATTACTTCCCTCTTATGGGGGGGTAATTTATTGTATATTCATGATGGATGTAGTCCTTGGGGGGTATCATTGAGTCCTCCATACATCATGTTTACATTCATCATGCCTTTTTTTCTTGTTTTCTCTCTTTTGGAGAGGGGTTTTTTCCCACTGGGTTTTCCCCTTTTCTCTGCTTTATGAGAGATTGCATTTCATTTGCATCTGTAAATGGGTACCTAACATGGCCTAGTTGCCGGGACCCATAGTAGTTTGCATTATAATCTTCTCCCTAAGTTGCACTTATGGGGGGTGTTGGTGTAATTAACTATTTAATTACATCTTCATAAGTTTACTTAGGCAATCTTTAATTCCTAAGTTATAGGATCTTATCCTTATCTTATCGAGCTATCTTTTTGCTCAAGATAAGATTTAGTTGTTGCATGCTTGCCTTTTATAAGCAAGCCTCATCTTGTACATTTGTATCAATTCAATCGTTAATCAATCTTGCATTGCGAAGCAAGCATTCTCGCCATCAATCTCTCTTGTGTGGAAGTATTTTTGTCTAGCAACAGATTCTGGAAATCTAACACAAAATGGATCTTGTCACACAAATTTCAATAATTTGTGTTGATCATAAAATTAAAATGTGTTGAATTTCTATGAAATATGGAGGATAGGTGGGTGGAGGCTATTGAAAAATGTGATATGTTTCAATTCTAATAGGCTGAAGGGTTGAGGGTTGAGGGATTAGGGTAGAGAGTTTACTTGGGTTTAAGGGTTTAAGGGTTGAGAGATTAGGGCTGAGGGATTACTAGGGTCGACTAGGGTAGAGGCTATTGGGATGTTGAGGGTAGAGGGACATAGAGGGTTTAAAAATTTAGGGTATTGGGTTGAGGGATTAGGGTAGAGAGGGAGGGATGGATTAAGAGTTGAGGGATTAAGGGTTGAGGGTTCAGGGTAGGGGGTATAAGGGTTTACTAGGGTTTAGGGTTTAAGGGTTGAGGGTTGAGGGATTAAGGGTTGTGGATTTAATGTATAGGGTAGATTAGAGGGTAGAGGGTTTAAGGGTAGAGGCTTAAGGGTTTAAGGTGTAGGGTAGATCATAGGGTAGAGAATTGAGGGTTAAGGGTGGTTTAATGTATAGAGTAGAGGGTTGAGGGTAGAGGGATGAAGGACATATATGCTTCAAGGATTAGGGTTGAGGATCCAATGTATAGGGTAGAGAGTACAAGGGTTAATGAGGGATTAGGGTTTAAGGGTACTTGAGGGTTGAGGTATTAGGGTAGAGATTTTACTTGGGTTTAAGGGTTGAGGGATTAGGGCTGATGGATTACTAGTGTCAACTAGGGTAGAGGCTATTGGGATTTTGAGGGTAGAGGGATGTAGAGGGTTTAATGGTTTAGGATTTATGGTATTTGGTTGAGGATATAGGTTTGAGTGATTAGGGTTGAGGGTATAGGGTTGAGGGATTGGGGTAGAGAGGGAGGGATAGATTAAGGGTAGAGGGTAGAGGGTAGAGGGGTTTAATAGGGTTTAGGGTTTAAGGGTTGAGGGTTGAGGGATTAAGGGTTGAGGGTTGAGAATTGAGGGTTGAGGATTCAATGTATAGGGTAGATTAGAGGGTAGAGGGTAGAGGGTTTAAGGGTTGAGGATTGAGGGTTTGAGGTATAGGGTAGATCAAATGGTAGATAATTGAGGGTTAAGTGTGGTTTAATGTATAGGGTAGAGGGTTGAGGGTTTAAGGTTGAGGGTAGAGGTTTGAGGGATGTATATGGTTGAAGGAAGAGGGTTGAGGGTCTAATATATAGGGTAGAGGGTATAGGGGTTAATGATGGATTAGGGTTTAAGGGTACTTGAGGGTTGAGGGTACATGATAGAGGGTACTTGAGGGTTTAAAGGTTGAGGGATTAGGGTAGAGAGTTTACTTGGGTTTAAGGGTTTAAGGATTGAGGGATTAGGGATAAGGTATTACTAGGGTCAACTAGGGTAGAGAGTATTAGGAAATTGAGGGTAGAGGGATGTAGAGGGTTTAATAGTTTAGGGTTGAGGGTATTGGGTTGAGGGTATAGGGTTGAGGGATTAGGATTAAGGGTATAGGGTTGAGGGATTAGGGTAGAGAGGGAGGGATGGATTAAGGGCTGAGGGTTGAGGATGATTTAATGTATACTAGGGTAGTAAAGGGCAGAGCTAGTAGAGGGTGCATGAAGGGTTTATGGTTTAACTAGGTGAACCATAGATTTTTGGGGCTAGGAATGCTAGGTCTCATTTGCTCAATTAGGGTCTTTCACCTAATCAAAAGAGATAGATTGCACACCCAAAATCTAGGTGGTTCACTCAAATTAAGATTATATGATTTGATTTAGACTAAATAGAATGATCTAAGTGAAATTAAGCTAAGAAATTGATTGATTGTGGATGCAAAATATAAGAAACAAGTGATGTTTGAAAACACATTGTTTAATGCAACAATGAACTAGAAATGAATGCAAAACTTAATAGAAATGAACCAAACTAAAAGTTTTCACTTGAGATGTTGAAGGAGGATGGAAATGACATTTGAAATGCTGCTAATACTATTTTTTAGGCATGGTGGGACTCATTCTAACCATTCTAGGAGAATTAGTCCCAGTTTTGTAAAATTAGGTCAGAATTTGTTTTTGACAAAACAGTGTCTAAAAATGCAAAAAACTAAAAATTGACCTTGGAGTGGAACTCATTCACCACCCATGGTGAATGAGTCCACTTTTGAATTTTTTAATTTTCAAAAGTGGAATCTGGAGCTTCCGATCTACACTTTGACTTCCTATAGGTGTCTACTTTCCAAACTCTGATTTACAAGTTTAAAAATGAGTTTTTGTTGATATTTTGACTCGTTGAATGAAGAGAAGAATTTAGCAACATTTTAACTTTATCTTCAATGATTTCCAAACTTCCAAGAGTCCTAAATCTACAAACAAAAAAGGAAAAAGAGAGAGATGTTGAATGTTAGGGCATGGGGGTTTGCCTTAGTCAAACCCCCTTTAGGTAATTAAACCAAAATGATGAAGGAAAGTAATGAGACATGCAACAATGGAGTTGATTACCTTGCCATGATGTTTGATCTTGAAATTCTGTAGCAAAACATGAAGAATCTGCCCTTGAATGTCTAAAAATTAATCTTGAATGACTTGTAATGTTAAAACCTTAAGTTGCTTGCCTTAAGATGGAAGATTGGTGGATGAATGATGAAGAATGGATGTGAAAATGAGTTTAGAGAGGTGATTTTATAGGAAATTCACCCTATTATCCCAAAAATTAGATCCCTAAGGCCGACATGAAGTAAAATTAAACTTAAATTTCAATTTTTTCTTTCTCAAATGCCAAATTTGAGCTAAATGGGATTGATTCACCACACATGGTGAATGTGTCCCACCTAGATGGGTCTGATTCACCATGCATGGTGAATGGGTCCCACAGGGGCCATTTTGATAGCTTAGATGCTAGGAGATAAGGAAATAAGGTTTAAATTGCAACTTTGTTAGGTATTTGATCAATTCAAGCCTTAGGATGCAAAATATGGGTTAAGAAGGGCCTATTAGTGATGATGTAAATGTCAATTAGGGCTTGGGACATAGAATTTAGTGTAAAAGTGTGATTAAATACACTTTACAATGCTAAAATGAGGTCTACATAGCTTAGGAAGGCACAAGAACTAGTGTCAATGTGCAAGACACATTACAACACTAGTTTAACATTAAGTTTATCTTACAAGCCTTCTAGATTAGGGTTGAGGGTATGTATTGGCCAGTTGAGAGTAGAGGGACATAGAGGGTTTAATGGTTTAGGGTTGAAGGTATAGGATAGTTTAGGGATTAGGGTTGAGGGTAGGGGGTAGAAGGTTTAAGGTTGGTCTAGGGTTTAAGGGTTTAGGGTTGAGGGACATTAAGGGTTGAGGGTAGAGGGTTTAGTGTATAGCTAGGAAATTTGAAGGTATATGGTTGAAGGTCAATTAGGGTTGAGGTTCCAATGTAGATGGTAGAGGGTATAGGGGTTTACTAGGGTTTAGGGTTTAAGGGTTGAGGGATTAGGGTTGATGGTCCAATCATGTATAGGGTAGAGGGTGCAACTACAGGGTTTGAGGGTATGTATATGGTACATACATTGAAGGATTAGGGTTGAGGGTCAAATATTGTATAGGGTAGAGGGTATAGGGGTTGAGGAATTAGGGTTTGACTAGGGTTGAGGGTAGAGGGTAGAGGGTAGAGGGTAGAGGGTTAATTAAGGGTTGAGGGTTGCAGGATTAGGGTAGAGAGTTTAGTAATTAGGTTTAAGTTTTTAACTAGGGTTGAGGGATTAGGGTCGAGGGTACTAGAGGGTATATAGTTCAAGGATTAGGTTTTAGGGTCCAAATTATATATAGGGATTAAGGGTTTAGGGTTGGGGGACGTTAAGGGTTGAGGGTATAGGGTTTAGGGTATAGCTAGGATATTTGAGCGTATAATATGGTTGAAGGTCTAATATTAGGGATGTTGAGGTTCCAATGTAGAGGGTAGAGGGTATAGGGATTGAGGGTACTTGAGGGTTTAAGGGTTGAGGGTTGATAGATAAACTAAGGTTGAGGGTTGAGAATTGACAGTTTAGGGTTTAATGTATAGGGTAGATCAAAGGGACGTAGAGGGTATAAGATGGTTTAAGGGTTGAGGGTTGAGGGTTTAAGGTTGAGGGTAGAGGGTTGAGGGTATATGCAGGCTGAAGGATTACTATGGTTGAGGGTCCAATGAATAGGATAGAGGGTATAGGGGTTGAGGATGGATTAGGGTTTAACTAGAGTTGAGGGTAGAGGGTAGAGGGTTGATGGTTACTTAAGGGTAAGGGTTGAGGGTTGAAGGATTAGGGTAGAGTTTAGTAATTAGTTTTAAGGGTTTAACTAGGGTTGAGGGATTAGGGTCAATGGTAGAGGGTATAATATGGTTCAAGGATTAGGATTTAAGGTTGAGGGTAGAGGATTGAGGGTATATGGCTGACAGATTAGGGTTAAGGGTCCAATATTGTATAGGCTAGTAGAGGGTATATGGGTTGAGGAATTAGGGTTGAGGGTATGATGTATAGGGTAGAGCGTACAAGGGGCTATGAGGGATTAGGGTATAACTAGGGTTGAGGATTGAGGGTAGAGGGTAGAGGGTTTAGGGTTAATTAAGGGTTTAATTTATTTTTCTCCAATTTTTTGAAAAAGCTAGTGCTATTTATTGGGATGACGCTATATATTTTACACTGAAGGCATATCCTATTGGAAGAAGATAAACATGGAACTGCCAATTGATGGTTGATATCAGACTACTGACCCTTGAAATTGTTTGGTCCATTGATACCCTTTTCTTGATTTTATCACATTATAATAATGTACTTTACTTGCAAAAGTCTGCCCCACATGACATAATATGTTAGACGGATTGCATATAATTTATTTTTGCATGTGGTTAAATTATTTTTAATTCTACATTTTTATAGGCATGCAAATATTATTTGTTTTGCAATCCCTAAATTACCAAGCACTAGACAAAATTACTTTTTATTCTAATAAATTGACTATTCTATCATTTTACTCCTTGCTTGGTATAAATTTACAAACCACTTGGTTAACAAAATACTCTATGCATATACATTTTTTTAAAAAAGTATTTAATTATAAGGATTGCACTTTTATTTTTGGTTTTTAATTGTAAGGATTTGTCTTCTTTTTATTTTCTTTTCCATTTTAAAATTTTGAACAGGTAAACTAAACATTTAGTAATTATAAATTTTTGAGATAATATTAAACAAGTTTTTTTAAAATTTTAAAACTATTTAAATAACTAATATAAATAAAAATTATACTTACTAATTCTAAAGTTTAAAATGGAAAATAAATTAAAAATAATACAAATCCTTATAATTAATTAAATACTAAACAAAAACATGATCGAATGTCACCCTCATTTATACCAGGGGGTACGACATTCCTGGCTAGTGGTCTTGACAAGACTTTTTGGAAGCTCAAAGGGTGGCACATACACATTAAAATGAATTCCATGAAAGGATGGAATTAAAATAAATTCCATGAAAGGGTGGCATTCATTTTAATCTAGTGAAGGTGGTGATCTCTCCATTCTGTATTTGCTAGAGTTTTCATTCCAGAGGGTTCGCTTGGGTGAGAAAGAATAATGGAGAAGGATGCAAAGTATGTAGTGTTTAAATTAGTTGAGGAGCTATCTGCCTTTGGGAATGACACTCCAATTTTCCTATATTGTTGTGTGAGTCAAGGGGGTTTCAAAAAACTCATGGATTAGAGGTTCAAATAGATTCTTCTAGAGTTTGATCCCTTAAAACCTATGGCTGCGATGAAAATGGTTTTGGGTTGACAGCATGTGGCCTATAGTGAAATTGTTCAAGTTAATTCCCAGATAGTCTCTCATTTTTTGGCATCTTTTCTTGATAAAAACACAACCAAAAACTTGGTTTAGGAAATGATGAGCAAGTTATTCCATCCTAATCTCCTGGGTGGCATGGATGAGGTTATTTTAGCCTCTATTATTGGCTTTGGGGTGCCATGTCCAAAAGAATTGAAAATGCTCAAAACTCCTAGTGCGGTGGTCCAATTTTTTCTACTTCTATTGGAGCCTAAAAGAATGGAACTAGTTAGGCATCAGATGGTTGTTGTGGTTGCGGTGGAGTATTTAAAAAAATCTATTGAGCTAGTGGAGATTGAGGGTGTGGAGTGGGTGTTGGAATTCAATGACTTCGCCCATCTCAATGGCTTCTTGTGAATTCAAGCTCATGGTGGGATGGTGCTAGTTTTTTAGGCTTCTGCAATCGTCGATGGCTCCTAGTGGTGGTTTGGTGGCTTCTGGTGGTGGTTCGGTGGCTTTTGGTGGTGGTTTGGTGGCTCATGGTGGTGGTGGCTCAAAATTCATTTTGTCTTGGTGTTGGGTTTAGTTAGTTTTTTGGTGATGTTTTGGTGGTTACCTTGGCCTTTGGTGAGACTCAAAATTAGGGTTTCATGAATATTCCTACATTAGCTGACAATTTGATTTTTTTTGAATTTTTATTAAAACAATCTCCTGTTGTTTTTGGTGGTTGCATGTGACTGTATTGTTGGCTATTAACCTAGTTGTAATATTTTTCTCTCTTTTGGAAACCTTTTTTTCCTCCTTTTTGAATTGTTTACATTGTTTTAATTAAAAAAAAAATACTAAACAAAAACAATATGTATATGCAAAAAGAATGTACATTAGGGTATGTGCAGGATCATGATGGGCCAAAAAGTAGCAATATGATGGGTATGTGTAGGGTATGTGGATGATGACTTTTTTTTTAACCAAAAATTGATGAAATGAAAAGGGTTTTTAAAGGAGATTATTATCTTTCCACCAATATAAATTATGCTTTACTTTGAATTTAATAAATAATTATTATTAATTTTCTATTTCAATTACAACTAAAATCCTAATTGATAGGCTGATTAAAAAACATCTATAACTTTCAAACGGTATCATAGTTTTTGAATCTAAAACATGCGTCACATTATATACATCACATACTATAGGATTAAAAAATAAAATTGAATTTCATGAAGTTTTGACCAAGTTAAGGTGGTCAGACATACAAGTTTTTATATTTTTTAAAAGTTGTAATAAAAAAATCATAATTAGTTATTTACTTGGAAAAAAAATACAAAAAAAAATACATCACATTGGGACATAAGTCCTCTACTTATATCTAAAATCTTATAAAAAAGTATTATCTTTTTATTGTGGTTAGGGTGGTTAGACAGATACCTACTTATCTATTCCTAAAAATTTAATTGCTACTGCATTGAAATTTCAAAATTTCACCAAATAGATTTTTTTTTTAAAATAAACCTAACAGATTAGAAACTACATTCAATTTGTTACAGATTCTATTCTTACATATTTTTGAAATAATATAGATAACTTATTCAAATTTTTACATCAAGTTGCCTAATCCTAATTTTTTTGAATTTTTTGCCACTTAAGGGCCTATTTTTTCCATGATGATCCTACACATACCCATTAAATTCCCATTCTTAGTATATTAGTTGAGTTTTTAATTTTATTTTTAAACTGTTTAATTATGAGAATTATTTTTCCTATAATTGGGAATTATAATGTACATTATTTATTTTACATTATAATTTTATTTGAAAATAATATATGTGATATTATTTGAAATAATTTTTTAGAAATTACAAATGAATTAAATAAAATAAAATAAGGGCTTTTTTATAAGTATGAGCATTAATGAAGGTTAGTTTGAGCTCAAATTTTAACAATGGCATAGCATACGAAGCTGGGTATGTACGGCGACATTGCTAGAGCCTTAGGAGATAAAATTTCCATAGCAATTACAATAAAGTGAAGTCCCTACAATAATTTTGTGTTGACCTACTGCATTCGGTTGTCAGTTGTTTAAGTCATGAGTTGAGCCATTAAAATCATTCTTTGTATTGGCTCTAAGTTCTAAGTTAGTTGGTCATCACATATGGTTAATCGTTTAAATGCTCCCTATAGTCAAGCCATAATAATTTTAAATTGGCTTACGTTTAAGCCATCTCACATAAAGCGATTCAAAGGAGTGTGGTAAGGTGGTAAACAACAAGAAGATAAATCATACACCACTATACCGTTGGGAGGGTGAACAACATATGTGATAGAATGGTGTACACCACAACCCCACAACAAGAAGTCTTGAGCAAGGTGGTAGAGCGATAAGCATGGAAGATAAGTGGACACCATAGTATGGAATAAGGTGATTCATAGGAGTATGATAAGGTGGTAAACAACAGGAGGATAAAGCATACACTACTATATTGCTGAGAGGGTGAGCAACATATGCGGTAGAGTGGTGTACATAGCAACCCTGCAACAAGAAGTCTTGAGTAAGGCGGTAGTGCGGTAAACATCAAAATGGAAGGGAAAAACATTTCCATACCTTAAAATGATGGTATACACCAAAAATTATGGAAGATGATGGTCACTAAGACAAGGGAATTTGGATGTCTATCATGGAGAGGAAAGCTTTTCCAGATCGATGATCATAGGATTTCTACGTTGGTTAAAGGAAATATACATCTAGAGTGTCTTAAGCATTGTTATTTCTTCAATTATGCAAATAAATTAGTTTTTAGTAAAAGTAGTTTTGAAGGGTCATCTCTTTTTGTAAAAGGCCTAAAGCTTGTTGCTTCCTATATAAATAGGAAACCAAGGAAAATTTTGAGAGGATCATCATATCATATTCCACTTTCATTTCTATTATAGTAGGCATTAGTAAGAAGATATATTGAACATTCCACCCATCCATATCATATCAAAGACTTCTGCTATAAATGTATATATATTTAAAACAACAAAATGGAGAAGATTGCTCATAATTGGTAATCTATTTTGGTGTTTAATTGTTGTGTTAAATTTCATGCTTATCTGTTATTATGTTGTCTCAAAAGTGATTTCTTCAAGTTATTTAAATTCATAAGATTTATTAGAGCACATTTGTTGTTACTGTGTGATTATTTTGAGTTTATGAATGAAATAGAAGATCTTATTATCAGAGATTCTTCATGAATATGTTATCATTCTATATTTTTTCTTATGTTTTCCATACTTATTTCTTCTTATGTTTGAATGAATATAATTTATTGAGCCTCAACATTGTGCTTATGTGAATGAATATGTTGATACAGTAAAACATTTATTGTGGATGTTTTTAGTTACATGTTCAAAATTATGTTCAACATAAAAATGGAAACTATTTAAAAATAATAAAGTTAACAAAGTTGCTTATTTAAATAATTTGAGTTACATGCATTAATATTTTATTAACTTTTATGTCTTCATGAACATATGTTGATACAAAATGAATGGAAGAAGCATCCAAGTAATCATATTTTTTTCTTCCAACAATTCATACCAAATATTGAACAATTTAAGGATATTGCAATAGGTAATTTTTATCGATACAAATAATATTATTGAAGCATTTCAAATTTTGGGCCATAAGAATCATCCTTTTTTAAACATGGATTACAAATAATTCTAAAAATTTAGAAGTATTTGTCATTAATATTTTTGTCTTCTACAATGTCATCGAGTGTATCATTTTCAATGTTCATATATTCTTTCAAGTATTTAATACTATCATCATCCTCATCTTGACCTGCATCATCTTCATCATCATTGAAATTTGACTATACACCATCTATATTGTTAGCAGATTTATTTGGATCATCATTTTCTATACCATCCATATTGTTGTCTTCCATAACATCATCTAACTCAATCTTGGGGTATGTGCAAGATCATGATGGGCCAAAAAGTGGCGATATAATGGGTATGTGTAGGGTACGTGGCTGACGATTTTTTTTTCCCAAAATTGATAAAACGAAAAGGGTTTTAAAGGAGATTCTTAGCTTTCCATCAATATAAATTATGCTTTACTTTGAATTTAATAAATAAGTATTATTCATTTTCTATTTGAATTATGATTAAAGTCCTGATTGATAGGCTAATTGAAAAACATCTATAGCTTTCAAACGGTATCACATTTTTTGAATCTAAAACATGTGTCACATTCTATGCTTCACATACTATAAGATTAAAAAAAAAAATGAATCTCATGAAGTTTTGACCAAGTTATGGTGGTCAGACACATATTTTTTAAAAGTTGTAATAAAAAAATCATCATTAATTATTTACTTGGAAAACAATTACAAAAAACTATGCATCACATTGGGACATGAGTCCTCTACTTATATCTAAAATCTTATAAAAAATATTATCATTTTATTGTGGTTAGGGTGGTCAAACAAACACCTTCTTCTTATTTTTTCCCTAAAATTTAAGAACTACTACATTGAAATTTCAAATTTTCACCAAATAGATATTTAAAAAAAAACCTAGTGGTTTATAAACTACATTCAATTTTCTACATATTCTATTCTTACATATTTTTGAAATAATATAGATAACTTATTCAAATTTTTACGTCAAGTTTCCTAACTCTGATTTTTTTAAAATTTTCACCACTTAAGGGCCTATTTTTTCCATGATGATCCTACACACACCCATTTTTTTCTTCTTGTTCTTAAACATAACCATCTTCAACATCATCATGGATGCCAATTTATTCAATGCTCTCTAATCCCTCTCTCTCATTTTTTTTACCATCATTGTTTTGCTTAGTATCCACTAATGTTTCATCAAATACATGCCTTGATCTTGGATCATAATGTATGAAAAACATCCATTTCCGGTCCAAAATATCTTGATAGAAAAATACCCACACATGAATGAAATACATATATTAGACGTATATTATAAAAATTCCATTGATTAATAAACACATGTATATATTTAAAATAAACTATGAATTAATAGATTAATGATCACTATGGCTTCTTGTTTAAGTTAAAGAAATACCCACTCACAATGAATTGGTAGAACATAAGGCTCCTTATCATTTGGTAGGAAGCATGAGGAATCTAGAAAACAATCTAGTATGGGTATCATGTCTTTGTGTCCTCTCAAATTCTTCATACCATCTACACTAAAAAATACAACATTTTAAAGAGCGGTAATCCAACTCAATAATTCTTGTATTGTCCCAACATATTGTAGATTCTCTTCAATTATATTCTTATCTTTTGAGCTTCATTGACTAGATTGCTTGAAGTCAACCATGATGCCACAATCAAAGGATCATCTCTTTACATTTATACTTTCTACATGATAATGTCGACCATATGCCCACATTGTTGGATATTTCCTCACCTATGAAAGACCATTTATTTCAATGAAAAAAACATAATGTTGAATATTAAAATACCTAATAGTGTCAAAATTGTAAGGAAACAACATTTAATAAAATTCCAACTGTATCTTTCTTTCACATCCTCTAGACATGTTGATTTCATCTTCTATTATGTCTGAATCTATACCTACATTTTCTATTTTATTTTTTATTTTTTCAGTAACCAATTCTAGTGTGAAATATTTTCCCCATTCCCCAAGTAGATCAGTAGGAAGTGGAGTATTCTTTGGGTTCAATCTCTTAAACTATCTCCTTGCTTCTAACACTTCTCTCTTTTTATCATATAGATCAATCCATTTTTTCATAAAGTCCATGTGGTATAGAATGAACTTGTCGAGTATAGAACTTTCATCTACACCTATTAAATTTCAACATGTTTATTTTAAACTCCAAATGTCATAATGTTAATTTGACAAATAAATTATAGAGTAAATTAATGATTGCAAGAAAAATAACCACACTGATCATGAATTTACATTCCAATTTCTACTTCAACACCATTAGATTGTGGTTTTTCTCCATCAATAATATTTGACACTCATTCTTCATCCCAAACATGTGGCCCATCTTCAAAATCCTTACGAAGGAATTCACATAGGAAGAAAAATGATTCATTCAATACATACCCTTCAGCTATGCAACCCTTTGGATGTGCCTTTTGTTAGACATATCTTTTAAGAGTTTTCATATACCTCTCAAAGAAAAACATCCACCTTTTTGATATGACACCTGCCAATTCAATGTCATCGACTAGGTGTGTAAGTAAATGGACTTGTAGGTCCATGAAACTTGTAGGGAGCTCCTTCTCTAATACACATAAAATTTCTACAATTTCTTTCTTCCACTTTAGCACTTCAGATTAGCGGATCTCCTTGGAGGTCACCCACCTAATATAAGAATAGTAAATTAGTATGAACCTTTAGTCATAAACTAAAGTACAATATAATATCTCTATGTCTCTCAAGCATGAACATTTCATATAACCACAAACCTTGTAAATGCTGACAATTGACTTATGGCATTCCTTTCAATTGTAAAAAAAGAAATTCCCCCTAATTTCCAATGGCATGATATGCTATTAAACACATTTATGAAAAGGACATTAGTAATTTTTTCTCACACAAAAAAAATCAAAATATATTTAGTACTTAATCAATGTTACCAGTAAATATTAAATGATGCTAAATAATACCTTCATTAAATTATGAAAATCATGTGTTTTAAATCCTATGATATGTCCATCAACTGTGAAAGCTTTAGCCAATGATGAGCCATAGCCAATAGGTGTCATTATTGAACAAATGACATTTTCTAGTTGGTATAGCTCTTTTTTTTCAAAATCCATGGAACTTCTGCATATGTTTCATTTTCCCTACTTGGCCACAAATGTTTTCTATCAAATTTGGTACTCGAAAGAGTAATATATCTCCTCAAAGAAAAGGTGTCATTCTCTTTGCCTGATATATGTCAAAATATAGAATCCGGGACATTTTTGAAGATGTGCATAGGATCTAATAGGTGAGATATTAATAGATCCTTCTAGTAAGGGAGCACATAAAATATGGATTTCCTTTTCATTCCCTCTAGCATAAGAACTGCAACTTGTTTTGGTTCTTCAATTGAATCACCCTAAACAAAAAAAACCTCCCAAGCTTTCAATTCAATATCTTCATACTGCTTAAGCCAATCACTTGGACCCATAATCATGGGAGGGTCTCTATTTTCAACTTTTCCATCAAATTGATTCTTCTAGAAATTTCTAAACCTATGATCTAGTGGTAGAAAAACCCCATTGTCAAATGTGTAAATAAATTTATGTAGATATTTAGAATACCACCCTTGAAATTGTTTTGCACATCTTGGACATGCAAATATCCCCTTTGTTTGAAGCCCTGCAATTCAACAAGTAATGTTAATAACATCAAAAAATAAGTATAAAACTAAGTATGAAAGTTGGGATGAAAATAAATTATGAGTGTAAATACATAAATATTTTATCTTACCAAAACAAAGACCAAGTCTTAGGAAATAATTACTAGTCCAACATAGCACACCATACAACATGAAGGACCTATTTTATGGAGGACATGATATGCAATACATTCTTATGCCTTTCCATAGCAGTTGCATCTCATCCATAAAAGGAACAAGATAAATATCCATGTTTTTAACTTGATGTTTTTCGAGAATAATGAGAGTTAGTATAAGGTGCTCCTTTCTAACAATGAGAGTCATATATTTTCTCAAAGTATTCATCCCATGTACTATAGTCCTAACCAACCTCTTGTTTAGTGCAATCATTTGTTTATTTTGCATGATCTGTCATATCCTCAAACACCCACTATTTTCTACATGATTTAAAAATTTTAGGCCCACCTCCATGTCCTCTTTTGCTAGTTGAATGCTCATGCTATGGATTTTCTCCAATATCCATCTAAAATAATCAACAACATGCATTAATTTATGTCAAGATTGGATAATACATTAGAAATTTCAATAATACTGTGAAAAAGATGGACCTATCACAAAATGCCATTAGATCATTTTTTCCTAAGTTAATTCAAAATTTGAGTACCTAATGTTTCACTTCAACCATTATGTCCTCATTTGACATAACATGATTTTTTGCCATGGCCTCGTATCACCCCTATAATACACAACATTGTAAATGATGCTTAGTGCACCAATTATATCATTTCAATAAATATGCTATCCAACACAAAACATCACTTTAGACATATATTTCACACTTTAGATGACTCATCTAGTTGTATAGGGTTCATTTATGAGTTCACAAATCTAACCTCTATTGGTTTTAGACCCAAAAAATTGACATGGGATAAGGAACAGATAAAATAGGGAACCACAATTGCTCCCTTGGTACATATGAAGATGAAGTCAATTTAGGATCAATTTATTTATCAACTTCCAAGAAAAATACATCATTTTGCATTCATAGGCACTAAATTAGGTGCACATTGCATCATATTTTTCATCCCAAATAGATTACATTTTTTCGGCTAGAAGTCGGCGCTAAATTAGGCACACTTTTCTACATCGACTATAGCACTAACTAATGAATCAAGAACAAAATTTAAAAATTCCTGTTTCAAGAAGGAAGAGATGATAGGAGAAAAAATCCATACAAAGGAAGAGAGGAGAAGAAGGGGAAAAATGGCGCAAAGGAGGGCTACAAGCAAGTAGATCAAAAATTCAATTTTGTTTATGACACCATAGGTAAGGTTACAATTTATTTTTTTCGTTCCCACAAATATTTTTGTTTAGATTAAATTAAGAGATTGTGAAGAAAGGGTTGTGAATAATTTTTTGTTTACACATGAATTGTTCAAGTCTTAGGTGGTTACAAAGGAGGGTAAAATTGTAGAAATTGCATTATTTCCTCCTCATCTGCTCGAGTAGTGAACACTTTTTTGAAACCCCAATGACCTTGTTAACTTATCATTCCCATCCCAAGCTTTCAATTTCCAGTTCGATTTATTAGACCTTCCTTCCATAAAAAAGTAGTCGAGTGCTTTCAATACAAGTCGTTAAACTACATCCGCTCCACTATAGCTAGGTCTTGTGGGAACAAAGGTTGGTCAAGATAATATGATGAGATAGGGATTTTGAGATGATAGCTGAATGATAGATCATTTCCTCAAATTTTTGAGACCTTCGGGGTTGAATTAGCTATTACTAATTTTCACTTATTATTTTACAGAACAATGAGCTTGTGGTTTCGAATTGATTCACACATTCATTTTCTTTCTAATCAGTGGATGGGACTCAAGCATGGGAACTATCTGTGTTAACTCTCAATAAAACCACACTTGCACCCTTTTTATCCCCCAAAGATTACCATTCTATATAGGTGCACAATCGTTGATTTTCTTACAATACATTTGTCTCATTTTGCATATATTTATATCCTTTCAAATATATTTATATTCTATATAGGTGTGCAAGAAATTGATTCATAGGTGTTTAAATCCAGAAAGAGAGTCATTCAAGGTAAAAATTTCATACCACAAATTGGACGAAAAATTTCATACTTGATAGTGTGTACTTTGTTTTCCTCCACAGATTGGACGAAAATAATTTTCCCTACTTCGCCTCAAAATTTCAAGTGATATAGGGAAGAGAAGAAAGGGAGCAAACTCTAGGGTATGTGCAGGATCATGATGGGCCAAAAAGTGACAATATGATGGGTATGTGGCTAATGACCTTTTTTTAACCCAAAATTGATGAAATGAAAAGGGTTTTAAAGGAAATTATCAACTTTCCACCAATATAAATTATGATTTACTTTGAATTTAATAAGTAATTATTATTCATTTTCTATTTGAATTATGACTAAAGTCTTGATTGATAGGCTGATTGAAAAATATTTATAGCTTTCAAATAGTATCACATTTTTTGAATCCAAAACATGTGTCACATTCTATGCTTTGCATACTAGAGGATTAAAAAATAAAAAAATGAATTTCATGAATTTTTGACCAAGTTAAGGTGGTCAGACATATGAGTTTTTTATATTTTTTAAAAATTGTAATAAAAAATTGATCATTAATCATTTACTTAGAAAAAAATTACAAAAAAATATGCATCACATCAAGACATGAGTTCTTTACTTATATCTAAAATATTATTAAAAAATATTATCATTTTATTGTGGTTAGGGTGGTCAGATAGAGACCTACTTATTTTTTCCCTGAAATTTAAGTACTACTGCATTGAAATTTCAAATTTTCACCAAATAGATTTAAAAAAAAAAAAACCTACTAGTTTAGAAACTACATTCAATTTTTTACAAATTCTATTCTTACATATTTTTGAAATAATATAGATAGCTTATTCAAATTTTTATGTCAAGTTTCCTAACTCTATTTTTTAAAATTTTTTTGCCACTTAAGGGCCTATTTTTTCCATGATGATCCTGCACATACCCTCTAGACATAATGAGGTAATTCATTGCCAATTTATAGATTTGTAAATGTTTCCCTTGTTTCTTTCATTTTTACTTTTTCAATTTAAAAGTTGAAATTTATTTCATATATATATATATATAAGGACATGTGACTGAAAAAGATAAAGAGGCATTGGCTTCCATATTGGGGGCAATGGCAATGAAAAATTTGGATGATGCACACTGGAAAATGATTTCTAGATACATAGAAAACTGATCTAGTGAATCCCCTCAAACATTGCAACTAGATCAACCGTGTCAAAGAGAATCAATTGATTCTCGAAGTAGTCCTGGATTGAGCAAAAAATCTAGGAGGAAATAAAAAATAGTAAAATCTAGGAGTGTAGAACATGGAGCATAGGCTTCCACTATCCTACCCACTCCTGGGACATAGACTTCTTCCACCACATAAATTTTTCATTCTTGCATTGGTACCTACAATAGGAAGATAGAATATGATGTGGTTTTAGGGGAAGTCTAAATGACAAATGCAGGAAAAGGGTTTGTGAATAGGTTGAAGAAATCATGCCTTCAATGGTTCAAAGACCATCTACATTTTCCATTTTCAAAGATACCCATACACCTGTAAAAATTAGTTATCGATGACATGGAGACTGAATTTGGCACAGGTTGGTCTATGAAGAAGGTAAAGCTATGAATGTCTCAAAATTGCAAGAGATTTCGGTGCAACCAAACAAAGAAGATAGAAAAATCCCTCCCAAGCTAAGGCTTGAAAAAATGCCAATTGATGTAAGTGTAAAAGTATGGGAAGAGCTTGCAAAAGCATATGAGAAGTATGAAGCACAAAGGAAGTCTGGTGAGGAGAGTACACAGGTATTTGAATCTTTTCATAAGATTATATCAAATTTATTAAATGATTTTTAAATTTTACTTTTACATAGTTAAATTGAATTAGTATATGAACTTTAGGACAAGGCCTCCAAGGCTAGGCTTCAGAAACTTCATGCCACACATCATAGTGGCCAAAAAGGTTTACAGGCCTTGATATGCAATTTTGTAAGTATATTTAATATTTTAAATGATATATTTTTTTAATTCCCTTGGAAAAAGTAAATGATTTCATATTAATTAGTTTAACTAGTCCATGTGCCATGTTTTGACAAGAGGAGAAATATGGCTGACATCCAAAGCAATTTGAAAAGGAAAAGTTACAAAGCAAAAAGTGGGCTGATTTTTTAATCTAGATGGAGAACGAGGTATCAATAGTTGACTTTCAATAACTCAGTTGGATATTGTTGTGTTAATATGTCAATTTTCATTTCTTGTGTTGACTTTTTTATTGATACGTAGGATGACTTCTAAAGTGCTTCTCTATTGGCCCTAGATCCCACTCAATTGTCCCATTATTTCATGTTGAGGAAAAATATATTATTTTCCTTAAAGGGTAGTGGGTGACATTCATGGCTTATTTTCATCACATCTTTTAATTAATGACCATTGTCTTTTAATATCTCTTAAGTTTCCTCATTTAATTTATGAGTTATATCATTTAAGTAACTTAGTCCCATGTTGATTTGATTTATCTTCTTTTCACTCAAACATGGTATCTCATGGAGTGCTTCCTTGAATTCATGTTGCCATTCTAGTAAATGATCCACATGCATTGTTGTCATCCTTGCTCACGATGTTGCACATGTAAGAATGTTTTGATGCATCTTGGAAGGAATCCTATATATTTAAGACATCCTTCTAGTCTACATCACTTGGTGTAGCTAACCATCCACTTAATTTTTCCATCTAATTTGAAAAAAGGTAGTAAATTTCTATCTTCCAAGTTAAAAAAACTCCATAAATTAAGAAATGATCAATAGTAAAAAGCTTACAGCCTAATCTGATCAACATAGAGAAGCGTGTAATACTAGAATTCTTAATATTCAAAAGATAAATGAAATATCCTTAACACCAAGTATACCTATCCAAAAAAGCTAACTAAAAACACAAATGTGCTCCTAGAAAAAATGGCCTAATGGCTTGTTGTCATAGAAGGAAAACTACCAACGTAACAACACTAATCATGTTAACATATATGTATCACTTACATAAAAAGCTGAACCATTTATGTGCATGAATAAATAGTAGAAGGATGTAGATGAACTCAATTCATCTGACTTTATGCCTCTTGGTAGGAATTCCTCTTGAATCTCGAATATTAGGTGTCTGAGACTTCCCTATAGCTTTTACCTTTCGTCACTATCTCTGCTCTTCACTGTTAGATTCATCTCCTTTTTCCTTATCCGCATTTCTAGCTTCAGCTTCTAATTCATCCCATGTTTTAACTTCCTCCCCTTTAGAATCTTCTTCTTATTCTTCATCCTCATCTAACTCCAAAAGAGATTAATCTTTTGTACCTTCCTCATCTGATTCTGATTCCTCTTCTACATTAGAGGGTTCGTATCCTTGATCTGACTCTTTTGAATTATCAAAATCAGAATCACTAGCTTCCATATTCAAATATTGCCATTGTGACCATCTTCAATAAATTTGTTTGGATCATCAGTATTAGTCTTCAAAATTGGTCACCAGTTCAAGTTCATTATGCTTTTATAATAGTTTATATCCATAGAGTTCAACCATTCCTTGATGCCATCAAGTGAATATTTAGGAATGGCGTCAATGTAGAGTACATCCTGCTTGAAGTGTTTGAAAACAATAACCATATCAAATTCATTTTTCCCAAGTCCTACTCTCTCAAGGTTAGCAATCTCAATCTCACTAATAGTGATTACTAAGAAAGGTAATTCCACCAACTCTACCAAAAAATTTATAGTAGAAATAATAAAAGTAAGGGCTTTGAAAGGAACTCCATGAAAACCAATCTCTCTAAATGGTATATCAAACTCTAGTTCAAAATATTTTATGAGGCTGCTCCCATAGCTCTCTTACTCGCTTAATAAATCCTTGAAACTATGCATTGATTTTACTTTTCCTATCCCTCTCTTGTTGTTCTTCCTCAATTTCATTAGGATCATACATTGACCTTCTTTCCCCTCCTAAAGTTTGGACCACATCCATTACCTCCACATAAAACTGGACATCCTTGGTCTTCTTGGTTCCCATGCCATGATATGGTTATGCAAATAAAAATGAAGCAAAGTAATCATCTCCTTCTTCACTAGCTAGAAGAATGCATGCTTAATGTTTTGATACATGATATCAACTCTCTCTTTTTCTCTCATGGTTGAATACCAAAATCTATTTGGTGGGCCTCCAAAGTTTCAGTCATCTTTCTTCCTCTTCCACCAAATGCTAGCCTAATCCACAAGTCTGCCAACCTAATTGCCTTTGTTTTTGAAAGCTAAAGTTTCTCTCGAGTCACCAGTGTAGAACTCTTCCTTTTTAGACTCTTTCATTTCTACAGGAAATTAACACCTAATTGACTAACAATCTCAATCTCACTAATAGTGATTGCTAAGTAAGCTAATTCCACCAACTCTACCAAATAGTTTACCGTAGGAATAATAAAAGTAGGGGATTTCAAAGGAACTCCATGAAAGACAAGCTCTCTAAATGGTACATCAAACTCTAGTTCAAAATCTTTAAGATGAGGTTGCTCCCATAGCTCTCTTACTCACTTGAAAAATCCTTGAAACTTTGCATTGATTTTATTTTTCCTATCCCTATCTTGCTACTATTCGTCAATTTCATTAGGATCATACATTGACCTTCTTGCCCCTCCTAAAGTTTGGACCACATCCATTACCTCCACATGAAACTAGACATCATTGGTCTTCTTGGTTCCCACTCCATGATAACATTTTAAAAATGAAAATGAAGCAAAGTAATCATCTCCTTCTTCACTTCCTATAAGAATGCATGCTTAATGTTTTGATACATAGTATCAGGTCTCTCTTCTACTCTCATGGTTGAATACCGAAATCCATTATGGTGGGCCTCCAGAGTTCCAGTCATCTTTCTTCCTCTTCCACCAAATATTGGCCTGATTCACAAGCTTTCTAGCCTAATTTCCTTTGTTTTTGAAAGCTAAAGTTTTTCCTAAGTCACCAGTGTAGCTCTCTCTACCTTTTTAGACTATTTCATTGCTACATATAATCTATGGTATTTAATCATTTGTACCACATGGTTAATGTGCTTTGAATCCTCAGATCTAAAGGAAATTTCCTTAACATAAATATTACTAGGGAATTTCAATGTTAGCATGTAGTTGGCATTGGAGCCAATACCTAGAACATTGAAAATTATCCTTATATAAGAATTCCCTCCATATTGTTGGCTTGTAACACTCTTGATGGTGGCTACATGAAATGGAACCATGATGCAATATATAGGTACTAGAACAACATCATTTTTCATATCAACCTGAATGATGAGCTCTCTAGAAATGGGGATATCTTCCACATTTTTGTATGAAACCATCTTAGTGGATGGCTTTAAAGAGCCATTCTCATCTCCTATGCCAATTCCCATTGCAACCAGTCTTCTTGTAGTCTCCTCATTCTTTTGCAGAGGGTTGGCACTTAAGGTTATGTAATAGAATTTGCAGTTGATAGTTAGATTGTATAATGTATTTTTTTATAATATTTACTAACATTTATTAGAATTGTTGCATGTTTTACATCATTGGAATAACATATTAGCTGTAAATTTTTTGAAATTTTATTATGGTATGTGCACTTTGATATGATGTAATATGATTATATGGTTTCATCTCATATGTTTCAATGTTAAAGATATATAACCAAAAAATAAATTATTGCATGAAATAAATAATAAATTCTCATTTTAAATGTTTTTTTTGTATAACACGGGTCTTCTAGAAGATCAAGATGATCCTTATCATGATATAGATCCAAAAAATATTTGTTCTATTGGTATAGATCACATGGTAGAGGATGATAATGATGCAGATACAGAAGCCAACGAGGCTGATGACAATGATGATAATGATGACAACAATTATGACGACAACAACGATGATGATGATCATGATGGTGATGATGATGATGATGAGGTAGTTGTTGTTAGTACCCAACGACATTCATGATCATATAGACTACATGGATCATTTTTGATATATCATTATGATGATGATGATCACAATGGTGGTGATGATGATGAGGTAGTTGTTGGTAGTAGTACCCAATGAAATTCATGATCATATAAGCTACATCATGGATCATTGCTAATATATCGTTATGATTCCTTTTTTCATGGTTACTATCATATGTATCATTTTCATGGCCTATAATACCATATTATTGAGTTGTATCATATTGAAATTTATCATTTTCACTTATATCATTTGGACATGTATCATCTTGAATTTTATCAATTTGAGTTAAATAATTTATCATTTGTACATGTATCATTTTGACATGTTATTGATCTACTAACATATTTTACTTTCACTTGTTTTAGTTATATATGATGATGATGTTATAAGTATTGACTCATCAATTTATATATATTAAAAGTGGTTGATGATTTTTGGATGGATATTTATTACATATTATGATTTTAATTTACTGCTCAAGATGGATATTGTCAAATTCAATTAAATTATAGATATTTTACTCATTTATTTTAATTATATATGATGATCATTTTATGATAATTATCTTGTTATTGAATCATATGAGTTAAATAATTAAATTACATACTCTAAAATCATGAGTTATTTAAGAGGCTGTACTACTGAAACTTGGACCTGCTACTTGACATGAGATTAAATGGACCATGAGATTAAATGGACTTAATGAGGTCTTAATCTAGTGTTGTGAGGCATTTTATGTGTCCACACTAGGTCTTGGACTTTTGCAAATCAAACATGTGTTTATTAGCATCTTGTAAAGGTGTTGTAAAGTCTTGTAAAGGAATTTAATGTTTTTTTAGACTTAATAGACCTATTTTCCACTAATTAAACATTATAATAACATTATTACATCAATATAAAAGGTTCTTAATGTAAATTTAATGATAAATTAGTGTTGTAATGTGTCTTGCACATTCACATTAATTTTTGTGTCTTTCTAAGCTATGTAGACCTAATTTTAGTGATGTAAAGTGTATATAATCACACTTTCACATTGATTTATGTGTCCCAATCCCTATTCAACATTTACATCATCACTAACATGTCCTAATAAACCCATATTGTGCATCTCAAGGCTTTAATTGATCAAATACCCGACATAGTCATCATATAAGCCTAATTTTTTTACTTCTTGGCATTCCAACAAGCAAAAAAGACACCTATGGGACTCATTCACCATAAGTGGTGAATTATTACCATCTAGGTGGGACCCATTTTCCACCCTTGGTGGATGAGTCCCATTTTGAGTCATTTTAAGGGTTTGAGTAGGAAAAATTAGGTTTTAAGTTCAAATTTTCTTCATGTCAACCTATGATGTAGTAGAGTACTAAGTCAATTGAATATAAATAAGTGTTTTAATCCTCATTTTACATACAAAAAGTCATTATTACATTCACATCATTCATTCATCATCTATCTTCTATCAATAGTCAAGCAAACTAGGGCTTTCTCATTGCAAGTCTTCAATTTAGCTTCTAAGGACATTCAAGGGTTGAATCTCCATGTTATGTTGTAGAAATTAAAAATAAAATCATCATGATAAGGTTATAACTTCCATTTTTCATGCTTCATTCCTTTATTTCATCATTTAGGTTTAATTACCTAAACGAGGTTTGACTAAGGCAAACCCCCATGCCTTAACATTCAACATATCTCTTTCTTGTCTTGTTGTTTGTAGATCTTGGAATATTGGAGGTTGAGGAATCATTGAAGATTACATTTCAAATTTATTCAATTCATCTCTTCATTCATCCAAGTCAAATCATCAACAAAAAGGTCACTTACAAACCTGAATTTGGCAGTTTCAGTTTTGGACACCTAGAGGTGTAGATTGAGCAATCTGAAAGCCACAAATTCCATTTTTGAGTTTTCTCAAAGTCCAAAGTGGAATCATTTACCATGGGTTGTGAATGAGTCCAAACCCAAGCTCAATTATTTGATTTTTACATTTTTGAGTACCCTTTTGTTAGAAACAGGCTTCAACACAGTCACCTAGAACTACGACTAATTCGCCATGCTTGGCGAATGAGTCACACCAGACTTAAATTTTAGTATCTACATAATTTCTGATTTATTTTCCATCCTTCAATATCCCAAGTGCATTCTTTTATTTTTATTCATTTCTGTTAAGTTTTGCATTCATTTCTAGTTCATTTCTACATATATCACATTGTGTTTTCAAACAAAGCATAAATCTTAGTTTTGCATTCGTTTTCAGTCACTTATATTAATCTATTGAATTTATTTAAGTTCATTTACATCACATCACAGTGCATACATCTTAATTTGAATGTGCATAAGTATTTTAGGAGCCATAAATCTCTCTCTTTCTAGGTGAAAAATATTGGGAAGAGAGCCTAGCATTTTAGGTTCCTAAAATCTATGTCACATTTTGGTGAACCGGACTTTTAGAATACTTCTCTCTTCTAATTTTATGTCTTTTTATCATAGATCTAACCTTGCATTCATTTTTCATTAGGATTTGCATTACTTTGCATGTTAGACTTTAAAATTTCCATTCCTAAAAAGTGCATTTAGATTGCATTTCTTGCATCTAAATTCATTTAGATTTTCTGAAATTTTGCATTTTTCATTTATTTCTACATATTAGCTCTTCGAATTCATAAAAAATAGTCACAAATTTTTGAAAATTTTGGAAAAGTTCCATACTGGGACTGATTTGCCACCTTGGGGGAATCAGTCCCTTCTAGCACCTCAAACAACATTTTTTAGATCTCATAAATTGGTTTTTAGACTTCTAATTGATGCCTTAACTTGCATATATCAGTTAATTACATTTTTGTAGCATAAATTGGCTCAATTTATGCATAGTTTAAATTACATATTTGCATTCTCCTATTGTTATATAACATAATCAGTCAATTGTTCTTTGAAAATTGCATTTCATTTCATACACTTTCTTATATGATTTTGGAGTCTTTGATCATGGATCTAGCTTGCATTAGGGTTTTCATGTTAGGTGTTAAATTTTTCCTTCATAAAAAGTGCATAATAGGTTGCATTACTGAATCTTTAATCATTGAAAAGTTCTAAAATTCTTCATCCTTAACTTAGGTCTACATCTTAGCATTATGAAAACATTAAAATTAGACAAAAAATTCTTTTTTTTTTTGAAAAAAGTCCATATTGGGACTTATTCACCACCCTAGGCGAATAAGTCCCTTTTGACCCCTGAAACAATAGTGTCCAAAACTCAAAAATTTTCTTTTAGGCTTCTATTTTGTGTCTTAACTTGTATATATTAGTCAGTTGCATTTCTGTAGCATGCATTTCACTATATCTCACTTAAAATAGCTTATTTCATGCATTGTTTCATTCTTCATTGGTGCATAGTGTAATTTAATAATTCCATTGTTTCATATTTGAAAATTACATTTCATTACATTGCACTTCATTTACTCTTTGCATAAAATTTTTCTTTAAGTGTTCCTTTGATTTGATTAAGCATGGATTTTATAAGCATAACACTCCCTCTTATGAGTTTGATTTTGATGACAATTATGAGGAACATTGTGTAGACCAAAACATTACATTACCCATTGGTGTGAATGGAAATGTAGATAATCATAACACACATACTTGTTCTTCTCCCACTACCTCTCCTATTAGTGATGAAGGTATATTGGTGCAAGAAGTTATAGGCTTGGATGGTCTTGATTGTCCATCTCCTTATTCCCCTTTGGATAATGTTAGCAAACAACATGATGAAAACATAGAAACATTCTCGAATCCCACCTTACCTAATTTGTATTCATCCGAGCCCAACATTTCCCCTATTTGTGACAATGCTTTCATGAATGATAATGAAAAACACATTTTTGACGAGAATATGTTGGTATCAAGATGTCCAATGATTGAGAGTTATAACATTATTTCTCTCCTTCCTAATGTTCCCAACAATTGGAAGGATCTACTTGAACAAGAAGATCCAATCATTGATACTCATTCCAATATTATTTTTCCTCCCCTTCATGACTCCCCTATTTATGATGAATCTTTGACATGTGATACAACTCTTTATGGTCACCTTTTTCAAAGCTCTCCTACTAGGGTAGATACTTTGAACCAAGACAATGAGATTATGGACAACAACCAACTTTTCCCCTCTCCTTATATCTCCCATTAGTGAAGATGATATTATGCTGTTACATGATCCAATCCATGAACATCATGAGGATATTATAGAACAACATAATTCAACCATTAATAACTCCCTTAGTTGTGATGAATTTATGTTGGAAGAACCAAACCTTAATTGTCATGAACATGAGGTTTGTTATTCTCCTATGAATTCTCCTTCTGGGGAAGATATTATGACACATGACATAGATAACATGCCCTTTGAAGACAATGAAGACTCTCACTTGTTAAGGGATGCTAATAATATTCAACCTCACTACTATAATTCCCTATCTTGTAACCTAAAGAATGTTGCATTGAATACACTAGTGTAATAATTTTTTTTAAAAAAAGTGTAAACATTAACTTTACTAATTGCAATCATTCTCCAAGTAACATGATGACAAACTACTTGAAAATCCCATAGATGACAATAGTATTTATCATAACAGGTATTTAATTCACTTAAACTTAAGAGCATACATTGGAAGACATTGAAATTACATCATTAAAGATATATAGTACAAAAAAGATTCTTTCTTACATTGCATTTGAAATAACATTTATAATACTCATTTTCCAAATGAGGTAGGTCATATAAAAATGTACAATTACATATTACAAATATTCACCTCATTAACTATTGAGGAGTGATACATATATAAAGTTTCCACTAATACAAATAAGAAAGTACATTTCCGCTCATGAGTCCTCCATCCAAGAAATACTCGTTGCCACGAACAAGAATTGGGGACCCAATGGAGTAAGGTGCACATTCCACCCAACCATGTGGTACCCGTAGGTCCACCCCGCGTGCTAGGAGATAGTAAAAAGGTTTCCTAAACATAACCTACAAACCCTAGACACAAGTAAAACCATAGACAAAACTATACAAGTACAAACTTAACTTATTGGTTACATTGCTTCCAGAACTGGATGATCAAATACACTAAGTTTATAAAGATACTGTTATTATAGGTGGAGTGTCATCACAATGGTGCATAGGTTACCCAGGTGTTTCTTCCTAGGTTTTGGCCCCCAACTTGGGTTACCTTGGTAACCTCTTACAAAACCCGACCCCTCATGCAATCTGTTGCGGAATCAAATATCTTTTAATATAACAAGATATCAAATTTTCCATTCCATGCCTTCTCGACTCATCCCCAAGTATGAACTAGCCCTTGAGTCCATGGGTGAGGCTTATTAATCTAGTTAAAGGTTTTAAAATACCTAATGTGTTGATTTAGTTTCCATTGATTAGCTAACTCTACATGAGTTACCCTGGCACCACTGTGTGCCAACCCTCACAAAGAGCCACTCCCCTAAAAATAACACAAGGAAACTAACTCCACTAACTAAGGTAGACAAGGTTCACATAAACTAGCGTCAATTACCAATCATATAATAAAGGACATCACAACCTGTTCATAGAACTAGGTGTCTAATAACCAGACAAAAACCATGTGCACTACCCTAGTTAATTCAAATGATTGTATTTAAACAAATAACAACTCCCACAGTAAACAAACTTATCTAGAAGACTTTTAATCTAATATAATCCCAATTTTCCCAATAAAAGAGAAAACCACTTAAAGCAAATAAGGCATAATAAGAATCTAATGTTAGGATTTACTAAATCCAATCAATCAATAACTTGAAGTATGAAATTAATCAACTAAAGTATAACTCATCTTCCATTCAATATGAAAATTTAAATCTAATAATTAACTCCAACTTTTCACTTATGCATTATAATAAAATTTTCAGTTTCTCTACTTGATATATATTTCATTATAAAATATCCATTCTGATTTTCATACACTAATTAACAATATAATATACATTTAAATAAAAGGACTATCAAATCATTAAAGTTGAATATTTATTAAAATATATAAATATATATGTTTTCTATTTATTTACCTGAAATAAATCCATAATCACTATTTCTTAAACTAATCAATTAAAAGTTTATGTAATTCCAATATATATAAATATATAAATATATATATATATACATATATATAATTATATATATTATATATAACATATATATATATATATATATATATATATATATATATATATATATATATATATATATATATATATATATATATATATATATATATAAAATTTATAATAAATATAAAAATTAAAAACAAATAAAACAATTTAAAGTTTATTTTGTTTCACCCCAAAGGCAGGGGTCGGCTGCCCACACAATCAAACCCCTCCATGGGGGCACGACTGTGTAGGCAACACCGACACTGCTTATGAAGGCAGCATTGGGCATTGCCCTCACAACCGAATCCCTTGTGGGGGTCGGTCATGGGGGTAGCCCCCTGCGGCCCTTCCAATAAACTTTTGAATATTTATTTTATTTAAAACCCCAAAAAAAATCTGGCAATTTTTAAAAAGAAAATCGCGTACGGAAAGTTTTAAGAAATTTCAACACAACAATTTTGTCAATTAAGAATATTATATATATATATATATATATATTTGTATATGTATATGTATATACATCATTTGTACATATACATATAAAAATATACATACATATATATATATAATTTTTATTTAATAAATAAAAATACAAAGATTGGACAATTATTTTCAACAAGGTTTTCTACTAAAAATTGAGAAATTTGTCATTATACACAATTTTTGTCATAAAATTCCAATTCAATCACAGAGGGTTTCATTTTTTTTATTTTCCATAATATAAGATTTCCTTCACAATTTAATTACTCAAAAGAAGTCACAAATTATCCCAATTTCTTTAGCAAAACACTATTTTTCTTTCTTTTTCCCGAGATGTGTTCTTTTTTTGTTTTCTCAGATCTGGCAATATTCTTTCTAAGAAAAATCCCAACAAGAATTTTGCAATAAATTCAACTAACACACATGGAAATTTCAAGAAATATCTACTAACCACTCACAAATATTTTCCTCCCTCAATTATCAAGTATTCAATTTATTTTAAAGAATTAAAAATTCAAAAACTAATTTAATTTCAAACACATATTTTAAATTCTATTTCCCACAAAGCATTTAAAGAATATTTAATCTATTCTCTCAAATAAAAGTAACTTTAATTAATTAATGAATTTATTTAATAAAATAATTTTAATCACAATGATTAAATTATTTAACCAAATAAACTAATTTAATTAAATAAATAAAATATAAAGCTTTTATTTACAATATTTAAAATTAATTTAAATAAACATTAAATTATAAAGAACATTATTCTAACATGGAATTCACAAAATAAACCTTATATAACAAATAATCAAAATAGACTAGACGAGACAACTAAAAATACCAAACCTAAACTGATGACATACTATGACTGGGTTTGAGACTAGACTAGGAAAAACCTTGTTACTACCTCCCAATCAACATTACCATTGAGTGTGGACACGCTCATACCTGTGAAACTAGGTGGAGTCGGTGTCATGTACTTACAATCCTGTAATCAACAAATAACATACATGTATATAACCCATGATTCAAACACACCATGAGGAGAAGATCGCGGAAATCAAAGGGCACTCGTAAGTGAGTGATGCAACTCCGTTCTCCTCACCAATACAATATCACAACAAATTGAAAAATAATTAACAATTAATCTACCATAAGCATATATATAGTAGTAACATCTGAAGTAAACATCTATGCTAACATAAAGCATGTCAGAAATAATTACCACCATACAATGTATCATTACATCACAAAATAAATCCACCATCACTCTAATGTTAGTGATCAATACATCAAAACAAAGTACCAGGGTCCATCAAAGTGAAAACATGCTAACAAAAAACATAAGAAAAATGGAGGGGTACTACAACTACACTAAACCTAAACTTATCCTTTACACACCTTTGCATCCACTTCATCATTTTAATAAACCTAACCTAACCTTACCCTTTGCCTACCTTCACATCCACTTCATCCTTCCAATAAACCTAAACTTTTTCACTACCCACCCTCACATCTACTTCATCCCTCTAATCAACCTAACATCAATGTATCACAACAGTCTAGTGATGATAGTGTTTCTCATACATATAACACTCAAAATAACCCACAACCACCACAAATAAATTCACCATCATTACCTTTACCTAATCTACCTAGTGCTCCTCATTATCTCCCACCCACAAAGGAGTATGATCTTGTTTCAAACAATTAAAGAATACTCCTGCAAAAATTTCCCTTTGGGATTTACTTCAAACATCACCAATTTAGAACACCACTCTTCAAAATGATTTACAACAAATAACAATCCCTTCTGGAACCACTCTAAATGATGTGGTAGCTCCTGTTCCAAAACATAGTCTCAATATTACTTTTCATCAACATGAGCTCCCTCCTTTGGAATTATGAAAACAAAGTGAGGCTTTCATGATCATTGCTCAATAATAAACAATAGGGATAAAGAGAACTCTTATAGAAAATCGTTCCACTCTTAATGTATGTGGTGTGAGTCTCCTTGATCACTTAGAAGTCGATAGATCACAAATCATACTTGATTCTATCTCTATTTAAGAATTTGATAATACAACAAAGCAACCACTTGGTGTAATCACTTTTCCTATTAGGGTTGGAGTGGTTACTTTGCAAATTCCTATTCATGTTATTCCTTATGATCTTTCATACAACCTTATTCTAAGTAGACCATGGATTCATGAGATGAATGCAATTCCTTCAACCCTCCATCATAAGATGAAATATGTCTATAGTAATAAAATATATCAACTTGAACCTGATCCTGAGCCTAAAAGTTGCTTGCATCTTGAAAACAGAGCTACAAGTCCTCTCACAACATTGATTCCAACATCCAACATAGATCCTCTTGAAATTGAACATAACAATCAAGAATTTCCATCTAAATTCTTTGGTGATGATTAGGGATCCTTAGACTTCACACCCTCATTTATGGTTGAACACATACTTACACAAAAGACAGATGAGAAACCACAACAACCACCCATCATGACAAAAAAAACTTTGGAGAAATTTTCAAAAGCATCTACCTCAACCACTTTAGATAATGCCACAAACTCCGCAATAACACTTGACAAACACAACAACGAACAACCACCCGATTCCAAAACACTGCAAAAGCTTTATGGAAAAGGGTATGACTTTAGGAAACAACTTGGGTATAATGGAAAATGCTATGGTGATCGAGAGCAAGGTATTTGCAAAACTATATAGCTTGACACACAACAAACAACTCATGGTCTTGGTTATTGTCATTTAATTGAGATCAACAAGCCTTCACTCAACATCAACAATCTCACACAAGACACTTCTAACTCATCTTTCACAACTTGTGGTATTGAACATCATCCTTCATCCAATATGCAACACATGACTACACCTTCACCTAATGTCAATGTCATCTCCCTAAATGTTCATGATTTGAATTCGTTAGATTTTGTATCCTCCTTTAATATGAAGGATAAAATCTCGCAATCTAGTGACACTTGTAAAGGTATGACATGTACTACTACGCAGGATGTATCTTTAAAACACACCACAAGATCACTTTCTACCATTGATCAAGAAGGTATCTTATTGAGACTCCTCCAAGATCACTTGATCACTCTCCCTCCTAGAACTCGCAAGAAATTCCATGACAAGACCTCATTTTACACATATCATAGAGTTCATAGACACTCCACTAATGAATGCACCACTTTGTGTTATAAAATTCAACATTTTTCAGGAGTTTGGTATGCTTCCCTATGTGGGGGCCATCTAATTCCTCTAATTTCTCTTGATTTTTACTCTAGCAGACATCTCATCAATCCTTTTGGCTCACCTTTTTTCTTGCACTAAGTGGGGGAAAAGGATTAGCAAGCCTTTTCCTCGTATGTCACTTGTTGTTGCCTTCTTTAATTTGTTGTTAACTCTTCATAAACATATAATGAGCAAGCTTGAGATGTGGAAAACATGCCTTAAGTTGGCTTGCATTTGACATACTTCTCTCTCATGACATAGCTTTTTAGAAACATATGACTTGGCATAGGGCTTTCCTGATAAGCTCTCGTGTCCTCTCTTTGTCTACTTTAAAGAAATTAATTGCAGTACATGTGCTCGTAACTGCTTTAAAGTGGGGGAATACATAACCACTCACATTTCATTATGTGATTTTCTTTTTCTTATGATTCCCTCTCTTGGAAGCATTAGCTACAATGTTCCCGAGGATGAGATCTTGTACTTTTCCCTCTCTTGGAAATAAGATGAGATTGTTTACACTTATCCTCTCTTAGAGACATTGGGCATGATGTTCCTTAAGATGAGACATTGCACAAATTAAGTAAAATCCCTTTAAACAATCCTTACACTTTTTTGCATTAACATTATCTGAGTGTCAAGCATATGAAGTTTTTCTTACCTCATAGAGCTTGAAATGATATCATTTTCCCTTGTGGCACCTTGTTAAAGTTATCAAGTGGTATAACTTTCATATGGTTGAGTGGGAAGCCTACCTAGTGGCAAGACTTTTCCCCATAGCCACTTTTTTGTTTGTTTGTGAGTACATGCCAACCAGTGCATATTACTCTTTTTCTTCTTTTTTTTATGTTTTGGGCCTTCTCACCCCATGAATGACCCAAAGTTCCATGACCCCAAAGTGAGTACATCTTATCTCTCTTTACCTTGGCCTTTTGCATAATTTTGTATCTTAGGGGCTTGGAATACATGTGGATCTCTCTTCAATGGCTACTTTAGTGTGAAGAAGCAAGTTCCTCTCACTAAAGTGGGGGCTAAATGTGCCACCAAAAATTGGACCCACTACCTGACATGAGATTAAATGGACTTAATGAGGTCTTAATCTAGTGTTGTGAGGCATTTTATATGTCCAAACTAGGTATTGGAACCTTGCAAATCAAATAACATGTGTTTATTAGCATCTTGTAAAGGTGTTGTAAAGTCTTGCAAAGGACTTTCATGCTTTTCTAGACTTAATAGACCTATTTTCACCTAATTCAACATTATAATAACATTATTACATCAATCTAGAAGGTTTTTAATGTAAACTTAATGATAAAGTGGAAGCAAAACTAGAAGCAACATCAGAAGAAAAAGTGGAAACAAAATAGGAAGCAAATCTAGGGGAAAAACTAGAAGCAAAACTAGGAGAAAAACTAGGAGAAAAACTAGGAGTGAAACTAGAAGCAAAAATGGGAGCATACATGGAAGCGAAACTGGACGCCAAATTGGGTGCCAATTTAGGCATTATTTCTAACATCAAATTTTGGCACTATTTTTTGCGTGAAAGGAGACGCTATTGTTGGCACCAAATTTTTGGTGCTATTTCTAGCACAAAAGTGGGCACTAAAGATGGCACAAAATCTGGTGATGAAAGGAAGAAACTAATTTTCACCGAATTTTGCACCATCAAATGACTCCAAATGATGGAGTAAAATACACTAACATCTGGTGCTAAAGTCAGTGCTAATTGCTTGTTGTGCTATTGTGTGAGCCACCCATTTTGTAATATCTTATAACTGGTTATACTATAGTGTGAGCTAACACTCATCGTGGCTTTTCCCATTTTGGGTTTTCCACATAAAAATCTTGGTGTTCATGTGTTATGTGATTTCATGTTTTGTTAATGCTTTTACTTTTCTTTTCTATTGTATGCATTACAATAATTGGATGGTATCTAATCATAAAATTTAAGAAGATACAAATTCACCCCCCTCTCAGTATCTTGGATATTCAATAATTGGTATCGGAGCTTGGTTCCTCTAGAAAATCCTAACAACTTGAGGGAGATCCTAAAGATTGAAGAAATTAATGATAAAAAAGAGCTCGAGACTGCTCTTGAGGACCTTGATAAAGTTGAAAGAGAAAATAGAGATTTGAAAGAGAATCTTGAAGATGCAAAAGAGCAATTGAAAAAGTTCAAAGATAGGCATAAGGAAGTAACTGATCAGTTGAAGAAGGATAATGAAGAAATTACTGGTTTGAAAGTGAAATTAGAGGAGAAGAAAATAATTGAAAAATGTTTGAACAAATTGGTACAAAACAAGTTTGAAGATTACACCAAGCTTGAACAAGAAGTTGTGAACTTGAAGGATCTAGAGAAGGAAAAACTCTATGAGAACAATTTCAAATCTAGCTTAGACATGCTTGATGAATTAATTGTAGGAAAAACAATGAGCAAAGCCCAAGGTGGTCTGGGAAATGATACCAGTAAAGGTCCAAGGATATGGACAATCAAAAGGCTCAGAATAAAGGAAGCAAAAAGGAAATTCAAGGAACTTTGCTAGGAGAGCCCCTATGAGACAACCTAATGCACAAAGGTATCCTTATTTTAATGGCACTTATTTTTCATGCAACAAATTTGGTCATAGGGAAATAAAATGTAGTAGGATGAATTAGTTTCTTGGTCCCTTCACTGGTCAATGTTTTTCTTGCAAAAGAATTGGACATAGTGCAAGTGAATACATAACCTTGATGCTGAATCAATTTAATGGAGGAAGAGTGAATCAATCCTTTAATGGATACTATTATAATTGTAACAAGTATGGACATAAATCTAATTAGTGTAGAACAAGAGTCAATGGAAGTCAATCTAATTAGAGAAATATTGTTTGTTATAACTGTAAAAAACCAAGACATATCTCAAGAGTTTGCAGAAGTAAGAAGGGTAAGAAGACCAATTTAGTAGAAAAGAATGAATCTGTGAAGAAGGTTGACAAAGTTGAGATTAAGAAAGATATGAATAATATTTGGAGGAAGAAAGAAGAACCATAAAATTTTGATGTGTATGTGTCCTCATTCGGTACAGATAATTCCTCGAAGAATTAGACCTAGCAAGGTCTTAGGGTGAGCCTTATCAAAAAATTATAAAAACCCCATGGATAAATGGCATGTCAAAGGATGGCATGAGGATGAAATGTGAAGAATAAATAATTAGAGGTTTTGGAAAAGGAACCAGAAGAAAGTATTAAGGAATGATCTTTTATGGAGGGAATTAGGGTTTTTCTAAGCAAAGAAGAGTTTTTAGCAGATTTTTGAAATCTACTGGACATTTAATGCGAATTAGGGTAGATGATTTCTTTATAAAGAAAATGTGTAAAGAATTTTGATAATTCATGAATTTGAAGAAATTGTAGAGCTTTTTGAGCACTCTTGAGGAGATTTGGAGTTCGAGCTATGCAAACCCTAGTTCTGGTTCATCGTGAAAAAGAGGTATTTTAATTTTCTATGCACTTGTGGTTTGTGTTATCTAAGTTGTTTGAATTCAAAGCTAGAAGAATGGCAACCCCTATAGGCATTAAAGTGTTAGACAGACTAAGACCTTCTTATAGGAAATATTCCTTGAAATTATTCGAAGATGAGCACATGGGTGCATTCTCATCAATAAATCATGGAGTTATACCATTTGAGGACACAAGGATGTATATTCAAGTAAAGATTAAGGAATTCAATCACACAAAATTGATTGAAATTTCGAAGAATGAGCTTACTAGTGATGATTTCTTGATAAAACCTAAATACTCAAACCTGGTTGTGAAGAGGTTAGATAGATGGAACAAATTTCCAAACTTTAGCTATGATGATGGATTTGTGAAGGCAGTCCTAAGCATAATTCATGATAAATTCCTATGGAATGACTGATCACACCTAATAACTAAGGAGGTGATTAATGCTATTACTGGGCTCTGCCAGGATAAGGGTACAATACCTGTATTGAAAATCATGAAGAATGAGGTGGTAATGGAGCTTACAGGAGCCACATATGACAAGAGAGCTTTAACAACGAAGCCCATTACCAATCTAGCTGTCAAGTATGTTGCTATCATGATTGGTCTCAAAATATACTTCACCAATAGAGAAAACATTGTCTCAGTTGCACCAATTTATGTTGGCTTTGATATGGTTGTAAATGGTGCTGACTATGAACTATGTGAGCTTCTTTGGCAATAGTTACTTGAGAATTTGAAGTCGACAAAGGAAATTGAGTATGCTTTCAAATTCAGTTCATTGATTGTATGTCTACTGTTCTACTTCATGAAGAGACTACCTGGAAAGAATGATGAAGTGTTTTAGGACTCATCTAGATCAGTGGAATACCAATTTTTTTATTATGTACATAGTTTGGGTGAGCTAAAAGCTCAAGAAAATGCTCTAACAACATTCTTTATTGTATTTAAGAGCAACATGAATCAAAGAGAAAGGATTCTGAAGTAAATTGTTGAGAAGTACAAAGATGACATCATATTCCATGTTTCCTCTGATGAATGCATGATTGAAGTAGTAGAACCCCATACCATATGAATTCAACCATTGTGATATGAAATTATAGAGGAAGAGGTTGAAGGTTATTTACAATTGTTGCTAAAGAATCTAAAGGATCCCAATGAACCCAAAATTGGTACCTATGTTGAAAAGTGAATGGAGGTCCACATGGAGCATCAAAAGCCTATAATCAGAAAGAGAGTAGAAAAAAAGCTTAAGGAAGTTGGATTCACTAATGAGTATATTTCTCTTAGAAGGGCTAAGGGAGAATAGTTAGGCATGTGCAGGATCATCATGGAAAAAATAGGCCCTTAAGTGGCAAAAAATTCAGAAAAATCAGTGTTAGGCAACTTGACATAAAAATTTGAATAAGTTACCTATATTATTTCAAAAATATGTAAGAATAGAATTTGTAGAAAATTGAATGTAGTTTCTAAAATACTAGATTTATTTAAAAATAAATAAAATCTATTTGGTGAAAATGTGAAATTTCAATGCAGTAGTACTTAAATTTCTGGGAAAAAATAAGAAGTAGGTGTCTGTCTGACCACCCTAACCATAATAATTTAATGATAATATTTTTTTATAATATTTTATATATAAGTAGAGGAATCATGTCCAGATGTGATGCATATTTTTTTGTAATTTTTTTTCTAAGTAAATAATTAATTATGAATTTTTATTACAACTTTTAAAAAATATAAAAAATCGTATGTCTAACCACCTTAACTTGGTCAAAATTTCATGAAATTTAATTTTTCTTTTTTTAATCCTATATTATGTGAAGCATAGACTGTGACACATGTTTTAGATTCAAAAAATGTGATACCGTTTGAATGTTATAGATGTTTTTCAATCATCCCATCGATTAGGACTCTAGTCGTAATTCTAATAGAAAATAAATAATAATTATTTATTAAATTAAAATTAAAGCATAATTTATATTGGTGGAAAGATGAGAATCTCCTCTAAAAACCCTTTTCGTTTCATCAATTTTGAGTATAAAAAAAGTTGTCAGCCACATACCCTACAAATACCCATAATATTGCCACTTTTTGGCCCATTGTGACCCTGCACATACCCAGTTGGAGGTAGAATCCTCTAGCTTGAGGAGATCCAGAAGGACTACCTCTGCTAAATCCTCCACAATCCCTGTAACAAATATTGAACCCAGAACCACTGACAAAGGAAAAGGCCCAGTTTCCTCCTAACCTACTATTTTGGAAGAGGAAATAAACTCCTCTAGTAGCCCTTGGAAATAGAGGAAAGAAAGAAAGCAACAAGGGAGGAAAACCTTAGTGTCATAGATGATTAGGATGAAGATGAAGAGGATCTTGATGCAATGTTGGCAAGGAGAAGAAAAGGAAGTTTATCCTCTAGTGAAGGTGCTTCTAAGGAAGTTGTTGATTCCAAAAGAGTGCATGTTTTATTATCTTCTAATGATGAGGAAGTGCAATAATCTGGTGTTCATGTGCACACCAAACCCAAGTTAAAGAAGACTAAGGCTTTTGATGAAGTATTTGTGAACTAGAGAGAAGAATAGGACAATCTGGTAAGTTTTGGTTCTCATTTTAAATTAGAGGCAACTCTCAATACTTTGTTACATTTTGAGAATATGCTAAAGCCTACAATAGAATATTATGATAATATTGGTGAAGAAGATAAGAAAGATTTTCTTTTAGCTATCATTCAATATGTTATCATCTTAGAAGTTAAGTGGGATGATATCAATAAAGATATACTTGAGAATATGTGGGAAGATCTAATGAAAAGGAGATTAGAGGCTATTGAATTTGAAGAGAAAATTAGGAATGACGCATATGATAAGATTGAGTCTTCCCTAACGATGGATGATCTAGAGACTTTGAAAAGGATTTGTGCAGAGATGTTTCAAATGAAGAAAAGAGTAAATATTTTAATGACAAAGAAGATAAGGAAGGAAAAAACAAAGGTGATTCAGGATACAACAGACAAATATGGTATGCTTAAGGTTGATGAAAATGTTGTTTCTAAAAATGCTGAGGAAAATATTCCTCTTGATATAGGTAATGTAGATATTTTTGAAAACATTGATGTTTAAGTTGATGTCGGTGGTGAAAATGATCCTTCGGAGAGTGAGAAGCAGAATAAAGGTGAAGCTGAGCCTGAAAAACATAATGATGCTGGTTCAGAGCACACTGAAGGAGAAAAAGGAAATGATGAAAAGGGTAATACTATTCAAAGAAGGAAAAGGCAATGTTGAAGAAGAAAAGATAATCTAGAGGAAGAGGAAAATAAAAATGAAAAAGATGGAAAAGATAGAAATGATAAGAATATAACAAGGATAAAGATGAAAATAGAAAGGAAGAAAAGAAATAAAAAGAAGAAGAGAAAGTGGAAGAAGAAAGGAAGGAGGAAGATGTACTGAAAGGCTTGCTATCCAAGAAAATTAGATTCCAACCGATAATTCATTAAGAGCTTCTACAACTTCCTATGATTGAAGGCTTTGTTGATATAGAGAAGATGTCTCTAGTGCATAAAGTGGTGTTAGGAGATGTATTGTAGGCATCTAGAAGGAAGGAGATTCTTGAAACCCATTAGAAATGAACAAAACTTATAGAAGATTCCCTTAAGGCATTGCATGAGGTCATACCTACTGCATCTATTGATGCATCCCTCACTCCTATTGAAAATTTGAGATTGTTGCTAGATTCTTTCAAGGAGTATACCTCTAGCCTTAGTGAAAAGGAAAAACAAGAGGTTGAAGAGAAACTGGTAGAGAAAATACTATTGGCACTACATAAAAAGTGTGCTCTTGCACACCCAAATGTTGAAAAGAACCTGAAAGCTGTGAAGATCTATGAGTCAGAAGAAAATTTTGTCCTTGCATATTACTTGAAGTGGTTGGATTCCACTTAGAACATTAAGGTTGTTATGGACTCCATTGAGACTCAGTTGATTGTTGTCTCTGGTACTTATAGTATATCCAAAGAAAAAGATAGATCAACCTAGAACACCATCACTACGCATAGAGAAAAAGTCTTTGTCTTGCAGAAGTAGAAGGAAGAGATTATCAAAAAAATTGATCAGTTGAGTGACATTATAAGAGTGGAATACACTCTAGTTTGCAAGGCCTTGGCAGGCACAAAAAAATTTGAGAAGAGATACTTGACTCCTGATACCTCAGATGGTGCAGAAGACACTTGAGTAGAGTTGAAATCCTTGAATAGGATGCTGATTGCTTCAAAGAATAGCTTAGAGAATGGTATTTATTAGTATGGGAAGGTATTCTTACTTGAGCTTCAAGGTTCACCATCCTTTGGTTAATGCATGTTTCTTTGTTTTTTTGTTTTCATATTTCAATTTTAGTTTGGGATACCCTTTTCCTTTGATGTCAAAGGGGGAGAGGTTTGAAGAATGGCGAAATGCTGGTGTTAGGGGGAGAAGTGTTGTAAATAAGGAGTTTTGTAAATATTCTTTTTGGCACATGTTACCATCAATGAAAAAGGGGGAAATTGTTTGAAAAATAAAGAACATCTCATTTTTTCATTTTGTGTTGTCATTGATGTCACCATGATAAATGAGTTGCAACTACAAGATCAAGTCTGAATTTGTTCCGATATTCTAGTCTGGTATCTGAACTGATATTTTGCTTACATCCTCCGATATTTTGGTTTGCATTTGTTTGCTAGTGATTACTATTGCTTGCAGTTTTGGGAAAGGGTTCATGGATGTTGGGAGCACATACATTCAAGATCTCATATATTCAGATGCTCGTATGGTGTATCAACATTACATTGGTGATTGCAATTGTCCTATTAGTTCTATCTTTGGCCAACCTGATGGATGTATTGTGTAATGGTGAATTAAGTTTTGTTATACATACATACGTGTGACCTATTTTATGTCCATGCCAACTTGATGAAGCATGTTCAATGTTTGAATTGCTTCATGGGAATATTTTGTGAAAGCTTGGAGCTGGCAGTTGGTATTTTTGGTGAATAAGATGTGCATCTAATTAGGCCGACCTAATTGATGCTTGCAGAGAGATCATATATATATATATATATATATATATATTGAATAGTTTTTTAAGATTGTGTGTGAGATGATTGTGTTGTGAATGTGAATGTAAAGAAGAGTGAATATAATGAAGTGTGCCAAGTCAATTTACTGAGCTTCATTGGAACTAAATCTGCACTCACTAGGTATACTTTGTTAGTTCATTTTTTGGTTGTAAGCCATTTTGTTATTGCAATTCTACAAGCAATGAGCCTTTGTATTTGGATAGTGAGTCCTGGTAGTGAGTGACCCATTTTGTAATATCTTATGACCAGTTATACTATATTGTGAGCTAACACTCACTGTGGTTTTTCCCATTTTGGGTTTTTCATGTAAAATTTTTGGTGTTCATGTGTTTTGTGATTTCATGTTTTGTTAATGCTTTTACTTTTCTTTGTTCTTGTATGCATTGGAATAATTGGATGGTATTTGATCAAAAAATTTAAGAAGACACTGATTCACCCCCCCTCTTAGTATCTTGGATATTCAACAAAAAGCTTTGGGCCTACCCCATGAAAAGCAAAGATGACGTATTTGAGATATTTCAAAATTTCAATGCTACTGTTGAAAAAGAAACTGACAAATTGCTCAAATGCTTGAGAACAGATAATGGTGGAGAATACTACTCAAATGCATTCAAGGAATATTGTAACAAGTTTGGAATTAAGCATGAGAAGACTGTCCCTAGTACTACTCAACAAAATGGTGTTGTAGAAATGATGAATCACACTATCATGGAGAAGGTGAGGAGTATGTTGTCAAATTCTAGAGAAGTGTGGTGTTAACTGATGAAGGTGAACCCAATGGTTTTCAAGAAGCTTGTAAAGATGAGCATAGCAAAAAATGGAAGAAATCAATGGAGGAAGAAATCAACTCCTTGCTGGAAAATAGAACTTGGGAGTTGGTAAAGCTTCCAAAAGAAAGAAAATCCCTACAAAAAAATGGGTGTAAACACCAAGCATGTGGGTGACGAGAAGAAGGAAAGATACAAAGTAAGGTTGGTAGTGAAGGGATTTGCTCAAAAAGAAGGTATTGAATTCATTGAAATATTTTTACCTGTTGTTAAAATGTCATCCATTAGAGTTATTCTTGGTCTTATTGCTGCTTTAGACTTGGAGTGTGAACAATTAGATGTAAAAACAACCTTCCTTCATGGAGATTTGAAAGAGGAGATTTACACGGAGCAGCTAGAAGCATTCAAAATAAAAGGTAAAGAGAACTTGGTTTGCAGGTTGAAGAAGAGTCTCGATGGGTTGAAACAAGCAACTCGCCAGTGGTATACGAAATTTGATTCATTTATGTTGGAGCATGGTTTTAATAGACTAGAGGCTGATCGTTGTGTCTACATCAAGAGATATGATCAGAAAATTTTTATTATATTAATGTTATATGCAGATGATATGTTAGTTGTTGGATAGGATAAAAATATGATCAATAGGTTAAAGAAGGATTTGGGCAGTCAGTTTGCAATGACGGATTTGGGTCTAGCACAACAAATATTAGGCATGAAGATCATTCATGACAGAAAGAAGAAAAAATTATGGTTGTCACAAGAAAAATATATTGAAAAGGTGCTGAACAAATTTAATATGAAGGATGCCAAGCCAGTTGGTACATCTCTTGCTTCTCATTTTAAATTAAGTGTTGATTTATGCCCTTGTGATGACAAGGAGAAGGAGGAAATGAAAAAGATTGCTTATGCTTCAATAATTGGTAGCTTGATGTATGCCATGGTATCCACTCGTCTGGATATTACACATTCGGTCGGAGTAGTGAGTAGGTTCTTTGCAAATTTGGGCAAACAACATTGGCAAGTAGTAAAGTTGATTTTCAGGTATCTCAAGGGTACTAGTCATTATTGTTTATGTTTTGACAATACTGATATGGTGTTTGAAGGATTTACAGATGCAAATATGACTGGAGACCTAGACACTAGAAAATCCACCACTAGTTATTTGTATACATTTGCAGGTGTTGTGGTATCTTGGGTATCCAAACTACAACGAATAGTAGCTCTTTCCATAATAGAGCTAGAGTATATAGATGCGACAGAAGCTTGTAAAGAGATGTTGTGGATGCAGTGATTTCTAAGAGAGCTAGGAATAAAACAAGACAAGTATGTGCTATATTGTGACAGTCAGAGCGCCATTCACTTGGCGAAAATTCCAGCTTTTCACTCAAGAACCAAACATATTGACTTGAGGTGTCATTGGATTTGGCAGGTGTTAGAGGAAGGATAGTCATCCTTGGAAAAGATCCATACAGATAAGAATCCTATTGATATGCTCACTAAAATTCTGCCAAGAGAAAGACATGAACTATGTAGGGACATGGTACGCCTAGGGGCGACTTGATCATTATAGCTTATACAAAACCTTTTCATTTGCTTCAAGTGGGAGAATGTTGAACATGTGAAGCAAATGAAAGGTGCTGACAGAAGATCAGCTCCATCAAACCTTATTTAATGTGGAAGCTTCTATCACCAAACACCATCAAACAAAGTGATCAGATCAACATTAATATTTAAGAAAGAAATTTCCTCCAACCAACACCGACGTGTAGACCATGTGAATTTAGAAACATGTGTTTAATCTAGGAGTCTAGAGAATTCTAAGACCTCTATTTATAGAGGCATATGTAATCAAATTTTAAGCAAGCATAAAAGAAAAAGCTATGTTCTGCCCTGCATCCTCCATTTTGCTCTGCGAATCTGCTCTGTTCTATAATCAAACAACTGTCTGTGTGATGCATCATTTTTGGGTTCAAGACTGATGTGTATTGCTGCTGTGTAATATATAAATATATATATGTATCTGTTGTGATTCTGATTGCTAACAATTGGTATTATACTGAAAATTTCTAACATTTTCTGCGAGACTAACAATCTAGAGCTGAGAACAGTTTCCGAGAGACTTTGGGATACCCCACGAAATTTATTAGCTCCCGCGCTAAATAATTTTAAGTTGGGGAGCTTCAGGTCAATATCTGCAGGGATGGAGCCCACGAATCTGTTTGCTGACAGATCAATGACCCGCAATTGTGTAGAGTTTAACAGAAACGGAAAACTATTTGCCTCGAAACTGTTAGAACCAAGATAAAGTGATTGTAGACGAATCAGCGTCGCCAATTCTCGGGGTATTGCTCCGCTCAACTTGTTTCTTGTTAATGAAATAAAATAGAGAGCGGAACAATTTCCTAGAGAATTTGGGATGCTGCCGCTTAACTGATTCACCACCAATTCCATCGCTTGCAATTTGGGTAGCTTATAGCCTATAACCTCTGGAATTTTACCAGCAAGCTTGTTGTTCCCTAGCGCCAATGTCTGCAATTCAGTATAGTTCATGAGAAAATAAATTGATCCTGCAAGGCTATTATTAATGAACCACAGTTCCCGCAGTCGGGTAAGTGAGCTCAATTCTGCTGGAACGGTGCCATACAAAGAATTGAATCATTGTTGTTAATATCTCAGATGGAATCGGTCCTTCAAGCGTATTCCCGGACAGAGATAAGAGATGCCATTTTGTGCAGTTACTCATCGAGCTGTGGATAGTGCCTGTTAAAAGATTGTGCCCAAGATATAGGGCCTTAAGCGCAGTCCAATTTGCCAAGCCTTGAGGGATGATACCGCTCAATCTGTTGAAGGAGATGATGAGCTTCTTCAAGTTATGTAAGGAACTCAACTCTGGTGGAATGCTTCCGACCAACAAGTTATTGTTTAATCGGAGTTCTAAAAGATTTGTGCACGCAGAGAGACTGACTGGAATTGAACCTTGCAAGCTGTTTTCATACAGCTTAATGAACTACGGCTTTTCTAATTTACCAAGCTCTTGTGGAATGAGAGCAGAGAAACTATTATGAGACAGGTCAAGCATTGTAAGGAAGGACATATTGCCTATGTGAGGGGGTATCGTACCAGCCAATCTCTTGTATTTAAGGACCACATTCACAACCCTTTGATTGCGGTCGCAAGTTATTCCAGTCCAGTTGTAAATAGTGTCTGCATTTACCCAGTTGGACAGAGAAAGAATTAGATCCATTTTTACGGACTTTTTTAATTCAAGAAAAGCTTCTGCATCAATCTGATTTTGGTATTGCAACTCAATGGATGAAAATGCAACAAAGATAGAAGTACTGAAGTTGAGGAAAAGAATGAACTGACCTTTACAATTCATGGACTCTTCCAAATTATTAATTTCTGAAAGCAGAATCAATCCACCTGCAATTGCAATTGTTTATCCGTTCTTGATAAAAGATAGGTAACAGATCTATTATATTGCTTCTCTTATTCAAAGTTCCACGTGAAAGCTTTTGAATGGAAATATCACATGAAAGCTTTTGAATGGAAATTGGAAAACTATTCAAAGTTGCACGTGAAAGCTTCTGAATGGAAATTGGAAAACTATTCAATGGAAATTGGAAAACTTTTCAAAGTTTCAAGTGAAATGTTTTGAATGGAAATTGGAAAACTATTCAAAGTCAAAGTCAAGTAAAGATAGGCCGTGGAAAACAAAGGAAATATACAAGTCTAACATATAGTTTAAATTAGTATCTTATTTTCAATGAAAGTTATTATTTTCGGAAATTTATCGCCATAATTCACTGATGGAAAATTCCTCGTCAACAATTCACTATGGGAAAATTCACTGTCATGACAAATTCATCGTGGGAAAATTCATTGTGATGACAAATTCACTGCCAAGTAAAATTCACCGCCAACAATTCACCGAGGCGGAAAATTAACCGCCATTAATGTTTTTTAATACATATTTCAAAAAAGTTTTTTTTTTTGCAAAAGAATAATTTAATTTATGATAATAAAAAATTGATTGCATTAACTTTAGAAATTTTGATTATGATAATAAAAATAAAAATATTTTTCAATATATTTTATCATATATTTTTCAATATATGATAATAAAAATAAAAATATTTTTCAATATATTTTATCATATATTTTTCAATATATGATAATAAAAATAAAAAATATTTTTCAATATATTTTATGATAATAAAAATAAAAAATTAATGGCATTAACTTTTGTTTTCCTACCTTTTTCAGTTTGATAAAATTTAAGCATCATTTTTATTTTTAAAACCTTATATACATCATTATCATCATTTTCAAGTGCATGTTAAGTTAACCTCTTCTTACAAGAGAAGTCCAAGAATCATCATTGAGAATTCCATCTTAGATGTCACTTTGGAGATTTGAACTTAGATCTCTACAATGAGAATCCAACACTTTAACTATTTCATCTCAACCTCTTAGACCAATTACTATATCTATTAATAAAAATATTTTAAAACTTTATGAATATTTGATCCATATGAGTTTGGTCTAATTAACAATCCCCTAATTAAAAGTAACCTTAATACTAGCACTTGCACCCCAATGAGGTGCAATACTTACGCTGATAGGCTGAGCCCACATTATTTACGGCCATGAAAGTAGTGGACGACTTGAAGAAAGCAGTGATCTATCTCACCTATCCCTCTCTACCTCTGCCTCTCTCTCTCCTCCCTTCTCTCTCCCTTTTGTTCTCTCTTTCCCTCTCTATTTATGTCTATATCACATATCCCTCTTTATCTATCCCTCCCTCCATCCCACCTATTTCTCTGTCACTCTCTTCTTCCCTCTCCACTTCTCTCCCTCCCTCACTTATTCCTCTCTACCTCTGTCTCCTTCCCCCTCTAGTTCTCTATATCTCCCCTATCCCTCTCTCTCTCTCTTTGGATCTCTCTTTCTTTCTCTACTTCTTTCTATCCCACCTCTCATTCCCTCCCTATCTCAATCTCACTTATCCCACTCTACCTCCCTCCATCCTCTTACCCTCCTCTCTCTCTCTCTCTCTCTCTCTCTCTCTCTCTCTCTCTCTCTCTCTCTCTCTCTCTCTCTCTCTCTCTCTCTCTCTCTCTCTCTCTCTCTCTCTCTCTCTTTCTTTCTCTATCCTTCCCTCTCTACTTATTTTACCTCCTCTCTCTCTCTTTCTCTATCCTTCCCTTTCTACTTTTTTACCCTCCTCTCTCTCTTTCTCTATCTCACCTATCCCTCTCTACCTCTCCTTCCCTCCCTACCCCCTTCTCTCTCCCTCTTGCTCTCTCCTACCCTCTCTATTTCTCTCTATATCACATATCCCTCTCTACCTATCCCTCCCTCCATCCCACCTATTTCTCTCTCACTCTCCTGCCCTCTCTACTTCTCTCCCTCTCTCATTTATTCCTCTCTACCTCTCTCTCCTTCCCCCTCTAATTCTCTATATCTCCCCTATCCCTCTCTACCTCTCCCTCTCTCCCTCCCTCCCTCTCTCTCACTCTCTTTGGCTCTCTCTTTCCTTCTTCACTTATTTCTATCCCACCTCTCTCCCCCTCCCTATCTCTATCTTACTTATCCCTCTCTACCTCCACCCTCCTCTCTATCTCTCTCTTTCTCTATCCTTCCCTCTCTACTTCTTTTCCCTCCTCTCTCTCTTTCTCTATCCTTCCCTCTCTACTTCTTTACCCTTCTCTCTCTTTTTCTCTATCTCAATGCACTCAACTATTTCCATCACTAGAGGAGATTCTAGATCTTCCTATCAAAGGCATAGAGGATGCTACTACTCAAGGATAAAGAATGTAATCATGTGAGCTCTTGTTTATGCTATCTATTTTTTGTCTTTCCTGCTCTTCTTTATATTGACTTATAGCACTATTGTAGATTGAATGTCCTTAAAACCTTTTCTAAGGTTCTATGTTTGGCATATAACACCTATCTATATTGGGTTTCTTTGAGCCTATTATGAGGAAATGCTTTTAGATTTAACTTCTAGTTTTAATATGGTTCTTCCATGGCCATCTAATATCTAGCATTATGTAATACTTAATCCTAATCTTTAAATTTTGATGTAAAAGAAGTTCATTTATTTGGGGTAAGAAACAAAACACTATAATACAAAAACCCACTTCAAACTATGTTATCAGAAATAGGAAACATAAAAATGACATTAAAACAAGCTTGAACCGAGAGACCAAGGTTCTAATGTTAAGGTTATAAATCCAACAATTTACACATTTTAATTATCATAAAAAAAGACAAATTACAAATCATTCAGTTTTCTCTAAATATAAATATACATCATATTCATATTTTTATCTAGGGCTTACAATCACATCTACCATAAAAATAAGAAGGAATTAGAAGATATAAAAAAGGAATAATGCACAACACGAAATCAATGAAACACCTCATGTAGGGACTGAACAAAATTTCACCTCAATGGAGGGCTTGAGACAGCGGATCAAAATATAGAAATTATGCCCACATGTGAATTCTACAAGGCTCGATGAATGTTTCCTGCATTATCTTTTACATCATGGAGACAAACAAGAGTGTACAACACGCCACGTAATAGATCTCGGTGGGGTTTTCAACATTAGACTGGAGGAGATCCTAGTGGGGTTGCCCCATGAAATAGCCTGAGATGCATGTATATTGCAGAAAATTTACACAAAAGAGGCTTACAGATCACTAATGTACATGAGTTTTTTAATTCATGAATAGGAATTCAGTAATGTGATTCTATTATTTCCCTTTTCTGGTTTCTTGTTTCATTTCTCTTTTATTATTTTCTGGTTCTTCACCATAAATAATGAAGTTAGATTTGAAATTTTAAGGAAAATAACTTACACAATATCCAAAAATAATGCACGATTATATATTGTTTTCTTTTTTATCATGATAGATCATGAAATTTGATCTGAAACATCAAAGAAAATAAGTTACATAATCAAATCCATAAATAATATAATATAATCCAAGAGATCAGTATTAACTAAAATTAACCAGAGATCTTACTCCATTATACACACTATACACACTGTTATTATCTGTTTGTAGGAGGGTTTACCTTTTGACAGTTGATATATGCTTCCAACAAGTAGCGATAGTGTGGATGCCCAAATATTTTAGCCTTCATTGCATCCACCTCCCTCTCATCAGTAGCTATAGCGACAAGAGGCCTAGTATTACTACTGAAATGAGGGCTATCAGAGTCACAAGCTTGCGAGGCTAAGGAAGTCTTCTTGTTTCCACAAGAGGGTTCCATACACCAAATTGGCATGTTGGATAAAAAATCACCTTTACCTTTTTATATATTTTAAAAAAATCGACACATACTTTGATATGAAATACTATTCATTTTAACCTACATTAAACTTTAGATATAATCCATTACAATACAGCTAGAGTTTTAGCTAGAGTTTTTTTTCATAATCATCCTGTCAAATTATTCACAACATTTAAAGTTAAGTAACAAGGTTTCATATCTCTTGGTTCAATTTCTATTATTCAAAAGAAGCTTTTGAAAACCATCTTGTGTGTTTAAAATTTTCTTAGTTCAAAGCAAGAAAATCTACATGAAAACAAACTTTTAAAATAAAACAAGGGAAGCATTAATATCCCAAAATTTGATGGGTCAAGGATTGTTTGGCGGGAAAATTGAGGGAGGTTCCCATATTAATATCCAACGCCTATTTGCACTTTTCTAATTATAATGACTCTTTCTATTATAAAAAATAGTCGTTTTGTGTCAACCTCTTCACCATTTCATTGTGGCACCACTGAACCTGTCATTGAGCTTCATTGGATATATTGAATTAGAGGCAGCCTGAGAAGCAAATTTATTTTCTTAAATTTAGGTAATTTGACTGAGCAAATTCATTGACAGTACACCAGTCCAACATGGTAGATAGCCATTGTAAATCATGATGTATTAAAGATAGAAAATTCAGTTTTGGGTCCTCAAGAGTAACATTGTCTTTCTGGTATCTTGCAGATTGGTGGAGTTCAGTAAGGTGGAAAATCGGCCAAACGCAGCAAAAGGTGACTATTTAAGTTTTTCCAACCTCGATGCAAACTGTATTTCCCAAGAGCAGTCGTAGTGCAGGGCATGAAACCGTATGTTTCATCACAAGTGCTACTTCCCAGATCTCTACTTTCCCAACCACCTAACGCCTTGGTTATAAATCCCTATGAAATATTGCCTTCCACTCCATCCAACACCAGATTTTGTCCGTGATCGAGTCGCGCTGCTGATTTCCTCAAAAGAAATCTGCCTTTCCCAGCACCGTGGACGCCCGCGCACAGCAGGAGGACCACAACAATGATAAATCCTTTCATAGCTAGTCTGGTTGTTAACCGTTCCCCTCGCAACTTCTGCGACCTTGTGAAATACATAGCTTTTGCAAGACTCGAAATAAATAAGTTTCATCACTGTTCCTTAACATTACGTGGCTGTCATGGTGACATACGGGGAAATTGGAAAAAGCAAACCGCAATTCGTGGGGTTTCCACCGGCGTCAGATTGGGGGAAATGCCGGTGGGGTTCCCCACGTAGAATAGCCTATCGGCTAATTAACAAAGGAAATATATAAATTCTAAGATATAGTTTAAATTAGTATCTTATTTTCAATTAGTATCTTATTTTCAATGAGAGTTATTATTTTAATCTTAAAAGTCATTTTGGGGTTTGAATTTGGGTCTTCGTAATTGAAAATCACTTCAAATATTATTTTCAAATGCATGTTAAGGTAACCTCTTCTTACACGAGAAGTTAAGGAATCATCATTGAGAATTCCATCTTAGATGTCACTTTGGAGATTTGAGCTTAGATCTCTACAATGAGAATCCAACACTTTAACTATTTCATGTCAACCTCTTAGACCAATTACTATATCTATTAATAAAAATATTTTAAAAAATTATGAATATTTGATCCATGTGAGTTTGGTCCAATTAACAATCGCCTAATTAAAAATAACCTTAATATTAACAAAGGAAATATACAAAGTCTAAGATATAGTTTAAAATAGTATCTTATTTTCAATAAGAGTTAGTATTTTCATCTTAAAATTTATTTTGGGGTTTGAATTTGGGTCTTTATTATCTTATTTTACATGAGAGTTATTATTTTCATCTTAAAAGTCATTTTGGGGTTTGAATTTGTGTCTTCATAATTGAAAATCACTTCAAATATTATTTTCAAATGCGTGTTTCTTACATGAGAAGTCCAAGAATCATCATTAAGAATTCCATCTTAGATGTCACTTTGGAGATTTGAACTTAAATCTCTACAATGAGAATCCAACACGTTAACTATTTCATCTCAACCTCTTAGACCAATTACTATATCTATTAATAAAAATATTTTGAAACTTTATGAATATTTGATCCATGCGAGTTTGGTCTAATTAACAATCACCTAATTAAAAATAACCTTAATGTTAACAAAGGAAATATGGAAAGTCTAAGATATTGTTTAAATTAGTATCTTATTTTCAACAAGATTTATTATTTTCATCTTAAAAGTCATTTTGGGATTTGAATTTGGGTCTTCATTATCTTATTTTCAGCGAGAGATATTATTTTAATCTTAAAAGTCATTTTGGGGTTTGAATTTGGGTCTTCATCATCTTATTTTCAATGAGAGCTATTATTTTCATCTTAAAAATCATTTTGGAGTATGAATTTGGGTTTTCATAATTGAAAATCACTTCAAATATTATTTTCAAATGCATATTAAGTTAACCTCTTCTTACACAAGAAGTTCAAGAATCGTCATTGAGAATTCCATCTTAGATGTCACTTTGGAGATTTGAACTTAGATCTCTACAATGAGAGTCCAACACTTTAACTATTTCATCTCAACCTCTTAGACCAATTACTATATCTATTAATAAAAGTATTTTAAAACTTTATGAATATTTGATCCATGTGAGTTTGGTCCAATCAACAATCGCCTAATTAAGAATAACCTTAATATTAACAAAGGAAATATACAAAGTCTAAGATATAGTTTAAATTAGTATCTTATTTTCAACGAGAGTTAGTATTTTCATCTCAAAATTTATTTTGGGGTTTGAATTTTGGTCTTCATTATCTTATTTTAAATGAGTGTTATTATTTTCATCTTAAAAGTCTTTTGGGTGTTTGAACTTGTGTCTTCATAATTGAAAATCACTTCAAATATTATTTTCAAATGCATGTTTCTTACACGAGAAGTCCAAGAATCATCATTAAGCATTCCATCTTAGATGTCACTTTGGAGATTTGAACTTAGATCTTTACAATGAGAATCCAACACTTTAACTATTTCATCTCAACCTCTTAGACCAATTACTATATCTATTAATAAAAGTATTTTAAAAAATTATGAATATTTGATCCATGTGAGTTTGGTCTAATCAACAATCACCTAATTAAAAATAACCTTAATGTTAACAAAGGAAATATACGAAGTCTAAGATATTGTTTAAATTAGTATCTTATTTTCAAAAATATTTATTATTTTCATCTTAAATTCATTTTGGTGTTTGAATTGGGGTCTTCACAATTTAAAATCACTTCAAATATTATTTTGAAATGCATGTTAAGTTAATCTCTTCTTACAAGAGAAGTCTAAGAATCATCATTGAGAATTCCATCATTGATGTCACTTTGGAGAATTGAACTTAGATCTCTACAATGAGAATCCAACACTTTAACTATTTCATCTCAACCTCTTAGACCAATTACAATATATATTAATAAAAATATTTTAAAAATTTATGAATATTTGATCCATTTGAGTTTGGTCTAATTAACAATTACCTAATTAAAAATAAGCCTAATATCAAGAAAGGAAATATACAAAGTCTAAGATATAGTTTAAATTAGTATCTCATTTTCAACAAGAGTTATTATTTTCATTTTAAAAGTCATTTTTAGGTTTGAATTTGGTTCTTCATTATGTTATTTTCAACTAGAGTTATTTTTTTCATCTTAAAAGTCATTTTGGGATTTGAGTTTGGGTCTTCATAATTGAAAATCACTTCAAATATTATTTTCAGATGCATGTTAAGTTAACCTCTTCTTACATGAGAAGTTCAAGAATCATCATTGAGAATTCCATCTTAGATGTCACTTTGGAGATTTGAAATTAGATTTCTACAATGAGAATCCAATACTTTATCTATATCATCTCAACCTATTAGACCAATTAGTATATCTATTAATAAAAATATTTTAAAACTTTAGGAATATTTGTTCCATGTGAGTTTGGTCTAATTAACAATCACCTAATTAAAAATAACCTTAATATTAGCAAAGGAAATATACAAACTCTAAGATGTTTAAATTAGTATCTTATTTTCAACAAGATTTATTATTTTCATCTTAAAAGTCATTTTGGGGTTTTAATTTGGGTCTTCATTATCTTATTTTCAACGAGAGCTATAATTAAATCTGAAAAGTCATTTTGGGATTTGAAATTGGGCCTTCATTATCTTATTTTCAACGAGAGATATTATTTTCATCTTAAAAGTCATTTTGGGGTTTGGATTTGGGTCTTCGTAATTGAAAATCACTTCAAATATTATTTTCAAATGCATGTTAAGTTAACCTCTTCTTACCCAAGAAGTTCAAGAATCATCATTGAGAATTCCATCTTAGATGTCACTTTGGAGATTTGAACTTAGATCTCTACAATGAGAATCCAACACTTTAACTATTTCATGTCAACCTCTTACCCCAATTACTATATCTATTAATAAAAATATTTTAAAAAATTATGAATATTTGATCCATGTGAGTTTGGTCTAATTAACAATCGCCTAATTAAAAATAACCTTAATTTTAACAAAGCAAATATTCAAAGTCTAAGATATAGTTTAAAATAGTATCTTATTTTCAATGAGAGTTAGTATATTCATCTTAAAATTTATTTTTGGTTTTGAATTTGGGTCTTCATTATCTTATTTTACATGAGAGTTATTATTTTCATCTTATAAGTCTTTTTGGGATTTGAACTTGTTTCTTCATAATTGAAAATCACTTCAAATATTATTTTCAAATGTGTGTTTCTTACATGAGAATTCCAAGAATTATCATTATGAATTCCATCTTAGATGTCACTTTGGAGATTTGAACTTAAATCTCTGCAATGAGACTCCAACATGTTAACTATTTCATCTCAACCTCTTAGACCAATTACTATATCTATTAATAATTATTTTGAAACTTTATGAATGTTTGATCCATGCGAGTTTGGTCTAATTAACAATCACTAGGTAATTAAAAATAACATTAATATTAACAAAGGAAATATGCAAAGTCTAAGATATTGTTTAAATTAGTATCTTATTTTCAACAAGATTTATTATTTTCGTCTTAAAAGTCATTTTGGGATTTGAATTTGGGTCTTCATTATCTTATTTTCAGCGAGAGATATTATTTTAATCTTAAAAGTCATTTTTGGGTTTCAATTTGGGTCTTCATTATCTTATTTTCAGTGAGAGCTATTATTTTTATCTTAAAAATCATTTTGGAGTATGAATTTGGGTTTTCATAATTGAAAATCACTTTAAATATTATTTTCAAATGCATACTAAGTTAACCTCTTCTTACACAAGAAGTTCAAGAATCATCATTGAGAATTCCATCTTAGATGTCACTTTGGAGATTTGAACTTAGAGCTCTACAATGAGAGTCCAACACTTTAACTATTTCATCTCAACCTCTTAGACCAATTACTATATCTATTAATAAAAGTATTTTAAAACTTTATGAATATTTGATCCATGTGAGTTTGGTCCAATCAACAATCGCCTAATTAAGAATAACCTTATTATTAACAAAGGAAATATACAAAGTCTAAGATATAGTTTAAATTAGTATATTATTTTCAACGCGAGTTAGTATTTTCATCTCAAAATTTATTTTGGGGTTTGAATTTGGGTCTTCATTATCTTATTTTGAATGAGTGTTATTATTTTCATCTTAAAAGTCTTTTGGGGGTTTGAACTTGTGTCTTCATAATTGAAAATCACTTGAAATATTATTTTCAAATGCATGTTTCTTACACGAGAAGTCCAAGAATCATCATTAAGAATTCCATCTTAGATGTCACTTTGGAGATTTGAACTTAGATCTCTACAATGAGAATCCAACACTTTAACTATTTCATCTCAACCTCTTAGACCAATTACTATATCTATTAATAAAAGTATTTTAAAACATTATTAATATTTGATCCATGTGAGTTTGGTCTAATCAACAATCACCTAATTAAAAATAACCTTAATGTTAACAAAGGAAATATACGAAGTCAAAGATATTGTTTAAATTAGTATCTTATTTTCAAAAATATTTATTATTGAACATCTTAAATTCATTTTGGGGTTTGAATTTGGGTCTTCATAATTTAAAATCACTTCAACTATTATTTTGAAATGCATGTTAAGTTAATCTCTTCTTACAAGAGAAGTCTAAGAATCATCATTGAGAATTCCATCATTGATGTCACTTTGGAGAATTGAACTTAGATCTCTACAATGAGAATCCAACACTTTAACTATTTCATCTCAACCTCTTAGACCAATTACAATATATATTAATAAAAATATTTTAAAACTTTATGAATATTTGATCCATCTGAGTTGGGTCTAATTATCAATTACCTAATTAAAAATAAGCCTAATATCAAGAAAGGAAATATACAAAGTCTAAGATATAGTTTAAATTAGTATCTCATTTTCAACAAGAGTTATTATTTTCATTTTAAAATTCATTTTTAGGTTTGAATTTGGTTCTTCATTATGTTATTTTCAACTAGAGTTATTTTTTTCATCTTAAAAGTCATTTTGGGATTTGAGTTTGGGTCTTCATAATTGAAAATCAATTCAAGTATTATTTTCAAATGCATGTTAAGTTAACCTCTTCTTACATGAGAAGTCCAAGAATCATCATTGAGAATTCAATCTTATATGTCACTTTGGAGATTTGAACTTAGATTTCTACAATTAGAATCCAATACTTTAACTATTTCATCTCAACCTATTAGACCAATTAGTATATCTATTAATAAAAATATTTTAGAACTTTAGGAATATTTGTTCCATGTGAGTTTGGTCTAATTAACAATCACCTAATTAAAAATAACTTTAATATTAGCAAAGGAAATATACAAACTCTAAGATGTTTAAATTAGTATCTTATTTTCAACAAGATTTATTATTTTCATCTTAAAAGTCATTTTGGGGTTTTAATTTGGGTCTTCATTATCTTATTTTCAACGAGAGCTATAATTTAATCTGAAAAGTCATTTTGGGATTTGAAATTGGGCCTTCATTATTTTATTTTCAACGAGAGCTATTATTTTCATCTTAAAAGTCATTTTGGGGTTTGAATTTGTGTCTTCGTAATTGAAAATCACTTCAAATATTATTTTCAAATGCATGTTAAGTTAACCTCTTCTTACCCAAGAAGTTCAAGAATCATCATTGATAATTCCATCTTAGATGTCACTTTGGAGATTTGAACTTAGATCTCTACAATGAGAATCCAACACTTTAACTATTTCATCTCAACCTCTTTGGCCAATTGCTATATCTATGAATAAAAATATTTTAAAACTTTATGGATATTTGATCCATGCGAGTTTGGTCTAATTAACAAAGGAAATATAGAAAGTCTAAGATATAGTTTAAATTAGTATATTATTTTCAATGAGAGTTAGTATTTTCATCTTAAAATTTATTTTGGGGTTTGAATTTGGGTATTCATTATCTTATTTTAAACGAGAGTTATTATTTTCATCTTAAATGTCATTTTGGGGTTTGAACTTGTGTCTTCATAATTGAAAATCACTTCAAATATTATTTTCAAATGCATGTTTCTTACACGAGAAGTCCAAGAATCATCATTAAGAATTCCATCTTAGATGTCACTTTGGAGATTTGAACTTAGATCTCTATAATGAGAATCCAACACTTTAACTATTTCATCTCAACCTATTAGACCAATTACTATATCTATTAATAAAATCATTTTAAAACATTATGAATATTTAATCCATGTGAGTTTTGTCTTATTAACAATCACCTAATTAAAAATAACCTTAATTTTAACAAAGAAAATATACAAAGTCTAAGATATTTTTTAAATTAGTATCATATTTTCAATAAGATTATTATTTTCATCTTAAAAGTCATTTTGGGGTTTGAATTTGGGTCTTCATAATTGAAAATCACTTCAAATATTGTTTTGAAATGCATGTTAAAAGTTAATCTCTTCTTAGAAAAGAAGTCTAAGAATCATCATTGAGAATACCATCATTGATGTCACTTTGGAGATTTGAACTTAGGTCTCTACAATGAGAATCCAACACTTTAACTATTTCATCTCAACCTCTTAGACCAATTACTATATTTATTAATAAAAATATTTTAAAACTTTATGAATATTTGATACATGCGAGTTTGGTCTAATTAACAATCACCTAATTAAAAATAACTTTAATATCAAAAAGGGAAATATACAATGTCTAATTTATTGTTTAAATTATTATCTTATGTTCAACGAGAGTTATTATATTCATCTTAAAATTCATTTTGGGGTTTGAATTTCAGTCTTCATTATCTTATTTTCAACGACAGTTATTAGTTTCATCTTATAAGTCAATTTGGGGTTTGAATTTGGGTCTTCATAATTGAAAATCACTTCAAATATTATTTTCAAATGCATTTTAAGTTAACCTCTTCTTACATGATATGTCCAAGAATAGTTATTGAGAATTCCATCTTAGATGCCACTTTGGAGATTTAAACTTAAATCTCTACAATGCGAATCCAACACTTTAACTATTTCATGTCAACCTCTTAGACCAATTACTATATCTATTAATAAAAATATTTTAAGACTTTATGAATATTTGATGCATGTGAGTTTTGTCTAATTAACAATCACCTAATTAAAAATAACCTTAATATCAAAAAAGGAAATATATAAAGTCTAAGATATAGTTTAAATTAGTATCTTATTTTCAACGAGAGTTTGTATTTTCTTCTTAAAATTTATTTGGGGGTTTGAATTTCGGTCTTCATTATCTTATTTTCAATGAGAGTTATTATTTTCATCTTAAATTTCATTTTGGGGTTTGAACTTGTGTCTTCATAATTGAAAATCACTTCAAATATTATTTTCAAATGCATGTTTCTTACGCGAGAAGTTCAAGAATCATCATTAAGAATTCCATCTTAGATGTCACTTTGGAGATTTGAACTTAGATCTCTACAATGAAAATCCAACACTTTAATTATTTCATCTCAACCTCTTAGACCAATTATTGTATCTATTAATAAAAATATTTTAAAACTTTATGAATATTTGATCCATGTGAGTTTGGTCTAATTAACAATCACCTAATTAAAAATAACCTTAATATTAACAAAGGAAATATGCAAAGTCTAAGATATTGTTTAAATTAGTATCTTATTTTCAACAAGATTTATTATTTTCATCTTAAAAGTCATTTTGTAGTTTGAATTTAGGTTTTCATTATCTTATTTTTAATGAGAGCTATTATTTTCATCTTAAAAGTCATTTTGGTGTTTTAATTTGGGTCTTCATAATTGAAAATCACTTCGAATATTATTTTAAAATGCATGTTAAGTTACTCTCTTCTTACAAGAGAAGTTGAAGAATCATCATTGGGATCTTTCCATCTTTGATGTCACTTTGGAGATTTGAACTTAGATCTCTACAATAAGAATCCAATATTTTAACTATTTCATCTCAATCTCTTAGACCAATTACTATATCTATTAATAAAAATATTTTAAAACTTTATGAATAATTGATCCATGTGAGTTTGGTCTAATTGACAATCACCTAATTAAAAATAACCTTAATATCAACAAAGGAAATATACAATGGCGTTGGATCTGCGCGGGCGGGAGCGGAGTGCTGGGCAGAAAAATGGGTTTTTCAAATCTTCTAGTACTAAGCAGGGTGATGGCGTTGGACCTGCGAAGGCCCAGGCGGGTCACGAGTCTACCTGGAGTAGGAAGAAAAGCATGGAGGAACCAGAATGGGAGGATTCCCCAAAAAAGCGTGCAGATGACCCAGGGCGGAAGAATATTCTGGTTCCTCCCCCTGTTAAACCTGTCGGTGATTGCCCTAAAGATAACCTCAAAGGTGCAGTGGGGTCTGGTGACACAAATGGCGGGCATCGTAAGAAGTGGGCCTCACTGTTTGGGGTTAAACCTAATGGTAAGTCTTTTTTTCCCCCCTGTGCACAATATTTCCTACCCTACAGTTGGAAAATTTGCAATTTCTATTCTAGACGAGATCATTGATCATAATATTGCTATAATGGAAAATTCCCTAGTTGGAAAATTCATGGGCCAAAGGCCAAATATTGAGATTATTAGGGATTTCGTCAGAAAAAATGGAGAACAAATGGTAGTGTCTCTGTTGCAGCTCTCCCAAAAGGATTCTTTTCTTTTGAGTTCTCGAACAGTGAAGACATTAAGGCTATTAGATGCAGAGGACCATGGGTTATTGGGAAATCTACTCTCGCACTTAAGAAATGGTCTTCAAACTTAGATATTAAGGACTCCATCTTTGAGACTACTCGGGTATGGGTTAGGCTTCATGGTATTCCTTTGGAATACTGGAACAAGGATATTTTCAGGGGGATAGCTAGCTCCTTTGGGGAGCTATTATCGATTGACCCTATGCCAGCAGCAAGAAGGAGACTGGTGTTTGCTAGAATATGTGTGGGTGTTTCTCAAGAAGCGGATATCCCCTCCTCTGTGGAGATCCACTCGAAAGTTGGCTCTTGGTCGCAGGTTATTGAGTTTGAGACCATCCATTTTGCCTACTTCAACTGCAGAAAATCTGGCCATTGGGCAAAGCATTGCCCCCTTAAGGCAATAAAAGAAATGGAAAACCCTAAAAGGGCCTGAAAAGTGGTATGGAAAAAGAAGCAGGAGGAAAAATTTGTAACGGAGCCAGTGGGAAAGGTTGCTGAAACCCCTGATAATCTCTCGGGTGACGCTGGAAATGAAGGCTCCACCATCCAGGTCCCCCAAGCTCTTGTTCCTGAGATTAAGTCTAGATCTCAGGACAAAGGGGAAGGAATGGATTGTAATATTGGGAACTTGGCTCTAAGCAAGGCAGATGTTTCTCAATACAATATCTTTGATGATGCTGGAAATGAAGGCTCTGCCTTCCAGCCCCCCCAAGTTTTGGTTCCAGATTTTATCTCTGATTCTCAAGACAAAGAGGAAAGCGTGGAATGGGTAGCTGGGAAATTAGTCCTAAGCAAGTCGGATGATTCTATTACCTCGGAGATGAGCCCCATCTTTCGGGACCCCGTGACACCAGGGCTGGACGATATTCCTACTTAGGGTCTTTCTCTGAAGGTAGGCATTCCCCTGATTGTGTGTTCGGTCAGGACATATAACCTAGGTGTTGAATCCTGTTTAGATGTGGCTTCTTTTGATGTCATTAAAGACACTTATTCGGACCCTAGCCAGGTAAGCCTTCTTGAAAGAAATAATTCCTTGCCTTGTGGGAATGGGCTCATGGAAACCCTCCCCTGGGAGCAGAAATTTTTCTCTGAAAAAGAATGGGAATCCAACAAAGAATCAGATAGTCAAGATGATATAGATAGAGAAGAGGTGCTATCAAAGAAAAAGAAGAAAAAATCAAAAATCAAAATCAAAATCACCCCTTGTGGGATTTCAACAAGATCGAGAGCAAAAGCGGACTATGGAGTAATATCTCTGGCCAAAGGAAGAAAACCCAAAAATTTGATAAGAGAGCACCATAGCCTTCAATATATTGCGGATGGCTTCCAAAAAACCATCCTGGAGCTCCTTCTTTCTCCTAAATTCCCATGAAGTTATTGTCCTGGAATATAAGGAGACTAAATAACCCCCACAAGCAAGATATTTTACACAATTTTTCCCGGGACCAAAAGCATGATATTCTCCTCATTCAGGAAACCAAAATATTATGTGAAAAGGTGGAAAAGATTTCTTTGTTCTAGCACTATTCCATTTAGGGAAGTGATTCTCTGGTGCCTCTAGTGGGGTTGCGACTTTTTGGAACTATAAGGTCATAAGAGGTGATCCACTTTTTTTTCATCCTAATCATGTTGCCACTAGATTTACTCATATAAGGGACAACTTCAGCTGGATCCAGTCTAATATTTATGCTCCTAACTGCAAAAAAGCACAGGAGGCTTATTGGAAAGAGCTGGCTGCTTTCTGAAATATCTTTCAAAATGACCCTTGGGTTGTCATGGGAGATTTTAACTCCCCTCTCCTTCAGGGTGAGAAGTTTGGCGGCTCTCAGATCAATGAAGAAAGCAAAGAAGATCTCTTGGAATTCATAAAAAATCAGGCCTTGATCGACCTGGACTTGCAAGGGAGCTCTTACACTTGGTCGAATTGAAGAGTTATGTCTGATTTGATCCAGGTGAGACTTGACAGAACCCTTGTTTCTGATATTTGGATCTTAAATTATTGCTACTCTTTGAAAACCCTCCCTAGAATTGGATCTAACCATTTTTCTATTAGTTTTGTTGCTAACCCCTTAAAAATTAAAAGGAATACTCCCTTTCACTTTGAGAAGATGTAGCTTTCCCATCCTCTCCTCTGAGAGGAAATAAGGAAATGGTGGAATATTAAAATAAAGGGTACTGCCTTATTTAGAATTGCCAAAAAACTAAGAGAGTTAAAATGAATCTCAGAAAGTGGAAAAAAGAGTCTTTTGGCAATATCTTTCAAATCAAAACTGATTTTCAGTTTAGGCTGTCTGAAATCCAAAACAAAATTCAGAAGGAAGGCTACTTGAATCAAACTAAGGAAAAGGAAAATAAGATTATCACAAAACTTCACGAGATAATTGCTAGAGAAGAGGAATTTTGGAGACAAAGATCCAAAGCTCTGTGGCTAAAGGATGGAGACAAAAACACCAGATATTTTCATCTTTCAGCATCTAAACACAGGGCAGCTAACAAAATCTCTACGATTGTGGTTGATGGCAGAACTTGTGAGGAGGAAGAGGACATTAGAAGAGAAGTTGTCCTATTCTTCAAGAACCTTCTGTCTGAGAAATAGGGTATTAACTTGGAGGATCAAAATCAATTACTGGAGGCTATCCCCAGGATTGTTAACTCTAGAGACAATGAAATGTTGACAGATATACCCACCAGTGAGGAAATTAAAAAAGTTGTTTTCTCTTTTGAAGGAAGCAAAGCGCCTGGTCCTGATGGCTTCCCTTTACTTTTCTTCCATTGGTTCTGCGACATTGTTGGGGAGGATGTAGAGAAGGCGGTGAAAGAGTTCTTCTACTCTAGAAATCTTTTGAAGGAGTTAAACGCCACTTTCTTGGTCCTTATCTCCAAAAAACTTGGAGTGCAGGATTTTGAAGGCTTCAGACCTATCAGCCTCTGTAATTCCTTCTATAAAATTATTTCGAAGGTGCTTACCTCTAGGCTGCTTCTCATTCTGCCCTCAATTATTGCTCCTCAACATAATGGTTTTATGCCTGGTAGACAAATTCTTGATTCTATTGTCCATGCTCATAAGAATGTTCACTCCCTATCAGTCTCTAAATCAGAAGGATTCCTTCTTAAGCTTGACATTTCAAAGGCTTATGACAGGGTGGACTAGAACTTTTTGTTTATCTTGATCTTAAAGTCTTTTGGTTTCAATGAAAGGGTTTTGCAGCTTATTGAACAACTCATTACCTCTGCTTCTGTGGCCGTTCTTATTAATGGATACTCTTCCATTTTTTTCGTAGTTCTAGAGGGTTAAGATAGGGAGATCCCATTTCTCCTATCCTCTTCACGATTATGGCTGAGAGTTTTGGTAGGAATATGAGTAAATTGGTTGCTCAAAGATCTATTATGGGGCTCAAACCATTATCGAACAATTTGATGTGCTCTCATCAATAGTTTGTGGATGACACTTTGCTGATGGGAAGGTCTGCTGTCTCAGAAGCTAAAGAGATGAAGAAACTTTTGGATACCTATGGTAGAGCTTCTGGTCAGGTGATAAATAAGCAAAAAAGTTCGCTGTATTTCTTTAACACACCTTTGCATAGAAAGAGAAAGATAGTTGGAATTCTTGGTTGCAAAATAGAGTCCCTTCCTGCTACTTATCTGGGTTTTCCTCTATGTTTAAAACCTTCGAATACTTTTTGGATCTCTCTGGTTGATAGGTTTGGGAAAAAACTATTTGGCTGGAAAGGATCTCACCTAAGCCAAGCTGGAAAACTCCAGCTTCTTAAAGCTTCTCTGCAGAACCTCCCTATTTATGCTCTCAGTCCTTTTAAAATCCCATCCAAATATGTGGAAACCATTGAGAAGATTCAAAAGAGATTCCTTTGGTCAGGAGTCAAAGAAAGAAAAAGAATGCCTCTTATTAGATGGGATTTGGTTTGCAGATCTAAAAAGGATGGAGGTCTTGGGCTAAGAAAAATCAGACTGCTGAACAAGTCACTCCTAGCTAAATAGATATGGAGACTTTTCTTCTCCTTTAGGGAATGGAGTGAAATAATTAAAAACAAGTATTTGCAGAATAACAATTCCCTCAAAGATCTTATTGAGAACCCCAACCTCCCAAAAGGATCGAGCTGCTGGAACTATATGATTGATGGGATAAAGGTGGTGAAACTTGGATTGAAATGGAAGGTTCACAATGGTAACCAGATTAGATTTTGGGATGACTGCTGGCTGTGTAATGAACCTCTATCTCAGGATGGGAATCTCAATAGATGGGCTGAGTTTTGCAAAGATACTTTTGGCCTTTTTTTTAAAGACTACTGGTGGGATGGTAAGTGGATCAATCTCCCCTTGATAAACACTGTTTTGGTCTCTGTTTACTCCTCCTTGAACGCTATCAGACTATGCTTAAATTAGGAGGATAGTCTTATCTGGAAGTATGAGCCTTCTGGGTGGTTTTCTGTCTCATCTGCTTTTGCCTGGATTTCACATGCTCTTAACCCTCCCCCTCTATGGTCGCAAGGCTGGACTAAGCATCTTTTACCTAAGGTTAACATCTTTTTCTGGTCTTTGCTGCAAAATAAAGTTCTTACTATGGATAATCTTAGCAAAAGAGGTGTTCTGCTCCCTAATAGATGCTACCTCTATAAAAGCAATGCTGAATCAGTTAACCACCTCTTTATCCACTGTCCTTTCTCCTCTTTGGTTTGGGACAAGCTTCTGAAATGCTGGCATTTTTCTTGGGTCCCCCCAGAGCCGGTTGAGGATTTTTTTGTTCAATGGAAAGACCCTTCTTTCAACTCCTTTATTAAAAAACTATGGGCTTTCTCGTTCCCCCATGTGACTTGGGGAATTTGGAAAGAGAGAAACAACCGGATCTTCAGGGATAAGGAGAAGTCAGAGGAAATTGTGTTTGAAAGAATTCTTAGGATGATTAAAGAAAATTTCTCTATTGTTCCCTTCAGGGAGGACAAGGTTGAGACTGTTGTTTGCTCTCCTTTTGACAGCCTGATTGCTAGGGAATGGAGAATTAAATGAGATATTTCCAATGCTCCTAATACGACCAAAAAATCTAGGGATGGAGTTTGCTGAAGTTTTCCTATGGAAGGCTGGGCCAAAGCCAACTTTGATGGTGTGGCCAAAGGAAACCCTAGGAACGCTGGGTGTGGTGGGGTCCTGAGGGACTCGACAGATAACTTTTTGGGAGCTGTTGCCACTCCTCTGGGGGTCCAAACTAATCATGTGGTGGAAGCGGTGGGGGCTTATTACATAATCAACCTTGCTGTGGGAATTAAATGTAAAAATTTATGGCTTGAAGGTGATTCAAAAAATATAATTGATAGCCTTTGTGGTAGGTGCCAGTCTGCATGGTCGATTAAAAATTGGATTGAAGATGCTAAGGTTTTACTTAGTAAGTTCGATAGAATAAAAATAACTCATGGTTACTATGAGGCGAATGCGGTTGCGGATTTTTTTGCCAATGAGGGAGTTAAGAGTGACAAAATCCTCACATGGCACAATAAGACTGACCTCCACTTCGACGTTCAAGATTTATTGGAGCTAGATGCGGTGAATGGAAAAGAGGCAGCTTCTTGTAATAAGGAGGAAGGTACGAGTCATGAATAACAAAATTAGAAGATATAATGGGGCCGAGAGGATCCGACAGATAAATTATTTACTTTGGCACACTTTTTGGGTCCTGCGAAGGAAAGGAACTATTTGGAACAGGTTCTCTATCTGCAACAATATTCAAACTAAGATCTCTAAAATGGGCGGGGAATGGAAGAGGGTTGAACCTACTAGCTTCGAGTCACACACCAAAAACACTAAAGCATGGAGTAAAATAAGAAGGGGTGGCTTACTTCCGTTCATCAAGTAACTCCATGGCCCTAAGGAGGAGATTACTGATTTCTTTGAAAAAAATTGGAATAATGGGGAGGTTCTCCTCTTTGGGAGTAAAGTTTAGATTGACGAAGCTTTGATTACGGAGGTGACTGGCATTCCGATGGAAGAGCATAAATTTTTTAGAGACAGGAAATTCTCTGACAAAGCTGTTTTGAGGTTCCCTAAGTCTGAAATGGAGAAGCAAAAACTTGTCAAGATGATGAACAGTTACTATGAAGCAGACACTATAAAAGCTTTATGGAGAAAAGTGCTAAGGGTTATCATGGAGTACATCACTCTTGACGACCGCTTCACTAGGGTTTATGGATACCACTTCGTGCCGCTCAATCACTTCGGACATAAGGTGCATGTTTCTATCCCTTTCTTCTTGCTCTGTTCCCTGAGAAATAGCTTTTCTGACCATAGTAGAAGCCCTAAAAGATACCCAATTCTTCACACGGGTCTTTTAAGGCTCATTTATGAGCACTTTCAGAATATGCCTTCCCTTCCAAACCCTATAGCCCCTTTGGAGCTTGATGAGGATGATACTGAGCCTAGCATATCTGATAGTAAAGTTTCCCCTGGCCGTGTCAAGAGCTCTTCGCCTCCTCTGCCCCCCCCCTTCTGCCTCTGGTCGTTCCCCCCAGCCTTCTGGTGCCTGCTCTGTTCCTGCCTCTGGCCGCACTAACCCTAACTCTAAAATGGCGGGCTCTAGCTCTCAGGTTAATAAGTTAGTCTCCTACCCTGATGACTCCCCTATTGTGTATGCTAAAGCGGTCGAGGTTAGTCTTGAGGATCCCCACATCCCTCAGAATATTCAACAGGAGAACTTTAGCCCTCCTAGAGGTGCAGAGTCAGTTATTTTTGGGGTCAATTCTGAAAGTGACCCCCCTTTTGACTTCATTGGAATTGCCAAGAGTTGTTCTATGGACCAGTTTAATTCTACCAATTGGTTATTTCATGAAATCAGTGAGTTGAAAACCAAAAATCTGTCTCTTCATAGTAAGTTGGGGGAAATTGAAGCCAAAGTTGTGGAGCTAATTCAGCTCGAAGTGGAGAAGAATACCACTGTGAAGGATAACACTCAAAAGGACAACACTGTTGAAAATGATATTGAAAAAATTAAAGGAACCATGAAAAAAATTGCTGATCAAAATTGTAGAATTGCCAGACATAACTCTGTTATCATCAAAGCCATGTCTGAAAGACTGGAGAAAACCCAGAAGAGAGCTCTGATTGTCAACTGTGATCAGGAGAAAGACCAAGATGAGGAAGCAGGGATCTCTAAGTGCACCAGATCAAGTACGAAAAGAAAAGCCCTGACCACCCCAAATATGACTCAGATCTTTATGGAGGGGGTCCAGGATATGGTGGACTTGGAAGAGGTTGTGGATGAGCTTCTGAAGTCTATGGATTAGCTGTGGCTAGGCCCAGCTTTGTCTATTTGTTGGCCGTTTAATGAATTTTTTGTGGCTTTTTGTGGCTATCTTCTTTTGCTAGTTTTTATCTTTCTGGCAGCGTTTTTGTCTTTCGGACCTCTGTTTTGGTCTTAGCTTGTAATGTTACTTTGTGGTTTCGGGTCCCTGTAAAACCCGTTTATCCCCCTTTTATCAAAAACAAAGAAAATATACAAAGTCTAAGATATAGTTTAAATTAGTATCTTATTTTCAATGAGAGTTATTATTTTCATCTTAAAAGTCATTTTGGGGATTGAATTTGGGTCTTCATAATTGAAAATCATTTCAAGTATTATTTTCAAATGCATGTTAAGTTAACCTCTTCTTACACGAGAAGTCCAAGAATCATCATTGAGAATTCCATCTTAGATGTCACTTTGGAGATTTGAACTTAGATCTCTACAATGAGAATCCAACACTTTAACTATTTCATCTCAACCTCTTAGACCAATTAGTATATCTATTAATAAAAATATTTTAAAACTTTATATGAATATTTGATCCATGTGATTTTGGTCTAATTAACGCACCTAATTAAAAATAATCTTAATATTAACCAAGGATCAAGTTGGGACTCCTAGAAAAGAACTATCTAATGTCTTGGATGATGGTTAGAAGGTTGCGGCGAGTGATGTGGGGGTTGTTGATATGCTGCAGAACATGTAGTGTTGTTATTTGGGGTCCTCCCTTTTGGTTGATGTTTTGTTGTTGGTTTGCTGCATATGGGTTGATATATAATTTATATAGTTTTCTTTAGTTTCATATGCTCTCTTTTGTAAAGGGTTTTGAGCCCCTTCAAAACCTATTTTTTACCTCTAATTAAAAACAAAGTGGGTGGAAGTAGAACACCAACACACTATGTGCCTACAAAAATTATGGTTGAATAGAAAAAGCTATACCATGTACCTTTTGGCTACTTGGGAATCACCTTATTGAGTGATCATTACATTTTTAAATCACCTTCAAATGATTCAAAATAGCCATAATTTTTTTTTTTTAAATAAATATTTTAAAATCAACTTAGTATTAACAAAGTGTGGAAATAGAACACTGACACATTATGTGTCCACAAAACTCATAGTCGAATAATGACCACTAAACATATTCTTTAGCTAATTAAAAATCACTTTATTAAGTGATCATTTAAAATTTTAGTCACCTACAAATGATTTAAAGTAATTTATCATTTTTTTATAAAATAGAAAAAAATATACTTATTAAAACATAACCATTGAAAGGTATTTTAATTGCTTCCCTTCTTGTAAATCCTTTTAACTAGTTAAGTTAGTGAATATATTGTCTTTTATTTAACAATCAAAAGTAAATTTTGACTAATGTAAATAGGACAATTATTCAATAGAAATTAGAAAACCAAAATAAATACAAAAATTCAAAGAGGCTACAATTGTTTTTCATTTTTTTTTCTAATAATCTACAAGTATATAGATATAGATTTCACACAAAGCTTAAAAAATTTTCAATAAGAAACTAGAAAACTTCAACAAATGTATATAGTTAAAGGGGCTCAAGACTTTTGTTGAGTCAAGTGATACAAATATTAAGGTCACTGTGCTATGTGGATTTTTAATTTATTTTTTTTACTAGTAGCTTTTCAAAATTTTAAGGAGTATTTTGAAGAATTACTAGTTTCATAAATTTTTTTCTAACTTTTATGGATAGATAATTGTGATAGGAATTACACCCTTTATATTAAAATATTAACCAAAACTACACTTCTTTACATTAGTTATAGGTAGTTCCAAAGGGCCTATATATCTATACTATTTAGTGGAAAATAATAAATACTCTTATTTTAAATGGTTCCTTCTATCAACCTAAGACATGTTTATAATGTAGATAATAAAAAGTTCTTGGCAGTGACTTATCGAGATTTCATTGCATCGCTTTCTCTCAAGCCACCATAGTTTTATAAACGTTTGAGCTTCACAAAGTTACGACCATGCACTATTATAGTCCATATCACTAAGGAGATTAATGAAGAGGAAATGAATATTATGGATTTGGGGCAAGAGGATGGTAAGGTTGATATTAATGAGAAGATGGAGAAAACCAAAAGAGAGGAAGCTAGCCACTAACTCTAAGCCTCTACAAAATATAAAAGACCAAATAAAGGAGTTGTGTAGTTGCATTTCAATAGCTACATCAAATGGTGATTATGATAACATGAAGTACAAGGTTTTGGATCTAGAAGATGCTATAGGAAAATTCATTTAAATAATTGATGGGATCATGAAATAAGGTATTTTTTGCACTATTTCAAGTAAATCTAATATTAGGAAAATCAAGAAGAAAATGGGAAAAAACCAAGAGGGTTTTGCTTAGATGACAACCAACATAGACAACACTAAGTTGAAATACTTGAAGGACTCTCTCAACAAGTTGAAGGATGACTAGGATTTAATTAGTAGTCCTGTAACAACTCTCTAAACCCTAGTTGGTACACCGTTGTATGTGTATGTTATAGGTACTAGGTATTGACTCCACCTGGCTTCACAGGTCTAAGCGTACCTTCCGTAACGGTGGTTAACAGGAGATAGCACATTGGAAAACCCTTAACCTAAACCTTTATCATCATACCTAGTTGGGTATGATCTATCTTCGATTAATTAGTACAAATCTTAGATACCATGGTTGGTCACATCCCAGAAAACCTTAATTCCTTATGTGGTCGGTCTATGAAGAGTTTTTGAGCTTTTGAGTTAAATTGCATTTTTACATAAATTTTAATTTAGGAAATGCATTTTATGATTAAATGGGGGAATAAAATATTTAAAAGTGACAATTGGGCTTATGTGTAATCTGTTTGACCATAATTGCATAATTTGTGTGATTAGATTCTTTTAGGAAATTGTAAGCATTATTTATTATTTAATTTTAAGTTTTACTTGTAGACACCTAAATTTGGACACTTAATTTATCCAAATTTATCCCCTTTCATATAAGAATCCCCTTATTTGCATTAATTAAATAATATCACTATTATTTAATTAATATCCTTAATTCTACCAAATCCCTAAGGTATTTAATTAATAAATAAATACCTTATCTCTTTAATCCTCCTTTTCATCAAATGAATTAAATAAATATGACATTTATTTAATTCCTCACATGTCACATCCCTTTCTTAATCCTAATTATTCTCCTAATCTCATCATTAGGGATGTGCACATGCCTAATCCTTGATTAGGATGTGCACATGCCTAATCCTTGATTAGGATGTGTCACATCCTCCGACTTTTTCAAGTTGGCCTCTAATCCTTCATTAGCTAGCCTAATCAACCTCTCAAAAAAAAATTAATTAATTTTATCCTTCCAAGGAATATTAAATTCCTTTTTCTCTTCCCCATGTGATCTTTTACTTGTCACATCAAGTCACATGTGAATTCTTCCCCTTCTCCCACTTGACTCTAATATGTTAGTAATTTGTCTAATTAGGTACTTGCACAAACTTAATCACTTAATTAGGTCAACCTAATCTCCATGTCATTTATGAAATGTTTCCTAAGTCAACCTTATTAAATACTTTCTCTTTTTGGGGAAGGCACCCCTTTCCCCATGTGAATTTTTAATTCACATTTAGTCCACTAATGCATTTCAAAGAATTTTAAATTCTTTCTCTCATTCCCATGTGGATATTTGAGGAATTTTTAATTCTCCACATGTCCTCTGACTCACATGGAGACAAGGACCTACTTTATAAGTAGATCTTGTCCAAATCCCAAGGTACTATTTAGTACCTCCATGTCATGTCCACATCATCTTTCTCAAGCCACTTCACATGCCACATGCCAAGATGTGAGGGTTTGTGAGTTCTCAACTCACCATAGCACTACATCTTGGCCTTGTTTTTTTAATCTCAACTGTTCATTTTTCAAGAGAATTCAAATTTTTCTATAAATACCCCCTCTTTTCTCTAAGTTTGGGAGGAGATCATTGTGCTAGCCGAACTCTTGCAATTTTTTCATTTGAGTCATACTTAGCCAAAATACTTGCATTTCCATCCATTCTCACATATTTTTCATCCATCTTGCATCCCACACTTGCACCTTTTTCTAGCCAAGGAGCATACAGAACATCAAAAATCAAGGGCCAACCAAAGAATCGATTCAAGACAAGGTAAATCAGCTCCATTTGTTATATTTACTCTGTTTTTGAATCCAACTAGGCCAATATTGAGGTGTAGGGTGTTTATAGTTGTTGTTTGCACTCTTTTGTTTTCTGCTCACTTTGTAACACATATTTTCACCCATTGACAGTGCTCACAAAAAAAAGCTAAATTGTGATTTTATGTTGAATGCTAATTTATGCTATAAATTGAATGTTTAAATTATATTTTGGGAAAAAAAGGAAATGATATAAATTAGTATATGTTGAAATATAATTTTTAATATGGTTTTTCAAAAAAAAAAGTGAAATGGGAAAAATGAGTTTAAAAGGGGAAAAGAAAATTCATTTATGTGGTAGCATATTTTGGGAGAGAAAATGTGAGGGAAAAACCCTCTTTTGTTGAAAATTTGATTTGTTCATTGTGGTACCAATTGGGCATAAAATTTCATGGGACTAGTTGCATTTGGATAGGAATGGAGAAAGGAAGTGATGGTTGTGATTTCGTGTGCTCTTGTGGATTGTGTGAAAACATCTACTCATGTGAATTTCTTGCTTGGGAATGGAGGTATTTTATCATTTATTCATATTTACTTGATTTTAAAGGGTTTAAATGATTCTAAATGCATTGGTATTATGTTAGAATCATTCCACGACTTTTATTTGGATCAATTTGATAGTGTAGAATTTATTTTGTGAAAATTTTGAGAATTTTCCCAAATATGGGGTTATCGTGCCAAATTTTTAATTGGAGACAAAAATTATTGTTTTTATGTTAAAAGTGTGTTGTTGGGTACATTTAGATCAAAAGGGTATTCTTACATTTTTGAAGTTTAAACTTTGAAATTTTAAGTTTTTTTAAGCTCCATCAATGGTGAAACCTGGTTATTTGTGAAAATTGGGTTTGGTTTTAAAAAAATTGTTGCTTTTATGTTAAAATTGTGTTACTAGGAAAATTTATAATATCAAAAGGGCATTCTTACATTTTTGAATTTTGAACTTTGAAATTTTTAGTTTTTTCAAGCTCCATTAATGGTGAAACCTGGTTATGTGTGAAAATTTAGACTTTGTTCAAAGGTGAAGTTTTGAGAATATTATTGCATATTATAATAGGTAATGATAATATACAATGTATATTAATTCTTTTAATGAGATCATTTCGGATCTGTTTGCTTGTTTAAATTTCTGATTTGCTATTTTAGTGTAAAAATGTGAATAGTGCCACAAGAGGTGTGAATGCCTTGTGTTTTCAGATGTGAATTCCATTCTGAGTTGCACTATTGATTTTGATATATTTCCTTGTCCATATGGAATGAGATGGACCCTAGGAATAAGTACTAGAGTGAGTCATGGAAGTCATTTATGGTTTATTGGATACCCCTGCAAGCTTTTAGTGCTCTTATAGACTAAGGATGGTTAGGAAGACATGCCTACTCGTGGAGCGTGGGACTTGTGTAGTTGTGAATTCTTGTATGAAAATATTCCAAGTTTCTTTGATGTCATTCCTTTGGGAACACGTCATTACTCTCCCTATTCTTGCACTCTAGCATCTAGATCCTATTTTGAGTAGCACCTAGAAGATGTATGTTCCTTCCTCTTTTGGTGTTGGGTTTGAATAATATGTTCATATCTTGTGGAATGAATTGTATATCATTTAATTCCTCTTAAGAGTGATTGGCATATTAACTGTAATGGCTTGTATTTCATTGATTCCTCTTTTGAGTGACGCGTGTGACAAGTGATTTCCATGTGTGAGTAGCTTGTATGTCACATAATCCATGTGTTGGAATGTTCTCTTACTTCATGTTGATGCATTAAATGCGTTATGTAACTGCATGAATTCTACTCTTCTCCCTTGTGTGAATTGAGTTTCTTGATGTATATGTTAGCTGCCTTATTTGGGATGCCTAGCCTTACCTTGAATGAAGTGTATTCTTTGTGATTGGCATGTGTGCAAGCATATACCTTGTGCTTGAATCTCGTTTGAGTGTCTAGGCCATGTGACTATCTCCATGAGCACGTCAGGGTGGAATTGTGGGTACCACATGGTTGGGTGGCGTTGCAAACTACCATTAGGGACCAAAGATCTTGGCGTGGTGGATTTTCTTCATGTTTGTACACCTCCTTTTGTGCTCTCATGTCCCCTTCTCTTCATGATTTATCATTAGTGTAAAGGTTATAAATGTATAATTCAAGGACCTTGAGTCCTAAGCTTTTTACAATTGTAATATTATTATTGGACCTTCCTCATGAAGGATGTAATAAATAATAATGAGAATAGTGGTATGCTTTGATTAGACTAGATTTGGTGACTCGATGTGGGTGTCAAGCACCTATTTATTTTTCCCTTTTTCCTTCCTAATTGATGCATAATGGTTGAATGATAATAGGAATCTCATTTGGGTTTTAAGGGTATGTGTAAGATCATGATGGGCTAAAAAGTGATGTGATGGGCATTTGTAGGGTATGTGGCTGACGACTTTTTTTTTACCCAAAATTGATGAAATGAAAAGGGTTTTTACAAGAAATTCTCAGATTTCCACTAATATAAATTATGCTTTACTTTGAATTTAATAAATAATTATTATTCATTTTCTATTTGAATTATGACTAAAGTCCTTATTGAGAGGCTAATTAAAAAACATCTACAACTTTCAGATGGTATCACATTTTTGGAATCCAAAACATGAATCACATTCTATGCTTCACATACTATATGATTAAAAAAAGAAAAATGTTTTTCATGAAGTTTTGACCAAGTTAAGGTGGTCAGAAATATGAGTTTTAATATTTTTTAAAAGTTGTAATAAAAAAATCATAATTAATTATTTACTTTGAAAAAAATTACAAAAAAATATGCATCACTTCTAGACATGAGTCCTCTACTTATGTCTAAAATGTTGTAAAAAAATATTATCATTTTATTGTCGTTAGGGTGGTCAGATAGACACCTACTTCTTATTTTTTCCTTGAAATTTAAGTACTACTACATTGGAATTTCAAATTTTCACCAAATAGATTTTTTTTTTTTTAAAAACCTAGTAGTTTAGAAACTATCTTCAATTTGCTATAGATTCTATTCTTACATATTTTTGAAATAATATAGGTAACTTATTCAAATTTTTACGTCAAGTTTCCTAACTCTGATTTTTTTGAATTTTTTGCCACTTAAGGGCCTATTTTTTCCATGATGATCCTGCACATACCCTTAAAATGAATTTTCTATCCTTTGTTATTCTTCTCTTTTGTGGTGAGAATTTACACATGTCTAGGAAGGTTATTCGAGAGTTTGGGTTGTGTATTTCCTTGCTATAATTTGCAAAAATTTTAGCGCATTACAACCTTCTATTATTGTTTTGTGTTGCTACTACAAAGGATCTGATGCATAAATTTTTTTTGTATGTGTTCTATGAAGTTGTGGAGTAGAAGGTTCTAGAGCAGGAAGTTCTAAAGTAGGAGGTTCCATAGCAGGAAGTTTTGGAGCAGAAAGTTTTGGAGCATGGGATTCTAGAGCAAAATTTATGGACCTATTCTATTTGATCTTCTTCAGATTTTCTCTTGAGAGTGGATTAGTTCTCTCCTTTTTCTGGTGCATTCGACCATGCTTGGCCTTGTTTCTTGTTGATATATTGTATTGGCAACTACTTTATGTGTAAGTTATTCTGTATGTTTTCAAAACAAAAAAATCTTGTCCTCTTTTGGTTCTTACCCTTTGAGGTTGTGTAGCGAGATGTTACATTTGGTATTAGAGCCCATGTTCACACACTGGGAGCTGTAGCATATTTGATCCTTCTATGTTATGTTGTGTTTTGCATGTGTTGGGTGAGCTTGTTCTATCATTTTTCATAGTTTTTTTAATTAGCATTCATGCCTTAATAGTGTGGTGTATAGATTGTCCTTGTGATGATCTATTTTGATGTGTTCCTTGTTTCCTTTAGGATGCCTCCTAGGGGTAGATCCAGAGGTAGAGTTAGAGGTAGAGCTCGGCTAAACCCACAATAGTGGGTTACAATTTTTTGAATGAAGAATAATTAGAAATGCTCATCAAAAAAATTGAAATGGTTTACCCCTTCTAATGAAGGGGGTTCAAATGAACCACCCCCCTTCTAATGAACCCCCCCTTCTAATGTACCCCCCTCCCTTCTAATGAACCCCCCTTTGCACCATATAAGGGGGGTTCTAATGAACCCCGTTTTTTCACCTTCCCCTCCACCATTTCAAAATTTATGCATTTTTTTGACTATCGAAGCTTGGGAAAGAAATGAAAATGGAGTGAACTTGATAAACCAAATTGGATGATTGTAGTGATCGAAACGTTCTTTCCAAAAGCTATAAATTTAATATATATATATATATATATATTTTTTAATTTTTTTTTTTAGTTTTACTGTACATAGGTTTTTCACCGAATGTCAAGTTTGATGAAAAATCATTGTGGAAAAATAGTAAATTTGAGGAATTTTTTTTTGAAAAATACCAATCCATTAGGTATTGATATCCTTGTTCTAACAAAATAATAATAATTGAATTTCAATACATACCAAAAAATTTATGCGAGCCGAAGTGCACCAATTTCTAAATTATAAATGTTTTGACTTCAAAACTTAATTAAAAGAAAAATATTGAACAAAATGCTATGAAACAAAATGAAATCCCTAGATACTTTTGTTACCAACCTAAATTCAAAATAATTGTAGTTTTATCCTTTGTAGAATAAAAGTTATGCGAGCCAAAGTACACACCACTTTTTAAAAATGTTGTTTACTATTAAAAACTAGTTATCAAGGGAGACACAAAAAATTACAATTTAATTTCAATTTTTTTCCAAAAAAAAACATTTAAAATCTACAGAAAAAATATCACAAATCACTAGTTTGCATCATTTTCAAATTCCTAATAGTTTACCTACTATAAGTGTTAGAAAGTGAAGTTTTCTCTGAAAATGTTGATTTCAATGTCAAGTTTGGCCAAAAAGTGTAACCCATTATTGTGGGATGACCTGGCCCATGTTAGAACACTGGGATCCTTGCTTATGGTTGATGCTTTCTTGGGTGTTGTTGTGTCCCACCCCTTGCATGTCCTATTGAGGAATGTTTTGTGAGGGTTAGTTAGACCCTCGAGCCTACCAAGAAGTGTGTTTTGATTGGTCTCCTTCTTCATGTGTGGCTCTTTCATTGTGTATAGGGATTTGATCCTTGAGTTGTCCCTAAGTGTGGTTGTAGCCCATGTGATAGTAGTGTGCTTGATGTGTGTGTTCCAAGTCCATGCTATGGTGAGATAGTCATAGGACCTCTTGCCTTGAGTGCCTTAGTATGGTGTTTTAGAGGGTTGAGTTTTCCAACCTTGCCTTGTGTTGTGGAGGAAAGATTCCTCCTAGGTCTTGCCTTACCGGTATAGGATTGGAGTGAGTCCCTTGGTTGAGAGTATCCCAAGGTCGAGATGGATTACTTTTCTTTATCCTGTGTTGTGGGTGGGCATGTGTGAACTTAGCTTGTTGGTGGGTTGTAGATGGCATGTGTTTCCTAAAATTACCCTTGCTTGGTTTCCTTGTTTGTGTTGTTGGAAGGTCTATCTGACCTGGAGGGTGCCAAGAAGTTTCTTTTGTGTGTATTCTCTTCTTGAGTTTTGTTAATTTTCATCACCATGCAAAGATTCTAGTCCATGTCTTCTTGTGCTTTACCTCCTTGTGTAAATGATTGTTTGATTGACCCTGTGTAGTTTTGAAGTTTCTTTTGCATGTTATATTGTATTGAGATTATAAATATGGTAATAGAAAATAAATGATCATGTTGTTAGTTCATAGAGATTATTGCATCCTCTCACATGGTTTCTGCATTTGTGTGGAAGTGGTTGTGTGATGAGACTATGTTGCATTCGTGCCTGTGTCAAAATTGTAAATCCCTCTCTTTCTCTCTCTTCTCATTGTTTTTAATAGAGATGCCTATCTTTGAGTGTGTGGTGTATTGAAATCCATTGTATGCTTGTCTCTTATGAGAAAATGTTTATGCATTCATGAAGGATTGTTTTATTGGATCAACCTTGGGTATAGGACCTAAGTCCCCAAGTTTCATTCATAATCATGGAACATGTATGAATTTGAATAAGAAATCATTTTGCATTAAGTAAAAGTTTAGAGAAAAAGGGAATAGTGAAACCATTGGCATGTTAATGATAAATGAAAATAGAAAATTCTATGTTGAAGTGATAATGTCACATACCTTGTCTAGAGTAAACATTATAATGATATTGTACTATGTGAGGGAAATAAATGTGGTTAACATATGTGTGTGGTAAGGTGATTTAAAACTTAATAAAAGTGAATGTGAATGTGAGAGTTATTATGACATTGCTAATTTACTCCATGTAGCACTATGATGTATTGTATGGATGTTGGGAGTACATGTTCTTGGAAAGTTTGTATTGACCTTGGATAATTAGAGGTGGATAATAGTTTTATATTGGTAAGAGGAAATTGGAAAAAGGTACTCCCTGTTATGTGAACATCTTATGTTAGTGCACATGTTGAGTGTTGTGAATACCTTTTACTTTCTTTGTGTTCCCAAGGGATGGTGGGACTATGTACCCATCGATGAAGGATATGTTGTAATTGGGGTGTGGGATTAACCATACCATGATATGTGCTTGTATGTTTGTTACCTAATTGAGGGCCAACCCACATGTGGTTGAAATTTATATATATATATTAAGAGTAACCAAAAGATAGTTTTGTAGAATCTCTTCTCTTGGTTCTCTAGCCCCTCAATTTGTTTTGGGGTAGTATCAGCCACAAAATTCCTTGGGCGAAGTGTGCAAGATACACATATTGTGGTGCAGAGCATTCTCAACTCAACCAATCTTGAGGAAAGTACTCACCACTTACCCTTATGAGGGATCAAGGTGCTTGATCCATATGTGCCAGCCTAATCCCCATAGTTTTGTGTACAACAACATTGGTTTGTTAGTATTGCCTTGTCACTTGTAGGGGCTTTGAGCTGGCATTAGCGAGTTAACCTTGTCCACATGAGAGGTGAGGCTTGAGTAGACCCATATTTTTATACTCATATATGCATTATATATTTTATATTTGCACGTGTTTGACCATGATGCCATAGATATGATGCCATGCCACACTTATGTTTTGACATAGTGCTAGTGATGATGCCACATGCATAGACGCATGAAGGTGCACTATGAGATTGTGTTATGATAGCCTACCTATGTGATGAGTGTAATGGGGCCTTGTACGCCTATAGGGGGACACTCATGTTTTCTCTTGATAGTGTTTGGGTCAGTTGACATATGGGTATTTCCTAGCCATGTATACCTCTGGCTACGACGAGTACCTGTGTGTGCCCTTTCCACGAAGTATCGCTATGCGGGGTGTGTTCCACGCATACCTACTTCCGTGGAGCCATAGACACACTACCATGCAAAATACAACTAGTACATGCCTTCTCCGGCTAGCATATGACCATGCCGTGCTAAGACACTATGTGGGATGTGGCCAAGGTGCACATTCCATGCAAATAGCCAGGTAGTGTGTGGGCCACTTGGCGAGTCCATGCCATGTGACAATGCGATGCGGGGTGTAGCCAAGGAGTACACCTCATTCCATGTGGTTGGTGTGATCACTCTAGCACACATGAGGGGCTATTGTGATAGTCAGACGTTGTTCCCTCCTTCCTTGTTTGGTGGCTAGTTTAGTCACATAGTTATGTATTGTGCCATTGCGAAGATTGTGAATCTTCTTTTGGTTATTGATGACTTTAACTTTGATTGTGAGGACCAGCAAAAATTTTATTTATCTTGTTTGTGATGGTTTAGCCACACCTTGTGATCTTATTTGCACGTAACCCTCATGGTTACATATGATTTAGTGTTGAAATTATGCACATTTCTTACTTTATTGTTGAAATTGAATCTTTATTTAATAATTATTTATGATCTTTGGTGGCTAAACTAGTTTTCTATTTGTTGTTTTTAAATTCTAGTCCTGTGTTGTAATGTGATTCCTCATTGAGAACGGGAGAGCCAAACTCAGTTGAGTGTATACATGGAAGTAGATGTAGGGAACTTTGAGGATGGGGGTATGTGAGGCTATTTCACAGCTAGGACCCACTACCCACCTATGTGTGATGACTATCTCTTGGAGGATAACCACCTTATTCAACAAGAGGTAGGTCATTGTGGTCTTGCTTGGATGGTCTCACCATGTGTGTGTGGCCTAGCACCATCAAACAACTAAGTGTTGTATGGATTATGTGAGATGGATATTAGCTCTTAGCTCATGGTTTATGTATCATGGATTAGTATGCTACTTACCAGTATCCAGATGGACCCTTGTGTAGCCTTGTGATGTGATTTCGAGTGATGTAAGTATGTATGTGTGTATAAATGCATGCTTCATTTTGGATATGGTTACATATGAAAAGTTCCAAAAGTTGGGTTAGTATGCTTTAGAAAGTGTAAATTGTTACATTTTGTTGAAAATGATGCGAAATATGTTCTCATGTGTGAGATTGGAAATGTGTAGAAAATAGATATTATTGCAAATTATCCAGTGTTTTGGAAAGAATTGAGTACTTATGCATCTTCTTTACTCTATGCTTAGTGGAATTAATGTGTATCTTAACCTATCATTGGATGAATGTGGATGCTAAAATAAATGCTTATTTCGAGAATTGTGACACATGTAATGCTAGCAAGATTAACTATATTATTTTGTTGAACATGTTGAGATTTTATGAGAAAGGCATATGTCAATATATTGATAGTGATTCATAGAAAGGCGAATGTTAAAAGGATGTTATTTCTATTTTCTTCAATGATGAATGATGCATATTATATTCCTCATCTTTGGAATGAAGTAAAATTGATTAATGTTGATTATTATATTTTGAGTACTAATGTGTGACATGGCTGCATATTGAGTTTACATGACTTTGACAAGTAAGTCAAATCTTAGGGAGGGAAGATGTAACACCTCTCTATACCCAGGATGGTACACCATTGTATGTGTATGTTATAGGTACTAGGTATCGACTCCACCTAGCTTCACAGGTCTAAGCATACCTTCCATGATGGTGGTTAATAGGAGATAGCTCATTGGCCAACCCTTGACCTAAAAATTTATCGTCGTATCCTATTGGATATGATCTATCTTTGATTAATTAATGCAAACCTCAGATACTGTGACTGGTCACATTTCAAAAATCCTTAATCCCTTATTTGGTTGGTCTATGAAGAGTGTATGAGCTTCAAGAGTTAAATTGCATTTTTCCATAAATTTTGATCTAGGAAATGCATTTTATGATTAAATGGGGGAATTTAATATTTAAAAGGGATAATTGGGCTTATGTGTATTCTATTTTACCATAATTGCATAATTTGTGTGATTAGATTCATTTAGGAAATTGTAAGCATTATTTATTATTTAATTTTAAGCTGTGCCTATTAAAAAAAAGCTAAATTGTGATTTTATGCTGAATGCTAATTTATGCTATAAAGTGAATGTTTAAATTATATTTTGGGAAAAGAAGGAAATGATATAAATTAGTATATGCTAAAAGATAATTTTTAATATGGTTTCAAAAAAAAAAAGTGAAATGGGAAAAAGGGAGTTTAAGAGGGGAAAAGAGAATTCATTTTTGTGATAGCATATTTTTGGAGAGAAAATGTGAGGGAAAAACCCTCTTTTGGTAAAAAATTGATTTGTTGATTGTGGGAGCAATTGGGTCATGAAATTTCATGGGATTATTTGCATTTGGATAGTAATTGGGAAAGGAATTGATGGCTATGATTTCGTGTGCTCTCGTGGATTGTGTGCAAACATCTACTCATGTGAATTTCTTGCTTGGGAATGGAGTTATTTTATCATTTCTTCATATCTACTTGATTTTAAAGGGTTTAAATGATTCTAAATGCATTGGTAGTATGTTTTTGATAAAGTAAAAAAAGGGTTTTACAGGGACTTGAAACCACAAAGTTTACAACATTAAGTAGAAGAGGACAAAAAGGTTTGTCAAATTAAATAGGCTGCAAAGAAAGAAAACCTTGAAAAAGTAGCAACCAACCAAAAAAAGCCAGAAAGGACCACCAAAGAGCCAGCCAAGGTGCATACCAAAAAACTAGTAGCAACTAATCCATATCCTTTAGCACTTTCTCATTCTCGGCCTCTAGATCCTACATATCCTAGACTCCTTTCTTGAAAGTTTGAATCATCTATGGCGTAGGGGGTGCCTTCCTTTTTAGATTAGCCCTAGTACTCTTTGAGATCCCTATGTCCTCTTCTTGGTTTTTATCTTTAACCTCTTCCAAATGAACAACCAAGGACCGCTGTTGAGCTTTATCCAATTTTTTAGTTATTGTGTTGATAATGATAGTATTATGTCTTGCCATTCTATTATTTTGTTTAGTAATTATCTTCACAACATTTTTTTTTTTTCAAAGTCAATTTCTATCCTTTTGTCCTTACTCGTATAGTCTTGGATCTCCTTTCTAGCAGTGTTCTCATTACGCTCTTCATCCTTCTTGCACAACATAGAAACCTTAGCTTCCGCTTCTTCCAATTTTCTTTGAAGGGACCGGTTTTTAATTTTTAGGTCATTAATTTTATGAAAGACCCATTTTGACATTCTAAAGTGGTCCACGACATTCTTCCTAGCTATGCCCAAAAAATAAACAGTAGGTTCCCTATCAAGATTGAGGCAATTTTTAGTAGCGTCAGAGGCTCCAGGGGACCCAATACTATCATCTCTATTCGTAGATGAGATAAAAGGGGAATAATTGTTATTTGCACTGAGTTCATCAGAATCAGGAGAATCTTCAGATTAAAAAACAAGGGTTTTAACAAGGAAATTCTTTTCGGCACCTTTGGCTTTGGGGGTAGCACTTCTAGGCTCAGAGGCAGGGAAGACTTTAATAGGCTGGGGGTTAAGGACATGGATTTTCTTGCCAGTTTGGACAATGGGAGGGTCCAGGACCATCCTAACATGACTCAAATTAGATTTATTCCTTGAATAACTAGTTTTAGTGTCATCATCCTCAGAAGTTGAAGAGGCCTCCAAGTTAGCAAGGGCTGAATTTTTTTGGAAATGTTCAAAAATTAAATTTATCAGACCTGTATGTAATATAGGATATCTTTTAGGGTTTATCTTATGGTCTTCTAGACTTTTTCTTAAGGAACAAAGTAAGTATTAGGGGAGAGAGACCTTGACCTTATATCAAAATGATTGAGCAAGGAAAAATGATAGTCGTAGACCCTAGTGAACCATCCATCTAGGGTGATATACTCCATTATGATGCGAAGAAATTTTCTCTAGAAAGCTTTAATGGAGTCAGCCTCGAAGTAACTATTGGAAACTTTCACAAGTTTCAATTTTTCCTTTTCTTTCTTCGTAAATCTAACCACCGCTTCATTGGAGATTTTCCTATCCCAGAAAAATTTATGTCCATTAGTGGGCATACCAGTCACTTCAGCAATGATATTTTCATCAAGCTTAACTTTCCTATCAAAAAGGGTTATTTCCCAATTGTTCCAATTCTTCTCAAAAATCTTTGTAGCTTCTTGATTAGACCCATGGAGTTTCTCCAGAAAAGGGAGTAAACCCCCACTTTTAACTTTGTTCCACACTTTAGTGTTTCTTGTGTGCATCTTGAAGCTTTCGAGCTCAACTCTTTTTCTTTCTCCTCCCATTTTAGCAAGCAAAGTAATGTAGTCAGAGACGAAGTCTTGGTGCAGAATGGTGCAGAATGGTCCTGCTAACATACAAGACAAGCTAATTAGCTTGGCCCCATGCAATCTAGTGATAGTGATGTACTTACCCCGTTCTATCATCATGATTGAGGTGACACCCATCTTTCCCATGTGAAGCATTATAGTTCAATAAGGATCAAACATCAACACCTAAATCACTAATATCTAGCCATGTGCGCTCTCCTTTACTTTTAACCCCTTCATTCACAAAAAAATCCACCCCATCATTCACTTCCCTAAAGGCATGGGATATCTTTATATTATCAAATTTAGCTAAGGTCAAAATAGCATCATCAATCTAATACTTTAAGGTCCATGAGGGGGGAACCTACCCAGAAGACATTCAATAATATTTTTTGAATCCCCTTCAAGCTAAAGGTTTTTAAAATTTAGACTATGAGCCAAATTTATTACATGAAAACCTTTGAAAACCTTAGCCAAATGATTGGTTTGTATGCCAATGGGGGTAGCAATCACACCTAAATTTTTTCCAAAAGAATCCCTTAAAACTCCACCTCATCCTGCCGCTCCAGGATTTCCTTTACCCGCCCCATTTTAGTTGGCTTTGATCCAACCATTGGGCAAAAAAGTCCAGCAGACACCCTCCTTGTCCTTCTTAGCATGTTTAGGAGTGCTAGAAATATCATGACTAATTTTCCATTCCTTAGCCATCATTAGATCATAGGAAGAACAAATTGCTTTCTCTAGATTACAATCCTTTTGGGGGATTGCATTGAAGTTTTCTTTCATTAATTTGATTATTTTTTCAAACACTATGACCTTCGAAGATTCTTTATCCCTGTAAATTCTATTGTTTCATTCTTTCCAAAGACCCCAAGCAACATGAGGGAAGGAAAAATCCCACAACTTTTGTAGTGCTGGGTTGTGAGTAGGGGCTTTCCTTTAGATGAAAAAGTCTTCAATTGACAAGGGGAACACCCAAGAGAATTTCCAATGATAGAGAAGTTTTTCCCGAATTGAGGCAGTGAATGAAAAATGAAGGAACAAATGACAAAATGACTCTACCCCCATCTTGCAGAGATAACATCTATTGGGTATTTGAAAGCCTTGCTTGCATAGATTGTCAACCGTGAGCACTTTGTTTTGAAGAAGGATCCAGAAGATGTTAACTTTAGGTAAAAGGTGTTTGATTAAAGAATTCAAATAGAAAGGGGGGGGATCCTGGGTGAAGGAAAGCCTGGTGAAAGTTAATGAAACAGAGTAGTTACCTGAGGGTTCATCTTTCCAAACAAGACAGTCTTTCGTCTGATCATGACAAATTATGACAGCCAACAAGGAGGATTGAATAGGAGCAAGAACCTGACTAACAAGACATAGATCCACCAATTTTCCATTCTTCCAATAATATTTAACATACAAACCAAAAATATCTTTACAAATCTAAGCCCACCTGCGAAAAGGATCAATTTTGGCAAGGGGCTCCTTGAACAACCATCTATCATCCCATAATATTGTTTCGTTTCCACTCCTATTTCAACAACTTTTCTACCAGCAATCAAGTTATTCCAATAGGTTGAACCTCTAGGAAGAAGTTGGGATTCCATCATGGTTGAAAGAGATATGTTATTCTCCATATATTTGCTAATCAAAATTTTAGTCCATTCCCTTGAGGAAAAAAATAATCTCCAAATTTTTTTAGCCAGAAGAATCTTGTTAACCATTCTGATTTTTCTAAGACCTAAACCATCGGCCTTTTTAGGTCTGCACACCAAATCCCACCCAATTAAAGGCAACCTTTTTCTTTCTTCAACACTCGACCAAAGAAATATTTTTTGAATCTTTTCAATAGCATCTGCAAACTTGGTTGGGATTTTAAAAAGGCTTAAGGCATAAATCAAAAGATGCTAAAGAGTAGCTTTGAGGAGTTGTAATTTACCGACTTGACTTAGAAGAGCTCCTTTACAACCAGCAAGCTTCTTGCTAAACCTCTCAACCAACGAAATCCAAAAGGACTCTAGGGGTTTAAGGCTTAAAGTTAAACCTAGATAGGTGGCAGGTGGCAGGTAAATACATTGGTAATATGTTAGAATCATTCTATGACTTTTGCTTGGATCAATTTGAGAGTGTAGAATTTTTTTTGTGAAAATTTTGAGAATTTTCCCAAATATGGGGTTATCATGCCAAATTTTTAATTGGAGGCATAAATTTCTGATTTTATGTTAAAAGTGTGTTTTTGGGTACATTTAGATCAAAAGGGTATTCTTACATTTTTAAATTTTGAACTTTGAAATTTTAAGTTTTTTCAAGCTCCATCAATGGTGAAACCTAGTTATTTGTGAAAATTGGGTTTTGTTTAAAAAAAATGCTGCCTTTATGTTAAAAGTGTGTATTTGGGAAAATTTATATCAAAAGGACCTATTCCTACATTTTTAAATTTTGAACTTTGAAATTTTAAGCTTTTTCAAACTCCATCAATGCTGAAACTTGGTTATGTGTGAAAATTTGGACTTTGTTTAAAGGTAGATTTTTGAGAATATTATTTCATATAATAATAGGGAATGATATAAAATGTATATGAATTCTTTTAATGAGATCGTTTCGGATCTGTTTGCTTGTTTAAATTTCTGATTTGCTATTTCAATGTAGAAATGTGAATAGTGCCACAAGAGGTGTGAATGCCTTGTGTTTTCGGATGTGAATTCCATTGTGAGTTGCACTATTTCTTCGGTTATATTTAATTGTTCATATAGAATGAGATGAAACCTAGGACTAAGTACTAGAGTGAGTCGTGGAAGTCATTTATGGTTTATTGGATGCCCTTGCATGTCTTTAGTGCTCTTATAGACTAAGGATGATTGGAAAGACATGCCCGCTCGTGGAGAGTGGGAATTGTGTAGTTGTGCATTCTTGTTGTATGAAAAGATTCCAAGTTTCTTTGATGTCATTCCTTTGGGAACACGTTATGGCTCTCCCTATGTTTGTACTCTAGCATCTAGATCCTATTTTGAGTAGCACCTGGAAGATGTATGTTTCTTCCTCTTTTAGTGTTGGATTTGAATACTATGTTCATATCTTGTGGAATGAATTGTATCTCATTTAATTCCTCCTATGAGTTATTGGCATATTAACTATAATGGCTTGTATTTCATTAATTCCTCTTTTGAGTGACATGTGTGACATGTGATTTCCATGTGTGAGTAGCTTGTATGCCACATAATCCATGTGTTGGAATGTTCTCTTAATTCATGTTGATGCATTAAATGCTTTATGTAGCTGCATGAATTCTACTCTTCTCCCATGTGTGAATTGAGTTGCTTGACATATATGCTAGCTACCCTATTTGGGATGCATAGCCTTATCTTGAATGAAGTGTATTCATTGTGATTGGTGTGTGTGTAAGCCTATACCTTGTGCTTGAATCTTGCTTGAGTGTTTGGGCAGTGTGACTATCTCCATGAGCATGGTGGGATGGACTTGCGGGTACCACATGGTTGGGTGGCATTGCAAACTACTGCTAGGGACTAGAGATCTCAGCATGGTGGATCTGCTTTGTGTTTGTACGCCCGCTTTTGTGCTCTCATGTCTCCTTCTCTTCATACTTTCTCATTAGTGTAAAGGTTATAAATGTATAATTCAAGGACCTTAAGTCCTAATCTTGTCATTTTAATATTGTTATTAGACCTTCCTCATGAAGGATGTTGTAATCAAATAATAATGAGAATAGTGGTACACTTTGATTAGACTAGATTTGGTGACTTGGTGTGGGTGTCGAACACCTTTTTATTGTTCCCTTTTTCCTTCCTAATTGATGCATAATGGTTGAATGATTATAGGAATCTCATTTGGGTTTTAAAATGAATTTACTATCCTTTGTTATTCTTCTCTTGTGTGATGAGTATTTATGTGCATCTAGGAAGGTTATGCGAGAGTTTGAGTTGTGTATTTCCTTCTTGTTGTAATCTGCAAAAGTTTCAGTGCATTGTAGCCTTATGTTATTGTTTTGTGTTGCTGCTACAAAAGATATGATGCATCAGAGCTTTATATATGTTTTCTATGAATTTCTAGAGTAGAAGGTTCTAGAGCAAGAAGTTTTGGAGTAGGAGGTTATGGAGCAAGAAGTTCCAGAGCAAGAAGTTCTAGAGTAGGAAGCTCCAGAGTAGGGGGTTCTGGAGCAAAATTTCTGGAGCTATTATTTTTTCTCCTATTCATATTTTCTCTACAGAGTGGATTAGTCCTCTCCTTTTCCTGGTGCATTGAACCATGCTTGGCCTTGTTTTTTGTTGATATATTGTATTGGCAATTGCTTTATGTGTATTATATTTGGTATGTTTTCAAAAAAAAATTATCTTGTCCTCTTTTGGCTCTTACCCTTAAGGGTTGCGTAGTGAGATGTTACAAGTCCTAAAGATTATTGATGTCTATTGTTCTCTATTGTCTTTTGTTATCCAGCATTTGTCTTTGGCTTGTGTGCCTTCTTAGTTATGAGGCTTGAGCACCTTGTCACTTGGCTAGTTTTTGTCAGTTGGGGCATTTGGGCCTCTATTTTTTTTCTTGTTGTTTTGTTGAACCTTTTGGGTTAGGGACCCTTTGTAATACCCCCTCTGCACTTCATCTTGACCATGAAGCCGTATGTGAATTGGTCTCTCCTTTAGAGATAATTTTTTGATAGCATGCTATGAATAATGTGATTGATTAGTGTCTTTGTTTGATTGTTTTGTTAACTAGGAATCAGTGGATTTAAAAGGCTTTGTGATAAGCTCTTATATGAATGAAGGATTAAATAAATATAACCAACACTATTCTTTAATTAGAGTGTAGTTTGTAACTATAGGAAATGCCATCACACCGATTATCCTCTCTTATCTACAATTATAATCATCAAGTCTCCCCCAGTTATATTTGCATTCCTTCATTATCCACTGTTAGGTTATATCATGGATCGATTATTCCAACCTTAGCCATTTTTATTTTTATTAATTGTGATGCAGCGTATATCTTATGATGTTCTAATCCATTTTGTGCATATCTTACGATGAAAACAATCTTTGAAACCACATTTCTTGAGGCAATATGACAAACGTTGCATGCGTTTTGTCTAGACTACCATGTTTTGCATGCATGTTATCATTTATTTTACACCTTATTGGATGTGAATCTTTTCTTCCCATAGCTTTCATTTTGGCACAGACTAGAATGGTGCTAAAAATAGAATTGAGACGACAAATTTCATCAACAAGTTCATGCAGGATAGTAGGAGTAATTGACGGGAATTTTCATTTAATAATTAGGTGACCACCTACATGGATAAGTGACGTGTATTTGAAGAAGAATATGCGTTGGATGCTCTTTAACAGATTTGTTCTAATTGAATGCGGGGGTAACTGTTTGTTTTTAGGGAGGGGCTCAACTTGTTGTAATACGACTTCTCTCCTTGCATGTCGGCACCAATAGGGGGGATAACTAACGGTAGAGAGCTGAGTCAGGAGTAGGGGGAAAGAGTGAAACTCTAACAAGCCTGCAACAAAGTCATAACCAGATGTTATTTTCTAGTTTCGGCAACCACGCCACCATGCGCAGAAGAGCGGTGGAAACGAAAAATTATCCTGTAAACCAAGCGAAGAAAACAGAGAGAGCAGTGGAAAATCATCTTGGGAGGCCATAGCTAGGGCACGGGTGTCGCAGTTGGGCAGCAGCGAGAGTGCCATCAAATTAGAAATTTGTCGTTAATCACTTTTGAACGTTTTACCCATACTGTCTCGCATTGGCGCCATGATTCAAAATGAGGACGTGCACCAACTCAAGTGTAGAATGTAAGGGATGTCATTAAATGGTGACTCTTGCATGTTCCAAATTTTGTAACGGAAACTCTTGCATGTTCAGTATTCTTTAAAGAAAACTCTTCCACTCCCACCATAATCGAAAGGAGATGCATTTTTTGATCATTTTGAAAAGATTGGCATAAGTAACAAGATGGGATTTCTGCTCTGAAAATAACTTGAGACTGTTAGATTGTGATTGAGAATCAGATAATAGAGATTTCAATTGCTGCTGGCAAGATTGGTGCAAAGAGATTTGGAGAGAGAAGTTTAGATAGCGGAAATTTGTAGCAGCTATGAGGAAACGAAAAGGTGGCGATAAATTGGCTACTGGGTCGACTCAACAAAATGTTAAATAGTCTCGAAAAAAACCTTGCCAAGGAAAAAGTCCACAACCAGTAATGCTGGTAGTCGAAGTTTGATCTACAGAGGGGTCACTAAGCACAGATGGACTGGTCGATTCGAAGCACATCTGTGGGAAAAAATGTGCTGGAATGAGTCCAAGAATAAGAAAGGCCGGCAAGATAAAAGAAGAAGACGGGAGTTCAGGGAGAAAAGAAATAGGGCCAGGAAAATAAAAAATAAAAAAACAAAATCTCCAATACCTTCTTCGGGAGACAATGATATATGGAACAAGATGGGATTGAAGGGTGAGCAGGGCAGCCGATGGAATACGAGAGGCAGTCGATGAATATAAGAGTAGAACCATCAGGTAGGATTCAGACTCCATGAAAACTAGTATGCATTTCTCTAAATCAATTAGCATGTATTTTATTTGATGATATATTTTTGACATGGTATTAAGTATGATGAACTCTACCCATATATAGAATACTCATTGTAAGACATTAGTCTTAAAACAAAATCTGTTAGTTGATTGGTTATTGGTGTATAAACATTTAAAAGCTCGATGATCTCCTTGTGTTGCTCCCTGTCTTCATACTAATCCTGTCATCCCTGCTTTTGTTCACTCCGAATGGTCTTTATTCTTATTGTTGGTTGAAGACTATTCACTTGGTGGCTGTAGTTTTCTTGGGGATTGACCTCCTTGATTTCTTTAGCAAACTGTTATTGCTGCAACACTTGATCTTAATAGGGAGTCTAAAGGATTAAATAACCTGCTAGATTCTACTAACAATCTATCGTAGTTGTAGCACTTGAAAATAATAACAAAATGCATGTAGATGCTGATATTTCCAAATTCCAATATTCATTTTCCTATATACTTGGCAAACTATCTCAGTTACAACCTTTAGAGTTGAGGTATTGTACAGAATTAAATAGCCTCCCTGAAACCTTTTGTAACTTATAACAGCTGCAACTTTTAGACTTGTAAAGGTGTAGTAAATTAAATAATCTCCACAAGAATACTGTCCCTTCCACTGCTACTTGCTCTGTCAGCTATCATTGCCCATTCATTCAAATCATATAACTATCTGTGTTTCTAAAATCAATATAAAAATTGCATATTCAGTCTAGTGCATACCAGTCGGCAAATTAGCTAACTCTTTCGGTCTTCCACTTGCCTCTCCTACGCAATATACAATACACTTGTTTAACATCCGTAATGGAATTAAAATTGCGTACAAAATTGTGGGGAAAACAGAAAATATTACTACCTTTCTTCGCCGATTATCTACTTGTCAATGCCACACTTGAATCTGCTTTCATTCAAATATTACTATAAAAAAAAAAAAACATATGAGCTCAATAATTTCTACATCTACTGAAAATATAAATATGCATGGAGAATTGGTGAGCATTAGGGGAAAGGATCTGGAGCCGTCCAATCTAACTTCATGTGTAATGCCCCTTCGCTTAATGTGTTGTATCAGTTGTACGAGGTCTCGTCTGTATAGTCTTTCGCTGTTTCCTTTTACTCATCATTCTGTTTCATAGGGGAGATTTCTTATTGTTTTTTCTTCTGTAATCTGATTTTGTGCTTTTGTTGATGTTGAGTAATCAGGAAACAAAATATTCTTCCTTGTTAATTAAGACTCCTTTACATATATGTATTTCCATATTCTATATAAATATATATATATGTAATTATTTTGGAATGACTACTTTATAACTCTACTTCATTGTTTTGCTAATGACATAACAGAATTATTTCTATATGTATTACTCTCTGTACCAATATATATATATATATATATATGTATATGTATATGTATATTCATCATGTATGTTGACTTAGGATGTGTAAAGGAATTGCTAGATAGTTCCTTGTAATTATTTGAATGTGAATTTGATTCATTATATCTATTATTGCATCAAAGTGTAAGTACTTCAATAACGTAAGAAAAGTACGAAAGTAAAGTCATCTATAGAAGTAAGGTTTAGGTGATACTTTATTGTTTAATTATGTAAATTATTGAGGTAAGATGTAAAGCTATTTAGATCTATTGGCTAGTTGAAAGGATTAAGAATGTCATTCTCAATGAACTTATGGAATAAGTATATGAAATATTTACATATATATATAGAAACATGTAATTTTTGTTTGGGTATCTTGTGATGATGAGTTAAAAATTTTTGGAATTGAGGTTGTTTTGAATTTGATATTGAGGTGAATTATGTAACTTGAGTTGTGAAAGTAATATTGCTTTGATTTTGAGTTTGATATTGATTTTGAGATCAAGTTTTGTTACCACCTTGTTGGGAAACTCTTGTTTAGTGATTTATTAGTCTTCCAGAGAAAGGGAAAGAAAAGTGTTGCTTTATTTTTGGCCTTCACTTTTGATTCTTTGTGAACTATTGCTCGTATGATCTATTTGGTGATTGGGTTTAGCCTGGCACTTGAAAATAGATTCGTTATGAAGATTTTGTGTAGGATGGTGTATGTTTTGTTTAATGCAATTTATCATGTGGCTTTATATGTTGTGCATGGGGGCTTACCCTGATAGTGTCTCTTGAGTTTTGTTGTTCATAAGGGGAGTGGCTTTCAATGGGGGCCGAGACCCGGAAGTGGTCTCAGGGTAACTCATTGGAAGTTTATTAATCAAGTGAAAATGATAATATTTATTTAGGGGTTTTGGATAGAATCACTCATTAAAAAGATATAAGTGAATGCCTCATTCATAGCTCAAGTGCTTGTATGGGCTTGAGATGAGTTGAGAAGGCCTGGAATGGAAAAATTATTGTCTTGTCCTTATGAAAGATAATCGATGCTGCATTGGATTGCATGTGGGGCCGGGTTTCGTAAGAGGTCACTAGGGTAACCCAAGTTTGGGGCCGAGGCCTAGGAAGATTCGCCAGGGTAACCCATGCAATATTGCGATGACACTCTTCCTTAAACAACTATGTATGTTTTGTTTCCCTCTATGTTATACTTGGGCCTCTAGAAGCACGTCTTGGCATTTGTATGTTGATTCTTTATTGGTTAATCCTTATGTTGGGTACATCTTGTGTTGGTCATATCTTGTGCTGAGATTGTCTTATGTTATCGTGAATCTTGTTGTGAAGTCTTGTATCCTCGTTCTGTATGATGGTTATTGTTGGGGATCCTTCTTGTCATCTCTTAGCACGGGGGTTGGGCCTTCGGGTCCACGTGGTTGGGTGGAACGTGATATGCACCCCATTGGGTCCCCAATCGTTGATCGAGAAGTGCAAAATTGTACCTTGCAGTGACTCCTGAGTTGATCCTAAGTTGATTCCAGTATTGCAGCTTTGTACTCCTTCATTTCAAGTGTATCATTCTATTTTATTGTACCTTCCCCATTCATGTTGGGAAATGGCATTGTAATATTGTAACTCTTGATTAATGTGTTAACCATGCTCATGTTATCTTATGATTACTAGTGTATACTATCTTTCATGTGATGTAATAATGTTGTTGCGAAAAGTAATGTAGTCAAGTAAACCCGAGGAATTTATTATATGTAGTTCATGTTTGGTTTTCATTTCATATGGTATATGATTATTATGAAGTATGTAAGTAGTAAAAAAAATAAAAATGGTGCTATAATGTTATATTTATATGTATCCTTGGGGTTGCTTGGCGGGCCATTACACATGGTATCAGAGCATAGGTTTATACACTGGGGCACTATGAGCCCATTGTGTTGACCTAGTTGCTCGTACTCATAGGGGCCTGTTAGTATGTTTGTGTAGTCTTTACTTGGTTTCCTTAGTTTGTATCTGAGTAATGTAGGTTCTATGGTGCAGAAATCTGGTGGAAAGGATAGGACCCTCGGTGTAGTGCGCAATGCACCGATATCCTTCCTACTGGAAATGTATTTTGGAACTCTTGTGTTACCCTTGAGTTGCTTTGTGGTGTCTCTGGTGTGAAGTTAATTTGAGTGTCTATGCGGTGTATGTGTGTTAAATCCGAAATTATGTGTGTTTTGAAGTGATAATTATGTTTATGTTTCTAAAAAGGCCATAAATTAAGATCTTGTGACACATATATTGTGAGATTTAGCATTAGTAATTAATAGAATGTAGTACATGATGTTAAATGATGAAGTTTAACCAGAAATGTGTATCTTGGCAATGAATCAGCATGAATAATAGGTGCTAATGTATTATGTTTCCATCTTAGTTTATGATTTTCAGGTAGTCAGCTTCGAATCTTGATGATGAAGGTAATTAATTGGTTATGTTTAATATGTGGATTTAGTACTATGGTTGCATCTGATTAGTAATTGTTATTGATGATTGTTTATGATGTATCACTAATTGTAGAGTGTTAGAAGGATGATGTCGTATCACTCATTCATGAGAGGCATACGACATGACAATTTCCTCTACACTAGGTTGATTTGATATATATATATGGTGTACACAACGTTTACTTTTATGCAGGTTGCAGGTAGTAAGCCTCGATTCCACCTACTCTGGCATGACTGGGCGAGCCTCATGAAACCCAGTGGGAATAATGTGGAAAAATAGAGTTGACAAGAAGGTTTCCCAACTTTTCCATCATCCTCAACGAGAATATGTACCCCTTTTGTGTAACCCAGTCGGTATGGTTTTTATGTTTTGTCAATTGTCTTGGTTCTTCTTCCGCTTTTTGGAATTGTGTTGTCATGTTGATATCGTGATTATATTGTTTAACTTGTAATGACATGCCGTTGGTCATTTTCATATTTGGTTACTTGAATTTTGATGACTCCTATAATTGTGAATGCTTCGTTTAACCATGCGACTTCTAGGAGCAAGTCAGGTCTAAGGGGGGGAGAATGTAATACCCCCTCTGCACTTCGTCTTGACCATGAAGCCGTATGTGAATTGGTATCTCCTTTAGAGATAATTGTTTGATAGCATGCTGTGAATAATGTGATTGATTAGTGTCTTTGTTTGATTATTTTGTTAACTAGGAATTAGTGGATTTAAAAGGCTTTGTGATAAGCTCTTATATGAATAAAGGATTAAATAAATATAACCAACACTATTCTTTAATTAGAGTGTAGTTTGTAACTATAGGCAATGCCATCACGCCGGTTATCCTCTCTTATCTGCAATTATAATCATCAAGTCTCCCCCAGTTGTATTTGCATTCCTTCATTATCCACTGTTAGGTTCTATCATGGCTCGATTATTCCAACCTTAGCCATTTTTATTTTTATTAATTGTGATGCAGCGTATATCTTATGATGTTCTAATCCATTTTGTGCATATCTTACGATGAAAACAATCTTTGAAACCACATTTCTTGAGGCAATATGACAAACGTTGCATGCGTTTTGTCTAGACTACCACGTTTTGCATGCATGTTATCATTTATTTTACACCTTATTGGATGTGAATCTTTTCTTCCCATAGCTTTCATTTTGGCACAGGCTAGAATGGTGCTAAAAATAGAATTGTGACGACAAATGTCATCAACAAGTTAATGCAGGATAGCGGGAGTAATTGACAGGAATTTTCATTTAATGATTAGGTGACCGCCTGCATGGATAAGTGACGTGTATTTGAAGAAGAATATGCGTTGGATGCTCTTTAATAGATTTGTTCTAATTGAATGCGGGGGTACCTATTTGTTTTTAGGGAGGGGCTCAACTTGTTGTAATACAGCTTCTCTCCTTGCATGTCGGCACCGATAGGGGGGATAACTGACAGTAGAGAGCTGAGTCAGGAGCAGGGGGAAAGAGTGAAACTCTAACAAGCTTGCAGCAAAGTCATAACCAGATGTTATTTTTTAGTTTCGGCAACCACGCCACCATGCGCAGAAGAGTGGTGGAAACAGAAAATTATCCTGTAAACCAAGTGAAGAAAACAAAGAGAGCGGTGGAAAATCATCCTGGGAGGCCATAGCTAGGGCACGGGCGTCGCAGTCGGGCAGTAGTGAGAGCGCCATCAAATTAGAAATTTACCGTTAATCACTTTTGACTGTTTTACCCATACTGTCTCGCATTGGCGCCATGATTCAAAATGAGGACGTGCGCCAGCTCAAATGCAGAATGTAAGGGATGTCATTAAATGGTGACTCTTGCATGTTCAACATTTTGTAACGGAAACTCTTGCATGTTCAATATTCTTTAAATAAAACTCTTCCACTCCCACCATAATCGAAAGGAGATGCGTTTTCTGATCATTTTGAAAAGATTGGCATAAGTAACGAGATGGGCTTTCTACTCTGAAAATAACTTGAGATTGTTAGATTGCGATTGAGAATCAGATAATAGAGATTTCAATTGCTGCTGGCAAGATTGGTGCAAATAGATTTAGAGAGAGAAGTTTAGATAGCAGAAATTTGCAGCAGCCATGAGGCAACGAAAAGGTGGCAATAAATTGGCTGTTGGGTCGACTCAAAGAAAATGTTAAACAGTCTCGAAAAAAACCTTGCCAAGGAAAAAGTCCACAACCAGTAATGCTGGTAGTCGAAGCTCGATCTACAGAGGGGTCACTAAGCACAGATGGACTGGTCGATTCGAAGCACATATGTGGGACAAATCATGTTGGAATGAGTCCAAGAATAAGAAAGGTCGGCAAGATAAAAGAAGAAGATGGGAGTTCAGGGAGATAAAAGAAATAGGGCCAGGAAAATAAAAAATAAAAAAACAAAATCTCCAATACCTTCTTCGGGGGACAATGATATATGGAACAAGATGGGATTGAAGGGAGAGCAGGGTAGCTGATGGAATACGAGAGGTAGTAGATGAATATAAGAGTAGAACCATCAGGTAGGATTCAGACTCCATGAAAACTAGTATGCATTTCTCTAAATCAATTAGCATGTATTTTATTTGATGATATATTTTTGACATGGTATTAAGTATGATGAACTCTATGCATATATAGAATACTCATTGTAAGACATTAGTCTTAAAACAAAATCTGTTAGTTGATTGGTTATTGGTGTATAAACATTTAAAAGCTCGATGATCTCCTTGTGTTGCTCCCTGTCTTCATACTAATCCTGTCATCCCTGCTTTTGTTCACTCCGAATGGTCTTTATTCTTATTGTTGGTTGAAGACGATTCACTTGGTGGCTATAGTTTTCTTGGGGATTGACCTCCTTGATTTCTTTAGCAAACTGTTATTGCTGCAACACTTGATCTTAATAGGGAGTCTAAAGGATTAAATAAACTACTAGATTCTACTAACAATCTATCGCAGTTGCAACACTTGAAAATAATAATAAAATGCATGTAGATGTTGATATTTCCAAATTCCAATATTCATTTTCCTATATACTTGGAAAACTGTCACAGTTACAACGTTTAGAGTTGAGGTATTGTACATAATTAAATAGCCTCCCTGAAACCTTTGGTAACTTATAACAGCTGCAACTTTTAGACTTGTAAAGGTGTAGTAAATTAAATAATCTCCGCAAGAATACTATCCCTTCCACTGCTGCTTGCTCTATAAGCTATCATTTCCCATTCATTCAAATCATATAACTATCCGTGTTTCTAAAATCAATATAAAAATTGCATATTCAGTCTAGTGCATACCAGTCGGCAAATTAGCTGACTCTTTCAGTCTTTCACTTGCCTCTCCTACGCAATATACAATACACCTGTTTAACATCCGTAATGGAATTCAAATTGCATAAAAAATTGTGGGGAAAACATAAAATCTTACTACCTTTCTTCGCCGATTATCTACTTGTTAATGCCACACTTGAATCTGCTTTCATTCAAATATTACAATAAAAATAAAAAAACATATGAGCTCAATAATTTCTACATCTACTGAAAATATAAATATGCATGGAGAACTGGTGAGCATTAGGGGAAAGGATCTGGAGCCGTCCAATCTAACTTCGTGTGTAATGACCCTTTGCTTAATGTGCTGTATCTGTTGTAGGAGGTCTTGTCTGTATAGTCTTTCGTTGTTTCCTTTTACTCATCATTCTATTTCACAGGGGATATTTCTTATTGTTTTTGCTTCTGTAATATGATTTTACGCTTTTGTTGATGTTGAGTAATCAGGAAACAAAATATGCTTCCTTGTTAATTAAGATTCCTTTACATATATGTATTTCCGTATTCTATATATATATATATGTAATTATTTTGGAATGACTACTTTATAACTCTACTTCATTGTTTTGCTAATGACATAATGGAATTATTTCTATATGTATTACTCTTTGTACCAATATATATATATATATATATATATATATGTATATTCGTCATGTATGTTGACTTAGGATGTGTAAAGGAATTGCTAGATAGTTCCTTGTAATTATTTGAATGTGAATTTGATTCATTATATCTATTATTGGATCAAAGTGTAAGTACTTCAATAACGTAAGAAAAGTACGAAAGTAAAGTCATCTATAGAAGTAAGGTTTAGGTGATACTTTATTGTTTAATTATGTAAATTATTGAGGTAAGATGTAAAGCTATTTAGATCTATTGGCTAGTTGAAAGGATTAAGAATGTCATTCTCAATGAACTTATGGAATAAGTAAATGAAATATTTACATATATATATATAGAAACATGTAATTTTTGTTTGGGTATCATGTGATGATGAGTTAAACATTTTTGGAATTGAGGTTGTTTTTAATTTGATATTGAGGTGAATTATGTAACTTGAGTTGTGAAAGTAATATTGCTTTGATTTTGAGTTTGATATTGATTTTGAGATCAAGTTTTGTTACCACCTTGTTGGGAAACTCTTGTTTAGTGATTTATTAATCTTCCAGAGAAAGGGAAAGAAAGGTGTTGCTTTATTTTTGGCCTTCACTTTTGGTTCTTTGTGAACTATTGCTCGTATGATCTATTTGATGATTGGGTTTAGCCTGGCACTTGAAAATAGATTCATTATGAATATTTTGTGTAGGATGGTGTATGTTTTGTTTAATGCAATTTATCATGTGGCTTTATATGTTGTGCATGGGGGCTTACCCTGATAGTGTCTCTTGAGTTTTGTTGTTCATAAGGGGAGTGGCTTTCAATGGGGGCCGAGACCCAGAAGTGGTCTCAGGGTAACTCATTGGAAGTTTATTAATCGAGTGAAAACGATAATATTTATTTAGGGGTTTTGGATGGAATCACTCATTAACAAGATATAAGTGAATGCCTCACTCATAGCTCAAGTGCTTGTATGGGCTTGAGATGAGTTGAGAAGGCCTGGAATGGAAAAAACATTGTCTTGTCCTTATGAAAGATAATCGATGCCACATTGGATTGCATGTGGGGCCGAGTTTCGTAAGAGGTCACCAGGGTAACCCAAGTTGGGGGCCGGGGCCTAGGAAGATTCGCCAGGGTAACCCATGCAACATTGCGATGACACTCTTCCTTAAACAACTATGTATGTTTTGTTTCCCTCTATGTTATACTTGGGCCTCTAGAAGCACGTCTTGGCATTTTTATGTTGCTGCTTTATTGGTTAATCCCTATGTTGGGTACATCTTGTGTTGGTCATATCTTGTGCTTAGATTGTCTTATGTTATCATGGATCTTGTTGTGAAGTCTTGTATCCTCGTTCTATATGATGGTTATTGTTGGGGATCCTTCTTGTCATCTCTTAGCATGGGGGGTGGGCCTTCAGGTCCACGTGGTTGGGTGGAACGTGCTATGCACCCCATTGGGTCCCCAATCATTGATCGAGAAGTGCTAAATTGTACCTTGCAGTGACTCCTGAGTTGATCTAGAGTTGAATCCAATATTGCAGCTTTGTACTCCTTCATTTCAAGTGTATCATTCTATTTTATTGTACCTTCCCCATTCATGTTGGGAAACATCATTGTAATATTGTAACTCTTGATTAATGTGTTAACCATGCTCATGTTATCTTATGATTACTTGTGTATACTATCTTTCATGTGATGTAATAATGTTTTTGCGAAAAGTAATGTAGTCAAGTAAACCCGAGGAATTTGTTATATGTAGTTCATGTTTGGTTTTCATTTCATATGGTATATGAGTATTATGAAGTATGTAAGTAGTAAATAAAATAAAAATGGTGCTATAATGTTATATTTATATGTATCCTTGGGGTTGCTTGGCGGGCCATTACACCCTTCCCTACTTTTCTATAAAATCATGTGATATTATGTGTCATATTTCTATTGTTATTATAGTTATGTTATATTTTTAATAAGTTAATGTAAAATTAACATATATTTTAATAAATAAGTTATTATAAAATATTTTTCTTGATTAGTTATGTTATATTTTTAAAGTGGAAAAATAAAATAAATTAATGATATATATGCTAGTAATATTTACTCAAAAAATTACAATTGATGTATAAAAATATTGCATTTTTCCATGAATGTTCAATGGATGCTTGTAGTTGCATTCTGGAATGAAATGTCCATAGCACTAGATTTGTAAATTCAAACCTCTAGAATCACACTAGAGCCATTAGATCTACAAAGATCAACATTTGAACTTTTATTCATATGTATTATTAATAAACTTAAGTCATTTTTTGTGCCTGATAGAATGATCCCTACCACATTCTAGTTGTCAGCCACCTATTGAGATTTCATTTCTACACTATGTTAGATTTGTGTCTTGTGGTGAATTATTTTTTTAAGGGTTGAGTATTGATGTCTTGAATGTATATATACTTCATCTATGAAAAATTAGAAAAATTAAATGTTAAATGGATGAGTATTGATTTCTTCAATCTCTATATACTTCACCAACTCGATGTTCTCCATATGTTTTATAACATATTTACTTTATCAATTCTCTATTCACTATGATATTATGGAGTCTTTATGGTATGCCATGTTACCCAATCTTTTTGGGAGAAAATAAGCAATAATGCATATGATAAAGAAAATTTGGGTAGGGGTACTCACTATTCCTTGTGTGCCTATTGAGGATGCTATTAGAACAATTATCGATAGTTAATGGCTTGAAAACAACCTCAAAAATCTATTTTCTAAGCTAGCTTTGACTTTCTCATCCAATTTCATGGACAACTTGATGGATAAAGAGTTGGTGAAGATGTTGGTGATATCTTATTTTTAGCCTTTCATTTACTATCTTTTGTATCATTAATATCTTCAAAAATTTTGATAATGAAAAACTAAACCAATAAAACACAAATCTTATCTTACAAAAATATTTTATTCCTTAAGAGATAATTCATAATTTCCTTAAGGGAAAAAAATATAGATTTTTCTAACTTTAACATTGGTTGATACTAACATGTTATCTTGAAGATATTATGTACACCTTTGTATCCTTTAATGGAAAATTTTATTATGGGGCATGTTGCATGGGAAACATTAATGGTTATCACAAGTTATTGGATAGTTTCACTATTGAAATTATTCCATTGTTGTAAGTTATGTTCTTGTGTTTTGATGTCATGTGTACCTTACTAATGATCTTAATTTAATGTGTTAGTGGAAGATATTTAAAAAAAAGAAGTAATATCCTATTTTGATTTGAAGTGAGTAAAATCTATTGAGTTGATAACTTGATATTGAAAACTACAAAAGGTACTCTATGTGAAGTTAGTTGTCAATCCAAAAAATATTTGGAATAGACTTGATATTTTTTGAATGCTTGACTACTCTACATGAAGCCGAATATTAATTCAAGTAACATTTGTAGTGACTCTCCCATGTGCTTATGATGCCTCAAAAAAGAGCAATTATACTTCACATGAGTAAATTCCATTGAATTCCATCTTTTCTAAGATTTCATTGCATTCTATATTAGTTGTAGTTAATGAATGATTGATGGGTTAACCTCAAAATTCTACCATAAATACGAATGTTGATTTCAACTGAATTCATCCTTAAGTCCATAAAATGCCTTTGAGTTTAGTATTTTGAATTCTAATAGTACTTTTCATTTTTTGAGGTTATTTATGAATAGGATGATGTTGTGGTACTATTAGGGATGCTCTAAATTCTCTTGCCTCTAGTTATTGTATTTTTAGAGTAAAAGAGATACCAATTGCCTTAAGAATGGGAGGAATTAGAAATAATTCGATTTGGTTTACCTAGCTGTTGAGCCAAGTTTTGAGCTAGGATGAGGATCTTTGATTGAGATAAGTGATTTCATAGGGAGTGTAACCATAAAAGTATTTTAATCTTGTCCACATGTAAACTCATCAATTTCTTATACTCTATTTTGAAAAAGGCCCTCAAAGAGGACATGTGGACTTTCAAAGTCATTTTGATCTTTCCCAGTGGCTTAGAGCTACTTGAATAGGGTGGTAGTAGATTTACTACACCCTTCAATGTCTTCAACACAACTCTAGTTGGTACCCAAACTAGGTACATTTTCTATATTCATTGCTCCCATTTCCCAAGCATGGTCAACAAGCCCTATTGTTTGACAATATGATCTCCATCCCATAACACCACTACCAGCTTTATATCAATTATGTTTGATGTAAAAGTGACATGTGTCACTTGTACAATAGCTTGCATGCTCGACTCATCTTTAAAAATGGATGTGACATTCTAATTTATTTGTAATAAAATAAATGATTGTGTTATTCCTCATTATTCATTTGCAATAATATACTTTATTGAGATTAATTAGAATTAATGTATATTTCCACAATCTATTACTATCACATTTCCATTTTTCAATTACTTAAGTTATATTTTTTAGGTGGAAAAAGTAAAAAAAAACAAGACAAGGTGTGGATGCTAAATCTACAAATGGCTAAAATTCCAACACACATCATTAGCAACAAAGAAAATATTCATGTCCATATGAGATAATCCACCATGTTTTAAAATGAAAATAGATAACTAGATAACTAAAGAAAAATCACATAAAAACATGATGTCGGCTCTATCTCTTATTAGATTGGTGCTTCTGTGGAAATAAGCCCTTTCCCAATCCTTGCAAAGCTCCATGATATAAAAAGATATGAAAATGCTATGAAGATTGGGAATAAAGTTGTGAAGATAGATATTTAGATTGTGGAGTGGAAAAAATTAGCTCTCCATTGAAGAGAGTAACTTTGCATGAGGATTGTGGATGATTTGTTGAAGAGTGAAGCTTCCATTTATAGACTCTCAAGGTGAAAGCGTGCTCAAAAGAGAGAAATGTGGGATAATGTTTTAGCCAATGAGATGGAGCCACTTGTCACATTGTGAATGGTTGAGGAATGTGAAAGTTTTGGTCAATGTGCCCATAAATGAGATTGGTTGGTCTTTTTTAAATTCAAATTTGGCTTGTTGGAGGGAGAAAAAGAGACTTTAATGCCAAGTGGGGGACATGTAAGAGGATGTGATGCGTGGTTAGATTAGATTAATCATAGTTTGATTAACTTAGATGATGATTAGATTCTTTTGACCCATTTGACTTAAATACTTTAATTTATTTAAATCAAAAGGGATGGAATATAAATTTGGGATTTAATTAAATGATGTTTGGTTTATTTAATTAAAAGGGGGATATGAAACTTATATTAAACAAAGTTGATTTATTTAATTTAAATGGATAACCTTAGGAGACTTAATTTAATGAATTTAATTTACCTGATGAGTGGATGAATGTGAATTTTATTTATTTGATGATTGAATGAATATGGATTAATTGTGTGCACGATTCTAATTTCACGTATCTACATAAGGATATGAATATATAATTTAATAAAAATAATATAATACTAATATTAATATTAATGTAAAAATAATGAAAATATAATAGTATAATAATAATATTTAATAATATAATAATATTATTAATAATATAGTAATATTATATATTAACAATGGTATAATACTAATATAATAGTAACAATAATATAATAATACTACAGAATCAAATGTGTAACACAAAATCTCAAAATCCTTTGTATTGATTATAAAAATAGTTTATACTAAAGGAGACAAGAGTATTAATGAATATCACTCATATGTGTTTCAATTCAAACTATAAATTGATACTATAAGAAAAAACTTTACATTTCTTTTCTTTGAAAGCTAAGAATTTCTAAAAACTATCTAGACCATCCCAAAATACATTTTCTAGAATCCCCAAAAAATGGAAATTGATGTTGAACATGCCACTCCACCTATTCATAATCATTGAGTTACTCAAGCATTGAGTTGTAATCATCCACTATTGGCCACTTTAAATCCATAAAAAATTTGGACCTTATTGTTATGGATATTATACTTGGCATCCATAATTCCTTGGTTTCCTTAGTAAAAATATCCAAACTAGATTCCAAATTTATTAATTCATCAGTTGAATTATTCAATACATATAATTCAAGCTTACTACTTGACCAAATAAATGAGAACATAGTTGGGATGAAAATCCCAAACCCCCCTATGTTTTAAGCATGTAAAGGCTTATTTATTCCAAAATTATCCAATATCTTAAGCATCACCCCTACCAATCTTTCAAATGATTTTAGTTTATTCTTCAATTGGAGATCCAATCTATATTGGAATGTTTTTGATAAAGGTTAAAACAGGTTTTACAAGGACCCAAAACCACAAAGTTAAACATAAAAAAAGATAGGAAATAAAAGTCCAACTAAAACAACCAATTGCACCAAAAGTTAAGAAAAGATCCAACAACAACCAACCGCAGTAGACCACTAAGGTCAAGCAAAAGGAATCAATAGAGCAGACACCAAACAACCGGCTGCAACTACTCCAGAGTCTTAAGGATAGACTTCGTCTCCACCTCCATGTTCTGCATGTCCTGAACCCCCTTCTTAAAAGTTTGAATCATGTTCAGAGTAGGGGGAGCCTTCCGCTTCAGGTTGGCTCTGGTTTTCTTTGAAATGCCAGCATCCTCCTCCTGAATTTTATCCTTGGTTTCCTCTAGGTCAACCACCAGTGAGCCCTATTGGGCTTTGTCTAACTTCTTAGTTATAGCATTAATTGTAATGGCATTATGTCTGGCGATTCTATTGTTTTTCTCTGCTATAATTTTGACAGTGTTTTTTAATTTTCTCAACCTCTATATTAACATTTCTGTTCTTATCTGCATGGTACAGAGCATCTTTGTTGATCCTATAATCACTTTGTTCAAATTCATTCTTTTCCATAGCCACAACCTCGGCTCCCAGCTCATCCAGTTTACTTTGAAGGGCCCAATTCTTAATTTTTAGCTCATTGATTTCATTAAAAGTCCATTTCAAAATTTTGAAAGGGGTATACGTGTTATTTCTGGCAAGAATCATCACGTTCACGGAGGGGTCCCTACCAGTATTGAGACAAGTGTTATTAGGGTCTAGGGTAATAGGGGAGCCAACTCTGGCAATTCTATCTCACGATGGGTCAACACTAGGTTCAGAATTGTTGGCACCAGACGCCTCAGAATTAGGGGAATCTATATTGGAATGTTGAGATCTCCCTTAATAGCCAAATGGTTTTAATGGTCTCAATGATTATATTTGGGGCATTGTTGTCAAATTTAAAAAAATTGGTAACTTTTTCCATGGAAGTTGTTTTGGGAATCTAGGTACTCTAAGTTTCCTATTGGGTATGTGTAAGATCATCATGGAAAAAATATGCCCTTAAGTGGTAAAAATTCAAAAAAATTAGAGTTAGGAAACTTGTCGTAAAAATTTGAATAATTTATCTATATTTGATCCAGTGGACATTTTTTAGTGAAAATTGAAGTGTCTCATTTTCCTCCAGAATCAGTACCATCAGAAAGAGCTCAGCGTCCTGATTCCAACGCAACTCGAACGGAGCGAAAAGGAGTCCGTTTGCACGAGTTATAGCCAATCAAACCTACGGTCAAACTGGTATCAGGGGCGTCCAGAAGGAAAAAAAAATGGCATTGTCAAAAATATTCAAAGTTAGTGTCATCGCGAAGAGCTTGTCGAGATGATTCCGGCAACGTTCGTTTCATCAAAATCCGACATCGTATGCGAGAGTTATCAGCGGTCAAAGCTCTTGGTTGACTTGGTGACTAGTAGGCACAATGATGACGTCATCATCCATACAGATGATGTCAGCATGTGGTACGGAATCTGATGTGAAAAAACCAGAGTGTGACATGTGGCATTTGTACGGACCAATCGCAGAGTGACACGTGGCAGTCCGTACGCACAGTCAGCAAAGTTTGGCGAATCAGGATTGGACACGTGGCATGGTGAGTTGGCAGAAAGTACAATCAGTGGGACACGTCAGTGCTCTGTCGGCATAGTCAGCAATGAGTCAGCAATACGGGCAGCACACAGTCAGCATCCTTGGCGAATCAGTGATCGACATGTGTCCCTTCATTTTCGGCGAATTTGATGGTTTTTTTTTATCAAAAGTGAGGTTGGGGTTTGACCCCGCGACCTCTCCCATTATAGCCAGTCATTGCACCGTTGCACCACATCCGCCGCATTTTCCAAATATAGATTGCGGTTGCTTTTGTTGTTTAATGTTTCGGGAGTTTGTTTTAAAAACGAGCCGGCGGGAGTTGAACCCGCACCGGCCGGGTCCCAAAATGGTTAAGCCACCAACAGGCCATCGAAGCAGTTTAAGATGTATTTGGCATCGGTATCTTTTGTTAAATGTTTTAAAACCGAATGCCTTAACTTAAACACAAAACCCCACCAATTTTAAATATTTTAAGTTAAGTAACCTCCTCAAGCAACAAAACCCGAAAATTAGAAAAAGACTGAAGGGTTAAAAATATTTGTGAAGGATTAATATAATCCTAGTATGTTAAAAATTGGAGGAGGTTGAAAATTTTATGCAAAATTGGGAGATTTTTAAAGATCTTTATGTATTTGGAGAGATAAGGTGAATATTGTAAAATCTTTTGGTTAAGGGCCAAATTGAGTTAATTTTATGTATTTAAGGGGAGTGTGAGGTGAGAGTTGGTATTCAAGTTTTTTTCAGGTGACGAAGTCTTGAAGCTGTGGTGACACGAAAGAGAGGTCTTGTGGAGATTCTTTGAGTCATTCTTGCACGTCAGAGCGCTGTTATGCTGCCGAAGTGCTTGGAGAATGATTGTGGTGCATTTGTAATTGATTTTGGAGTTAATCGGATCGGTCTCTCTATTGGAGTGGACCCGGAGACGTAGTCACATTCGTGACGAACTCCGTTATCAAATGATGTTTGCACTTCTCTTATTCTCTCTCGCTTTCTCTCAGTTTGTTAATTCCTTCATTTTGTTATTTCCTTAAGTTAATTTTGATTTAATTAACTTGGAATAAACATTGTAATTAAATAAGCATTCAATTCTGCAATATAGTCTAGATCCTATACAGATCAATATTATTTTAAAAATATGTCAAAATAGAATCTGTAGTAAATTGAATGTAGTTTCTAAACTACTAGGTTCATTTAAAAAAAAATCTATTTGGTGAAAATTTGAAATTTCAATGCAGTGCACTTAAATTTCAAGGAAAAAATAAGTAGGTGTCTATCTAACCACCCTAACCACAATAAAATGATAATATTTTTTTATAATATTTTAGATATAAGTAGAGGACTCATGTCTCGATGTGATGCATATTTTTTTGTAAATTTTTTCCATGTAAACAATTAATTATGATTTTTGTTATTACAACTTTTAAAAAATATAAAAAATCGTATGTCTGACCACCTTAACTTGGTCAAAACTTCATGAAATTCATTTTTTTTGTTTTAATCCTATATTATGTGAAGCATAGAATGTGACACATGTTTTAGATTCAAAAAATATGATACCGTTTGAAAGCTATAGATGTTTCTCAATCAATCTATTTGATGAGCCCAAAATATGCTCATGATTTGAGTATTATGTTGTATTTTTAATCCCCTTACACTTGTTGTTAATGGTTGTTTTAACTCTTTAAAGACATTTTTATTGGGTGGTATCCTATAGCAATTCATTCCTATATTCCTGTAGCCTAACATTTCGATATGTCTATATTAATTACCCTGTTTGACTTCCCAAATGACTGATATAACGCATATAGTTTTTGAATAATGAAATAGATTTAATATGTGATTAATGAATGAATATCATGTAGTTTCCATGTGTGTTTTCTTTTGCTTCTGTTTCCTTGTGTTTGCAGGTTGTTGAAGGAAGCATGAATGAGTCAAGCACACCTAATCTCGCCCTTGTAGTAAAGTCCATTTCTTGCATGACTTCAAGGCAGTTGTTCTAGAAAAGACTCTCTAACCGAATTATTGAGAAGAAATCTAAATGTTAATTAATCTAGAAAGAGTGGAAATCTGAATTCTCTCTGAATCGTATTGAACAGATAAGCTCATTTATGAAATTTATTCCTTGGTTTCAGGATACATTTATATCCACGTATTTCTCTGTTAGGGTTAGGTAGTTAGTTTCTTTCCTGATTTAAATAAGTGTTCCCCCTACGTAGGTGAATGGATACAGGAAGAAGATTATGTAAGAGTTAGTATTATAATCAGAATTAGAGTTTTGTTAGTTTTCTGGAGCAGAACAATCAATGTAGATGATTTCAAATTATGAATAAAAGTTGATGAAGTTCTGAGTTTAAATCTTTGTGTAAATTAGTTGATGCTTGCTAAGGGGGCCCACTTAGTAAGTATCTATAGTTGAGTAGTTGTTTATCTTTTGTTGATTATAGGTTAGATTTCGTTCTTGAAAGTTTCAATGCAAACTTAGTCTTATATTGTTCCTCCAGCATTGGGAATCCATCCATGTGTTTGTTCCTATAGCATAAGGCCAGTTCATGGTTTGTTTCTTAGTAGTCGTTGTTATGATTTCTACTTTGGTTAAGTTATGTTTGAGTTAAGTAGACTTTGCATTACTTTCCTGTAGCATAGGTAGAATTCCTTCCAAGTATTTATTTCTGATAAGTTGTGACTAAAACTGGTTCTTAGTGCACATACAGTGCCGTGCCATTTCAAGTATATGTTCCCTGGTTTGACAAGTAAATGAACGACCATGAAAAGATATTAGTCGCCTGTTGGAATGTCCAATTCCCAGGTTAGGATTTACCATGATTTTCATATCCTTTTGTGGACTCGACCACTATCAATTAAGACTTTAGTCATAATTGAAATAGAAAATGAATAATAATTATTTATTAATTTCAAAGTAAAGCATAATTTATATTGGTGGAAAGCTAAGAATCTCCTCTAAAAACCCTTTTCATTTCATCAATTTTGGGTAAAAAAAATTGTCAGCCACATACCCTACACATACCCATCATATTGCCACTTTTTGGTCCATCATGATCCTGCACATACCTTACAATGAAAAGATCTACATATTATGCTTAATGAAAGAATTTTTAAAATTGTTGTAGCTTCCTTAAGAATCTTCCAACAAGTGTGTAAAATATTTTACAACCCGTGGCTAAGAATGTCATATATAATATCTATTGAAATTTTTTGTACTTCATCCTTGGCTACTTTCTTAGATTCTTTGCTCTATTTTATCTCTCCTTTTAATTCCTTTATTCTCAAAGATAGAGTTTCTCTATATTGAGATGAAAATTTAGTAGAAAATGATTAAGGAGTGGAGGGGGGAGCATCCAATATTTCGGTAGGTGGAAACTAAGATACCACTTTATTGTATTCTAGAATTAATTTATTGTGCATCTCCTACAACTTATTATAGTCTTCCTTCATCTTCCTAGTTGTTTCTTGACTGAAAAAGTTTGTGCTCATTACTAAGAATGCAACTTAAGTAAGATTAGTGTTAGTTAATATTTTAATTATCAAATTGATAGACAACTCACTAACATTCACTTAAGGCTTGTTGTAATCATGAGCTATGGACCAAATTACTAAATTTTTATACTTAGTACTAAATCTTTATCCAAAATATAAGTCTTCATCCTACACATATGATGCAAGTACCTCAAATCCAACCTATTGTCTCATTATTGTATCCAATAAAATAGCAGAGGATATATCCCAGATTGGTAATAGGAGGCATGCACTATCTTTGGCAATATGCCTTCCCTCCTTAGGAGAAATATTCTTCAACTTAAAATTCACCTTTTCCATAACCTCTTTGGTTATTCTTTTCACTTCTTCATAGGTGGCTTCCTTCCTTGCTTCTAAATCTATAAACTTATTCTTGATTAAGAAGTCCCTAACTTATTTAAACTTCAAAAAGTTATCATAAATCATAAATTATGTGCAAGCAAGGGAACTGAAATCATTTGTTACTTCATGCCCATCCCTCAAATCAATTATCATCCTAGTTTATGGAAGTTCTTCTAATGTATCTCTTGGAGGGGAGGAAAATATTTGGTTCACCTCTTCTTCATCAATAATATTTTATCCTATTTCGTATGCTCCAATGGAGTAGTCAACTAAAGGTTGTACCCAGTTGGCGTATCTCGAGGTGCGCTTGGAGGCGCACTTGAACTTTCAGGCCCTACATCCTTTTGAAAAAAATGTTCAACTTATTGTTCTCTTGACCTTTCCTCCACAACTGCAAGTGGTACCACTAGGATAGGTGCATCTACAACAATATCTTCATACTTTTCTAATATATCCTAGAGCATAGTGAATGTGTCTTTGATCTATACACATGCTCCTTGGTAGGAAGGATTTTATTTATTCCTCTTATGGTCAACCTTGTGGATTTTGACTTATTTTTCTTTCACCATCTTGACCTCATCATTATCATTTCAATTTCTAATAAAATTTTCTATGATATTGAAACTTATGATAATAATTGGAACTCTTAGCATCTAGTCTAACCTAGTCAATTTAATGCTTAGGGTCACAATTTTAGAGGATTTCTAATTTCATTTTGTATGACTACAATAATGAAGGAGACACATCCAATCCTTCTTTATCTATGACTTCAAAATTGGAGGAAATTTTTTTAGAGGGCACTATTGAGCCTTTCTTGCTGATTTTGAGATGGAACTTATCAATTTCATTCAGCTACCATATAATCTCTAGGAAATCAAGTCTATCTAGCACATATTTTGGCAAGATGTGGGGTTACAAATGTGAACCATATATTATAATTATAGTGGTACCTAAGTCTAGATAACAATGTGATTTATTCCATTTTTAGGATCCCTCTCCTTTGGCCTTAGGAATTTCACTATATGTTATTTGAGATCCTTTGTGTATATTGAAATCCCAAATTCTTTTGGACCACTTGAACAAATAAATCCTCAAAATCCACATATATGGCAACATTGCAGTGCATATCCTAAATACGAGTCCATATCCACATAAGAATCTAGACTCCCTCCTTGTTCACCATTATTATCCTCAGAATATCCCTACCACTATGTGGAATTAACTAACATAATAAATAATACCATCTAAAATAGATGTAAAAATACTTGGTTGAGATAATATTTAATTGGGAATATGCATCCCATCTCCAATGTATGATGTATAATCAAACTCTATTTAAATTCTTATGTTTCACATTAGTAGAAAACACCATCATATAAACAATAATTTGTACCTTGCTATCTTCACCCAAGACCTGACATAAAGCATAATTTGTATTCACAAAATAGTCCTCAAATATGTTATAGTTGAATGGATCGACCTCATATTTAGATAACTCGACAATTTTCCTCTTTTTATCTCTCCCTCTATGTTGGAATAGACCCATAACCATGTTTTTGTGTTTTTCTTTTGCAAAATTTTTATTCGAGGCACAAAAATTGATTGGCACACTTATAGATACATTAAATTTAAATTCATTGGCTATATAGTTACTAGTAAAATGTATGAGGACATTGAGCTCTTTGGGATTTAATTCAAAATTCACCTACCTACTATGTATGCTCCAAGAGGCTTTCTAAAACATTACTGTACACCACCCTTTTCTAAATAAAAATGAAGGTATACATTTTAATCCAAAGATTTGCAAGGATGAATCCAAAGGATAAGGGCTTTCTCTCCACCCAACCATATTGCCATTGTGAAGCCTCATGGGCTCCAGTCAAACCCTTGAGCAACAAAAATCCTACTAATAATATCAGTTTAAAAGAAAAATAAAATAATATTATTATTTAAATCATGAAGTTTCCACAGTCCATGACAATATTGTAATAGGAATTTTGGATTGAAACTACGTTGAAATTTTTACATCAATGTTTTAGATCATACTCCATGATGGATCACGAAGTATGATCTAAAATATTGATGTAAAAATTGTAAAATAGTTTTAATAAAAAAATATTATTACAATATAGATTATTATTTGATAATCATAATATCTAAGCATTATATTAGTGGGTATGCAACCCTTTCTAGGGTCTAGTTTCCCTAGAGAGTTCTTTGTTGATTGCCACCTACTCAGGTGCAACAACATTCACAATTTTCCCATAATTTTAATATTAGGTGAAATGTCTAGATTCAAAGTATTTAACATCAAATAAGGAAATCATCCAATAATCATTGAATCAAAACTTGTTTTCTATTCACCAATATCCATGATGGCTAGATGAGAACATACAAAAAAGGTTTATCTCCAATGATAAAATTTTAGAATAAAGTAACATAATTCACAACTTTCCCATAATCTAATATTAAGTGAAATATTATGATTCAAAGTATCAATCATAAAATAAGGAAATCATCTAATAATCATAGGATTGAACCCCATTTTTATCACCAAGATCCTTGATGGCAAGGTGAGAGTGTACAACAAAGGTTTAATTCTAATAATAAAATGTAAGAATAAAGTAACATAATGCACAACTTCCCATAATTTAATATTAAGTGAAATATCTAGATTCAAAGTATCAATCATCAAATTATAAGGAAATAATCTAATAATCATTGGATTCAAACCCCATTTTATAGTCATTAAGATCCATGATGGTGAGGTGAGAGCATACAACAAAGGTTTAACTCCAATGATAAAATATAAGAATAAAGTAACATAATTGACAACTTTCCCATAATCTTGACATTAGATTTTAATGCATCAACTTTCAATAAGGATAACATCCAATTATCATTGAATCAACCATGTTTTTTATCGCCAAGATCCATGATAGCTAGGTGAGAGCGTACAACAAAAGTCTAATTTCAACTTTAGATTAATGAAACAATCTAATAATAAAATAACATAATTCACACTTCCTATAAACCTAACATTATACTTTTAATGTATCAATCATCAAATATGAATAACATCCAATAATAATTGAGCCAAACTTTGTTTTCTAATTACAAAGATCCATGGCAATGAGGTGAGAGCATACACCAAAAGTATAATTTCAACTTAAGATTAAGGAAATAATCTAAGAATAAAATAACATAATTCACACTTCACATAAATCTAATATTAGATTTTTAATTTATCAATCATAAAATAAGAATAACATCCAATAATCATTAAATCAAAGTCCATTTTCTTATCACCAAGATCCATGAAAACAAGGTGAGAGCATACGATGAAAGTCTAAGTTTAACTTAAGATTAAGGAAAAAATCTAAAGAATAAAATAATAGTATCCACTTATTCAATGAGGTTAAAATAATAAAATGAAACCCATACTCTTCCACTTATTTAGTAGAATTAGAAATTTAAAATAATAATGAAATGAATACATACTCTTACACTTATTTAGTGGTGAGTGTTATTCCACTTATTTGATGGGGTAACATAATTTAACAAAATCACTAATAAAACAAATAACATATAAATTCCTTATAATTCTAATATATATGCCATTTTACCCTTAAGATAAAATTAATGTTAATAAAAATAAGAACGTAAAATGCCTTGATGACAAAATAATATCCATTAAGAGTATCTTTTAAAAAAAAGAAGACTTAATTCATACATGGAAGTTATCGCTTCACCATCTATATAAAAGATAACTTAGGATACTAAACTTCTATTACTTCAAACTCATTTGATTAATAATATTTTATTTTTCCACAATATTATTCCAAGCATACCATGTAACTCATTTTAGTATCACTTCTATTATTTCAAATGAATGTTAAAATCTACTAATTAATCATAAACTTATACTAACTATTATTCGATAACACGTAAGATAATTGGAAACAATAATATCATAAATTCAAACACTAACTATGAACTACCAAATATCAAACTATTAATGTGGACAAGATAAAGCAAGAAATGACCTCTATTCTAAGCTTACACCATAATTTATTTTCATTCCTTATATTCAGATTTACCCTTATTGCATAAATGAAATAAAATAAAATAGGACTGGATATTTAATTGTGCCTTTATTTGATTGAATATAAATAAAAGCATATTCGAAAAAATATGGATTTTAATGGTGAACTTTCAATTTATCCCATATTGGTATTAGATAGAATAATAGTGTTAATTGAAATCTCTTATTCAAAATTATCTTTGGCGTAGAAATAATTATCCTTGCTTCTTAATTGTATTTCATTCGGTAAAGAATTGTTTAAAAGAAGTTGTTATGATTCATCCAGGGACAAGATCTAGTCTTCCCTTGGCAAGGGCCCAAATTTTAATATGATGAAATGTTTAATTATGAAGCTATTAAAATAGATCAATTCGTAACCACCAAGCTTATTTCTTTCATATGACATTTATTTTGGGTTTGATCAAAAAACATAATAAGTTTAATCTTTAAATGATAAAACTAATTTAGGAGAGATAAGACTAGGTTGTGGAGTTGACATATGACCAAAGATATTTGAACACATGATTTGATAACAAATTCATGTACCTTTTGGTGACTAAACTCAAGTCTACAATATCCCACTTATAAATGACCAAATACATAGCTGGCCAAACTTATGATTAGAATTGGAAATAGGTAATATCAGAAAATTAGAAACATTTAATATTAAACTTGAAATATCTATTAATGTCCTTATCAATTCCATCTATATATACAATATGAATCATTAACTGCAATGTAGCTCCTAATAATTCATAGTTGACCTATTAAAAAATTAGAGAAAAACCATTGCTATTTTAACTCTCAATCATTGTCATTTTAATACCATTAAGTACCTTCTAATTTTTATAAATAACAATGATAAATAATAGAGAAAAATAATACCTTAAACAATAATATTGCCAATTCATTCTTCCAAAAATCTCTAACCATATTTAGGTCTTAACCTTCAAAGTAAGGGATCCAAATAATCATACAACATGATCCCATTTGTATGTGAATCTATACTATCTTTTGTTAATAAGATAGCTTCTAGATGTATTTGTCACACCCCAATTATTTCTTTACCTATTTACCATTACCATGCTAGGGTAAAATATTGCATGTATGAATGTACTTTGAATTCTGATTGAGAATATATGTTCTTGCAGTTTGTTATCAATGAATTATGAATGAATGTTATTTCATTTAATGTTATGTGGTGGAATGCATATATGTGAAATGGATGGTTATTGAATTGGATATTCTAACCATGGATAAATATTATGTGAAAGAATATGTTGTTGAACAACTGACTATTGTTAGAATGTGTTAGTTGGATGCAAGTTCATGTTCAATCCTCCAGGTGTGAGGGGAAGTATCACTTAGGAGAAGAACTTGGTCAAGTAACTAGTAACGTAACCTAACTAAGCTTACACACACACTCACAATAGAATCATTGAGTCAAGTTATTATGTTGGGAATTGGTAAGTCATCCTTTAGTTTGATGTGTTTGCATTACTAAGGATCTTGATTACTATTGAATGCATTCTTGGATAATGTTTATGTATTTGGACCTTATGAGTTCTTCCTTATCTTACTATGCTTTATTGATGTGGAGAGCACATGATGAATATATGTATATGTATGCATATGCATGTCAATGATAGACCATATATGTGAAGGAACACGTACATGAGATTACATAGGTAGACGTATCAATGCACAGTTATGAATGGGTTGCTTATGAGCATGGTGTTATCAAATGCATAATATGACATGTATGTGTACATATGTATATATACATCGCACTTATGTTTCCTATCAATAAGATAATAATTATGTATGTGCTTGATTGTGCAATTCAATGTAAAGATAAGATATATAATATATATATCTATACATATGTGTTTGATTGTGCAATTGATTGTACTTTATTTTGAATTTAATAGGTAATTAATATTGATTTTCTACATGCACTATGTGTAAAGTCCTAATTGATATGTTGATTGAAAAATAGCTATAACTTTTAAATGATTAAACATTTTTTGAATCCCAAAGATGTATCACACACTATGCTTTATAAATTATAGTTTAAAGAAATGCATAATTTTTTGACCAAGTTAGGGTGGTTGGACAAATGTTTTTTAATATTTTTAAAAATTCCTTCTATAAAATTCACAACTAAATATTTACTTTCCAAAAAATTACAAAAAAATATGTGTCACATCCAGGCGTGTTCTCTACTTATATTGGAAGATTTAGAAAAAATATTTATTTTTTCTCCCCATTAGGTTGGCTAGACAAACACCCATTTTTTATTTTATCCTAAAAATTTAGTACTACTATATTAAAATTTCAAAATTTCACTAGATAGATTTAGTTTTTTCAAAAAAGTACTAGTAGCTTAGAAACTAGATTCAATTTGCTACAAATTTTGTTACATATTTTTCAAATTATATTAATAACCTATTCAAATTTGTATGTCAAGTTGTTTCTTTGTTTTTTTGATTTTTCATTGTCACTTAGGCACCAAGTTTGGCCCCCATGATTCAATTTGCTACAAATTTTGTTACATAGTTTTCAAATTATATTAATAACCTATTCAAATTGTTATGTCAAGTTGTGTCTTTGTTTTTTTGTTTTTTCATTGTCACTTAGGCACCTAGTTTGGCCCCCATGATTCAATTTGCTACAAATTTTGTTGCATATTTTTCAAATTATATTAACCTATTCAAATTTTTATGTCAAGTTATGTCAGATTTATTTTTCTAATTTTTCATTGCCACTTAGGCACCTAGTTTGGCCCCCATGATCCTGTATTGACCCATACAATAATCATTAAATCAAACCCTATTTTCTAATCATGAAGACCCATGACAACAAGGTGAGAGCATACAACGAAAGTCTAATTTCAACTTAAGATTAAGGAAATAATCTAAGAATAAAATAACATAATTCACACTTCCCATAAACCTAACACTAGATTTTTAATGTATCAATAATCAAATAAGAATAACATTCAATAATCATTGAAACAAACATCATTTTATGATCACTAAGATCCATGAAAGTGAGGTGAGAGCATATCATGAAAGTGTAATTTTAACTTAAGATTAACGAAATAATCTAAAGATTAAAATAATAGTATCCACTTATTCAATGGGTTTAAAATAATAATATGAAATCCATTATCTTCCACTTATTCAATGGTGAGTGAATTTCCAGTTTTTCAACAGGGTTAGAGATTTAAAATAATAATGAAATGAATACATGTTCTTCCACTTATTCAGTGTTGAGCGTTGTTCCACTTATTTAGTGGGATTAGAAATCTAAATAATAATGAAAGAATATATACTCTTCCACTTATTCAATGGTGAGTGTTATTCCACTTATTTAATGGGGTGAGTAACATAATAACCAAATATCTAATAAAAGAAATAACATATAAATTCCTTGTTCTAATATACACATGCCAAATTTTTACCCTTAAGATAAAATTAATGTTGATCAAAATAAGAATGTAAATGCCTTGATGAAAAAATAACTATCCATTAATAGTATTATTTTTTTTGTAAAAACTAAGACTTAATCCATACATAGAACTTATCGCTTCACCATCTATATAAAAGATAACTAAGGATACTAACCTTCTATTACTTATAATTCATTTGATTAACAATACTTTAATTTTCCACACTATCATTCCAAGCATACAATGTGACTAGTTTCAGTATCACTTATATTATTTGAAACAAACATTAAAATCTATTAATTATGAAACCCAACTATTTCCCAAACCATAAAATAAATGTAATCTAGTTATTTTGAGTAGTGAAAAATGAAATAAATGTAGCAATTTATTTAATTAGTTCAAAAGACATATTAATGGAAATGTTTATGAATAAAAAGGAACATCAATGATTAAAAATTTGAGCTCAATAATGTACAAAACAACATAAGGAAATATTTTATATTCACAATAGACAATAAACTAACATAGAGAATAATTAAATGATGTTGCAATGAAAATGATACATATCTTTAATAGTATCAAGAAACAACAATTCCGCATATAGAGATGGAGTTACAAGCCCTTGAATTTTCCTAGCACAAACACCCCCAGAGGAACTGGTTCTTGCACACAACCAACCTATCTTTATGACATAAACACAACCCTATCCAGGACACTCCTGGGTGTACATTGTACCTCGAGTTGGACACACACTATGTGCCCCTTCTCTAAATGTTTAAATTCCAACCAGCCAAGACCTAAACATTCACTCTCATGTGACTTCCAAATTATGGTTTCCTTTTTCTTTCCTTTCCTCTTTTGTTCTCTCTCTCTCTCTCTATCCCCGTTTCAACTAATTTATGAGATTATAAAAAATTCCAAAGGGTGGTTACAAAATCCATACCCTTTCACAACAATAATCTTTGCTAATTAATTTACATTATTTTATTGCAATGTATTTTTATCTTTATGGGGAAAAAGTCTCATAACAATTCTGCCCCTATAAGTTAGTTGTTTCCCTCAGTAGCTTGATGATTTTATGTATTACACATACAAATAAAATAGCTTATCACAATGACTCCACTTAATTTTTACTTCATTTATAACTTTATTTCTTAATACTCTAGATCTTTTTTCAATTATTTTTTCTGGTTCAATTTTAAATTCAAAATAAGGTTTGATAGAAATAATTTTCCAATCAATAACAATATTTTCATTATATACATATTTCTTAAGTAAACTCACATGAAATACATTATGGATTTGTAATTAAGGAGGTAAGGCAAGTTTGAAAGCAACATCACCCAATTTTTCTAATATTTCAAAAGGTCCATAAAATCGAGGAGCTATGTTAGAATATTTTATAAGTTTTAATGAAATCCTTTTTGGTTTGAATCTAAGAAAAATGTGTTCACCAACCTCAAAATCTTGGTTATACCTCTTATCATTAGCCCAAATTTTATACCTATCTTGGGTAGCCTTCATATTTTGTTTGGCTTTATGAATAATTGTTTCCATTTCTAACAAGTTTTAATTCTCATGCCAAATCTTATGGATAGGATCAAACCATGAAATGGGTGTATTACAATTTTGACCATAAACAACTTCAAAAGGTGACATCTTAATGGTGGAATGATATCCTTGGTTGTATGAAAATTCCACTAAATGTAAATAATCCTCCCATGACTTAGGTTTATCCATGGTATACATTCACAACATATCCTCTAATACTTGATTAACTCTTTCAGTTTGGTCATCAGAATTAGGGTGATAGGTAGTGCTAAAATTTAGATGGGTACCAAGTTCTGTGAATAGAGATTTCCATAAAGAAGATGTAAACCTAGGATCTCAGTCTGAAATAATATTCTTTGGAAGACCATGTAAACTAACAATCTCTTTTACAGAGATATGAACAATATCAGAAGTAGACAATTTTATTTTGATAGGTAGGAAATGTGTCATTTTGGTTAATCTATCCACTACTACAAAAATAGAATTATGCCCTTTATGTAACTCCCATCGTGCACACCCCAGAGAACACACACATTGCAATTTTTTTTTTTTAAAACAATGCAATTAAACATACAAATAAACATTAACCATGAACACGTAACACATTACATCACATTATCACACTTAGTTATTTGGGGCACATGAGGTTACATTGCAAACATCTAAACAGAAGAAAGAGATAACAACACATCCATTAGTATTATAAACCATGAATAAGAATACATCCAATAACCAAGAGAAGGAATATAAATACATCACATAATACAATCATAATGAATCTCTTTTAAGAAAGTTACAATTGATCCTAACTATTACATCATCATTTTAATATTACATTACAAGCTCTTGATAAATAATTACATCAAATTTCCCAAACGTGTGGGATAATATAAATACAATGAAATCTGAATTACAAAGGAACACTGGTGCAACACCAACTGCAGAGATGCTGAGGAGATAGGATGCTGAAGGGGAACCCAATGGGTGTGGAGAATGTTCCACCCAACCATGTGAATTATAAATAACTCACCCCCCATGCTCAGAGGTGACAAGGAAGAGAACCCAACCATGAATGTCAACCGACTCCATGAACAACATAGCACGAAAGCAAAACCAACTCAAAGTTTACAATGACATAACCATCAATGTTCATGAATCAATCATGACAAGATAAAGCTATGAAACTCATCACAAATAAACAAAGAATTATCAATTAAACAAGTAACTAAATAAAAAAAATAAACCAAATTCACAAGATTCAGAAACAACATTAAGAATACAATATCGAGAGGGAACCACAAACAAAGCACAAGGGTTTCTAGTGGAGATTGTCATTGCATAGCTCTCATGGGATCTCTTGGCCCTTCCTCCAACTGAGATGCCAACACCCATCTATGGATCTCCTGGCCCTTCCTCCTAACTGAGGGGCTGACACCATAGGGTAGCTAATGTGGAGCTGATAATCTCTCATGAAGATGAGACTACGAATTTGCCGACCACGGCCTTCTTAGTCTATCACTAGTCTATGATAGCCCTAATGCATAGATGAGGAATCCAGTATTAATTATCTTGTATGTTTTACTACCCATCCCCCTAAATTCTATTGTTTAGGTTTTCACTTGTTTAACTACTCTTACATGGGTTATCCTGAGCCCTTCCTCATTCTGAGGCGCTGATGCCCATGAAGAGCCACTCTCCCTAAGACCCCTAACAAAACCAAAGTACGACAAGGGTTGTACCATCAAGTAAAAAGCATATAATACAAACAAGACATGTGAGGAAAATCCATCTCGCGATAACATCTAAATCATAGTGACCACAATTCTAGTACAACCCTTCCAAATAATAAAGCTCAAAATCATGTAATATTCAAATCACAAAAGTACAAGAATAACCATCCAAGGAAAATAAATCATGCCTATGGAAATGACCAAGTTTACAATAGCTAAATTTAAACTCACAATATACAACAAGGTCCCCACATCGAAATAAAAGACAAAACAATAACAAAATAACAATAGCCCACAAATCATGATCACCAGACATCCTATCAATTTAACTTCACAAAGTTGCACCATTAATTCCAATTCTTCTCAATTAAATGATTAAGTCAATTTTGTTTGTCATACAAATACTTCCAAATTTATACATCTTAAAATATAATCCAAATATAAAAAAAAACATTATTAATAATAATATATATATATAATAATAATACTATTAAAATTTTAAACAAATATATTTAAAACATATTTAAAAAAATATATAGCAATAATTTTGTTTTAAAAAAGAAAACATTTAAAAAAAAAACTATTAATAAATAAATATATATATATATATATAAATATATAAAGATATATATATATATATATATATATATATATATATATATATATATATATATATATATATATATATATATATATATATATATATATATTAATATTTTGAAAAACTTTAAAAAAATACATTAAAGGAAATTTCATGTAGGAGTAGCCGTCGGCAGAGTGCACAACAATCTGACAGCTGATGTACGCAGCAGTCCGTAAGGAGTGCTATGGCAGTCACAGCCACAGTGGGTACGGGGTGGGTACGGCCTAGCCGACCCACCCCCAGACCCCCATACAATTAACATAAAATTTAATTTAATTTTTTTTATTTAAAAACAAATTTCCGTCCTTCCTCTGGTACAGAATCCAATGGCCATTATGGCCAAATTTTTTTATTTTAACATAAAATTCGAATAATTTTCTATACATGAAAATAATTTATATATATATGAAATATGTATATATATATATACACACACACACACATATATATCTAATATACTCATGAATATAACTCAGAAGAACAAATATCCCAATTACAAGTACAGAGGATAGAAGAACAACATAAAAATAACTTATATAAATATATATATTTATATATTTATATATAAAGGATATATTTTCATAATCCCAGAATAAATAGTTCTCAAAGAAAACTATGTATATTTTCAAAAAAAAAAAAAGAATCAATTTAAGAACATATAGTTTATTTTCACAACTCAACATTATTTTCACACAGCCAAATTGAAAGAATATCCATAGAGTAATTTACATAGACAATCTTTTTAAATACCTTAGTAATTTTCACTGTTCAATAAGTTTCTCTTTTCTAAGGTTTCATTTTTCTTTCACCAAATAATCTAATTATTTTCATGTTTTCTTTAAATCAGAAGACCAGAGAGGAAATAGATAAAACCTGGAGTCCTGCGCTTATTTGAGAAGCTAATGATGCCTGCTTGAATCCGGTGGCCTTTACGAAGAGCTTCTCATTTCTGCTTCGAAATCTCCTCTCCAGAATACCGAGCTCGAATTCGAATCCAATTCTTTATTCAGAAAATTCTCTCCAACATAATACAAGCAAAAGATTGAAAAGCCCCCTTTCAAGAACTCAGATGAACTAATGATAACCAAAAACTTCAGAAGACTCAACAGTAGAGGACAATTATTTTTGTGCAACCCTCGTCTCAATAATCCTTTCTCCTAGAAAAAATCACATAAATTTCAATTAAATAAAAGATATTGTCAATTTCTTCCAAAAGCCCACAAAAATCCAAAATAAAAGAAATTAATTCTTTAAAAGCAAGCTTTTCAGTTAGATCTCAATTCTCATTCATTCTCACAATTTTTTCCATTCTTTTATTTACTTATTTTTCTATTTTCAATACCTTTTTGTTTTAATTCCCATTCTTACATCTTTATTTGTAAAGCACATTATCTAATTAATTTAAATAATTTATTCTAATAATTATCCTCAACAAGATAATTAATTAAACTAATTAAACACAATTTAATATTTAAATTATCATTTAACAAGCACATGACTTAGAAAACATTTAAATATATAAATACAATTAATTCTAACATTAAAATAAACAATCATAACCAACATTTAAATTAAATAGATCATAACTTATAAAATACCACATTGATAAAATACGACAATACACAAACACGGACCACAAAGAATGACAACTACAAAACATACAATACCATTCAAACAAGATGTTTTGACATCATGGGACAGGATGATTTCATTGCCACCTCTGTTTCAACATTTAACCATTGGGCTATTGGTGCTTGCCTTGTCTTACCGAAGTAGGTGGAATCGAGACTTTGTACCTGTAAATCTTGCATACAAACGAGGTCGTGTACATGTGCATACATATATATAAAATATAATCAAAGCATTACATTGTGAGAAGGAATTGCAACGTAGCAGGGTACTCGCAAATGAGTGATGCTACACTATCCTTCATCACTCCTATTATAACAACATTATAAAACAGATAAAATAACATTTCTAAACTAACAATCATTTCATAACATAATTTATTAAATCACTGCATCATAACATAATTCTGAAAATCAACTATCGTAGCCAACCATAATGTCATATGAAATCATCATGTCCACTAATGAAATCACATCATCTTCAAACATCTAACTAACCCAATCCAACAATAACAATACCATCATAGTATCTGAGTATCAAAACAAAACATAACACTACTGAGTCCATCTAGCAAACAGGAGGGTTATTACATCCTCCCCCCCTTAAATCCGGCTTACTCCTGTAAGCCAGAAAACAAGTAAGGGTAGGATTCTCTAATACGGGAAGCATCCTCCCATGTCACTGAAGTCTCATCATTGGGATCCCACTAGACCCTCCCCTGCTTAATATCCCTACCTCTGAGAATGAGTCTCCTGTGCTGCACCATGACCATGGGCTCTAGAGCTAGCTGCCCATCCTCAACCTGTAGAGCATTCCAATCAAGTACGCGAGTAACATCAGGAAAGTATGGCCTAAGAACTGATACATGAAAAACATCATGAATTCGTGACAGACTGGGTGGCAATGCCAGGCAATAGGAAACAAGACCAATACGCTCTAACACCTCAAACGGACACACAAAACGGGGTACAAGCTTAGAACCCTTTCCATAACGAATAGGGCTCTTCCAACGATGAACTCTGGGAAACACTCGATCTCCAACTACAAACTACTGATCAACTCTATGTGCATCAACAAACTTCTTCTGCCTGTCTTGAGCTACTACCAGATGCTCTCAGATGCGAGCTACCTGCTGCTCCATGTCATGAAGCATCTCAGGTCCTAAAAGAACCCTGTCCTCTAATAAATCCCAACTCAGAGGTGTACAACAAGGACGACCATACACGGCCTGAAATGGAGCCATGCCAATGGAACTGTGATAGCTATTGTTGTAAGCAAACTCAACCAAATGTAGATAGTCTTCCCAATGAGACTATTGGTCCATGACGTACATACGAAGCATGTCCTCAAGCACCTAATTAACTCTCTCAGTTTGACCATTTCTCTCAGGATGGTAGGCAGAACTAAAATTCAACTTAGTCCCTAAGGACCGCTGAAGGGATGTCCATAATGCAGAAGTGAATACCAGATCTCTGTCAAAAATAATTCTGCGCAATATCCCATGTAATCAAACAATGTCTTCCATGAACACCCTAGCCACCACAGATGTAGTGTAAGAAGATCAAATAGGGGAGAAATGGGCTACTTTGGTCAATCTGTCGACAATGACCATGATAGCGTCGTGTCACCTGGTAGACATAGGCAACCCGACAATAAAATCCATAGAAATGATGTCCCACTTCCATTTCAAAACAAGATGCGGCTGCAACAATCCTTCTGGATGATGATTCTCGGCCTTAACTCTGACATTTAAGACACCTAGCCACAAAATCAGCAATGTCATGCTTCAATCCTGCCAAAAAATATAGTGAGCGAAGATCAGCGTACATTTTCTTAACTCATGGGTGTTTCGAATAAGGAGCCCTATGAGCTTCAGTCAAGATAAGGGTACGAAGACCCTTTGTAGGAGGTACATACATACGGCTTGCATAATGAAAAACACCATCTGCATCCAAAGAGTATCCAACAAATTTACCTTCCAAAGCTCTACCCAACTCAATCTTTGACTTCACTACTTGATACCAATCATCAGAAGAAAGAGCTACAATAATCTGACTCTTCAAGTCAACCTCAAGAGCCATAGCCGACATCTCATGCCTGCGTCTACTCAATGCATCTGCTACAACATTCTCCTTGCCTTGAATATATTTCACCTCAAAGTCATATTCACACAAAAACTCCTTCCACCTTCTCTGTCTTGCATTCAGGTTCGACTGCGTGAAGATGTACTGCAGAATATGGTGATCTATATGCAACTAAATCAATGCCCAAGGAGAAAGTGTCACCACCTCACCAATGCATGAACAACTATGACAACTCCAAATCATGAGTGGGGTAATTAAGTTCATGGTCCTTAAGTTTCCATGATTCATAAGCAATCACTTGACCTTCCTGCATCAACACAGCCCCTAAACCTTCCAAAGAAGCATCCGTACAAACAAAAAAATCACCTGACAGATCTGGAACTGCTAAGATTGGAGCACTAGTCAGCTTATCCTTCAAAGTCTAGAAGACTAAGTGACATTGTTCGGACCAAAGAAACTTCTTTCCCTTCCTCTGCAAAGAGGTGATAGGATGAGCCAACCTAGAAAACCCTTGGACAAACCGTCTATAGTATCCTGCAAGTCCCATGAAGTTGTGAATTTTTGAGACATTTGTGGGTGTGAGCCAATCCACAATGGCCTGAATCTTTGCAAGATCAACTAAAATTCCCTCACCAGAAATCACATGACCCAAATACTGAACTTCAGTCTTATAGAAATCACACTTTTTAAGATTGGCAAACAACTGATTACCCCTTAAGCACTGCAACACCTATTTTAGATGTTCCTCATGTTCCTCCATGGACCTAGAATAGATCAAAATGTCATCGAGAAAAAAAAGGAAGAATCTATCCAAGTATGTGTGGAATACTCCATTCATGAAGCTCATAAAGACTGAAGGTGCATTCGTTAACCCGAACGGCATCACAGTGAACTCGTAATGTCTGTATAGAGTTCGAAGTGTTGTTTTGTGAATATCTACATCTGCAATCCTCAACTGATGATATCTCGATTTGAGATCAATCTTAGAGAACACCTTTGCCCCTTTTATCTAATCGAAGAGATCATCAATTCTGGGTAATGGATATTGGTTCTTCACTATTACCTTGTTCAACTGCCTGTAGCCAATACACAAGCGAAGAGAACCATCCTTCTTCATGAATATCACAGGTGCTCCCCAAGGAGAAACAATTTGGCGAATAAAGCCCTTGGCCAACAACTCTTCCAATTGAAGATGAAGTTCCTAAAGTTCCTGCATTGTCATCTGATATGGAGCTTGAGATATTGGCTTAGCCCCAGGTACCAGATCAATCTGGAAATCAACATCTCACTTCGGTGGCATACCAGGAATCTCCTCTGGAAACACATCAGAAAACTCCTTAAGGAGTGGGTAATCATCCAATGACAACCCCTGACTATCCTCAGATTCCAAGTCACTCAAAGATACTGCAAAGAGCTGACATCCCTGTCAGAAGTGCCTTTTGAGCTACATGGAAGAGATCATACACAATGAGATGGGTCTTTGAATACCCACAATCTCCACCTCCTTTCCAGAGTCATCAATGCACCGCACCGCTTTACAGCGATAGTTGATTATAGCACTATGAGCAGTCAACCAGTCCATGCCCAAGACAACATCATAAGAGCCGAGTGGTAGGATTCTGAGGTCCACCTTAGTTGACAAATACCCTATACTTAAAAAAAAATCCTGTACAAACTTCTCTACCACAACCTTTTACCCTGAGGCCAATTCGACATGCCAATTTATGCCCTGACTAGATGCCACCAGTCTACATCGCTCAACTACTAAAGGAGATATGAAAGAATTAGATGCACCAGAATAAAAAATTATAGAAATGCTAGAATTATTCAACACACTTGATGCCTCAACATGGTGTTCTGATGATCCGCCTGATGATTATCCACTATAGTGAAGACACGATGAGATCTCCCTGCATCACCTACTGTCAGCTCCAATGCAGTTGGCCTCTGATTAAAACCGAAAGTGTTCTTCTGAGGACACATCCTAGCAATATGCCCTTGTTGTCCACAAGAGTAACACCTAGTACCTCTGCCAAAACCTCTGCGCCCTGATGGAGCATTTGACTGCTGAAAAATCCCTCTACTCGGTGCTGACTGAAAGATAGGTGCAGGCTGTGCAAAACGTTCCTGATGAAATCGGTTCCTGCTCTGATCTCCGTGAAACTGAGAGTTGCCACCTTGCTGAGATTGAGTGTTCTTCTATCTCGACTGCTGCTGCTGATGACCCCCTTTTGAGGGTGGGTACTTGTTCTTGAAAGATCCTGCTCCCTGAGACTATCCACCATGAGTGCCATAACTAGATGTAGGTGCACTGCCAATCTATACTCCAATGTGACCACCCAAAGCCATGGCCAAATTTTCCTCTACTAACTGAGGCTTCTCCACTTCCATTTCCATCATCTTCGACTCGAAGACTCACATGCCACCACTGATGCTGGAATTTAAGCCCTGAACAAAATACTGCACCAACATGCCTTCATCGTGGCTAATCCCAGCATACTGCTTCAACTCATATAAGCGCCTCTCATACTACTCCACTAACATAGACAACTACTTGAGATCATGAAACTCGTCAGCCTTGCACTGCCTCGAATGATTTGAGAGGAAGCGAGCCTTGAACTTGTCTAAAAACAACTCCCATGTGACTATACTGAGATCAAAATGCAACTTATGTTCCTCAAGACGCCATCAAGTAGATGCGAAGCCTTACAGGTGCATAACTGTGTACCGAGCCTTGGTATTGCTACCATAAGGGTGCATAGCGAAGCAACGATCTAAGTTAATTAACCAGGTCTTAGCCTATAGACCTCCTCCAGAACCATCAAAAGTGGGAGGGTGTGCCCTCATCAGATCTCTCATATGGCATGCTATTACTGCATCCTGAACCACATCTGTATCTCTTCACCTTGGCGACCTTTCTCTCTCTCTCCACCTCATGCACCTCATCTGGCCTGGGTCCCAATCGGTTAAGAATCTCTCCAAGTATATGCTGTAATTGACCATCTAAACTAGGTTGTGCCAGGTTCTGACCACCTAATGGAATGTTGTGAAGACTCTGTTGTTCCTCGTGCTCAGAACCATGGGAACTAGGAACTGAGGGGCTTCGCCGGTTTGCTCTATGACTGTCACCACGACCTCTTGCTCGGCCACATCCTCTACATCGAGGCATAATTCTGTGCAACAAGATAAAGGTACAAAATGAGCTCAAGAGTCAAATGCAAGTTTTCCTAGTGGACTTAACTACCCAGAGACCCTAGTGTTTGTAAACCTTAGCTCTGATACCAAGTTGTAATGCCCATTGTGCAAACCACAAAGAACACACACATTGCAAATAATTTTTTTTTTAAACAATGAAATTAAACATACAAATAAACATTAACCATGAACACATAACACATTACATCACATTATCACACTTAGTTCTCTGGGGCACACGAGGTTACATCACAAACATATAAACAAAAGAAAAAGATAACAACACATCCATTAATATTATAAACCATGAATAATAATACATCCAATAACCAAGACCGAGAATATAAATACATCACATAATACAATCATAATGAATCTCTTTTAACAAAGTTACAATTGATCCTAACTATTACATCATCATTTTAATATTACATTACAAGCTCTTGATAAATAATTACCTCAAATTTCCCAAACGTGTGGGATAATATAAATACAATGAAATTTGAATTACAAAGGAACACTAGTGCAACACCAGCTGCAGAAATGCTGAGAAGATAGGATGCTGAAGGGGAACCGAATGGGTGTGGAGCACGTTCCACCCAACCATGTGAATTATGAATAACTCACCCCTCGTGCTCAGAGGTGACAAGGAAGAGAACCCGACCATGAATGTCAACCGACTCCATGAACAACATAGCACAAAAGCAAAACCAACTCAAAGTTTACAATGACATAACCATCAACGTTCACGAATCAATCATTACAAGATAAAGCTATGAAACTCATCACAACTAAACAAAGCATTATCAATTAAACAAGTAACTAAATAAAAACCATAAATCAAATTCACAAGATTCAAAAACAACATTAAGAATACAATATCCAAAGGCAACCACAAACAAAGCACAAGGGTGTCTAGTGGAGAGTGTCATCGCATAGCTCTCATGGGATCTCCTGGCCCTTCCTCCAACTAAGGCACTGACACCCATCTATGGATCTCCTAGCCCTTCCTCCTAACTGAGGTGTCGACACCATAGGGTAGCTAATGCGGAGCCGATAATCTCTCATGAATATGAGACTATGACTTTTCCGACCACGACCTTCTCAGTCTATCACTAGTCTATGATAGCCCTAATGCATAGATGAGGAATCTAATATTAATTGTCTTGTATGTTTTACTACCCATCCCCCTAAATTCTATTGTTTAGGTTTTCACTTGTTTAACTACTCTTACGTGGGTTATCCTGGGCCCTTCCTCATTCAGAGGCTCTGGCACCCATGAAGAGCCACTCTCCCTAAGACCCCTAACAAAACCAAAGTATGGAAAGGGTTGTACTATCAAGTAAAAAGAATATAATACAAACAAGACATGCGAGGAAAATCCATCTCGCGATAACATCTAAATCACAGTGACCACAATTCTAGTACAACCCTTCCAAATAATAAAGCTCAAAATCATGTAATATTCAAATCACAAAAGTACAAGAATAACCATCCAAGGAAAATAAATTATGCCTCTAGAAACGACCAAGTTTAAAATAGCTAAAATTAAACTCACAATATACAACAAGGTTCCCACATCGAAATAAAAGACAAAACAATAACAAAATAACTATAGCCCAAAAATTGTGATCACAAGACACCCTATCAATTTAACTTCACAAAGTTGCACCAGTAATTCCAATTCTTCTCAATTAAACGATTAAGTCAATTTTGTTTGTCATACAAATACTTCCAAATTTCTACATCTTAAAATATAATCCAAATATAAAAAAATTATTATTAATATTAATAAATATATATATATATATATATTAATAATATTAAAATTTTAAACAAATATATTTAAAACATATTAAAAAAAATATATAACAATAAATTTTATTTTTAAAAAATATTTAAAAAAAAAAAACTATTAATAAATATATATATATATTAATATTTAAAAAAAAACTTTAAAAAAAAAATACATTAAAGGAAATTCCATGTGGCAGAGGTCGTGACAATCGTTTCAACATCAACTATGTGAAGACTGATGGCGCCACGGTAATGCAGAAAAGCAACAGAATCAATTTAAGAACCTATAGTTTATTTTCACAACTCAACATTATTTTCACACAGCCAAATTGAAAGAATATCCATAGGATAATTTTCATAGACAATCTTTTTAAATCCCTTAGTAATTTTCACTATTCAATAAATTTCTCTTTTCTAAGGTTTCATTTTTCTTTCACCAAATAATCTAATTATTTTCCTGTTTTCTTTAAATCAGAAGACTAGAGAGGAAATAGATAAAACCTGGAGTCCTGTGCTTATTTGAGAAGCTGATGATGCCTTCTTGAATCCGGTGGCCTTTACGAAGAGCTTCTCGTTCCTACTTCGAAATCTCCTCTCAAGAGTACTGAGCTTGAATTCGAATCCAATTCTGTATTCAAAAAATTCTCTCCAACATAATACAAGCAAAAGATTGAAAAACCCCCTTTCAAGAACTCAGATGAACTAATGATAACCGAAAATTTTTAGAAGACTCAACAGTAGAGGATAGTTATTTTTGGGCAACCCTTGTCTCAATAATCCTCTCTCCCAGAAAAACTCACATAAATTTCAATTAAATAAAAGATATTGTCAATTTCTTCCAAAAGCCCACAAAAATCCAAAAATAAAAGAAATTAATTCTTTAAAAGCAAGCTTTTCAGTTAGATCTCAATTCTCATTCATTCTCACAACTTTTTCCATTCTTTTATTTACTTATTTTTCTATTTTCAATACCTTTTTGTTTTAATTCCCGTTTTTAATTCTTTATTTGCAAAGCACATTATCTAATTAATTTAAATAATTTATTCTAATAATTATCCTCAACAAGATAATTAATTAAAATAATTAAACACAATTTAATATTTAAATTATCATTTAACAAGCACATGACTTTTAAAACATTTAAATATTTAAATACAATTAATTCTAACATTAAAATAAATAATCATAACCAACATTTAAATTAAATAGATCATAACTTATAAAATACCACATTGATAAAATACGACAACTACAAAACATACAATACCATTTAAACAATACAGTCTGACATCATGGGACGGGATGACTTCATTGCCACCTCTGTTTCAACATTTAACCGTTGGGCTATTGGTGCTCGCCCTGTCCTGCCGAAGCAGGTGGAATCGAGACTCTGTACCTGCAAATCCTGCATACAAATGAGGTCGTGTACATGTGCATACATATATATAAAATATAATCAAAGCATTGCATTGTAAGAAGGAATCGCATCGTAGCAGGGCACTCATGAATGAGTGATGCTACATTTTCCTTCATCACTCCTATTCTAACAACATTATAAAATAGATAAAATAACATTTCTAAACTAACAATCATTTCATAACATAATTTATTAAATCACTGCATCATAACATAATTCTGAAAATCAACTAACATAACCAACCATAATGTCATATGAAATCATCATGTCCACTAATGAAATAACATCATCCTCAAACGTCTAACTAACCCAATCCAACAATAACAATACCATCATAGTATCTGAGTATCAAAACAAAACATAACACTATTGAGTCCAACTAGCAAACATGAGTGTTATTACACTTTATGTGTTTGATGTAAACCAGTAACAAAGTGCATACTAATTGACTCCCACTTCCAATTTGGAATAGACAAGGGTTGCAAGAGGCCTGGAGGTTTACATTGTTCTGCTTTTACCTTTTGACAAGTTAAACATTGTTGAATGTAGGTATGAATTTCCCTTTTTATTTGAGGCCAAAAGTAGTTTTTCTTGATGGAAAGATACATTTTTTGGAATCTAGGATGTCCGACTATAGGTATGTCATGAGAATCTTTCAATATTTATGATTTAAGGTAAGGTAGGCTGGGAATGCATAATCTTCCTTTGTAGTAAAGGAGACCATTGGTACTTAGCAAATAATTTTCTATTTGATCCTTTAGATGGACATTAGGGGTTTGATTTTGCAGTCCTTCATAAATTGGTTGGAAATAATCATCAATGGGTAACTTGGATTTTATGTCTTGTTCAAATTGGCTTCTCTCCAAGGTTATAGAATTAACACAATCCTTTTTGGCTGAAGGCATCTTCCACTACATTTTCTTTTCTAGGAACATATTGGATAGTGAAATCATATTTAGTCAAGAGTTCCATCCATCTTCTTTGTCTCATGATAAGGTGAGGTTGAGTGAAGATGTGTTGACGGATATTATGATCAGTTTTTAATATAAACTTATTCCCTAATAAATAATGGTGCCAAAATTTTAAAGCATGCACAATGCCTAATAACTCAAGTTCATGGATTGGATAATTTCTTTCAACTAGTAACAATTTCTAGATTCATAACATACTACTCGATTATCTTGCATTAGAAAACCACTGATACCTATACCACATGCATCAATGATCACCACAAAAGGCTTGCTAAAATTTGGAATACAAAGAATGGGTGTAGATGTTAATAGTATTTAATATATTGAAAGCTTTATCACATTTTGGGGTCCAATTATAGCTTTTTTCTTTCTTAGTTAGATCGGTCAAAGAAGCAACTATTTTGGAATAGTTTCTAACAAAATGATGATAAAACCCAGATAATCCTAGAAAACTTTTAACTTCATGAGAATCTTTTGGAATGCGCCAATCTTGAATTGCTTTAATCTTAGCATGGTCGGTTGAATACCCTTTTCAAAAAATACATGCCCTACGTAAGATACTTTTGATTTGAAAAATTTACACTTGCTAAGATTGGCATATAACTTTTTCTTTTACAAGGTTTCTAGTACCATCCTAGGATGTTCATGCTCTTCCTCATTCTTTGAGTATATTAGGATGTTTTCTAGAAAAATGATAAAAAATACAACTAGAAAAGGTCAGAAGATATCATGCATCAAGGTCATAAAGGTTGTAGGAGCATAACTGGTTAGACCAAAAGCCATCACTTCAAATTCATAATGGCCATATCGTGTACAAAATTTTCACTTGGGAATGTTAGATTCTTTGATGCATATTTGATGATATTCTAATCTTAGATCTATTTTAGAAAAAAAATTTGCACCATGTAATAGGTCAAGGAGGTCATTAATTCATGGTAAAGGGTACTTATTTTTTATGGTTAATGTATTAAGTTGTCTATAATCTATGCATAATCTCATGGTTAGATCTTTCTTTTTGAAAAATAATACTAGTGCACCCCAAGGAAAGACAGTTGGTCTTATATTACCTTCCTTAAGTAATTGTGTCAATTTTATTTTTAGTTTGGTTAATTTAGGGATTGATTGACAATATGGGGCTTTGGAAACAGGTTTTTCCCTAGGAACTAGTTAAATTGCATGTTCTACAGATCATTTAGGGCGTAAATTATTTAATTCCTTAAGAAATACATCTTTGAATTCTTGTACCATAGGTTTAATATTAATGTGTATTTTAAATTTATCTCCTATTTGAAACATCATTGCATAAATTTTTTTACATTTTTTTCCTGCACTACGCTTGACTTGCATGACAAATAGTTTTAATGTGAAGAGGTCTTTTCTCCCCCTATAAAATGCGATATGTCCCCATCTTAGGATAACTTGTTTATTTTCACAACCTAGGAAAGCATTTTTTTTCTGGCCAACTCATTCCTAGTATAGCATCATATGTACCAAGATTCAATATGTGAAATTGATCATGTGTTTCAATGATCTGATTTAGGATCTAGACTAATTGCATTTGAATGCTTAATGTTTACAATCTTTAAAATCTAAATTACTTAAGTGAAACACCAACATAATTAAATTAATGGAAATAACAAAGTGATTCAAAACAAGAGAGAAGAGAGAATTTATAACAGAGTTGATAACGAAGTTCGCCAATATGGCTACGTCTTCGGGTCCCTCTCCAAAGAGTGACCAATCCTTGATTATGCTCCAAAATGATTACAAGGAATCAATATAATACAATGTCGAGTCTTCAAGAGTTTCAAAATCTTCCTCTTTCAAGTGCAGCAGAGTAACACTCATTCAATGCACAAATTTAGACACTTAGACTCTCCATACAAAATTCTCTCCACAATTCAGAATTATCTCATAAAAAATCACCACTTGCTTATCCCAAGTCTTGAATTCCCCCCTTTTTATACATAGTTTTCCCATATGGGGTTAAAACACCATATTTAATAAAATAACCCCCTTACAACAAATTTCCCTTATTTTTACAAATAAAACAATAATCTCAACCATTACCCCCTTAAAAAACAAATTCTTTCATTCGGGTTCCATATTGTTTATTTATTTTTGTCTTTTCTCGTAGGAAAGCCATTTAGAGGTTGATTAGTTTTAATATTAGTTTTAACAACTATAATAAAACCAAACTATCTCTCATATATTCTTGGCCCTCATAATTTCGGGCTATAAAAATCATAAGGGATTAAATTTGTTTTAAGTTTGGAGGTTAACGTTAATTTTAGTTTTAAAATATCTTTTATGATATTTCAAGCCCTTAAAAATCTCCCTTAAAATCTTTTAAAATCCTCTAAAAATCTTTTAATATCCTTAAAAATATCTAAGACCCCTTAAAAATCTCGTAGTATGGGATTTTAAAACTTAAAAGATTTAATAATTTAAATTTAAGGGAATTTAGCTTTTAAATTATATTTTAAATAGTCATGTCCTCATTTTTGCCTGGTCATCTTTCTTGCCATGTCATCATTCCTGCCACATCATCATGGTCAACCCTCAACTTTGACCAACCATAACTTTCACATATGGACTTGCATTTGGTCCCTTCAAAATGCGTTAGAAAGCTCTTGACAAAATATTTGACATGGTGATGAAATATGGAGCATGTGTATCACTTCAATTTTTGATGACAAGTATCCACCTAGATCATTCAAAGTTATCTAGTTTAAATTTTAGATTTTCAATAATTGCGCTAGTTTGTCTCACTACTCTACCATCTACCATTTCAACAACAAAAGGTTCTATTGGTTTAGATACAATCTTTAGTTGCGCTACAACCCTAGGAGAAATAAATTTATGACTTCTTGAATCAACAAGAAAAACAATGGGATGACCATTTATAGAACCCTTAATTTCAATTAGAGAAGGTCGGTGGTGTACAATACCTGTGTCTACTATAGCGTATATCTTAATGTTTGTGGGCATAGAATCTTTGCCATGTTGATTTGAGTATTGTTGTGGGTTACATGTACGATCATATTTACGATGGTTTCAACCACATTTATGACAATGAGGATGCATGTGAGGGAAATACCATTGTATACGATGTTCACCAAAAGTCCAACATTGGATATCGTATGGCATAGTCTTATTTTTGTTTGAATGAAATTTTTTGGTGGATTGGCATTGAGCTAGGGCTTGGTTTGAAAAGTGTCTTCCTTGCTTGGAAGTCTTCTTATATGATTCCTCCCTATGCCTTTTCTGATTTTCCCTCTTTTGTCTTATGATTTGATGATAAGTTTCAAAAATTTCAGCAATTTGTGTGGCTTCATCTACTGAAGTTGGCTTACCACACCATACTGGATCTTTCTATTCCTCTTTCAAACCATTTATGAATCTAATAACATGGTCATGCCCTTCAATGAATGGAACAAACCTATTAATTCTTTCAATTTTTTTTTTGTATTCATTCACGGATTGAAGTCTTTGTTTTAGTTGGAAAAATTCATTCTTCTTTCCTTGTAGGAAGTAATTGGAAAGGTATTTCTGTTCAAATAATCATTTAAACTATGACCATCTTGTTTTCTTGGACCATATTTTTGAAGATTGGATTATGTCTTGCCACCAATTTAGCACACTACTTTTTAACTAATTGGCAACAATCCTAGTCCTAGCATAACTACTTGTGTTTTGCAAATCAAAAAATCTCTCTAGATTGGTTAACCATTGCTTTGCTTCCTCACCTGTACTAGTATCACCATTATATTTGAGAAGCTTGATCTTATGAGAAAAATTATCTAATTCTCGTTTTGTTTGTTTACTCAACATACTCTTTGAAGATTCAAATTCAGAAGTGTCAAAATTGCTTGATTTGGAAGTCTCACCTTCTTTCGAGGATTCTTTTCATCATTTACTTTTTGATATATGTTTCTATTTTCTTTGGATTCGATGTTGAGTTGACTAAGAACTATTCTTTCTTTTCGAGCTTTCTATTTCATGTTGTTCATTTTGTTTCATGGATTCCTTTTTAAAAGTTGTTGGACTTGGGAAACTAATTTGGTGACTTCTTGCATTAAGGCTTGGTTGGTTTTCTCTATAGCCTCATAAACCTTTTGGTTGTCCTTCGATGATATTGTGATAGGTCAATCTATATATGTAAAAAAATTGGAGTCAATATTGATTGTTTAAGAAGTTATCCTTAAAACAGGTTTAAATAACCTTATCAATTTAATGTACTATGACATTTTTCATTTGAAGTTGGCCAATGTATTATAACATTCTATTATTGATATCACTATGAATGACAACTTAATTTGATGAATGGATTATGTTAATAATAATATTCCAGTATTGATTGTTTTAATAGTTAAATGCTTTTGTGAAGCAATGAAACAAGATTCTCAGTCAGTTCAGCAAACCATAGCATCCTAAAGCATGCATAGGATGAGAAGCAGGCAACAACTCTCATGTGGCAAATATAGGACTACAAAGAGAACTTCAGCCTCATATGAAATGAGCAAATAAAATTTTAAACAAATTTCAGCTTGGCTAATGCGTTAGGAAGAAGTGAAGTTTGAGAGAATAAACTTTTAAAGCAGAAATCTTTTGAAACTCACATAATTTGGATGACTATCCAGAAACTATATTGTGTTCCCAAGTGAAATCCTTGAAAGTGTTCTTATATCGAATAAATATATTGACTGTTCTTCTTTAAGTAGAAATAAAGAAGAAATTTTAACTAACGTGAATGCTCCGTCACTATTCTACACAATGTTGTTTTTACTATTCTTTAAAAGACCCACAATTATTTCAAAGAATTTTGTTTTTAGAGATATCTGTAATCATCAAGAATGCGTAATTTCCTTGCTTTTGTTCTTTTCACGGTAAAAGAAAAGTAAATCTACACTTATGAGGGCTGCTTAGATTTTTAAGATTAATTCAAGATTTTCACAGCCAGTTGCAATTGAAGATTTTATGAAAATATTTTATCGGCTGATTTGAATCTTAATTATTTTCAAGATAAAATGTAAGGTATGAGAATTTAAAATTCACGACTCATAAAACTAATAGGATTTGTGAATTAATGAATGCGAGGTAAAAATTTTAACTCTTAAGTAAGAGAAAAATGTTTTATGCAACCCTAAATTGATTTACTTAAATGAGTTACTCAACATAATAATTAATTGAAGTAAAAATTTAAGGGTAGCTTCTTTTTCTATATCTATTTTGCAAAAAAACAAATGCAATTAGATTTTAATCTATTATGATGTTTTTAATTTAATATTTCTATTGTGCAAAAGAAAATGCAATTAAATTTAAACTATTATAATACTTTTTTTTTTTTTAGTTTTATATATCTTTTCCCAAAAATAAATGTAGTCAATAAATGGATCAGGAAGGTTTTGATACCAATTGAAACCTAACTATTTCCAAAGCAGTAAAATAAATGTAATCTAGTTACTTTGAGCAGTGAAAAATGAAATAAATGTAACAATTTATTTAATTAGAAAGAGATATATTAATTGAAATGTTTATGAATAAAAGAAACATCAATAATTAAACATTTGAGCAATAATGTATAGAACAACATAAGGAAATATTTAATATTCACAATAGATAATAAACTAACACATAGAATAATTAAATCATGCTGCAATGAAAATGATACATATCTTTAATACTCTTGGGAAACAACAATTCCACACATAGAGATGGAGTTATAGGTCCGTGGATTTTCCTGACACCAACACCCCCAGAGGAACTAGTTCTTGTAACTTGTCTTTACGACATAAATACAACCCTTGCTAAGACACTCCCAAGTGTATGTTATACCCCTAGTTGGACACACCCTGTGTGCCCCTTCTGCAAATGTTTAAATGGCAGCCAACCAAGATGTAAACCTTCACTCTCACGTGCCTTCTGAATTCGGGGTTCCTTTTTCTTCACTTTCCTATTTTTTTTTTTCTCCAAATGTTTAAATGCCAGCTAACCAAGACATAAACCTTCACTCTCATGTGCCTTCCAAATTCGGGGTTCCTTTTTTTTCGCTTTCCTAATTTTTCTCTCTCTCTCTCTCTGTCCATGTTTCAACTAATTTATAGGATTATAAAATATTCCAAAGGGTGGTTACAAAAGCCACACCCTTTCACAACAATAATCTTTGCTAATTAATTTACATTATTTTATTGCAATGTATTTTTATCTTTACGTGGAATAAGTCCCATATCAAACTAATCATACACTTATAACTAACTATTATTTGATAACTCGTAAGATAATTAGAAAAAATAACATCAAAAATTAGAACACTAACTATGTTACCAAATATCAAAATGTTAATGTGGATAACATAAATGAATAAATACCTTTGGCTTGAAGGGGACTCTAAAAATATTATTGATTTTCTTTTAGGTAGGTCCCCTCCCTCGTGGACAATAAAGTCTTGGATTGATGATGCTATTTTGATCTTAGCTAAGTTTGATAATATAAAGATTTCACATGCCTATAGAGAGGCCAATGTTGTGGCGTAATTTTTTGCGAATGAAGGGGTTAAAAACAAAGGACAGTGCACTTGGCTAAACAATAGTGGTTTAGATGCTAATGTCTAAGCCTTATTTAACTATGATGTGTCACATGGGAAAGTAGTGTGCCATCTCATTAATGATGATAGAATGGGGTAATTACATCACAATCATCAGATTGCATGGGACTGAGCTTAATCGCTTAACCTGTAAGTTTTCCTGGTTTGTTTTGTGAGCTCATAGATTTGGCAGGACCATTTGAAGACAAGTTCTCCTCTCTGTCTGCCCCACTATGCTTGCTAAAACGAGTGGAGACAGAAAAAGAGTTGAGCCAGACAGCTATGAGATGCACACTAGAAACACTAAAGCATGGAACAAAGTAAAAAGTGGGGGCTTACTACCTTTTTTGGAAAAACTCCATGGGTCTAATCAGGAAGCTATAGAACATTTTGAGAGGAATTGGGAAAATGGGGGATTAACCCTTTTTGGTAGGAAAGCTAAGCTCGACGAAAACCTCATAGCTAAAGTGACTGGCATGTCTACTGAGGGACACAAATTTTTCCAGGATAGGGATTTCTCTTTCCGAAGAAAGACAAGGAAAGGCTAAAACTAGTAAAAGTTTCTAACAGTTACTTTGAAGCCGACACCATTAAAGATCTCTAGAGAAAAGTTCTTAGTGTTATCATGGAGTATATCACCTTGGATGGTCGTTTCACCAGGGTCTACGACTATCACTTTTTCTTGCTCGACCATTTTTGTTATAAGGTCAAGGTTTCTCTTCCCTTCTATCTTCTCCGTTCCTTAAGAAAGAGTCTGGAAGACCATAAGAAAAACCAAAAAAGATATCCTATTTTGCATATTGGTTTGATTAGGTTAATTGTTGAACATTTTCAAAATATGCCTACCCCTTCTAATTTGGATGCCCCCCTTGAGTCCGAGGAGGATGATACTGAACCTAGCTGTTCGGGGAATTTTCTCAACTTGAGCCCGATTAGGATGGTCCTGAGCTTACCCTCTATCCAAATTGGTAAGAAAATCCATAATCCCCAATCTATTAAAGCCTACACTGTGTCTAAGCCTGTAAGTTCTACTCTTAATACCAAAGGTACTCAAAATAATCTACCAGTTAAAAACCTTGTTTCGTATTCTGAAGACTCTCCTGATTCTGAGGATTTTGGTGCTAACATTAAATCTCCTTTGTTGTCCTGTTGTTAGACAAAGATGTTAGAAATGGATCCCCTGGAGCCCCCAACCCTGCTAAAAGTTTCTTTAATCTTGATAGGGAACCCTCTATTGATTTCATGGGTACAAATAGGAATAATTCTATGGAACAATTTAGAATTTCAAAATGGGTCTTTCATGAAATTAATGAGCTGAAAATAAAAAACTGGGCCCATCAAAGTAAATTGGAAGAAATAGGAGCTAAGCTCATTGTGTTATGCAAGAAGGAGGCAGAGCATAAAGATTACAGTGCTAGTAAAGAAATCTAGGACAACGCAGGCAAGGAGAGAAGGATTGAAGTTGATCTAGAATAAATGAAAAACACTGTTAAGATAATAGGTAAACAGAACAATAGAATGGCAAGACATAATGCCATCATTATCAATGCTATGATTGAAAAATTGGAGAAAGCTCAACAGGGGTCCTTGGTGGTTGATTTGGAAGAGGTAAAAGAGATAAAATGGGAAGAGGATATTGGTATTTCAAAGAGAACCAGGGCAAATCTAGAAAGGAAGGCACCTTCCACGCCGCAGATAATTCAAACTTTCAAGAAGGGTGTTCAGGACATGTAGGACCTGGAGGCAAAGACTGCATCTATTCTGAAGACTCTAGGTTAGTTGCGGCTGGTCTTTTTGCTTGCGGTTAGGTTGGTTTTTTGATTGACCTTCCTAGTCTTTTGTGGTTGGCTTCTGCTTTTTCTAATTTTTTTCATTTTGTGCAGCCTGTTTTCTCTATTGGAATTTTTTGTCCTCTCTCTTTTGATGTAAACTTGGTGGTTTCGGGTCCCTATAAAACCTGTTTTTCCCTTTATCAAAAACATAAAGGAATAAATGATCTTTATTCTAAGCTTTTGACAAATAATGTTTAGCATCAAGTTTTTGACCATAATTAGGACTGATTCTACCTTGTACTACATTGTTTCCTTCTTTCACAATTGCAATGACATAGTTGTCCTTTATAGGTGTGAAAAGCTAACCTAACAACCCTTAAAAGCATTTTCTCAAATGCCTAGGTTTTCACCTCTTACATAATGCATTGAATTTGTATAGTGGCCCATGAGACTAAACCGCTTGCAGTTATTTTTTCAAACAACTGACATACCTATACCATGTTCCAAAGCTCTTGTTTTGGCATAAACTAAGACCATGTTAAACAAAGTAAATCAATCGAGTGGGGCACTTGTTCATTGTATGTGGTGAAACATTGCCAATGCATCCTGAGGATTTTCGAATCATAAAAGTGATGAGAGTGCAAGACCTTATAACCCTACTTCAATAAAATAAATCAAAATCCATGCAAACAGATGTTAAAGACGGTACTCTAGTATACAAGTTTCAGTAATGGACATCCCTTTGTATTTCCAAACAGCACTCACAAAATACATGTTCCCCAATACACTTTGAGAGAAATTTAGAAAATCCAAGAGGTAAATACAATGAACTATTTGATGGGATGTCTCAAAAATGTGGTCTCATGGAATGCCATAATTTCAAGATATAAGCAAAATGGATTTTTAAAAATGCTTTTCAAACATACAAACAAATGCAATTAGCAGTTGTAAATCCCCACCATGTCATTGGCCTGAGGCCTGAGGATGAAATCAATCAAGGGTTTTAGGGGGGAACAAACAAGAATGATATAAAGAGAGTGCATACAAGAGATGATCATGGCACAAATGTAATTTTTTTCCCACGCTTTCAACAAGTTTTAATGGACTAATAACAAGATTTTAAGCCAAACCAACTTAAAGGGGCAACTTTGATCAGTTGTTGGTCTGTCATAGCATACCTCTGTCTGATTATATTATATCAAATTTATATGTAAAGAAGGTGTGCTACAAATATTGGCAATACACAGGTAAACTAGCTTGCAGAAATAGAAACTGGCGCTTTTATAATCATGAGCAATGAAAGCTCACATGTATCTTGCATGTGATAGAAGTAGGTCTCATGTTGGCGTAGCTTGGGCTCCAATCACAAACTAACGATATGTTAATTGAAATTCCATTATTGCATCAAAGCAATATGCAACTCAACAATGAAGCAGAATATGCTACCTAATTAATGCAACTGCGTTATGGCTACACAAAATGATTTATTACAAAATGCAGTGAAAGAGCCAGCAAATGTGAACAATTTCCCTTAACGAATTCTGATATTAATGCAGTTTCAACTATAATCTCCCTTCTATTATAAGTTGACGAATCTCCATACCCTTTTCTAAATCTACCATTCTGGTACAGGCAGGGAGGATGTTGTTAAAGGTTGTGGATTTTGGCTTTACACCTGCCAATTACATTTACTGAAGTTTCTAAAGCCTTTTGAATATACCCAAATTTGAAATATCCTACAATGATTGCAGTCCATGAGAGCAGGTTTCTTTGAGTCAACAATTGGCATAGACCAGAAGATATGACAACCCCTTGACAGGCATACAAGATTGATACCAACAATGTTGTATCAAATCTTGCAGGAGAAACAACTGCTGCTATGGTTGTCGCCTCTATAATTCTAAAGGACTCCAATTCTGTTTATTCTAATGAGCTTCTCAATCATGCCAAACAGATTTGTGTGAATTCAAACAAATGCAAATTCTTTGCATTGATTAAATTAAAATTATGCCATTTCGTGCTGCAAACATTTAAATTTTTTTTTTTTGACAATCTTGCAGCTCTTTGACACCCCTGACAAATACAGGGGAAAGTACAACAGTAGCAAAGACATTATTAGGAAGAGACATTATTTTGAGGAGCAGCAATTTACATGCATAAAATGTTGGAAAGCACAAACGGAGCACACAAATGTTTGACAGAATGCCCTACAGTTAATTCAAGGACTGTTCAAGTGTAAAAGGATTTAGAAACTTTTAACCAAATGCAATTGGCAGGTGTAAATCCAGACTCCGCGATCATTGTGTTGTCTATGCCCCTGGCCTATCAAACTCCTTTCGGATGATTCAATGAGTGCTTCAACCAGCTAACTAGTTGAGATGATGCTACTATATTTTCCTTTACCTCTACTGGATCCACACGAACATGAATGGCCAACATGAACAAGAGCTAGGTTTCAATCAAGAATTAAAAGCTCCACTATTGTTGGGTCTAAAGGTGCTATGCCAGCATATCTAACCCATGGGAAGAAACTGACGCGTGCCCACACCTTATTTCAACAAATAGTCACCATGCAAAACACACACCTTCATAGAATCAGCAAGAAAGAAGTTTATAAAACATGCTTCATATTTTCCTCACACTCTTTCTATTGGGCAATCTTTCAAAAATATTTTGAAGGAAAATGAAAACCCCAGCAATATAGCCACTGTACAATCACAAGTCAAATAAATCTCAATGTTTAAAGTAGTGAAAAAATTGAAAATATCAAACTTTGACTTAAAGTTAATATTTTCCCTCATGCATGGTTATCAAGGCAGATTTAATAGACGAGATGTTGAGATGAAAACAATAGTCCCCACCTATAAATAGGCAGGGATTAATAAAATAAAATAGCACTGTATATTTACTTACAGTGTCTTTATTGGATTGAATATAAATGAAAGCATATTTGACAAAAATATGGATTTCAATGGCGACCTTTCAATGAATCCCATATTGGTATTAGATAGCAAAATAGTGTTAACTGAAATATCTTATTCAAAATTCTCTAAGCTGGAGTAGAAAAAATTATCCTTGCTTCTTAATTGAATTTCAATCAGTAAAGAATTGTTCAAAAGAAGTTGTCATGATTCATCCAGTGACAAGATCTAGTCTTCCCTTGGCAAGGGTCAAAATTTAATATGATGAAAGGTTCAATTACGAAGCTAAAACAGATTACTACTTCCAACCAATAGACTCAAACATCAACTCACAATATTCAAGGGTTTAGCAGACCTCCCTAAAAATGATATCATACATTGATGAAATTGAAGACATCGACAACAATTAGATAATTTTATATTAGGTGTGGTTCTTTTCCTTGGTGACTACAATTCATAACCATCAAGATTATTTCTTCCAAATGACATTTTTATTTTGGGTTTGATCGATCAAAACATAACAAGCTTAATCTTTGAAAGATAAAACTGATTTTAGGAGAGATAAGGCCAGGTTGTGGACTTGACATATGACCAAAGATATTCACTTGATTTGATAACAGAGTCACATACCTTTTGGTGACTGCACTCAAGTCTATAGTATCCCACTTATAAATGACCAAATACATAAATGGCCAAACTTATAACTAATTGGAAATAAGCAATATAAAAAGAATAGAAACATTTAATATTAAACTTGAAATATATATTAATGTACTAATTGAATAAATTAATAAAGCTCCTTATCAATTCCATTCATATATACAATTTCAATCAATCATTATAAGGTAACTCCTAATAATTCATAGTTGACATATTAAAACATTAGAGAAAAATCATTGTTATTTAACTCTCAATTATTGTCATTTTACCATTAACTACCTTCTAATTTTTATAAATAATAATGATAAATAATAAGGCAAAATAATACCTTCAGCAAAAATGTTGCCAATTCATTCTTTGAAAAATCTCTAACCACATTTAGGTCCTAACCTTCAAAGTCATGGGGTCTAGATAATCATACAACATGATCCAATTAGTATGTGAATCTATACTATCTTTTGTCAATAAGGTAGCTTCTAGATGTATCTCCTAATTTTCCTTTTACAAATTAGTCAACCATTTAAAACCAATCAACTAAGTTTTACTAAAACAATGCATATATCCATAGTCTATGATTCACAAATGTTATTATGGAATGAGGTTCATTACAATTAGGAAGTGGAAAGGTCACCAGAGCATTCATAAACAAAAGAATTGGATAGGCTATAGGTTAGGCACCCATGTGAGAGTCTTGAATTTCCAATTAATATTTATTATGTCTTTTGGTTGTCCATGAAGAGGGGTGTGGGTTTTTGTAGGTGTTTTTGTGCCTCCTTTTTTGGTTTACCATTCATGGTTTTACCTCCCACAATTTCTATATATTAGAACCATAGCATTGTAGTTCATATTGAGTTCTTGGAGGTAACAGGGTGTTGTTGAGTTGATTTGAGACTAGTAGTGAAGTTTATTATTGTGTACTCTCATTGAAAGATTAATAATATACTTGTCCTCTTTTCTCGAAAGGGTTTCTCCACATAAATCTAGAGTCACATTTTTTTTTCTGATTTTTATATTGTGATGTATGTTGCAATCACATGTTTATTTCTGATTTCATAATCTAGTTTTTAAATCTAAATTCACTTACATACATTCATATTGTAGCTTTCTTCACCTTTTTTTCAACATCAACTCCTTTCAAAAAATCTTTGACACTTGACTCACAAAAACTAGTTGATGGGGATATTAAAACAACATCTATAGCCCTTTCTACAAGCGGGACACCTTGTACTACCCTAGCCATCTTTTTGGGTGAGATTTCCTTTTTGCCCCCTACAATATAGATTGTGAGGAGGATGACTTGTTGGATATAATCGATTAGAGAAATACATTTTAGGTCTTTAGATTAAAGTTTTCTTATTTTTTTGTGAACATCCCCCATACTTGTTTTTATATGTTTCTAGTCTCTCTTGGAGGACCCAAGTTACCCTTATTGGTACTTGAATATAGGGAAGATAATATGTCGTACACTTCTTCTATTTGTATCATCATTCTTTTCTTTGTTGTGACTTGATTTTTGACATTCCAGGATGATGCAAAGCATTGGGAGCATTTAGTCCTTCCATGTTGACTTGAATTTTTATTTTTGTTTTGTCTTCACATGTCTACCTTCTTCACAATTTTAAACATTTGGGGACATGGTGACGATTCATACATAGTGATATACAAGTGTTGTCAATATGATCATACTAACCCTGAATATTTAGATCCCCTTGTCTCTCTCTCTCTCTCATGTCTTTCTAATGACGGGACCTCAAAAAAATTGTGTTCTTTTACACAATGCAAGGAAGGGCAAAGACTATCACATTCATATAAAAATTATCTTATCTCATGTATCTTTTTGAAACATGTTTGCATTTGGTTATCTTATCTATTATATAGCATGGGGAAAGCCCACTAGACTTTGTCTTTATAATTTCCCATGTCTCTTTTCTATGGTTGTTCTACAACATTGTTTGTAGCAGTCACAAGCCGATTGGATTATCATATGGTCCCTAGCATAACACAACTTGCTACCCATACATATTTGTGTCTATGTGTAATAGTATTTTATGTCTAGATTTTATATTTTCACCTAACATGTTTGTTTATAGCTAGCTTGTTTGTGGTGATACAACTTAATCATTCTATGCAAGATTGACTTGGGTCTCTTCCTTAAGGGAAAATCTATATGGATAGAAGACTTTACTTCCCTTTTGCATCTTGGGCAAAAATCTCTCACCATTTTTATTTTAGTTCGCATTTCCTCTTGAACGCATATGCTTACTAAAGTGGAGAAAAATATAATGTTGTAATTGCATCCTATAAAATTTCACATTCCATATGCCTTCCTCTTTAGACAAACTAAGATAATTATTCTCTCCCTCAATTTAAAACCATTTCTCAGCATCTAGCATGGCCCATTCCTTGACCATGAAGTCTAATTTTTCCATAGACAAATTTGTGTTTTGAATAAATCTACAGGCCATGCTTATGTCCCACAAGTTTGTGACTAAGTTGGTCATTGAGATGTTACACCTACCACATTTTATTAGTGTAATGCTTTTTCCAGCCTAGAACCACACCAAGAATTAGTCGGGCTAGATGTTTGAAAAAAAAATTCCCTCTTTTGCAAAGTATTGATTCATTTTTTATTCTTCATGCATCAAATTCTTCATTCTTTCTCTCATGCTCTCTTGAAATGCACATACAACTCTTTCTTCTAAATTCTACAAGATTTTCTTAAGCAAGTACTAGCTTTCTCCATCTTTCTACACACACATCTTGTAAGGAGTTGTCCTACTACTTTTAGAGTAAGATCCATTGCTGCAACATGAGCTCTTCTTACAAGGAAGTCATTGTCATCTTAGAGGTTTCTTGTTTATCCTTTGCTGCACTAGCAAACTTTGCCTTTAGTGCTTGTATGGGGTGACTCTTCAAGAACCTTTCTTGAGCATTTTATCATTGTCCTTGATTAGCATATGGCTTTCTTTATTCTTTCACATCTATATTTTTCATAATCTTGTCTAATGTTGTTTGTGAAGGTGGAAACACAAATATGAGGGTTTAACTATGTCAAACTCCTAAACAACCACCCCAACATTTATCTTTGGTATTATGTGTGTAGGTACAGGTGGAAGAACTTTTTGAAGCAATCTTGAACTCCATCAAACATGCTTCTAGTGATATATCAACCTCTCCTCATTTTTGTCTCATTTCCATTTAAAACCTTTACTTTTAGTACCTTTAATTTTGTACATTTATATTCTACATCTCCTTTCACATCTATTTAAACCTATGCACAATACTTTTTTTCTTTGGCGATAACCTTGTTTTCTGTATGTACGAGACACCAACGTGGCATGTTGTTGTCTGATAGTTGCATTTTTATCTTGGACAAAGAGCTTGTTGAGTTGTCCAAAAGGCCTTTGTGTCCTTCCCTCAAGATTTTTTAATGTCTAAAAGGTCTAGATAATTTATGTACTTTGTTAAAATTCACATTACTCCATTTTTAGTTCACTTGAGTTGTATCAACTAAGGTAGGGAGAGAGAGTTTACTGCTTGATAAATTTTCATCTTGAGGGTAGTAAATCCTCCCTCTACACTAATACATGTGAAAAGGAAAAAAAAACAAATACAAAAAATCTTAAAATCAGCCACACGAACAATCATCGTTCATTTATTAGCACATTCGAGTGCTTAAGTCATAGTGAAAAACAAGGGGAGAATAATCATGGTGTAAATATGGCATTCTAACTACCACATCAAATGCAATGTTCACTCTCATCTTCAAACAAAAGTTACATTGTGGTTCATCCATGTGCAAGTGTCGCTCTAGGCTACCCCTTGACATTAATTCTAGTTCTAAAGACTTGAAATCTATAGTGGAGGAAAATAATAAGACTTTGAAAAGATTATGGTACTATGCATTCCTTGACAAAATTCATCAGTGAATTTTGAGGGTCCTGATCAAATAAATTAAGATCCCTTTGCAAAATTACCCAAAACTACCCTTGCTAGTAGATCCTTGGGTTGTTGTCTCAAATTATTGGCTAGAAATTTGAATGAAGTCTTGCCCCAACATACCATTTTTCATTGGTGTCATTTTAATTCTTGTGTATCTAGAAAATGTCAAATACGACCAAAATAAAACATAATGCAATGAATGTGCCAATTGAAGTAACGTGTTCAACACATTATGATTTTGGAAAAAATATTGTACAATTTGGTAAACTCAACTAGCCTAAGACTACACATAATCTTGAATTTCCCAAAAATAATGTTGCTCTTAGGTTTTTGAAAGCTCTTTGATTTTGGATTGATACATTCAAGTAGTTGTAAGAAAAATGTATATTTTGAAGTATAGTGAAATTTGTAATATAGTATGGCATTGGGTCAAAGTAGGATTAAGGACCAAATAGATATAATATATTCATAAAAATTATATTTGCTAGTGACATAAATAAATAGATAAAAATATATTATATCTTTCTCAATTCACAATTCCAAATATGAATTTATAAAGATGTTTATTTTCAATCATTTGGATAAATTATCAAATATCTATAGAACAACTATCTAAAAACACTGAACAACGCTGAAAAATTAACCAACACTTACTATTACTACATTGTAAACATAGAACATTTTGGATCATAACATCTAACAAACTCCCTTGAGAAAAATGGGAAACAAACATTAACAACCCACATTATACTAACACTTTGTATTGTATGAAAATAACAAACCCCATTATCCAATTGATGATGTTTCCCATGGAAACATTTGGGGCAATCCAAATGATAAAGATCCTCCTCCATATGGTTTTTCTTTAGTTGTTTAGACATTGTTGGGGTGGGTCCTTTTAGTGTTCTTTCATCTTTGTTTTGGACATGGTTCAATTAGTCATTATGGGTGTGCCTCACTACCACCCTCCCTTTCTTTTGTGAACATTGTACTATCTTTTTATCAATAAAGTTACATAGGAAATATTAAAAAAAAATGACCATTTTAGACAAAAGTTTATATAACATGTAATTCTGACCAACACTAAAATAAAACAAAAATGTATAAATGCCCTTTGCTTTAATTTTCTTTTTTTTTCTCCTCAAAATTCAAGTAGTTTAATTTTCTTGGTACATTAATCTAATCTTTATAAAAAAAACATCACCCAACACATTGTGAAATTAACATGATGAACTCATAAAAATGATACATAAAAAAACAATAGACTTTTGAAAGCTATTTAAAATAAAATCATACATATAAATATAATTTCAATGATTTTATAAATAACAATATTTTTTATGTTCAATAAAAATATTATACATTTTTTAATATTAAACACAATAACATTTTAAACAAATCAATCTTACATTTTAATAATAAATTGTAATAAAAAATTTAATAATTTTTATTACATATTTAAAAAACTAATAATAATTTTTTATAATTTATACTTAAAATAATTTGATAAGTTAATTTATAAAAAAATCAAAAGATTTATGACAGAGAACAAATAAAAGCATTGGTGACATAATTTATTTTAAAAAAGAGTGAAAGAGCTTAGTACACTGTGTTTAATAACAGTTTAAATAGACAACGTTGTTAAAGGAAATCAGTTGAAGTGTTCCAAAACAAAAAAAAATTATCTACTTTCTAACACAACTTTAGTTTTAAGATCTTAAAAAATAGAGTCTATTTAACTTCAGTTTTCATGTGTGTGGAAAAATCTATTTGCTGGTACTTAACTGCTCTCACTTTCGTCTGTGCTGCTATTTGGATGGCCCATTCCATTTCCAGCACTCAACAGATTCTGGACTGATGATTGCTCTCCTAAGTTGCCAAATGCCCTGCCTTACACCATCTTTTCGAGCATACCTTCCATCTCTCTCATTGTTGGCCTATCCCCTGGATTTTCCCTTGCGCATTGCAGTCCTAATCCAATAAAACTAACCAGGCAACTGCCATGATCAGAGGATTCTAATTCTTCACCAGTGGTTTCAGGCGTAGCACCACTGGATCCGCCTACAGTTAGTTGATAAACCAGTAGTTCTCTATCCACCACTCTCTCCACTGCCTCAGGGAATGCTCCTCCCACCCATCTGGGCAAAGTGTTATCTCCGGAGAACATACCATCAGTAGGCCTCTTTCTAGTCACCATTTCAAGGATGAGCATCCCGAAGCTGTAAACATCTCCCTTGGTACTCACTTGTCCTCCCAATCCATATTCTTATAACAACAAAAAATGATTTCATTGTTGAGAAAAAAACTAATATACGGGGGATAAAAAACCAAGACAAACACAGAAATTGGAAAAATATTGGACTTGTGTGTTTACCTGGAGCAAGGTAGCCTACTGTTCCCTTCAGTCTGGATGTGCTGCTACTTGCAGTAACAGGGGACGTCAATAGACGGGAAATTCCAAAATCAGCCACATGGGCTGTCATGGTTTCGTCCATTAACACATTCGAGGGCTTCAAGTCGCAGTGAACTACAGGGGGAGAACAATCGTGGTGTAAATATGCCATCCCGTATGCAACATCAAATGCTATGTTCACTCTCATCTTCAAACTCAAGTTACACTGCATTTCATCCGTGTGGAGGTGGTGTTCTAGGCTCCCCTGTGACATAAATTCCAGTACAAGAGCCCTGAAATCTCCAGCGGAGGAAGAGGACAAGACTTTGACAAGATTGCGGTGCCTAATTTTTTTCAGTACCTTGCATTCCCTGACGAAATGCTTGTATGTTTAATATGCTTTATGTTTACATAGATGCTTAGTTGTGATGACATTGCTATATATGCTTATTGTAGTTTAATTGATATATTATCTCGTCAGTTGATGTGACATTGTATTGGTGAAGAGAACAGTATTGCATCGCTCGCTTGCGAGTGCCCTGTGATTTCCACGATTCTTTCTTCACAATGTGTATGAATTATTATCTATATACATGTACAACTTTTGCTTTTGTTGTAGGTTTGTAGGTACAGGACAATGGCTTCACTTGGTTTCACAGGTCTGAGTGTTTCTACTACTCAATAGTAATGATTGGGAGATAGTAACGGGCTACCTAGTCAAACCTTTACCCTAGCGTGCAATGTGTCGTTAGTCCATATGTTGGTCATGTTCCTTATCCATGTTGGTCTTGGTATTTTATTTATTGTGCAAGTTTAAATGGTAAGGATTAAATTATATGTTGATATTAAGTATTTAATTAATATGAAGATTTTATTATAAATTAATTAATTTAATTTAAGTTATAATATTAAGTAATTTTAATTATTAAATTAATTGGGAAGTAAAATAAATAAGTTATTTAAGTGTAAATTAGATTAAATAAATTGTTTTTTATTTTAAATGCATATTTGGGAAAAGATCTTAGAAATATCTTGGTTTTGTTAAAGAAGAGATATTTGTTGTGTGAACAAGAAGTTAGAAGGATTGGTTTTCTTACTGTCTTAAAATTGATTTATGGAGAGATTGATTGAAATTGGGAGAAAAGAGGAAGTTGTTTTCACGGGGAAAAGAAGACAAAGGTTTTGAGAAATGAAAAGAATTGTTTTGTGGTTTGAAGAAATTGTAGATCTTAGAAGCTTTCTGATAATTCTAGGAATCTAGTTGTTATATTCTTGATTGTGGATTGTTTTCTATTCTCTCAGAAGTGGCAATTCTTCTGGAGAAAGCTTTGACAATCTTGGAAAATTGAAGGATACAGAGAAGCTCGACATCAATCCTCGAGGCAACAATTCTTCTGAACAAGTTCCTTAATTGTTTTTGTGAATTTTTATTTGAAAGAGTTATTTAATTATTGTAATGCAAATTGAAAAAGATTAGAAGAGGTTTTCATTACTGTAGAAGCTTTTTTTTTTTTTTAAAGATTTCCATAAAAATTGAACCTCTGTTGAATTTGAAACAAATTTAGGAAACCTCTTCTTTCTGGAAAGTTGAATTTAGTTCATCTGTAGAAAAATTTATGAGGAAATTTCATATTTGTCTATAGAAAATTCCCTGAATAAAATTGTGTATTTATTTTGTAAAATTTTTTGTATGAAAATCAAATGCCCTTCTAGAGCATTATACTGTGAATTATGTATATACATATTTATATATATTTTAAATATATATGAATACATACATATATATATATATATATATATATATATATATATATATATATATATATATATATATATTTTAAATTTGTTTTGGGGCTATTGTGTTTACCCTGTAAGAATTTCCTGTCAGAAATTTTTTATATTTTACGCCTGAGCCAGATCAAAATTGGTACGGTGAAATCCGTTGGAATTTTCATTTGAGTTTGGGAGTTGTAATGGGTGGGGAGAGTGCTGGCTACTCCCAACACCGACTCCCCTTTGAGGGAGGGTCAACGCTGCCCACACTATCTAGGCTTCCCTGTATGGGCAAGGACGTTGCTAAATGTGACTGTATTTGTACAGTGTGTTGTGTATTATCCGTTACCTTCTCTTGCAATTTTTGATTTCTTTATAACATGTTTATTAATATATTTTATACATATAATATATATATTATATGTAATATATATATATATATTATATTTATGTATATGTTATATGTATTATATATATATATTTATATTATTTTAATATTTTATCATTAATGATCAATGAAAATAATTTTGTGAGGAAATGAATTTTTGGTATTAAATAAATGAGGTTCTTTTAATGTATAATTGACTTTATAATTAAATAATATATTTATATGTATATATATAGTTATATTTAATTATATATATACATATTAAATATATTTATTTAAACTTTGTGTATTACTATAAATATTTGCATGTATGATTAATTAAATTAGAAATGACTGATTATTTTTATTAAAGGAATTGAGTTAATTATTATGAGTACTTGTGAAACTGTAGTTAAACTTGTGATATTATTTCGTTGTGGATTATTAATGGGAATTGTGTTTTGAATAATGTATTTTAGTGTGAGATATTGTTCTTTTGGATTTAGGAAATCCGAATAGTAGTGTTTTTAATTACATGAGATTGTTTATTTTAATTTCTAGTATTTCTGTAATTGGGTACTGTGGGGAATATTTGTTGTTGAGAAAATGTAAGTCTTTCAAATTTTAATTGTGCAAGGGTTGTAACTTCTATTTAGTCACCTTGAGATTTCCTTGGGTAGTGCATGTATTTGGATTCAGTATTGGACATCCGTATGGATGTGTTATCTCTTGTGTTATGTTATTATTAGTTTGTTCACTATCTACCCTTGGGTGTAGAATGAGTTATTGTGTTGTCGATAGGGGAGTGGCTTTCAACAGGGGTCGGGACACAAAGTGGTCCTAGGATAACTCATGTGGAAGTTAGTGTAATCAGTGGAAATTAAATAACCTACTTTACGAGAATGGGTAGTTAACATATTTAACTTGATAATTAGCCTTGCTCATTGGCTCAAGGGCTTGTGTTAGACTTGAGATGAGTCGGGAAGGCCTAGAATGGCGAGATCATTATCTTGTCTTGAAAGATAATCGATTCCATACTAGTGTGCATGTGGGGCCGGAGTTCATAAGAGGTTACCAAGATAACCCAAGATGGGGGCCGAGACCTAGGAAGATCTCCTTAGGATAACCAATGCAACTTTTGTGATGACACTACTACTATGACATTAGTCATTTGTTTTGTACAGTGGTTGTTCTTGATTCTATGATTTTGGAAGCAATGTAACCCTATGTTTGTATTTATTGGTACAGTGTGGTTTTGTACTTTTCCTGTGTTTAGAGGTAGTTTGTTGTCTTGGTTACCTGTTACTATCTCCTAGCACGGGGGTTGGGCCTACTAGTACCATATGGCGAGGTGGTGTGCACCTTACACTGTTCAGTTTCTCTTCCTATTCGTGATGGAAAGATCTTCTTGTTTGAGGAGCTCGTGTGGTTCTGTGGATTTGTACTTCTCTTTCTCATTGTAATAGTGGACACTATGTAATTGTAATCCTCATTTGTATCGAGGAGAACCCTTGTGATGTAATTGTAACATTATGTATGATTTATTTATCGTTGGATTAAATGGTATATATGGTTTAAATGGTTTTGAATCTGTGGAAATAAGCTCATTACATTTCTATGTGTTAGACTTATTTTGCAATGGATTACTACTTTTTTGTATGATGTTATCATGAGTTAATTCCATATACTATGTTCTAGAATAATTTTGTAAGTTTGGAATTTCACATGTACACACGTTGCGTGGCCTAGAGGATGTATGTGTTAGAGTAGGTTACTTCACTCGTCATTGTTACTCTCTTTAAGAAAAAAAAATAGTTGTACTTCTACAGTGTTGCATCATCCTCTAGGTTGCGGGATAGGGTTTTACACTTGGTATCAGAGCCTAGGTTTAAGCACTAGGAACTTTGGGTTAATTTGGAAACCATTAAGTTGTTTGTGTAGGATTTAAGTTGCATATCTTGTCTTACACCTTGGTGTGTTTGTGCATGATCATGCCACCTAGGAGAGGTTGAGGCCATGGTCGTGGCTATAGAGGCAGACATGGAGGTAGCTAGCAGAACTCACCTCCACATGTTTCTCATGATTATGACTGTGAGGAATAGTAGGCTTCCCAAAACATTCCGAGAGGTAGTATTTAGTATCCGGATCCACCAGGGATTGAGGGTGCTCAGTTGCGTCAATTGTTAGAGGATACTCTTACCTGTCTTGGACCGAGGTATGAAGTAGAGAAAATTTTTGTTATAGAGAGAGATGTACCAACTTAGTTAGAGGTAGTGGTAGCTGCACACATGACAGATTTACTTAGAGCTCGACCACCCTTATATGATGGATCAGGCAATAGTTCAGAGGCTAAGACCTGGCTGATTGACCTAAACAAATGCTTTGCTATGCACCGGTATGGTAGCAACACCAGAGCCAGATGTGCAATTATGCACCTAAGAGGCTTTGCTTCCACATGGTGGAGATTGGAGGAGCAGAAGCTCCATATTGATATCAGTACCGTATCCTGGGAGATGTTTCTAGAGAGGTTCCATGCCAAATTTTTGTCTAATCATTAGCAACAACATCGTGGTAATGAGTTCCATACTCTACGATAGATGACTATGTCAGTGGAACAATATGAGCATCATTTTTACAAACTCAAACAATATGCAGCCATTGGAGACAATGAGAGAATGTTGGTGCAACACTTTCTTAGGGGCTTAAATGCCTGGATCAGTGGAGGTGTAAGGGTTTTCAAACCCAAGACTATAGAGGCAGTGGTAGATAAGGCCAGGCTTATTGAGGAGAATTTCGCGATGGCTTTAGGATGTCATGTTGGAGTATAGGTGGGCAACACTTCAGCTGTAGGGCCTAGTGCACACAGTGGATAGAATGAGGGAGCTAGACCACTTAGGGCACAACAGACACTAGCATAGAGTGGACAGTACCAAAACTCTCAAGGAAAATGAAAGGATTTTCCACCTAGACAGAATGACAAATATCAGTCAGGGGGTGACTGGAATTGGAGGCGTGTCAAACGCTTCAATAATGTACAACTAGCATAGAGTACTTAGTCTACCTTTAAGGGTATTTTTCAGTAGTCCAGTGCACCTTCTCGAGGTAGAGGCTTTGGTAGGGCTACCGGGTGTTTTTTTTGTGGCCAACAAGGTCACATAGCTCAACAATGTCCCAATAAGGGCACATCAGGATATACATAGAGGCCAGTAGCGTCAGAGCCAACTGTTGGTGATGTAGGCAGAGGACATCATGTATTTGCTACGGTTGATAACCACCAGGATGACCACCAGAGTATAGTGGTGGAGACTACATGTATGTTGTAGGGTAACAGAGTTACCATATTATTTGATTCAGGAGCTTCCAATTCATTTATTTCATCATTCGTTGTGGCATGTGATAGATTAGGAGCAGTAAGGAAAGAGGGTAAGTGGTAGGTTGAGTTAGCATCTGGTGCTAGAGTTGTAATACATTCTTTTGTACTGGATTGTAGACTGGAGATTGGTTCTTTCCACACTACTGCAGATCTCCCTATTATACCATTATGTTTTTATGACATTTTCCTAGGGATGGATTGGCTCGATGGTCATAAGGCCATGATTGATTGTCGACACAAGTCGATACGATGCATTGATGCATCAGGTAGTGAGGTTGAGTTAGTAGGGGTCCAGAGACCTATATCATTGAGGATGATCTCGGCTATGCAGCTGAGAAGATGTGTTTGTCAAGGATGTCAGTTATTTGTTGTGATAGTAGATGACTTGTAGATGGGTAATAGAGAGGAGAAGGTGTGTATAGATAGCCACCCCATACTTCAATAGTATGTAGATGTTTTTCCAGATGATATACCAGGGATGCCACTTCAACGTGACATAGACTTCAAGGTTGATCTTCTACTTGGTTCCGAACCCATTTCACAAGCCCCATACCTTATGATGACTCAGGAGCTTAAAGAGCTCCGCTTGCAGCTTGAGGAGTTGTTGGAGAAGGGTTTCATCTTCCCTAATGTCTCACCTTGGGGAGCATCGGTGATCTTTGTGAAGAAGAAGGATGGTTCTCTTCGTTTGTGCATAGATTACCGATAGTTAAATAACGTCACCATTAGGAATCAATACCCTTTACCCAGGATCGATGACTTGTTTGATTAGGTCAAAGGAGCTACAGTCTTCTCTAAGATCGATCTTAAGTCAGGATACCACCAGTTGCAGATTGTAGAGTCTGATATTCATAAGACAATGTTTCACACACGATACGGCCACTATGAGTTCATAGTGGTATCGTTCAGGTTGACCAATGCACCATCGGTATTCATGATCCTGATGCATGGAGTTTTTCACACTTACCTATATAGGTTTGTAGTGGTATTCCTTGATGACATTTTATTTATTCTAGGACTATTGAGGAGTATGAAGAACATTTGAGGTAGGTATTGTCGTGTCTGAGGGATAATAAGTTGTATTCCAACTTGTCTAAATGTGAGTTCTTCAAAACTGAGGTCAAGTACCTTGGTCATAGTTATATAAGGAGAAGGCATAGCAGTGGATCCTGCTAAGATCTAGGCAATCATGAATTGGCCTGCACCCACTAATGTGGTAGAGATATGTAGTTTTATGGGGTTAGCAGGTTACTACAGACATTTTGTTAAGGACCTTTCTAGGGTAGGACACCCTATTACTTCTCTTCAGAGGAAAGGGAAGATGTTCGATTGGTCAGAGCAAAGCGAGGCTGCATTTCAGACATTGAAGGAGAGGTTGACTAGCGCACCTATCCTTGTGGTACCAGATCCTATAGGAGACTTTTTTATTTGTGCAGATGCATCTTTGGAGGGGTTAGGAGTGGTACTGATGTAGGATGGTTGAGTCATTGCGTATGAGTCGCGTAAGCTCAAGGATCATGAGTTGAGCTACCCCACACATGATCTTGAGTTAGCTGCAATTGTACATGCATTGACTCGATGGAGACATTTCTTATTGGGGCACCGTTTTGAGTTACACAGCGACCATCAGAGTCTATAGTACATCTTCACATAGTCTAAGCTTAATGCTAGGAAATTGTGATGGATGGAGTTCCTCTGTGAGTACGATTTTGAGGTGAAGTACATCCAGGGGAAGGAGAAAATTGTGGCCGATGCTCTCAGTAGACGGAGGCACAAACTATCTGAGATGACTCTTACTATAGATTTGAGGAGCCAGATTATTACCACACTTCCTACAGATAGCTAGTACCAGGAGGTAAGATCGGAGATTGAGTCAGGCAGTACTTTTGATGATAGGTACTCAGGATATTCGTTGGAGATAGATAGGTTATTGAGATACATGGGACATATATTTGTTCCATCTTTGGAAGGGCTTTGTACATTGATTTTGACAGAGGCACATCAGGCACCTTATTCAGCTCACCCTAGAGTGAAGAAGATGCATGTCGATCTGCGACCGCTTTATTTCTGGGTAGGTATGAAGCGGGCTATAGCCGATTATGTATCACTGTGTTTGGAGTGTTAACAATTTAAGGCTGAACATCAACATCTGGTTGGTCTTCTACAGCCTCATTTGGTTCCTGAGTGGAAATGGGACATCATTTCATTGGATTTCATTGTTGGTTTACCCAACTCTTCGCGATGACACGATGTGATTATGGTGACGGTAGATAGGTTGACGATGGTGGCACACTTCTCACCTATCTGTTCCTCCTATAACACTTCATCAATTGCTAGAATGTTCATGAAGGACATTGTGAGGTTGCATGGTATTCCACGTCAGATTATTTCTGACAGGGATTCTGTGTTTACTTCGACACTTTGGACATCATTACAGCATGCCATGGGGACACAGTTGAAATTTAGTTCAACGTATCACCCCAAGACAGATGGATAGACTGAGAGGGTCAATCAGATCCTTGCAGATATGCTTCACATGTATGTTATAGACCAGTAGATGTGATGGGAGGATTATCTCCATCTTGTAGATTTTTCTTATAACAACGAGTTTCAGAGTTCTATTGGCATGGCACCTTTTCAGGCCTTGTATGGACGACCGTTTCAGACTCCATTGGGTTGGGACAGGTTGGAGGATAGGATTTTATTGGGTCCTGATATGCTTCAGGATATGAAGTAGTGGATGGTTTGGATCAGAGAGCATTTAGTAGCTACACAGGATAGGAAAAAGAAGTACGCAGATGCACACTGTGTGGATCGCTAGTTTGTTGTGGGTGACTTATTTTTCTTGCGAGTGCGACTGAGGAAGAATCCAATCCTTTATGGAAAGGGTTCTAATCCCGCACCTCATTTTGTCAGGCCTTTTGATATTCTAGAGAAGATTGGGCCTATTGCTTACTGCCTTGCTTTACCGCCCAGTCTCTCGTGCATCCACGATGTGTTCCATGTTTCTGTTCTTAAACCTTATCATCTGGACATTTCTCATATCCTTGATTGGACTGCTTTACAGGTAGAGGACAATTAGCTAGCTGTAGAGCCCATGGCCATTACCTAGCAAAGGGGACTCACCCTCAAGGGTCAAGATATTGAGCAGGTGAGGTTCTAGTGGGATCCTAGAGATGACACTTCTGCTACATGGGAAGATTCTACTAGGATGAGGGAGCTCTACCCTTGTTCGCAAACTTCCAGGAGTAAGCCTGATCCTAGGGGGGAGGATGTGACACCCCTCTATTTTGTTATGTTTTTCTTGATAGCTCAGATACTTTGTTAGACCTTATTTTATGTTATGGTTGTTCTATTGCTAACAGTGGAGCGATGATAGACTATATGGATGTGATGATACATTATATGCATGGTGATTATGTTTAATATGCTTTATGTTTACATAGATGCTTAGTTGTGATGACATTGCTATATATGCTTATTATAGTTTAATTGATATATTATCTCGTCAGTTGATGTGACATTGTATTGGTGAAGAGAATGGTATTTTATCACTTGCTTGCGAGTGCCATGTGATTTCCACGATTCTCTCTTCACAGTGTGTATGAATTATTATCTGTATACATGTACAACTTTTTCTTTTGTTGTAGGTTTGCAGGTACAGGACAACGACTTCACCTGGTTTCATAGGTCTGAGCATGTCCACTACTCAATAGTAATGATTGGGAGATAGTAACGGGCTATCTAGTCAAACCTTTACCCTAGCACAGTGTGTCATCACTCTGTATGTTGGTCATGTTCCTTATCCATGTTGGTCTTGGTATTTTATTTATCGTGCAAGTTTAAATTGTAAGGATTAAATTATATGTTGTGATTAAGTATTTAATTAATATGGAGATTTTATTATAAATTAATTAATTTAATTTAATTTATAATATTAAGTAATTTTAATTATTAAATTAATTGGGAATTAAAATAAATAAATTATTTAGGTGTCAATTAGATTAAATAAATTGTTTTTAATTTTAAATGCATATTTGGGAAAAGATCTTAGAAATATCTTGGTTTTGTTAAAGAAGAGATATTTGTTGTGTGAACAGGAAGTTAGAAGGATTGGTTTTCTTACTTTCTACAAATAGATTTACAAAGAGATTGATTGAAATTGGGAGAAAAGAGGAAGCTGTTTTCACGGGGAAAAGAAGATAGAGGTTTTGAGAAATGAAAAGAAGTGTTTTGTGGTTTGAAGAAATTTTAGATCTTAGAAGCTTTCTGATAATTCTAGGAATCTAGTTGTTGTATTCTTGGCTGTGGATTGTTTTATGTTCTCTAGGAACTGGCAGTTCTTCTGGAGGAAACGTTGGCAATCTTGGCAAATTGAAGGTTACAGAGAAGCTCAACATCAATCCTCAAGGCAACAATTCTTCTAAACAGGTTCCTTAATTGTTTTTGTGAATTTTGATTTTAAAGAGTTATTTAATTATTGTAATGCAAATTGGAAAAGATTAGAAGAGATTTTCATTACTGTAGAAGCTTTTGTTGTTTTTTTAAAGATTACTGTGAAAATTGAACCTCTATTGAATTTGAAACAAACTTAGGAAACCTGTTCTTTCTGGAAAGTTGAATTTAGTTCATTTGTAGAAAAATTTATGAGGAAATTTCATATTTGTCTATAGAAAATTCCCTGAATAAAATTGTGTATTTATTCTGTAATTTTTTTTGTAAGAAAGTCAAATACCCTTCTAAAGCATTATACAGTGAATTCTATATATATATATATATTTATATATGTATACATATATATATTATAAATATATATGAATACATACATATATATATATATATATATATATATATATATATATTATAAATTTGTTTTGGGGCTACTGTGTTTACCCCTGTAAGAATTTCCTGTCAGATTTTTTTTATATTTTACACCTGATCCGGATTGAAATCCATTGGAATTTTCGTTTGAGTTTGGGAGTTGTAATGGGTGGGGAGAGTGTTGGCTACTCCCAGTGCCAACTTCCCTTTGAGGGAGGGCCGACATTGTGAGTAGCCGGTGCTGCCCACACTATCCAAGCTTCCCTGTATGAGGAAGGCCGTTGCTAAATGTGACTGTATAAATATAGTTTTTTGTGTATTGTCTGTTACCTTCTCTTGCAATTTTTGATTTCTTTATAACATGTTTATTAATATATTTTCTATATATAATATATATATGATATGTAATATATATATATATATTATTTATATATATGTTATATGTAATATATATATATTATATATATTTATATTATTTTAATATTTTATCATTAATGGGCGGGCGCCCTAGCTCGGTTGGCTAAGTAATTCCGTTGCGGCTCTGCTGGTCACGAGTTCTAGTCTCCCCCGTCCCGTGGTACCGGAGGGCGTGTCGCGCCAGTGTCGCCGATCACGTTAAAAAGTTTACCAGGCGCATTGCAGTTTATAGGGGGTCGTGCTACCCGATTCCTGCAGTCTAAAAAATATATATATATATATATATTTTATCATTAATGATCAATGAAAATAATTTTGTGAGGAAATGAATTTTTGGTATTAAATAAATGAGGTTCTTTTAATGTATAATTGACTTTATAATTAAATAATATATTTATATGTATATATATCATTATATTTAATTATATATATACATATTAAATATATTTATTTAATCTTTGTGTATTACTATAAATATAACTATGATTAATTAAATTAGAAATGACTGATTATTTTTATTAAAGGAAATGAGTTAATTATTATGAGTACTTGTGAAACTATAGTTAAACTTGTGATATTATTTCGTTGTGGATTATTAATGGGAATTGTGTTTTGAATAATGTATTTTAGTGTGAGATATTGTTCTTTTGGATTTAGGAAATCCGAATAGTAGTGCTTTTAATTACATGAGATTGATTATTTTAATTTCTAGTATTTCTGTAATTGGGTACTGTGGGGAATATATATTTTAAATTTGATTTGGGGCTACTGTGTTTACCCCTGTAAGAATTTCCTGTCAGATTTTTTTTATATTTTACACCTGATCCGGATTGAAATCCATTGGAATTTTCGTTTGAGTTTGGGAGTTGTAATGGGTGGGGAGAGTGCTAGCTACTCCCAGCGCCAACTCCCCTTTGAGGGAGGGCCGACACTATGAGTAGCCAGTGCTGCCCACACTATCCAGGCTTCCCTGTATGAGGAAGGCTGTTGCTAAATGCGACTGTATTCATATAGTCTATTGTGTATTGTCTGTTACCTTCTCTTGCAATTTTTGATTTCTTTATAACATGTTTATTAATATATTTTCTATATATAATATATATATGATATGTAATATATATATATATATATATATAATTTATATATATGTTATATGTAATATATATATTATATATATTTATATTATTTTAATATTTTATCATTAATGATCAATGAAAATAATTTTGTGAGGAAATGAACTTTTGGTATTAAATAAATGAGGTTCTTTTAATGTATAATTGACTTTATAATTAAATAATATATTTATATGTATATATATAGTTATATTTAATTATATATATACATATTAAATATATTTATTTAATCTTTGTGTATTACTATAAATATAACTATGATTAATTAAATTAGAAATGACTGATTATTTTTATTAAAGGAAATGAGTTAATTATTATGAGTACTTGTGAAACTATAGTTAAACTTGTGATATTATTTCGTTGTGGATTATTAATGGGAATTTTGTTTTGAATAATGTAAATTTTTTTGTAAGAAAGTAAAATGCCCTTCTAAAGCATTATACAGTGAATTCTATATGTATATATATATATATGTATACATATATATATATATATATATATATATATATATATATATATATATATATATATATATATATATATATATATATATATATTAAATTTGTTTTGGGGCTACTGTGTTTACCCCTGTAAGAATTTCCTATCAGATTTTTTTTATATTTTACACCTGATCCAGATTGAAATCCGTTGGAATTTTCGTTTGAGTTTGGGAGTTGTAATGGGTGGGGAGAGTGCTGGCTACTCCCAGCGCCAACTCCCCTTTGAGGGAGGATCGACACTATGAGTAGCCGGTGCTGCCCACACTATCCAGGCTTCCCTGTATGAGGAAGGCCGTTGCTAAATGCAACTGTATTCATATAGTCTATTGTGTATTGTCTGTTACCTTCTCTTGCAATTTTTGATTTCTTTATAACATGTTTATTAATATATTTTCTATATATAATATATATATGATATGTAATATATATATATTATTTATATATATGTTATATGTAATATATATATTATATATATTTATATTATTTTAATATTTTATCATTAATGATCAATGGAAATAATTTTGTGAGGAAATGAATTTTTGGTATTAAATAAATGAGGTTCTTTTAATGTATAATTGACTTTATAATTAAATAATATATTTATATGTATATATATAGTTATATTTAATTATATATATACATATTAAATATATTTATTTAATCTTTGTGTATTACTATAAATATAACTATGATTAATTAAATTAGAAATGACTGATTATTTTTATTAAAGGAAATGAGTTAATTATTATGAGTACTTGTGAAACTATAGTTAAACTTGTGATATTATTTCGTTGTGGATTATTAATGGGAATTGTGTTTTGAATAATGTATTTTAGTGTGAGATATTGTTCTTTTGGATTTAGGAAATCCGAATAGTAGTGCTTTTAATTACATGAGATTGATTATTTTAATTTCTAGTATTTCTGTAATTGGGTACTGTGGGGAATATTTGTTGTTGAGAAAATGTAAGTCTTTTAGATTTTAATTGTGAAAGGGTTTTCACTTTTGTTTAGTCACCGGGTATGTGCAGGATCATCATGGGAAAAATAGGCCCTTAAGTGGCAAAAAAATTAGAAAAATCAGAGTTAGGCAACTTGACGTAAAAATTTGAATAAGTTATCTATATTCTTTCAAAAATATGTAAGAATAGAATTTGTAGCAAATTAAATGTATTTTCTAAAGTACTAGGTTTTAAAAAAAAAAAAATCTATTTGGTGAAAATTTGACATTTCAATGCAGTAGTAAATTTTAGGGAAAAAATAAGTAGGTGTTTGTCTGACCACCCTAACCAGAATAAAATGATAATATTTTAAATTATAATATTTTAGATATAAGTAGATGACTCATGTCCTGATGTGATGCATATTTTTTTGTAATTTTTTTCCATGTAAATAATTAATTATGAATTTTTATTACAACTTTAAAAAAAACTCATATGTCCCACCTTAACTTGGTCAAAATTCATGAATTTCAATTTTTCTTTTTTAATCCTATATTATTTGAAGCATAGAATGTGAGCATATTTTGGATTCAAAAATGTGATAGCATTTGAAAGTTATAGATGTTTTTCAATCAGTCTATCAATTAGGACTTTAGTCATAATTTGAATAGAAAATGAATAATAATTACTTATTAAATTCAAAATAAAGCATAATTTATATTGGTGGAAAACGAGAATCTCCTTTAAAAACCCTTTTCATTTCATCAATTTTGGGTAAAAAAAAAGTCGTCAGCCACATACCCATCATATTTCCACTTTTTGGCCCATCATGATCCTACACATACCCCGCCTTAAGATTTCCTTGGGTAGTGCATGTAGTTGGATTCAGTATTGGAAATCCATAGGGATGTGTTATCTCTTGTGTTATGTTATTATCAGTTTGTGCACTGTCTACCCTTGGGTGTAGAATGATTTATTGTGTTGTCAATAGGGGAGTGGCTTTCAACGGGGGCCGAGACACAAAGTGGTCCCAGGATAACTTGTGTGGAAGTCAGTGTAATCAGTGAAAATTAAATAACCTACTTTATGAGAATGGGTAGTTAACATATTTAACTTGATAATTAGCCTCGCTCATTGGCTCAAGGGCTTGTGTTAGACTTGAGATGAGTCAAGAAGGCCTGGAATGGCAAGATCGTTATCTTGTCTTCTCGAAAGATAATCGATTCCGCACTAGTGTGCATGTGGGGCCGGAGTTCGTAAGAGGTTACTAGGATAACCCAAGATGGGGTCCGAGACCCAAGAAGATCTCCTTAGGATAACCGATGCAACCTTTGTGATGAAACTCCTCCTATGACAACAGTCATTTGTTTTGTATAGTGGTTGTTGTTGATTCTATGATTTTGGAAGCAATGTGATTCTCTGGTTGTATTTACTGGTATAGTGTGGTTTTGTACATTGACTGTGTTTAGAGGTAGTTTGTTGTCTTGGTTACCTATTACTATCTCCTAGCACAGGGGTTTGGCCTACAGGTACCATATGGCTGGGTGGCATGCTCCTTACACTATTGAGTTTCTCTTCCTGTTCGTGATGGAAAGATCTTGTTTGAGGAGCTCGTGTGGTTCAATGGATTTGTACTTCTCTTTCTCATTGTAATAGTGGACACTATGTAATTGTAATCCTCATTTCTATTGAGGAGAACCCTTGTGATGTAATTGTAACATTATGTATGATTTATTTATTGTTGGATTAAATGGTATATATGGTTTAAATGGTGTTGTATTTGTGGAAATATGCTCATTACATTTCTATGTGTTAGACTTATTTTGAAATGGATTACTACATTGTTTATGTTGTTATCATGAGTTAATTCCATATACTATGTTTTAGAATAATTTTGTAATTTTTGAATTTCACATGTAGACACGTTGCGTGCCCTAGAGGATGTATGTGTTAGAGTAGGTTACCTCACTCGTCATTGTTACTCTTTTTAAGAAAAAAAATAGTTGCGCTTCCATAGTGTTGCATCATCCTCTAGATTGTGGGATGAGGTTTTACAATGAAGATACTAACAAGGACAAAGCTCAGTTGTGAAAAGGCTTTGGTGCATCCCGCACTACACCGTGGGTCCAACCTCATCACAACGGGTTTAGTACATGTGTAGGCATGATAGGTAGATGAATAAGAGGGGGGAAATAATCATCACTATCCCATCTAGAGCATCCCATAGAAAGGAATGATAGTGCATTGCACACTACACCGGGGGTCACACTCGTTCCTTGGTCTTCTACACTAGGTGGGGTGGCAGTATGGGTGTTGGTCAACCGAGTAGAGGAATCAGTGCACTGTGATTCCATCCTCCATCCTGAGGGTCTTAGAGAATTCTGAAGTAGCAAACCTACCATAACCCGAGTAACACTTGGCATCGATCACTTTTGTGCTTACTAGTGACAGCCAGTGAACCCCATAAATACAATGATTAGCCCTAAATTACCATTACCCACATGGATGGGTCCCTACTTGTGTAATCACTATGACCATACTATAAGTAGGGTAGCCCATAGCCCTTTCCCCTCCATGAAACAGGTGAATGTTGGCTAGTCCCTAGAAGTAGCCCAAACATTGGTCATTGGCACAGTCCAATGACTTCTTGTCACTGCTCATACATCTAGGTGGTTCACTCTTGGGTCTTCTTTGGGTTAGTCACATTTGGTATCCTAGGTATCTAGGTCTCATCTTTGAAGGGGAATCTACAAAGGTTACAAATAAAGGGGGTGGAAACCATGTGGGAATACAGGCTAGCAATTAATGTCATAACTAAAGTCTTGGCAATGTGTTGAGTTCCTATTTAATTGGAGGGGAAGGGGAGCATGTGTGGCCCCATATTTTTATTTTTTTTATCTTTATTAACTTCTGCCTACCCACAAATTAGTTGTGCTATGGCAGTGAGCAAAGTTCTCCTTCTTTGTTTCTATTCTTAATGCTAATTTTTCCTTACATAAGATTATTCATGGTTTTGACTGAAACTTCTCAATATGATGCCTTTTGCTTATTAATAAACACAAGAACTTTCCTACAATGGGTGGAATGTTGTTTCCATGTTTTCCATAGTATTATTTAATGAACAAGGTTGTTTTATCACAAGTAACTTATTCCTTCACTTCGTGGTTTGGTAAAGCTATTCCAGATTTATTTGAAATTCTTGAGCATGGTTTATCTATGTATTGCTACAAGCCTCCTGACCATGGGGTTACTAGGAAACATTTTTCCAACTAGTATTGTTTGGGTTTTTTTTGAATTATACACTTGTTGCAAAGCAACCTATGATGTCTTTGTGACAGTTTGTAAAGAATTTATGTGTTGCATTCCTTACTTACATTTCAATGCTCTAATCAAGATTTTTGCATATTCTTACTCCATTGCATTCTCTTAATGACCTTGTTTCCCTAGCTCTACCTTATACCAAAGGTAAGAATAATTACCACAAGTAATAATATCTAACACACACACACACACACACACACACACACATATATCATCAATTTTAATGAGTATCTTCTCCTAGCTGAGGATATTAGGTGGTAGAGGCATGATGGTTTATTCCCCTATAGGTTATACCATAGGTACAACTGCCAATAACTAATTAAATTTCTAATGGTTGATTGTGGTGATTTTTATGACCAAAACTAAATATTTTGTTGTTGTCTATTGCTACAAATGACCTATAGTTGATTGGTTGTCATGTCTAGAGTTTAATATTTCTTTTTTTTGAATGCTACATCTGAATGAAGGGATGCATATATCAAGTTTTTGAATGCCCTTTATTTTTCCAGCTAACTCTAATGCATCAAATGTGGTGTAGCCACTCTTTTCTATCCATTAAATTTAATGGTTTCTTCCTTTCTTTGTTTCTTTCTATTTTTTTTAGGGAACATTCTTGTAGTTGGAAAGGCTATAAAAGTTTTCTAAACCAGCAGGGTAGAATAATTCAGAACTAAGATAAAGGATTCCTTGTTTATCATTCCACAACTTCTCTATGCAGAAAATCAGAAATAAATTCATTCACTCACTCCCTCTTTGAACCATAAAGGGACCCTAATTAGTTGCAATGTAGAACTCATAGATTTCTCTTGAAAAACTTAGCAAAAAGGGGAGAAATACCTATAACATATGAGAAATTGTTTGTAGCCCTATTACAACTGGCTTCCTTCACCTCTATTTTCCTCTCCATGCCTCATACTTTCTTTACTTGCAGTAGTTATCTGTGTGTTTGAGAGGGGAAGATCATAGGGTTTTTAAGGTTATTTTTCCTGACCATTTTCCCAGGCATATGACCTTCTAGGCTCTTCTTCTACGTGGATGCCATACCTCCCTCAATGTGCAACCCTTTCCTCATTTGGGTGCCCCTCTCCTCTTTAATGCAATTTGTCTCGGGTGTCTAGTGTGGGGATTAAATCTCCCTTCTGCTCCCATGCTCAAACTCCCGATGTGAGCTCCTTTTGTTTGATTTGATTTTCTCTTCTTCTTTTTTTCTATATGGATCTCCCTTATTATTTTTTCTTTTTTCATATCTCTCTTTGTTTTTTTTTTTAATTTATTTGTTTAATTCATAATTTCTTGCAAACTCTTGTGTTTTATTTGTTTATTTTATTTTTAAATAAATAGGTATAGATTTAATTTAATCTATATTATTGTATTTGTTACTTTATTTATTTTCCCATAATTCACCTAATGGCTCATTTCAAAAATGTTTACAAAGGAATAAAAGGATTAATTGACTCATCATCATAGTGAAGAAACTTACACGGGCCAAGTATAACTAATGGTGGCAGATAACTCTCAAATTGGGGAGAATAACTAGAGTGAATTGATTACCAACTAATCAAACTAGGCTACTGGCTTAAGGTTCTTTCCCAGAATAGGTTGCTAGGTCTACCTTTTGTTTCATCCCAAGTACCTGCAAAATGTCATCCACATTCTCACCAAAATTATTAATACCTGTTTAGGTTGATAACATATAAATACATCCATGCCAAAATCAAATAACACCATTAAATTCATAATAATAGTTATTTCAAATGGCCATTTAAAGTGTTTAATCTATCATATTAATATTTAAGTTCTTATGATCATCAAAATAAAGGGTGCAATCATAGTTTTAGGTTCAAGGTTTCGCCTTCGACCAAATTACATTGGGTCGACAGACGATTAACACAAAATTAAGTCTAATTTTTATAGGGATGTGACATATATATACTTATTAAAATATACCCATCAAGGTATTGTGATCGCTTATCTCTCCTTGTGAATCCTTTTAACTAGTTAAGTTGGTGAATATATTTTGTCTTATATTTGATAGTCAAAAGTAAATTTTGACTAGTGTAAATAGGGAAATTATTCAATACAAATTGAAAAACTAAAACAAATACACAAATTCAAAGAGGCTCCAATTCTTTTTTATTTAAATTTTTTTTTTTCTAATAATCTACAAATATATGGATATAGAATTCACAAAAGCTTAAAATTTATCAATAAAATTTGGAAAATTTCAACAAATGCATATAGTCAAAGGGGCTCAAGACTTCTACTGAGCCAAGTGATACAAATATTAAGTCCATGATGTTATGTGTCTTTTGAATTTATTTTGTTTACTAGTAGCTACTCAAATTTTTAAGGAGTATTTTATGGAATTACTAGTTTCATGATTTTTTATTTTTCTATTTTTTATGGGTAAAAGATTATCATATGGATCACACCCTTTATATTAAAATATTGACCAGAACTACACAACTTCCTTATGTTAGTTATGAGTAGTTTCAAATGGCCTATTTATCTATACTATTCAATGAAAAAAATAAAAACCCTTATTTTAAACAGTTCCTTCTACCAACCTAAGATGTAGTTACAATATCTAGATAGTAAAAAACAATTTAAACATACTATGATATAGAGAAGACCATAGCAGAGTATTACATTCCCACCTTATCATTGGATCTATTATAGTTGGGAGTGTTGATCCATGAAATACCATATTTGATAACTATCTACATTGTAGTTTAAGAGAATTCAAGCAATGATATGTCTTTCATTTCTTACAAGCCTTATTTTGTTGAATTCTAGTGATGAAGGACAACCTCCATTGTCCACTCACCACACCACTGTTTACTAGTAAAGTACCATTTAGTGGTGGCATTGTAGAACGATAAAATACTTTCATAATTGCATAACCTAATCTTTCTAGAAACTAAATCTTAATTAGAGAGTCCACAATATTCTTAATCATCTCTTTTTCCTCTCTAATTGTAGATCAATGATTGGATACCATGAATTTTTCACCTAAAATGCTTTGAATCTCATACAAAAACAACACACTCCTTATTTTAAGAAGCATTTTTAACTTCTTCTTAGTTATTCTTCCCATGAAGGCCATCTATCATTTATTGCAAATTAATCTCATAGGTGTTTCCATGGAATTTATTGAGATAAGTAAGGGTTTGCATGCATCAATAAATAAACCTCTTAATTTCAATAAAAATCATCACTTGATAATAATTTTTTTTTCTTATAAATTTTGTCATTAGACCAATCTTGTAGATTTTCTCTAATGTCACACAAGACTTGATCTATTCATTTTATGGAAAGTAAATTGTCACCTTCCAAATCTACATGACACTACCAATAATGATTACCTTTCATTTATGATCAATTGAAATTATTTTTCCTAAGATTTTTGCTTTCAACTATCCTAATGAGCTTTTCATCTTATGCTTAAAATTTGGCCATGAAATAGTCATGGTATTAGTAAGAAATAATTCATTCATTTTTATCGAAAAGTTCACTAGGATATCAACCTCCCCATTTATCTCCTTGTATATGTGTTTATCAATTTAAAAAAATCTAAAGAGTCCACAATAGGCTAGGAATTTTGAAGAATATTGTTGATTTTCCAAGATTCCAAGATTGTCTTTTTTATTGCATTGACTATCACCAAAGAATTACTCTTGATTTGAAATTTGGTTTTTTTCATATAGGATGCATAGTTGAAAGGCTAGGATAAATTCTTGAGCTTAAGGCTCCTCATTATTTTTCCCCTTGATTTCATTTGAAGTTGCTTCCATCATATATTATCTTTCATCTCTTATTATGCTTCATGCTCTTGAAATATCAAGATTTACTTTTAAGTATTTCTTAAAGCTCAACTTTGACTAGCTCCATGGGAGGGAATCCACTATAATCTTTCCATGAGATTTGGGAAATTAACTCTTCCATCTTCATAACAAAAGGGATTTTAAGCACATGCCAACTCCCAACCACATTATTTTCTCAAAGAGGTGAAATTGTTCCATTTTGTTGATTGTGTCATCACCCTTTTGTTAACCACTTTAACTATTTCTATCTCCAATTTATTTTAAAATGATGCCTTAATCATTACATTATTCTATAATAATATCTAATTTCTTTATTTATGAATTTCCCATATCATCATTAATGGACTTATAATTCATATACTTGAAATTTAATAGATTGCTTCTTCAAAATAGGTCATGATTGAATGAGGTTGACTATGTCATTTGTTAAGCCATTGACCCATCTAAGTCTAGCACATAGCCATTGCCAACATTTTTATGATAAATTATAACGACTAATAAATAGGTGATTTATAGATTTCTCTCTTTGTATACACAACATAAACCTTGAAGATCTACTAAATCCAAGTTTGAGAGCTATTAGTTGTTAAGATTTTATTTTGTTGGATTGTCCTTATAAATACTTCAACTTCTGGAAGACACATTTTATTCTAGCATACATTCACTAGGATGTTTGTTTCTACTTTGATTGATTCTTGCATAATATAATATTTTGGTTGAATATTCCCTAATGTTGGAGTAGTTCCATATAATTGTTCATTATTCCATATAATTGTTCATTATTTCCTTCCATGGGATAAATTTTCCCTTTACTCAAGATTTGTTGCAAAACTGACACTTGGACCTTTGGTGAATCCATTTATTCCATTCCTTTCTAATCTCACTCTTTTATCTCCTAACCAAACACTAGGGTTACATAGTTTTCCACTTTCCCCCCTAAAGAGTTATGAGGAAAGGTCTTACAACAATAAATTCCTAATTTTCTTTTATTGAATGGTAGCCATTCCATGAGTCTTCCAAAAAAAAGTTACACTTTTTTCATTCTTAATTTTCGTAGTGAGGTGATTCATAATGATATTTCTAGAATATAGGAGGAAATTCCATATGCTTAAACTTTTAGGAGGATAAAGTATTGCTAAAGTTTTTGAAGGGAATAAAGAGTCCAATGGTCCATGTATTTATTTAATAATATTTTGACCCATTTAAAATTGGCTTTAAATATATGTTCCAAACCAATCTAGACACTAATACCTTATTTTCCTCTAGTCTAACACAATAAGTCAACTCTTCTTTCCTTTTGATATACCTCTCTAGAAGAAGGTCCTTATGTTTTAATCAAGTTTGTAACTAGTGTTTGATGAGATATTTAGGAAAGAAACCATTAAAAACAGAATGGATGAAATAAAATATGTCATCATAAGTATCCTTCCCAAAATAACCATGTTACCTTCAATATAGAAATCCTCTTTGTGCATGATTCAGTTAGTAGATCCCAAAGTCTTATTGAGAAATACATGTTGAAGAGGGAATACCTAAGTATTTTCTTAGGATATTTCTAATTTTTAAGCCCAAAATTTATATTTTTTCCTTTTACAAGAATGGGTTTATCAAAAAGAAAAAAATATGATGAAGAGGTGTTAATATTTTTCCCAAGGGCCTTCATGTAATTTTTTAGTAGTTTTTTATTATTCTTGTCTCTTTTCTTTTGGGAACTTCAAATTGTAGTGCATCATCCATAAATTATTAACAAGAGATGGGATTAACACCCTTGTTCATTATAACACCTTCCTAATCTCCATTTTTTATAGGCTATTTTAATTGACCTCCCTAGTGCATGCCATATTATTTTTAATAAGAAAGGTGAGATTTGGTCCCTATGATAATCCCTTAGAATCCCAAAAGAAACCTTGAAAAATAACATCACTAGCATCTTATCTTGGGAGATAAAATCACTACAAACAATGATGAAAGTTGAAATATGAGATTGTGGATCACATTTTCCATTATTTTTTTCAAATTTGATCTCCTCAAAACTCACAGGAAGGGGTGTGGCAAGAATTTAAAGTGAAAGTGAGCCATGATGATAATATGTAGATGTGAGGGATTATGAGCTACTGGAGAGTGAAGCAAGTTTTCGTTGGAAATTTCCCCATACTATACATTAATTGATTTATTACAAGATTAGTCTAGTGTTTAAAAGGGTGTTAGTAGTAGCTATAAGAGTAGAAGAAGGGTTATATGAAAATTATGCATGGAATGGAATAACTTGTGCAGTGGTAATATGACTAGAAAAATAGTTAAACGATAAAGGTTGTATATCAAGAATGTTTGCATACAAATGAATGGGGTTTGATGCCAAAATCATAAAGGTTTCAACATGGTTATAAATAGTAATGTTTACACTTGAAATTAACATATCCATAGAAATTTTTTTGTGTTATTTTTTAATGTGATTCTTTGGTCTACTCATGTGTAGTGACTATGGTAGAAATAACAATGTGAACTATAATGACATAGAACACAAAAAATACACATCCTCTAGATGATTTCAAAACTACATCCTTTTAAGGGCACACAATATACTAAGAGGAGTGGTGATTTAGTAGATCATATGAAGCTAAGTGGGCTTAACCTTGGGGAAAACTCCTTGGTTAAGTGCACTTGAGCTAGAGTAGTACTGTGATGGGTGACCTCCCAGGAAGGCCCAGTGCTTCACCTCTATGAGAATCACCTAGATGCAATGAGTACTAAGTGAACCATTCATTATCATGAGAGATGGGTTCTTGTGAATCACTACTCATGAAACATGGGTCAATGAGTTTGACTCATAAAACTACATAGTTGAATCCTGATAGAAATATCACAAGATCATATCAATTCAAAATTATTAACTTCTTCCATAGCTATCAAAATATATGATTCTTCACAACTAACCCCAAGAAATAAAACATGAATCTTCACTACTAATAAGCACCATCAAGGGTACGCATAAACACAAGAGAACACAAAATATTTTTGGAAACCCAAGATGGGAAAACCATGGTGAGAATAGCTGCTTGGATCTATTATCCAAATCTAGCCTCACAATGTAGAAATATACAAGTGAATCTTACAATATGAAGTAGGCACCAAAGACACCAATCCCCTATTTTATTTGTAGGCACCAACCTACTGGAGACACTAATCCCCAAATGAATTAGAACAAGTAGAACACTAGTACTCCCAGAATACAAAGATAATGTGTGTGGGTCTTCTATATATCTCATACACATGCCGGAGTTATAGTTGATGCTCTTCCTCACTACATATGATCTTTTGATATTGGTGCACACTCTAAAATGAAATTCTTCCTTTGGTATTTACCACCTTACCTTTAGTTTACACTTGTGGCCAAATTTTCTTCATATCAATGTAATTCTTATTGACATACTACTACCATACATTTGAACATTTGAAAGATATATACATGACATTACAATGACACTCTTCTATGTCAAATAGGGATCCATAAATAGTCAGGATGACATAAGGTGGACCTAAATTCAAATTACATGAAATGTGTAACACGTTGGTCCAAAATGAAATTTTGTTGCCACCAAAATAACATCATGCCATGTGCTACTACATGGACCTTAATCAAGTCTTATCTTGACACCACACACAAGAATTGAATTCTAGATGCTACTAGCCATTACCACATATGTCTCAAATGCCAACTTGATAACAAATAGATACAAAGAACCTTCTAACACTTCAAAAATTTTGCATGTTGAACACATCATCCGAAAAAAGTTCTCTAGACTATGATAGAATAATTGTATGCATACTCTCCTTTCAAACTGTAGAGTCTACAATGTCTCCAAAAGGGAGACCTAAGAAACACTAAACTTTATAAATACTGAGCTAAAACATTCTGATATAGTCTTCCAGACCACCACTGTCATATGTAGTGAATTGATTCATGCATGATATTGCAAGCATACAACAATCACTCCCATAATAATAATAATAGTTCAATTACTCCTACAATATTTTTCATCAATGACAACCTATGTACAAAAATCTCCCCCTTTGTCATTGATGACGAACAACAAAATATTGGACCACCCATAAAACCATTGGGACACACATGAATAAATTTCCCCCCCTTAGATTGATTACTCCTCCTTGGAAGATATAGCATTTTTAGTTCCATTTCTCCCCCTTTGACATCAATGGAAAAGGTCAACACTTCTTTCTCCCCCTATCTGCATTTTTGGTACTTTGCATAATCTAGAAACTTGTTTCTCAAATAGACTCTCGCTAAGTCCATGCTTCACTACTTCTGAAAATAGTCCACAAGATCACTCAACCTTCCTATGGTAGACAAACCAATCTCCTCCTCAACCTGAGCTTCCACTTTATTCCAAAGGAGAAAGCAATAACTCCTAGCTTCTACCAAAGAAACTCAAATGTATCCTTAGGCAGTGGTTTTTTTAATATATCTGCTACTTGCTTCTTTGTTTCAACATACTGCAACTTAATCTCCTTTTCTACAACTTTCTCTCAGAAAATGATACTTGATTGCAATGTGTTTTGTCCTTGAATGCATTACTAGATTCTTAAAGGTATTTACGACATTGGTGTTATCACAAAGAATGGAAATAGGTTCATCAAACTCAATCTTCATCTCCTTTGGGTTATTTTTTATCCACAATACCTAAGTGCAACATGAATTTTCCACAATGTATTTTGCTTCAGCTATAGATAAATAAATTGAGCCATGTTTCTTGCTTAACTAGGACACCAAACTATCACCAAGAAATAATTCTTTGCCACTTGTGCTCTTTTTTCATCTATGCTTCCTTCCCAATTTGCATATGTGTAAGTAATCCTTTGAGTAAAATTTTGACTCTTAGGATACCACATCCAAACTCCATTTTAGCCTTCAAATATTTGAATATTCTCTTTAATTTCTTTAACATGAATTCCTTTAGGTGCTTCTTGAAATCTAGCAACCATTCCAATTGCTTTCATTATGTCACATACAACAAGCTAACAATCATAAATCTATACAAGGTTTGGTCTGTTGGGGTAGATTTTTCATCTTTACTCAACTTGCATCCTATAACCATAGGCATTCCCATCAGTTTACAATCTTTCATCCTAAACTTACTTAGTATCTCCTTTATGTACTTGATCTAGGAAATGAAAATTCCTTTGCATGATTGTATAATCTGCAACCCAAGAAAGAAATCTATTTCACCTAGCACTGAAATTTCAAATTCACTCTTCATTTCATGTTGGATATTGCTGATATGTGGTTGTCATTGATGTTAGCACTATTGGAATTAATGTCTTTAAGGATGTATATGTCGAGGATATTGAGAAAATTGTAATAAAATAAGTCACAAGTTGTCAGTGATGTAGTGAAATTTAGTATGTTGGCCCTAGCTGAATATATTGATGATAAGAGGTTGTGGATCAAAGGGTTTGTTGTCAAGTATAGCTAGTTTATCCACATGAAGTTTTAGAGGTTTGCATGAAGATTTGATTGAGTTATGAGTATCTATGTTATGACAATTGTTTTGTTGCTTCAGCTAGTGTTCATGAAAGAAGATTTATGTGATTTTAGTAACTTGAGTTTTTGCAGATACTTTTGTAGTGATTCATGATGCTTGTGGATGTTTCTAGATCATTCTCTATCTGTGTTGTTGATATACATTGATCGTTGTGCTCGTGATTGGTGATTTTCTTTTGTGAGTTCATTATTTTCATGTTCATGGCCAACAGGATGATTGTAGCATGTTGTGGATCTTTAAGGAATAATTTTTGAATGTTTTTCATGTTTGAGGATTTTGTTTTGGGTCCTTACTATGTTTTGGCTGACTTTGGTTCGTTTGCATTGAAAATTGTTTATTGTTTTGGGCTAACAGTTTGTACACATTTTATATTTTGTTAAAGCCAACATGTAGATGATGTTATCCTTGGTTGTGGATATATATGATTGATTGTTTATACCATTTGGAGGTATGGTGAGAAAAGGTGTGATATTTATGCTCTGTGCTAAGTGTGAATAATGTTCTAATATTTTGAAAGCAGAAGTAGAGTGTGAAGAAGAGTGAGCAGCTGAAAGTGTACTTAACTGGAACTATAATCAGGCATTAGCAGATGCTATTGTCTTAGGTCAAAATCTACTGGATTTAATCCAAATGTATCTGTAAGACAACAAGTCTTCCTTGGGCAGTAAGCCTCTTGTATTTGAGTAGTGTGCTCTAGGAAGTGTGCCTAAATGCATGTCCATTTCCCATTTATCATAATTTTAAGAGAGTATAATCTTGTGGACTAACCTCCACCATGGTTTTTCCCTTAACAGGGTTTCCACGTAAAAAATCTTGGTGTTATGTGTGTTTCTGATGTGGTGATGATTTATGCTTTCATGTTTATTTATCAGGTCTGAGAATAAGTTTAATATGTATAATTTTTGTGACAACTGATTCATCCCCCCCCTCTCAGTTGTCTGCCCTTATGTTGCCAACAATTGGTATCAGAGTAGGTTCCTCAAAAGAATTTTGATAGCTTTAGGTGATCCGGGAAGGAGACATATAAGAAGGATAGTCTGAGATTTGATGGAACAAATTATTCTCTATGGGATACTTGAATGAAGTGTCATCTGAGATGCATTGGTGAATCTTACTAGAACATTACAAAGAATAGTTATATAATCCCACATAATGGTCCTTCTACTTCTATTGAGATTACAGATGTTGAGTACAATATCAGGGGTAAGGAAGCATTGTTGAGTGCTTTGACTAATTCTGAGATGCCAAATGTAATGGAAAAGAAGAATGCTTATGAGATATGGAAAAAAATGGAAACTTTGTATGAAGATGATACCCATGTGAAACATTTAGAATGGGTGAAGATGAGAACATCACTTCTTTTATGAAAAGAGTGAATGAACCTGTTTGTAGTATCAGATGTGCTGGTGGAACATTGGATGAATCAAAAATTGTTGCTAAAGTGCTCAGATCCTTGCATGCTACATACAAACACAAAGTTGCTGCTATTGAGGGGATCCGAACTATGAAAAATGCAACCAGAGACATGTTGATCGGTAAGCTTGCTGCTTTTGAGTTAAGTGAGTTTGGTGAATCTCTTCCTAAGACAAAATCTACATTCAAAGCTACTATCTCTAGAAAAGATAAGCAGAGATATGATCCGAGAGAAATTTCTTCTAGAAAAATGTTCAAGTATGAATAGGAAATGAGAGAGATTGAAGAATAATAGAGAAAACTAGATGAGCTTGAAGTGCTTATTGTCAAGAGAGTACCTAGAGGAGAAGGTAAGTATATAGGGAAATTTCCTCTTAAATGTTTTTCTTGCATAAGATAGGTCATTTTGCCTCAAGGTGTCTAGAAAGAGTTCCTAAGCCAAGACCTAACAAGCCTAGATTCCAAAGAAAGTGTTATTATGTTGTTGTTGAAGGTGTGATAGATGATGAATCTGATAAAGGGAATTTAAGTGAGGATGAATGGGTGTTTATTGCTATCAAGGAAAATGATCCAGTACCTACTGAATCTAGTAGTTGCATGAATGTGGAGAAAGCTCTAGTTACCAGAGTTGAAGAAAAGGATGAATGGGTGATTGATAGTGGATGATCTCATCACATGATAGGTGACAAAAGTAAATTCATGAGCTTGGAAAAGTATGATGGTGGTGTTGTAAGATTTGGTGATGACAAAGCTGGAGTAATCTGTGGCAGAGGATCCATTTCTCTTGATCGTAAGCATAATACTGATGATGTTCTATACGTGGAAGGTTTGAAGAATAATATTTTCAGTGTTGGACATATGGTTGACAAGGAATACAATCTTCAATTCAAGGATCGAAAGTGTAGAATATTGGTGAGTTCCAGAAATGTGATTGCATCTGGTACAAAAACAAAAGGTAATATATTTAACCTAAGTGTTATTTGTAAAAGTTGTCCGATTGCTCAAGTTGATGAAAGTTGGTTGCGGCATAGGTGATTGTGTCATGTAAACTTTGACTCTATTATCAAGTTGATAAAACATACTAATAGGCCATATGCAAGGAATGCCAGTTAGGGAAGAAAACTAGAGTTTCATTTCAGAGCAAACAAAATTGTTTGAATGATGTGTTGGAGCTTGTGCATACTGATCTGTGTGGTCATTCTAGAGTTATAAGTTTACAAGGAGATAGGTATTTCATGTTACTCATTGATGATTATTCTAGAATGATGTGGGTTACTTTCTTAAGGTAAAAAACTAAAGCTCTAGAGAAATTCAAAATCTTTAAGGCTATGGTTGAGATAGAGACAGGTTTGAAGATTAAATGTTTGAGATCAAATAGAGGTGGTGAACTCACCTCCCATGAGTTTAATTCTTTTTGTGAAGAGCATGGGATAAAGAGACAATTATCTACCCTCCAGACCCCTCAGCAAAATGGAGTTGTGGAAAGGAAGAAAATGACAATTCAAGAAGCTGCTAGAAGCATGATGCTGGAATGAAATGTTCCTCATATCTATTGGAGAAAATTTGTTAGTACTACCGTTTACACTCTCAACTAGGTACATATCAAGGGTGATACTGGTAAGACTCCTCATGAGGTATGGTTTGGTCATAAGCCTACTGTTAGATATTTTAGAATCTTTGGGAGTAAATGCTTAATCAAAAGAGATGAAGATATAGGAAAGTTTGATGCTAGAAGCAATGCAGGAATCTTTCTTGGTTATTCTACTAGAAGTAAAGCCTACCAGTGCTTCAATAAGAGATTGAGGAAAGTAGTTGAAAGTGCTAATGTCAATGTTGATGAATACATAGTTAGACCATCTAGAACATGTGGATATGATTCAGATGATCAAAATGACAGTTCAGTTCTAACTCAGGTTCAAGTGCAGATCATTCCAGAAGAAGAAACTAGTGAAAGTGTAGAAGTGAGATCACAAGAGCCTAAAGTTCATGTACATCCTAAGACTCTAAGGTATGTAAGACTACATCATTCAGAAGATCATATTATAGGTGATAAGAACAAAGGTGTTCAAACTAGGAGAATAATTGTAGAAGAATATTGTTTGATCTCAAAGACTGAGCCTAGTAGTGTCAAAGAAGCATGCAAAGATGAACATTGGGTGGAAGAAATGAAAGAACTACAAAAATTTGAGAAGAATGATACATGGATTCTTGTTCCTAGACCTAATGACAAAAATGTAATTGGAACTAAATGGCTCTTTCAAAACAAACTGAATGAGCAAGGTGAAGTTGTTAGAAAAAAAGAAAGACTTGTGTGTAAAGGATATTCTCAGATGGAAGGAATTGAATTTGAAGAAACTTTTGCTCCTATTGCTAAGATTGAAGCTATGAGACTATTTCTTGCTTATATTTCTTACAAAAACTTCAAGGTTTATCAGATGGATGTCAAGTTAGCATTTCTAAATGGTGAACTAGAAGAAGTGTATATTGAGCAGCTTGATGGATTTGAATTGACTGATCAGGGAGACATGGTTTTCTTGTTGAAGAAACCATTATATGGACTTAAGCAAGCCTCAAGAGCATGGGATGTCAGATTGGACAAGTATTTGTTGAAGCTTGGATTTAAGGATACTTTTGAGTATCTCAAAGGGAAGCTAGGGATGATTACTCCTCCTAATCAAAATTAAGATGCATTGACTTGCATTAGTCTGTGCATTTCATAGTCATATCTTGATCCGAATTGATGTTGTGGTGGCTGCTACTCAGGGGGAGTAGTTAGATGTTTAGATATGTGGTTTAGAGCTTGTGTGTAAAAAGATAATGTGTATCTTTGTCATTGATGTCAAAGGGGGAGAAGAGTCATCTGAAAAACTGTGAAAAACTATGGAGAAAAAGAATAAAAGTATAAGGGGGAGAAAGTGCTAAGACAAAGTGTCGTTGATGGTCTTTTTCACATCATGTGTTGCGATCAATTCCAAAGGGGGAGATTGTTGGATATTTCTGATATGTGGTTGTCATTGATGTCAACACTATTAGAATTAATGTCTTTAAGGTTGTATATGTCGAGGATATTGAGAAAATTGAGATAAAATAAGTCACAGGTTGTCAATGATGTAATGGAATTTAGTATGTTGGCCAGCTTAGTATATTGATGATAAGAGATTTTAGATCAAATGGTTTGTTGTCAAGTATATCTAGTTTATCCACATGAAGTTTCAGATATTCACATGAAGATTTGATTGAGCTATGAGTATCTATGTTTTGACAGTTGTTATGTTGCTTCAGGTGGTGTTCCTGAAAGAAGATAATGTGATTTTAGTAACTTGAGTTGTATATAATTTTGTAGTGATTCATGATGCTTGTGGATGTTTCTAGATCATGATCTATCTGTTTTGTTGATCCACATTGATCGCTATGCTCACAATTGGTGATTTTCTTTTGTGAGTTCATATTTTTCATGTTCATGGCTAATAGGGTGATTGTAGCATGTTTTGGATCTTCGAGGAATAATTTTTGAAGGTGTTTTTTGTTTGAGGATTTTTTTTGGGTCCTTACTATGTCTTGGCTGACTTTGGTTGGTTCACATTGAAAATTGTTTATTGTTTTGGGCTGATAGTTTGAACACATTTTATATTTTGTTAAAGTTGACATGTAGATGATGTTATCCTTTGTTGTGGATATACATGATCAATTGTTTATACCATTTGCAGGTATGGTGAGCAAAGGTGTGTGATGTATGCTCTGTGCTAAGTACGAATAATGTTCTAATCTTTTGAAAGTAGAAGGAAAGTGTGAAGAAGAGTGAGCAAATGAAAGTGTGGTTAACTAGAACTATAATTAGGCATTAGAAAATGTTATTTTCTCAATTCAAAATCTTCTAGATTTAATCGAAATGTATTTGTAAGACAACGAGTCTTCCTTGGGCAGTAAGCCTCTTGTATTTGAGCAGTGTGCTCTAGGCAGTGTAATTGAATGCATGTGTATTCCCCATTTATCATATTTTTATTAGAGTATAATCTTGTGGACTAACCTCCACCGTGGTTTTTACCCTAACACAGTTTCCACGTAAAAAATATTTGTGTTCTGTGTATTTCTGATGTGGTGATGATTTATGCTTTCATGTTTATTTATCAGGTTTGAGAATAAGTTTAATAAGTATAATTTCTGTGACAACTGATTCACCCCCCTCTTAGTTGTCTTCCCTTGCATTTCCAATATTTCCTTCTAAATCATCTTGCACATGTTATCACTCCTAGGTCACAAAATTGATTCATCTAAATAGACCAAAACTATTAACATTTGATCTCCTATTTTTATGTACAGATTAATATTTGCACTTGCTCTCTGGAACCCTTACTACTGCAAGTATCCATTCAACCTAGAATACCAAGTTATGGGATATTTTTTGAGTCAATACAAATACTTCTTTAATTAATGAGCATAATCTAGATTTTATAAAAATTGAAACTCTTTAGGTTGTTCAATGTAGACCTCTTCTTCTAGCTATCCATTCAAAAATGTTGACTTCACATCCATCTGATATACATTGAAGTTCTTGAATGCTAAAAGAGATAAAAACATCCTAATTACTTCCAGTATTGCTACCAAAGCAATTGTCTCTTCAAAATATACGCCTTCAACTTGAGAATACCCTTTACACACAAGTCTAGCCTTATTCTAGATCACTTCACCTTCCTCATTTAGCTTGTTTCTAAAAACTCATTTTGTTCCAATCACATTCTTATCTTTGGGTCTTGGTACAAGTTCCCAAGTTTCATCCTTCATGATCTAATTCATTTTTTCCTCCATGGCTTCTATCTAACCTTTATCTTTTCTTGCTAATTTATAAGACTTGGGCTCTATCTTTGATAAATGCAAAGTGTAATTCATCATTTGATTTCTCAAGTATTTTTTGGGTCTGAACCCTGTTGTCTTTATCTCCTATAATATGATCTTTAGATTGAATCTTTTGAACAAACTTTGCTAGAGTTTTTGTAACAAGTTCTCAATCTTAATTACTAATGTGGATTGGTTCTTCATCATATTCTCCTTCTAGAATACTAGTAGTGTGAATTATTTTATGAACTCTCACATAATTTTCACTTTCCACAATCTTCTTCAACTATTTATTGTAACATCCATACACTTTACTTCTTAAATAATAACCAATAAAAAATACCTTCATCAGATCTGGAATCAAACTTACCCAAATTTCTTCATCCGTTTTGATGTAGGAGTTGATTCCAAATATCATGAGATGTCTAACTAATGTTGGTCTTGCTCTCCATAACTCATATTGTGTTTTATTAGTCTTACCTTTGATCTAAAATTTATTTAGGATTGTAGAGAAGGGGGATTCACTACTCATGAGTCTCTTTATTCTCAAGAGAATCCTAAGGGGAAAACTTGCCTAAACTACCTCAAGGAACAATGCGAGATTTCAGAATTGGAAATAGAAAGTCACAAATATTTAATGGAAAAATTGATGGGCTCTTAGCTAAAGGATGATAGCGCGGAACAAGGATGAAAGAACAGTGTGTTGTAGTCCCAAAGGCACACTGGTGTCTCGTATGGACCAAAAATTGAGTTTATCATAGAAAACAACAAGGCGACTCCTACTATTCTAATTGCTAGGAAAATCTTGGAATGGGAGAAAGTAACAAAATATAACAGAACTGAAATAAATTTAAGTAAATGATAGAACTAAAGAAGATAGAGAAAGGAAATTTTCACAACTCATGTGATGAAGCCTCCAACAATGAAATGTCTTCAATACTTGCATACATAAGATTGGGAGAAAATGTTGGGGCTATATAGGGGTTTTCCTCAATCAAACCCCCATTTTGGGATTCCCACCTCCACAAACAACCAAATAGATAGAAAAAGTGAACAAAGTAAGTATATATGAAGTGATAAAATAAATCCTCACTCAAGGAGGAGAACTTGTATCACAAAATAGAGATGCAATTGATAAGGGATGTGAGAAATCTCAGGATGCTCACAAGCACAAGTTAAGAGAGATATTAGCTACAAGGCTTAAGGAAGACAAAAAGAGAGACAAAGATAGCTACAAGATCCAAGATTTCAATGTAGATCATTGCTAGAATGTGAGGGCTTGAAGTGGCTATAATGAGCAAGAGAGTTGTGTAAGCAAGAGAGCAAGAGGGAAGAAAGCATGTTCAAGAGGGAGAAATTAAGAAGAGGGCCAAATAGATTAAAAAGATTGATTTTAAAGGGAGAAGAGGAGGGAAAAGAAGCTTCTTGGGCCATTACAAGGCATCTCAGGCCATTACCACCGAATTTTTTTTTTACAAGTGGAAAGCATGCTTGAAAATAACCGTTTGAACATCAAAATGTCACAGGATGCTAGCACAGTGTGTGGACATTCACATGGTTCATTAGTGTCCAAACACATCATGCTACAAAACAATGAGAATGGGAAACACAGTTTAACACAAAGCTAACACAAAAGGGTAGATGTTGGAAAAGGGGTTCTAAGCATCTTGAGAGGGAAAAAGGGTTGATGTAGGGGCTAGAATGAGCCTACACAAGTACTAAGGGAGTAGACACTAAAGAAAATACAACAATGCATGTGAAATTGCAATGGGTAGAATTTTACGCATTACAAGGATATATATTGTTGTTTGAACCACTTCTCTCCAATACACATCTAGTAGATTTTCTTGACATAACATTGTTCTTTCCATCTCTTGCATGGTTTTCTTCTTCCTTTCTGCAAATTAATTTTATTGTAGAGTCCTAATAGTAGAAAATTTCCTCTGGATCCCATGCTCTTCACAAAATTTGTCATACTTGTCAAAAGTGAATTCTTCACCTCTGTCTAATCTAAAAACCTTAATTTTTCTTTCAGTTTCATTCTCTACTAATGCTTTGAATGCCTTAAATTTCTCAAATGCTTCTGAATTCTCTTTTATAAATGTAATCCAAGTTATCCTAGTGTAATCATTAATGAGCATCATAAAATACTTGTCTCCTTGTAGAATTTTAGTCCTCACAGATCCACATAGTCCCAATGGTTTTGATGTAGAATAATCCTTAGCAGGAAATCTTCTTTTTGTCTATTTTCCTTCATGACACATTTTACAACTAGTTGATTGAGGATTCTTAATATTTGGCATATCTTGAACCATTCCACCTGAGTTGAGATCTTTACAATGTCTTCAAATCAAATCAAGTTAAGTTGCAATCAATCCTTTTGAGTACTAATGATTGTAGCCCTTTAAATCAAATCAATTCAAGCTGCAATCAATCCTTGAAGGTGATGAGAATGACTTCATTCCATCAATGAGATCAAATTTGAGTGGTGAGTTGTAGTAAATTGTCAAAATGATACACCCTCTATTTATCATCAACTTTTCATTGTGGAGGTAGAAATACCAACAAAGGGTTCGACTGAAGTAAACCCCTATATGGAACAATCCTTCCCTCCTTTTATGTGTGCAAGTTATAAATCTAAAGAATATTGGAGGAATATTGAAGACAATTTTCTCATTCATGCATCATTAGCCCTACAACTTGACAATATATGAAATCTACATTATCTCTATAATAAGCAAAGATTAGGCAACCAAACCCAAAAGGAAGAAGATATAAACTAGTCACCTGAGGCTTGTGAAGTTAGTTTTTGGAATTAAATCTCCAGTCTAGGGAATCCTTGCACCCTAGACCATTCAAAATCAGCTCAAATTCAAATCATAGGTACATCAGTGTCTACCTTTTGACTTTTTGAAACTTAATTTTTTTGTGTGTTTTCAATTTGTCATAATTCATATCAGAATGTTGGATGTGCATAGTTTATCTAGTCATATATTATATTGCATAAAAAATTCTAATTCAAAACCCTAATTCATTAGAATTCAGATCCAAGATCGAGTGCTTGTTAGTCAAGCATTCATAACTCTTGAGTAGATCTGAATTCCCCCATTGTTATGGTGAACCCCACACACATTTCAACATATTTGGAAAAGGAATTTATTCTAGTGATTAGATCTAGGAACTACTTTTCCAAATTTACATTTTCATAGTCTAACATTATAAAATTTTAGAGTTACAACTCTCACAATATTATCCCCATTACCTAATAAAATTAATAATAAATAGTTTAAATATAAAGAAAATTTAATCCATATCATTTTTAGGATTAGAGAGATTTTCTATAAATAATAAATCCAAGGACCTTCTTTACTATCCACCACTGAAAATCCAAGGACCCTCTTTATTATGTATGGATTAAATAATTAGGAATGTAACACCATTCAATTTTTAAGACTTAACCATGGAATTTAGTACACATGGGAAAAATTATGAACTTCTGGGATGGAATCATCACCAAGTGAAATCTTTAGCTCCCATAGGATAGAGAAATTTATCAAGAGCGGTTCTTATAATTTATAATGACATAATTGCATTTAATAGAAGCACAATATGTAATAACTCAAGATTAACAAAAAATTAAAGATATTATTTAGCACCGTCAATAAATATTTCAAAAATAGAAGGTTGTAAATATAATAAAAAACCATAATGATGACATGGAATTAATATCAAGAAGCATTGATCATCCCAACAAAATTTCCTATGTATCCCCTATGATTATGCTCAACAAAAAGGATGGTCTATGGAGAATGTGCTAAAATTGCAAGAAGCTAAAGCAAATCAATTATAAACACAAGTTTTGTATTCCTATTGTTAATAAAATGGAAGATAATAAAATGTATGCAAAATAATCCAATTTTTTATTTAGGGTGAAAGAATTAGAATAATTAATACATGTGTTGTCACCTGAACATGTTAAGATGGACACTAAGAAGAGAGGATTATGGGGTCTAACAAGATACTATAAAATAATTGTTTATACCTATCATCATATAAAGAAAAAATATTTTGGGAAGGTATTAAAGTCAATTCCCAAAAATATGTGGTGGACTATTTGATATTCTAACAAACTAAAGGGGAAAAATAAAGAAACCAAGACTTGCAAATATTAGGAGGAAATATCAATGGATTTCAGTATGGAGATTCCAAAGTTAAATAATCTTGATGTAATTTTAATTGTTGCTAGATAGATTCATTAAGTATGCACATTTTTGTGGACTCTCTCATCCCTTTCATCCTAATACTATGTAAAAGGAATTCCTAAATATTTGACAAAAACTTCACAAAATTTCCACTATTAGATTGCAAAATAGAGCCATCTCAAAATTCCCAATCAAGTGGGAGAATTATAAAATTGAAAATGCAATATGAAATGATTACCAATTCATACAAAATCTTTTAGAGTTCCTAAACATTGAGAGCAATATTTTTTTGAAGGGGATAGGAATGTTATGATCCTAATATCATATATTTTGAAGTATGTATTAAATATTTGTAAGTATATTAAGGATAAGCAGTTGTTATATGCTTAATATTAACATTAGTCTTAGTTACAACCTTAACCTGTCTTAACTAGAATGAAGGATGCGGCCCTATATAGATATTATTGTAAATAATAAAGAGAACTCCCTCCTACATAAAAAAATTGACTGAAAAAATGAATGGTAAGTTTCTTTGAGAGTATATCTCACTACATACATTCGTCTTAAAAATTAACTAGCTAGAATACTTGAAGGGAAATAAGTTGGTGAAACTATCTACTAATAGAAATTTAAATAAAATATAGCAACTTCAGAAGTGGAAAATACAAAGGATAAATAACTTGTAGTTGAAATATTAGAATTTGGGCCAAGGATGTTAGTACATCACAAGGACATCCTCACATCACACTATCATTCAACACATATGCAAGAAGAAAGTCCCAAAATGCATGGATTGAACTCTAGAATCCACCTAATCTACAAACAAAACAAGATGAGAAACATATTTTTGTTTTTTTGGGGATTTACCTTAGTTAAAGACTTGTTGTGGTGTTTCCATCTCCACAACAACCAAGATAGACAAATACAAATAATTAGATAGTGTGCATTATTATTCAAAGTGCATCCAGAAGTAAGAAAAGTGATTAAAATGAAATATAAGGGATATGATAATCCCAGGGTTCTCGAGGGTACAAGATTAGAAAAAAACCAAAGTTACTAGCAAGGCTTGATGAAGCCAAAGAGAACAAGAGAGTTGTGAGAAAACACTGTGAGGGCATTGTAACAAGTTGTAGAGAGTTATGAGTGAGTTTAAGAGTGCAAGAGATCCAAGAGAGAGAGAGCTTCCCAAAAATGAATGAGGATGGAAGAGGAAAAGGCTAATGAGCCATTACAAATCACTCTAAGTCATTTCCACTGACTTGGAAAGGTGACAAGTGGCAAACCATTCAAAAATATCATTGAAATGATAAATTATCATAGGATGCTAGCACTAACATAATTAATGCTAAAAGATGATAGATTACAAGAATAACATAAGGGAATTACATAAGTGACATAAAGAAGTGACCTTGAATGAAAAGGTCTAAGCACCATTAGAAAGAAAAGGGTTGATCCAATTGCTTAAATGAGCCTACACAAACACTAAGGGAATGGACACCAAAATAGACATAAATTATTGGTGAAATTGCAAGGGCATGCAATTTATGACACTATATTATTATCTAATTATTGAAGGTTACCTCTTGAACTGGTTTGCTGTTTTACACATTTGTATTTATTTCCAAAAAGTACTATACCATTATGGGTTGATACTAAACTAAGTATCTCTCACAGGTTTATTATGCTAATAGATATAATAAACCATAAAATGAACTTAAACAACTTAACTCACTGCATATAGTATTCAAATGTTTTTCAATGTAATAACACAAATCTAACTGTGAATGTAACAGCTTTCAAAGAAGTGTAATTAGTTTATAAAAATTAAACAAGAATATTTCAAATTCATTTAGACTAAAGAATTATGTACAACACTATCCATATTAAAAAATGATATTCAAATTCTTAATTCGAACACGCACAATCATATTCAAATTCTCAAACTGAACATATACAACTGATATATTAATTTAATTCAGATTACACATCCTTAATTCCATTCTTGTTTAATCAATAAAAGAATCAAAGCTAAATGAAATAATATTACAAAAATATGAGAGTGGTGTATTTCTCGATTTTAAAATCCAGAAATACAACACTCTCATAGATTATGGACTGTAAGAATATCTCTGATTACACAACTACATACCTACATATTAAAAAAAAAAAAAAAAAAAAAAAAATCTCTGTTGTACCAATTATCCCTTTGTCAAATTCCTACTTAAACGTGTCTCGAAACATATCAGTGTATACATGAACAAAAAAATTATAGCTTGAAAACTTTCCTCAAAGGGATCTCACTATATATAATGAGAGACGTAAACATCACCATATTTAATATTTTGAAATGTCGTCACCATAAATTTTACAAACATCATTTGATCAATAATAAATACATGACATCATATTTATATTGATTTTCTAAATGCGACAGATGTCCCAAAGTTTCCATTTTGACACAGGTAGGGAGGGTGTTGGAAAATGACTGTCTTTTCTGTTTGTTGTTTATCAATAATGCGAGACGTAAACATCCAGTGCAGAAAGAAATACAGGTAATCTTCATCTTCATATTCCATTAACCTTGCAAAAAAACAAGCGAGAAATACAGAGTTTTAACCTATCGAAGGCTCTTTGAATACTTATAAAATGCTTAGAAGTCGCGTGCAGTCACCTTGTGGGGAACATCTGTTTTCTCTTAGAGACAATTTAATAAATAGAAGGCAACCCAATTTCAAGGGTCACTTTCATAATAGTATAAAAATATGCCATTATGGGTTGATAAACTAAACTTACTTATCTCTTATAGATTTATTATTCTAATAGATGTGATAAACCAAAAAATCAACTTAAACAACATAACCGTCTACATAGAATATTCAAATGTTTGTCAATGATCTATCTTGGAATGTTAATACTTTAATGTTCAAATTAAAGTACAAAAATAGTTTTCGAAAAAGTGTAGTTAGTTTATAAAAATTAAACAAGAATCTTTTGAATTCATTTAGACTAAAGAATTATGTACAACACTATCTATATTAAAAAATGATATTCAAATTCCTAATTTGAACATGCACAATCATATTCAAAATCTTAAATTGAACATGTATAACTGATATATTAATTTAATTCAGATTACACATTCTTAAATTCATTCTTGTTTAATCAATAAAAGACTCAAAACTAAATGAAATAAAATTACACAATTATGAGAGTGTTGTATTTGTGGGTTTTATTGTGTATAATTTATTTACATCAATGTTTCGGATCACACTCTATGATCCAAATAAATTATACACAGTAAAATCCATAAATACAACACTCTCATAGATTATGGACTGTGGAAATCTAATATCTCTGATTACACAACTACTTACCTACATAAAAAAATAAAATAATAAGATAACTCTGTTGTACCAATTATCCCTTTGTCAAATTCCTACTTAGCATCTGGAAAATTCACCATCAGCTATTCACGACAGAAAATTCAGCGCCGACAATTCACCACGGGAAATTTCGTGAGAAAAATTAGTTGCATGAATTTTTGGCGGTTAATTTTCCATGACAGTGAATTTTTCTGTGGTGAATTGTTGACGTGCCATCCATAAGTTACTGACAGTGAATTTTTCTAAATCTACTTAAACGTGTCTCAAAACATATCAGTTTATAAATGCCTTGAAAACTTTCGGATCTCATTATATATAATGAGAAATGTAAACATCACCATATTTAATATTTTGAAATGTCGTCTTCATAAATTTTACAAACATCATTTGATCAATAATAAATATATGACATCATATTTATATTGATTTTCTAAATGCGACAGATGTCCCAAAGGTTCCATTTTGACACAGGTAGGGAGGATGTTGGAAAATGACTGTCTTTTCTGTTCGTTGTTTATCTATAATGCGAGACGTAAACATCCAGTGCAGAAAGAAATACAGGTCATCTTCATCTTCGTATTGCATTGACCTTGCAAACAACCAAGGGAGAAATACAGAGCTTTAACCTCTCGAAGTCTCTTGAATACTTATAAAATGCTGAGAAGTCGCGTGCAGTCACATTGTGGGGTACCTTTGTTTTGTCCTAGGACAACTCAATTTCTAGGGTCACTTTTGTGTGGGTCATTTAATATGCCTTTTATTAATAATTTAAAAAATTATTAATTGACTATGGTTTTTGGATTGAAATTTTATTTAAATATGATTAATATTTATATTTCATGTTATTTTTCAAATCATAATAGGTAAAATATTATATAAATGATGTAATTGTTAAATGAAAATGAAAATAAAATATGTGTATAGTTTATTATGTCATATGATCTGGTTTTGGGTTTTTTTTAACAAGACAACACTTTTAAGAGTTATTTCTATAATCATATAAAAATATATTAATCATTTAATAAGGTTGATCCTTTTTATCTTTTGTTCAAAATAATTATCAATAGACTATGACTTTTTGGATTAGAATCTCATCTAAATATGATTATTAGTGTTTTAAATTATCTTTCAAACTTATCTAGAATAAGTGGAAAATCACAAAAAAATAAAAATAAAAAATTATTCTTATAGTTTATGAAGTTAGGCAACCTTGTTTGGGTCAATTAATAAGGCAATCCAATTTTGAGAGTCATTGTTAGAATAATATAAAACTATATGTAGGTCACCGTAGTGTAGAAAAAAGTAACCCCTTTTCACACTTAATTTGGGAATAATTAATACTAAAACTAACTTAATTATTCCTTGATTTAGTGTTGTAATGTGTTTTACACATTCACACTAAGTCTAGGACCCTTTTAACTAAAATGGACTTAATTGTGCCTTATTTAGGGTATTCTAAAGTGTTTTCTTACACTTTCACACTAATCTAGGTCTTTATTAATTAATTGAGGTTAATTACAACTTAATTGACCCCTTAAATTCAAATCTAAGCCTTATTTATTGAATTTTTCAAGGGATAAATCTTGACAATTATTAATAATGTTGCATAACACTTAATTTGGCAAGGTTTGAGTCCTAGGGTAGTGACCTAGGACCCATTCACCACCTTGCATGAATGGGTCCCCACTATGTCCCAGGACCCCCTTTTACATATTAATTCATCTACCTAAAACTTAGTCCTAGAAATTTGTGATAGCATCCATTCGTCCAAGGTGGTGAATGGGCCCTCCTTATTAAGGACACCCCTTTCTAAACTTATTTGTGATAGTATTTTAATGATTTTGAATCCTAGATTTGATGTTGGCTTCTGTTATTTGAATTTTAAGATTAAATCTTAAGTTTAGTAAAAATATAAGGTCAATTCACATAGTTTCATCCTAGAAGATCTAAGCATTCAAGCACTATAGAAAACTTATGATAAAGGGAGAAATTAAAGAAAATTTCAAAAGCATTCAAGGAAAAATTATCAAGGTTTTATTGCAACATTCAAGATCATATCATCATGTCAAAGGCATAAAGCATCAAGCATGTTGTTGAGCTAATGTGTTGATGTAGCATTCAAGATCCAAGTTAAGCATAGTTTCACATCCAATTCAAGTTCATGATCAAGATCTACATTCTTCATGGCCACTTCATGTTAGATTACAGATTTACATTCCATGACATCATTCAAGGTATCGTTGTTTCATGTTTCATGTTTCATATTTCATATTCATATTTCATTATTTCATCATAAGGTTTAATTAGCTAAACGGGGTTTCACTAAGGAAAACCCCTATTCCCTAATAATCAAAAAAAATTTCTCCATTGATGTGTGATTGCAGGTTTTAGGTTGCAGATCAAGTAGAGAATAAAAATTGCAAAGTGGTGCAGGATAACCATTAAGTAAAATTTGTATATCAAGGTTAATGATGAGAAGGTTATAGGACTTTTGAAATTTTTTATTAAAATAAGGTCTCAAGACCATTTCATGATGTAATGGGTAATATTTGAGTCATATTAGATGTTTAGGGGGTTATTTAGTTTGACATAGCAAGAATTGCATTTTATGCAAAGATTCTCAAACATCAAATTTGCAAAATTTCCTTTTGTCGAAATGCGAACGGTCTTAGGGGTCAAAGGGAAGTTAGGGGGAAGTTAAAGAGTTATTTGGTTTAGTAAAAGCACAAGTATTATGAGATCCCTCATTGTAAGGATACTTTTGAAGATTTGATAAAGAAATACCAAGCTTTAACACTATTTTTTCTATTTTTTCTTGATTTTTAACATTTTCCAGCACTTATAGATGTCGTACAACACTTCATTCATTCAAATAACTTTGGAATAGCATAGTATCTTGTTTTTAATTGAATTTGGATCCAATTTGAAGGTTTCATAATAATTTTTTGAGCATTTATTTAATTGATTCCTCTAACTCGCTAAAATAGGGTATTTGGATTTTGAGGGTTTAATAATGTGATAAACCCATTCCACCTATTGTAGTTGATGTACCTTAGTGGAATGGGTATAAAATAATTGGTAAAAGGTGTGTATGAGGTTTGTGAGAGTGGGGAAGGTCTAGAAGTTCATTGGGCTTGATGCCCTAGGTGGAAAATTGAGTTTTCCATAAGGAAAAGAGTGATTTTGATATGTCAAAGTGAGAAATAGGTTGGGGCAGCATAGTTTTATGGTGATTTGAGTTTTGGGAGTTTGTTTTGGATCTTATTGAATATTTGGAAAGATTTTATGAGTGTGGGAAAGGTGTTTTTCAATAAACCCCTTGTTTTTAGGCTTAAAAGGCGGGTTTGTAGTTTGCACATTAGAAGTTTGAATCCTTGAGATCTGATTGAGGATTCTATGGTTTTGACACATTGGTATTTCTGACCAATTGAGTTTTCAAATTTTGGTGAAGGTTTGTGAGTAGTTACTTTGGGAAAGAGGGTTAATTTGAGCCTTAAAAGGCGTATAATCCCTTATTTGAGAAAATTGTTACAAAGGAGTCACAGGTGATTGATTGATATGTTATTGAGGATTATAATGGGTCCCTGAAATGGATCTAGTATTGGTTTGAAAGGAAGTGATTATGGAAAGATACTCGTTTTAGTGGTTTCCCAATGCTACAAGGGAAAGTGTTGATTTGATGAAATGAAGAGTTTTTTATGAGATTGTATTTTGATAGTTGTGGTTACAGGTTGGAATTGTATTTGGTGTGTTTTCAATACCTTCCCCATTTGATCAAAGTGGTATCAGAGCAAAGGTACTAGATTGGTGTAGAAGAAAGATTGAAGATTGTGAAAGAAAGCTTGGAAGGTGAAGAGGCAAGATTGTGAAGATGCCTCCAAAAGGAAAGAATAAAGAAAAGGAGATGAATGAATTGAAGATTCAATATACAAGAGAGATCAAAGAACTGAAAGAGAGGTTGGTAGCCTTACAAACCAATAAGAGAAGAGAAGCAGTTGAAAGCAGTGAATCAGAGGAAGAAGATGACGAAGAGTTTGAAGATGTTGAAGAAGAAATTGATCCAGAAGATCAGGGAATGGCCAAGTTGTTGAAGGCAGTAAAAGGTGAAAAGTAAAAGGTAGAAATTGATGTGCACAATTTTAGTGGAAATTTGAATGAAGAGGAATTTTTAGATTGGATATCTTATTTGGATAATTTTTTTGAATGTGAAAAGATTCTTGAGGAGTAGAGAGTCAAGATTGCAAAAAAAAAGCTCAAAGGTCATGGAATTGTATCGTGGGATTACTTGCATTCAAAAAGAAGGAAACAAGGTAAGTCTAAGATTGTGGCATGGGACAAAATGGTAGCAAAGTTAAAAGGAAAGTTTCTCCCTTCAGATTATTCAATTCAAATGTTTAAGAGATTGAAAAATTGAAGGAAAAATGAAATGGATGTAAAGGCATACATTGAAGAATTTTACAAATTATGTATGAGATCTAACCAAACTGAAAAATGAAGATGAGAAGATAGCTAGGTATTTGGGTGGCTTGAGAATGAATATACAAGATGATTTGGCTTTGAAAAATCCTGAGAGCATGGAGGAATGTTATCAAATGGCATTGAATGTTGAAGATAAAGTGAAGAGAAGACAAGAGAAAATAGTATGAGGAAGAGGTCGCACCATGAGAGGAAGAGGATCTTTCTCTACTCCAAGACAAGTAACTAAAAATCGAGAAGAACCAAGCAAGAGAGATGAATAAGGTGCAGATTTTAGAGGTGGATATAGAGGTACAAGGGGAGAATTTGGAGGTGGAAGAAACTCTAACACTTTTGTAGGTAGATGTTATCATTTTCAAGAGTATGGCCATCTTGCTTGGAAGTGTCCTGAGAAGGTTGGTTTAATTCAAGTGGAGGAGAAAGAAAACTTGATAGAAGAGCACAAATAGTTCAAGAAGATGAAGCTGAAAGTAGTTCAAGTTAAAATAGATTGGTTGCAAGGGATGAGGTTGGAGAGATGTTGATGATGAAGAAATGATGTAGTAGGGGGAGGCCTGCAACACACAAAAACACAATTCCAATCTACAATCACAATTGTCAGATCACTATCTCTTCAAAATTTCACCAAGTTCACCAAACAACTCTTTCCCTTGTAGCATAGGGAATCCACTTAATCAGGTATTACTTTACAAACACACCTTTTCAACCCACAACTCAACACACATCAGGGACCCATTACAGAGCCTATCACAATATCAAACAATCACTAATGGTTGTTTTGTACCAAACTACTCAAACAGGTTGTCCACGCCTTTTAGGGCTCAAATTAGCCCTCTTTTACAAAGCAGCTACTCACCAAAATTTTCCAAACTCTACAAAATATTGGGGAAGAAATTAAAATGTTTCAAAACCATAGATTCCTCAATTAGTTCTCAAAGACACAATCATTGACTAGCCAAATCATAAAACCCTCTCTTTAACCCTAGAAACCCTAGGGCTTATGGTTCTCACACTTCCCAACCTTTAAAAAACCTAAAAAATTGCTCAAAAAAGTATAAAACACCCTTCTTATGCTTAATCCATCATAAAATTATGCTTCCCAATTCAAAAACTCAATTTCACTCACTAAAACCTCTCTTTCCATAAGGAAAACTCAAAATTCACTCATAGGGCTTCACACCCAATTCATTTCCAGACCTCCCCTGCATAAACCCATCATCCTTATACCAAAACCTACTGTTTCCTATCCATCCCACTGAGATACAAGCTTCATAGTAGGTGGGATGGATTTAATACATGTTGAAAACTCACAAAACTATCAAAAACCCTATTTCAGCAAGTTAGTGAAAACTAGTGAATTAAATGCAGAAAATCTAATGTGAAGCCTTCAAGTTGGATTTAAATAAAAGAAGGAAAAATATGTTATATTAAACACCGCACATTTGAATGAAAAATATGTTGTATAGACTATACAAACTACTGCTACAACTCAAAAATATAGAAAAGTGGAGAAAATCTAAGCTTTATTGATCAAGTCCTTTTTCCAATACAAAGATCAACCTTCCCTTCGAGTTCATTATGTTATTTATCCTTTTTATTACAAAAAAAAAACTACTTCAACTTCCCCAAACTAAATTTTGAAGGAGATGGCTGTTGTTCTTCCTCTCTAATGCATTTTTAAAACCTTACCTTATTTCAATTTGACAATTTAGTACTTTTTGCACATTTTAAAAACTCTACCACCTAGACACCTAAGTATCAACAAAAATGACCAATTATATCCTCAAATTGTATTAATGACCTTATTCTAATACAAAAATCCTACTTTCTAGAGTCTAGACCTCAAAACCTTAAATGAACTAAACTTGTCTAAGGGTGCTCCTACACCAAGAAACAAATCTTGAAGACCACAAAGGAGGAAGAGTTGCTTCAAAGAAAAGCTTTGTTTAGGATAGCCTATAGATGTAAAGACAAGGTATGTAAAGTGATTGTTGACTCTAGTTGTACATATAACATTACGTCTAGTGAAATGGAGGAAAATTTGCATTTTCATAAAGTACCTAGAGAAAGGCCATATAGGGTGTCATGGGTTAGTAATAGACAATCTTTGGTGGTGAGTGAACAAGCAAGAGTTGAATTTTAGATAGGCACGTATACAGATGAATTTCTTTGTGATATACTACACATGAATTGTTGTCATCTATTGTTAGGAAGACCTTGGCAGTTTGACAAGTCAGCCTTGTATAATGGTAGAAAAAACATATACATTATTGAAAAGGATGGGAGAGAGTTTATTCTAAGTCCATTGAATGAAGGAGTAAATCGGGATGGTGAAATAATCATGTTAGGAATAAATGAGTTTCTAACTATTAATAAAGGTAATAGTGCAGATTTGGCAGCCAATGCAAAACAAGACAAGGTGTAGACAATAAGTAAGAGAATTGAGGATAAGGTGCAGGTAGTGATAAAGAGGAATGTCTTCATATGGAACAAGAAAGTAGACGTAAGCAAGTCTCAGGAAAATATAGTATAGTGTAAGGATAGAAGTCCTTTGGAAAGGTAGGAAGAGAGTGATAGTGTTTTTATTGGGATAGTTGAGTGACATATAGTAGTAGGGAAACAAGTAAAAAGATAGTTCAAGGGTGTAAGTAATGAGATTAGTAAGGTAGAAGACAAGAAGATAAAGGTTTGTGATGCGACAGTAAATTGGAAAGTTGTTGGTACAATGAAAAGATAGTATAAAGATGTTGACACTGGACAAGGAGATAAAGGTTTTGGATGTTGATAGGACAATAAACAAGGAAAGTACATGTTTGACAAAGATAAAGAGGTCTGATGGTATAGTTGACAGTGGGGAAAGAGCAGTTCACATGAATATTAGATAGTGGATGATGCATGGAGAGAAAGATAAAGTGAAAAAACATGTTGCAGGTCAGAGCATCGATGAAAAGAAAGGTGAAATGACAATATTTGAAGATGGAAAAGTTGGAAAACACCCCACAGTGAGGAGCAAGTTTCAAATGGAGGAAAATTCAAGGATGCTAAGGGTAGTGAAGATCAAGGAGAAAAAAATCTTGATGAATAAAAGCATGGAGGATTGAAACATGAGTAATACAAAGGAGGACATGTTACACTAATCTTTCCAAGAGACTTGGAAAAGTTTCAAGTTGGGGTGTATGGTGTAGGAGCACCATTAAGTAAATTTTGTCTATCAAGGTTAATGACGAGTAGGTTATAAGACTTTTGAAATTTTGTATTAAAATAAGGTCTTGAGACAATTTCATGATGTAATGGGTCATATTTGAGTCATATTAGGTGTTTAGGGGGTTATTTGGTTTGACATAGAAAAAATTGCATTTTATGCAAAGATTGTCAAACATCAAATTTGCAAATTGCCTTTTGTGGGAAGGTGAATGGTCTTAGAGTTAAAAGGGAAGTTAGGGGGGAGTTAAAGAGTTATTTGGTTTAGGAAAAGCATAAATATGATGAGATCCATTATTTTAAGGAGATTTTTTGAGGATTTGATAAAGAAACACCAAGCTTTAACACTATTTTTTTGGATTTTCTTGATTGTTAACATTTTTTCAGCACTTGTAGAGGTTATACAAAACTTCATTGGTTCAAATAACTTTGGAACAACATAGTATCTTGCTTCAACTTGCATTTGGATCCAATTTTAAGGTTTCATAATAATTTTTTGAGCATTTATTTGATTGATTCCTCTAACTAGCTAAAATATGGTATTTGGATTTTGAGGGTTTCATAATGTGATAAACCCATTCTACCTACTGTAGTTGGTGTACCTCAGTGGAATGGGTATAAAATAATTGGTAAAAGGTGTGTATTAGTTTTTTGAGAGTGGTCAAGGTGTAGAAGTAAGGTGGTCTTTACGCTCTAGGTGGAAAATTGAGTTTTCCATAGGGAAAAGAGTGATTTTGATATGTCAAAGTGAGAAATAGGTTGGGGTAGTGTAGTTTTATGGTGATTTGAGTTTCTACAGGTTTTTCTGGAACTGATTGAAGAGTTGGAAAGAATGTATGAGTGTGGGAAAGGTGTTTTTCAATAAACCCCTAGTTTTTAGGTTTAAAAGGAGGGTTTTGTAGTTTGCACATTGGATGTTTGTATCCTTGAGATCTGATTGAGGATTTTGTGGTTTTGACACATTGGTATTTCTTCCCAATTGAGTTTTCAAGTTTTGGTGAAGGTTTGTGAGTAGTTACTTTGGGAAAGAGGGTTAATTTGAGCCCTAAAAGGAATAGAATCCCCGATTTGCATAAATTGTTGCAAATGAGTCATAGGTGATTGATTGATATGTTGTTGAACATTATAATGAGTCCTTGAAATGGATCTAGTATTGGTTTGAAAGGAAGTGATTGTGGAAAGATACTCGTTTTAGTGGCTTCCTAGTGCTACAAGGGTAAGTGTTGATGAAATGAAGAGTTTTTGATGAGATTGTATTTTGATAGTTGTGGTTGTAGGTTGGAATTGTATTTGGTGTTTTTGTAGGACCTTCCCCATTTCATCATAAAGTGTTGGTATATGGGGCCTAATCAGACTCAGAGGTTAAATTTTCCCAACTTTTATCAATGCAGTTTCCCCCCAAACTATTTAACGGGGTCAAGGGGCAACACCCCTTGTGGGGTTTTGGGGGCAACACCCCCAAGATGGGTGTCAATTGTTTTATTATTTTATAAAGGCATCAGGTGTTATTTTTCTATTGTATGACATAAAAAACTCTATTTTTGTAACTGACATAAGTCTTGATAATAGGATAAGGATTATGGCTTATACTGATATTAGGGTATGTGCAAGATCATCATGGAAAAAATATGCCCTTAAGTGGCATAAAAATTAAAAAAATCAGAGTTAGGAAACTTGACATAAAACTTTGAATAAGTTATCTATATTATTTCAAAAACATGTAAGAAGAGAATCTATAGAAAATTGAATGTAGTTTCCTAACTACTAGGTTTGTTTAAAAAAAAGGAAATCTATTTGGTGAAAATTTAAAATTTCAATGCAATAGTACTTAAATTTTAGGGAAAAAATAAGAAGTAGGTGTATATCTGACCACCCTAACCACGGTAAAATGAGAATATTTTTTTATAAGGTTTTAGATATAAGTAGAGGACTCATGTCTCGATGTGATGCATGTCTTTTTTGTAATTTTTTTCCAAGTAAATAATTAATTATGATTTTTTTATTAAAATTTTTAAAGATATAAAAAACTCGTATCTCTGACCACCTTAACTTGGTCAAAACTTCATGAAATTCATTTCTTCTTTTTTAATCCTATTTATATGTGAAGCATAGAATGTGATGCATGTTTTGGATTAAAAAATGTGATATCGTTGAAAGCTATAGATGTTTTTCAACCAGTCTATCAATCAAGAATTTAGTCATAATTTGAATAGAAAATGAATAATAATTACTTATTAAATTCAAAGTAAAGCATAATTTATATTGGTGGAAAGTTGAGAATGTCCTTTAAAAATCCTTTTTGTTTCATCAATTTTGGGTAAAAAGAAAGTCGTCAGCCACATACCCATCATATTGCCACTTTTTGGCCCATCATGATCCTAGACATACCGATTATATTGTAGCATTTGTAGTGGTATTGAGTTGCTAGGATTACTGGTTGTAATCGGTTTGATTTACTGGATAATAATATTGGACTCTCTGTTGGTGGACATAGCCCAAGTTTGGGTGAACCATGTTAAATATTGTCTCTTGATGTTATTATTTCTATGTTTTTCATTCCTCTGTTTAATCTTTATTTGCATTTAATTGATATTTTCTTCATACAATTCCTAACACAAAGTTGTCAAGATTCAAAATTTGTAAAAATTTTCATCTATCTTGCAAGATCACAAAAAGTTTCCTACAAAATTAATTTTTGACTTTCGGGAGCTAGTCACTTGGGAGCTAGAAGTGTAGACATTGAAGAAAAGAACTCAGGATTCAATTTTCAAAAACCCTAATAGGGACCCATTCGTCACTTTGGGTGAGTGATTCCTTAATGACCCCAAAACAACACCTTTTTAGAAAGGTACACATTTTTTAAGCCTCTTAAAACCTCCCTTATTGTTGTTATAAAAAAGATATGACAAAATAAATAGAAAGAAAAATAGAAATAAAATATTTTTATAGTCTATGACGTGATGCAACTTGGTTTGGGTAAAACAAGTGACTTATAACATATGGGGCCCTATGTGATTATTTATGTAGAAGACAAATAGTTGGTCTTGAAACAATAAGATCATCAATATAATTTATAAGTACTACTATATGAAACACATCATGAATGTTTGATAGAGAATGGAAAGATAGTTAATAGGTTGCAACATTGACCTTTCCTAGATTTTTTAAAGCACCAACAAGTTGATGAGTCAACTTAGAAGATATATCAAACTTGATGGAAATATTCTCAGGATTGACTCTTAACTACATTTCACTAGAGAAAAAACCTCTTTAGGAGTTCTCTTCAAATCTATATACGATTTCTACATATAAAAATCCCTTTTCAATTGTTGTATAATTACAACCATTTAAGTATCATACTAATGAAGCATATCAAGTCAATTTATGAGCATATCGTCCAAACCTTCTCAATCAATGAGTTATATAAATTATATTCTATACAATCCCTTACATGATGTCATTTTAAAGGAAGAATTATATTTGTTATTATATGTAAATTTAACAAGTGACAAATTATTTTTAATCTACTCTAGATGTCTATGACATAAATTTTTAACACATATTTTATAACTTGCTAATTACATATGCTTGAAAGTTTCTATATCCTTGTCAACAAATGTATTTATTAGATATGTTGCAATCATGAAATTTTGTGAGATTAAAATTCTTCAAAAAATTCTATCAAATAGATCGCATGCCTTGTTCGTTCTTCTACATTTTTGAAGTATTTCTACCAAGTTTAATAACCACCTCAAGTTAAATCATAGTATGGCACTACTAACTTATTACTGGTAGAGGTGGGGGATCTAATAATTTTATATAAGAATATACATAAATTTATTGTATGCACATGAATAGTAAAATGAGAGAACTGAACCTTAGATTTTTGGGGCATGAATGCTATGTCTCTTTTGTTCAATTAGGGTATTTCACCTAATGAAAAGAGATAAATCCCACACCCAAAATCTAGGTGGTTCACTCAAATAAAGGATTGTATGATGTTATTTAGGCTAAATTAAATGAACTGAGTGAAACTAATCTATTAAATTGATCGTATATGAATGCAAAATCTAAGAAACAAGAGATGTTTGAAAACACATTGTGTAATGTAACAACAAACAAGAAATGAATGCAAAACTTAACAAAATTGAACCAAAATAAAAGTGTGCACTTGGAACCTTGATGAAGACTTGAAATTATATTTTAAATGCTATTGATGCTATTTTTAAGGCCTGGTGGGACTCATTTTCCATTCTGGGCAAATTAGACCCAATTTTGCAAAACTGGGCCGAAACTCGTTTCTGACAAAAGGGTACCCAAAAATGTGGAAAAATAAAAATTGACCCTAGAGTGGGACTCATTCACCACCCATGGTGAATGAGTCCACTTTTGAATTTTTTTATTTTCAAAAGTATAATCCGGAGCTTCCGATCTGCAGTTTGACTTCCTATAGGTGTCTGCCTCTAAAACTCTGATTTATGGGTCTAAAAATGAGTTTTTGTTGATATTTTGACTTGTTGAATGAGGAAAAGACTTTGGAAACTTTTTAACTTGATCTTCAATTATTTCCAAGCTTCCAAGAGTCCTAAATCTGCAAGCACATAAGACAAGAGAGAAAATTTGGATGTTAGGGTAAGGGGGTTTGCCTTGGTCAAACCCCTTTGTAGGTAATTAAACCAAAATGATGAAAGAATGGAATGAAACATGAATTAATGGAATTTATTACCTTTCCATGATGTTTGATCTTGTATTTCTTCAACAATGGAGGAAGATTCAACCCTTGAATGTCTTTAGGAGCTTTCTTGATGTCTTGCAATGACAAAACCCTAAGTTGCTTGACTTGAGATAGAAGATTGGTGGATGAATGATGAATAATGGATAAGAGATATGAAAATGAGTTAAAAGACTTATATTTATAGGTAATTCTCCTATTTTACCCATTAATACCTCATCACAGGCTGACATGAAGTAATATTAAACTCAAATTTCACTTTTTTCTCGCTCAAAGGTCAAAATTGGGCCGAATGTGGCTCATTCGCCACCCATGGTGAATGGGTACCACCTGGATGGGATTGATTCACCATGCATGAAAAATGGGTCCCATAGGGGCCAATTTGATAGCTAGAAAGCCAGGAGATAAGGAAATAAGGTTTAAAATACAACTTTGGCAGGAATTTGATCAATTTAGGTCTTGAGATGCATAATATGGGTTAATACGGGACTATTCGTGATGATGTGAATGTGAAATAGGGTTTGGGACACATAGCTCAATGTGAAAGTGTGATTAAATAAACTGTACAACATTGAAATGAGGTCCACATAGCCTAGAAAGGCACAAGAATGATTATGAATGTGCTAGACACATTACAACACTAGTTTATCATTAAGTTTAATTCAAAAACCTTCTAGATTAATGTGATGATGTAATTAAATATGTTTTATAATTTTGAATTAAGGATAAATAGGTTAATGAGGTATAGAAAAGCGTGAAAGTATCTTATAATACTTTACAACACCCTTACAAGATGTCATTAATTGCATTTGGAGGGGTCCAAGACCTATGTTGATGATCAGAGGTTTTTGACTAAATGGTTTGTTGCTCAATGTATCTAGTTTATCCACATTGAGTTTCAGAGATCCACATGAAGATTTTATTCAGTTATGAAGATTTTAATTTTGATAGGTTTTTTATTTCTTCAGTTAGTGTTCCTGATTGTAGATGAGGCTATTTCAGTTAGTTCAGTTATCGTGGATGCTTCTCTATTGGTTCTTAATATTTGTGGATGCTTCTAGATCATGCTCTATCTTTGTTGCACATCTGCATTGATCATTGTGCTCATGGTTGGTGATTTTCTCTTGCCTATTCATGTTTTTCATGTTCTTGGCTGACATGGTGTTGAAGCATGTTGTTTATCTTTGAGGTGTAATTAATTGAAGAGTTTTTAGTTTGAATATGTTGGTTTGGGTCCTCACTAAGTTGTGGCCAAATTTTTGTTGATTCGTATTGTTAATCTTTAATGTTTTGGGCTGATAGTTATATTCATTTTATTATTTCTTTGTGGTTAACTTGTAGTAGTGAAATATCTTGTTGCATATATATAAGAGAAATCGTTTGTTCGAATTGAAGTATTTCGAATGTGTGTGTGTGTGTGAAAATAATTTCCTAATCATTCAAAGGAAGAGTAGAGTGTGAAGAAAAGTGAAGAGTGAAGAAGAGAGAAGAGTTGTTCATGCGCTTAACTGAAACTATGATAAGGTATTAGCAAATGCTATTTTATCAGTTCAAAACCCTATGGATGGCTATAATCTGAATCTCTTTGTAATACAGTGTGTCTTCCTTTGTAATTGAGCAGTGAGATCTAGGTAGTGCATTTGAATGCAAGTGTATTTCCCATATTTCTTTCTCATTATACTTTTAACAAGGTATAATCTTGTGGACTAACCTCCACTGTGGTTTTTCCCCTAATAGGGTTTCCACGTAAAAATCCTAGTGTTATGTGTGTTTCTAATGAGTTGATGATCTTTGTTTTCATGCTTAATAATCAGATCTGAGAATAAAGTTCATAAGTTAAATAAGTTTAGAATTTTTGGGACAACTAATTGACCCCCCCCTCTCAGTTGTTTGTCCTTGTATTGCCAACATATTACAAGAAGGATAGTTTGAGATTTTATGGAACAAATTACTCTTTGTGGAAGACTCTTATGGAGTGCCATTTGAGATGCATTGGTGAAACCTACTAGAGCATTACAAGTAATAGGTATGTTATTCCACCAAATAGTACATATGTTGAGTATAATATCTGGGCTAAGGAAGCTTTGTTGAGTACGTTGACTAATTCTGAGATGACAAATGTTATGGATTTGAAGATTTCTCATGAGATCTAGAAAAAGTTGGAAACCTTGTATGAAGGTGATACTAATGTGAAGATTGATAAGTTTCATAGTTTGAAAGGGAAATATGAAAGGTTGAGAATGGATGATGATGAGAATATTAATACTTTAATGCAAAGAGTGAATGAACTTATTTGTGGTATTAGATGTGCTAGTGGAAAGATATATGAATTTGAGATTGTTGCTAAGGTGTTTAGATTCCTACCTGATTCCTACAAAGTCAAGGCTAGTGCTATTGAAGAACTTTAGACTGTACCAAACATAACCAAAGATACATTAGTTGGTAATTTGACTACTTTAGAGTTGAGAAAATTTGGTGATGCCCTTCCCAAGGTTGAATCTGCATTTAAGGCTACTACTTTTGGAAGAGATAGAAAGAGATATGATCCAGGTGGGAGTTCATCTAGAATGAAATTCAAGTATGAGGATGAAATCAGACAAATTGAAGAAGAAGAAAGAGATGTTGAAGAGATGGAAGCACTTATTGTCAAAAGAGTATTGAGAGGAAAAGGTAAGTATGAAGGAAAATTTCTCTTAAATGTTTTTATTGCAATAAGAGAGGTCATTTTGCATCAAGGTGTTCAAAAAGAGCCCCTAAACCAAGACACAACAAGCCTAGATTTCAGAAGAAATGTTACTATGTTGTTTATGAAGGTGTAGCAAATGATGAATCTGATAGAGGTAATGATGAATGGGTATTTATTGCTGTTAGAGAAAATAGTCCTATATCTACTAAATTTGCTAGTTGTACAAATGTGGAGAAAGCCCTAGCTGCTCGAGTTGAAGAAAAAGATGAATGGCTGATTGATAGTGGATGTTCACATCATATGACAGGAGACAAAAGTAATTGTGTAAGCTTTGAAAAATATGATGGTGGTGTTGTGAGATTTGGTGGTAATATAGTTGGTGTGATCCATGGAAGAGGATGAATTTCTCTTGATGGTAAGCATACTATTGATGATGTTCTGTATGTGGAAGACTTGAACCATAATATTTTGAGTGTTGGTCAAATGGTTGATAAGGGATACAATCTCTAGTTCAAGGATGAAAAGTGCAGAATATTAAGTTCTACAAATGAAACTACCTCAGGTACAAAATAAAAAAGGTAATTTCTTTCACTTGAGTGCCTCTAGTAAAATTTGTTTGATTGCTCAAGTTGATGAAAGTTGGTTATGGAATAGGAGATTGCATCATGTTAAATTTGATAATATTGTCAAGATAAGTTCTACAAAGGCTATGAGAGATCTACCTAAGTTGGTGAAACCTACTAATGCAATATGCAAGGATTGTTAGTTGGGAAAGCAAACCAGGATTTCATTTTGGAGTAAAAAGCATTGTTGAAATGAATTGTTAGAGCTGGTGCATACTAATCTATGTGGTCACTCTAAGGTTGGAAGTTTACAAGGTAATAGATATTTCATGTTACTCTATGATTATTCTAGAATGGTATGGGTTACTTTCTTAAGAGAGAAATATGAACCACTGGAAAATTTCAAGATCTTTAAAGCTATGGTTGAGAATGAGATAGGTTTGAATATTAAGTATCTGAGATTAGATAGAGGTTGTGAATTCACTTCCGGTGAATTTAATTCTTTTTGTGAAGAACATGGAATAAAGAGACAATTATCTACACCGTGGACCCCTTAGCAATATGGAGTTGTGGAAAGGAAGAATAGAATAGTTGATGATGCTACTAGAACTATGACGCTGGAAGGAAATTTCCCTCATATCTATTGGAGAGAAGTTGTGAGTACTGCTATATACAAACTCAACCAGGTAAAAATCAAAGGAGATACTGGTAAGACCCCTTTTGAGCTACAGACTGGTCAAAAGCCCATTGTTAAATACTTCAAGATATTTGGAAGCGGATGTTATATTAAGAGAGATGAAGACAGGAAATTTTGATGCTAGAAGTGATGAAGGTATCTTTCTGGGTTATTCTAGTAAGAGCAAGGCCTACTAGTGTTAAAATAAAATATTGAAGAAAATGGCTGAAAGTGAAAATGTTAAAGCTGATGAAGACTTAGGTACACCATCCAGAACCTCTGGATATGACTGTAATGATTAGGATGATAGTACAAAACAAGGAAAGAAAGATCAAACTAAAAATCAAGTGCAAATCAATTTGGTAAATCAGGAGAATGAAGAAATTGAAACTAGTGGAAACATAGAAGAGAGAACACAAGAGACAAAAGGTGAAGAAAATCCTAAGAAGACTTTGAGGTATGTAAGATTGAATCATTTAGAAGATTAGATTATAGGTGATAAGAAAAAAGATGTCTAGACTAGGAGAAAGATTGCAGAAGAATATTGCTCGATTTCAAAAACTGAGCCTACGAGTGTGAATGAAGCATGCAAAGATGAGAATTGGGTTGAAGTAATGAAAGAAGAGTTGAAACAAATTGAAAAGAATGATACATGGATTCTTGTTCCCAGACCTAAGGACAAGAATGTTACTAGAATTAAATGGGTTTTTAGAAACAAACTGAATGAGCAAGGTGAAGTGATTAGAAATAAATCAAGACTGGTATGTAAAGGATATTCACAAATGGAAGGAATTGATTTTGAATAGACCTTTTCCCTTGTTGCTAGAATTGAAGTTGTAAGATTATTTCTTTCCTGTGCTGCTCGCAAGAACCACAAAGTTTATTAGATGGATGTCAAATCAAATTTTCTAAATGGTGAATTAGAAGAAGTGTATGTTGAGCAACCTAATGGATTCTAGTTGATTGATAAGGAAGATATGGTGTGTCTATTGAAGAAAGCATTGTATGGACTCAAGCAATCCCATAGAGAATGGTACAAAAGATTGGATGAGTATTTGTTGAAGCTTGGATTTAAAAAAGGTATTACTAATAGTAATTTTTATTTCAAGAATGATGATAAAGATCTGATTGTTCTTCAGTCTTTGTTGATGATATTTTTTTGGAGGAGATGGTGGTTTGTGCATGAAGTTTTCTAATGAAATGCAAAATGAATTTGATATTTCTATGATTGGTGAGATGAAATTATTTTTGGGATTACAAATTACTTAGTTAGATAAATGGATATTTATATCTTAGTCAAAGTATGCGAAGGAATTGTTGAAGAAGTTTGGCATGGAAGATTCAAAGCTAGTTGGTACACCCAAGGTGACCAAATGCAAGATGACTATAGAAGATGATTCTTTGAAAGAAAATCAGACAAGCTACAGATCAATATGACTGTTGTGAACATAATTTTTAGATATTTGCAGGGAATTGTTGATCTTGGCCTATGGTATCCTAAAGATGATGATCTTACTTTGATTACCTTTATTGATGCTGACTGGGCTAGAGATGTAAATGTCAGGAAAAGTACTAGTGGTGGAGCACTTTTCTTAGGTAAGAAGCTAATTTCATGGTTAAGAAAGAAGCAGAATGCCATTTCCTTGTCCACTATAGAGGCCAAATACATTGTTGCTACTAAAAATTGTACTCAAGTCCTATGGATGAAACATATGTTGAAGGATATCAAAATTGTATATGATGATCCTATTGCTATATAATGTGATAATTCAAATGTTATTAACATTTCCAAGAATCCGGTGCTACATTCAAAGAAAAAGAATATATCTATCAAGTTTTTGAGGGAGAAGGTAAGTGAAAAAGAAGTCATATTGGAATATGTGTGTACCAAGGAGCATATTGTAGATATCTCTACAAATTTGTTGCCTAGGGATACTTTTGAGTATTTCAAAGAGAAGTTAGGGGTGATTATAACCCCTCCTAATCATAACTAAGGATGAATTTCTTTGCATCATTATATGCATTTCATAGTCATATCTTGTTTCAAATTGATGTTGTGGTGGCTGCTACTCAAGGGGAGTAGTCAGATGGCTCAAAAATTTAGATATGTGATTTAGAGCTTAGAGATTCTTTGTCATTGATGTCAAAGGGGGAGAAGAGTCATTTGAAAGAGTTGAGGATAAAATAAGTCAGAATCTAAGGGGGAGTGAGTGTCAAGAGTTAGTTGCAATGATGGTGTTTTTCACATCATGTGTTGCCATCAATGCCAAAGGGAGAGATTGTTGGATGTTGTGGTTGTGTTGTTGATATGTGGTTGTCATTGATGTCAAGACTATTAGCATTAATTCATTTGAAGCTGCATATGTTGAGGATATTGAGAAAATTGTAATAAATGAGTTGCAGGTTGTCAATAGTAAAGTGAAGTTTATTATGGTGGTATGTTTTGTACATTGATGATAAGAGGTTGTGGAGTAAAGGGGTTGTTTTTGAGTTTATCTAGTTTATCCATGTTTAGTTTAGAGATCCGCATGAAAATTTGATCAAGTTATGAAGATTTTCATTCTAACAGTTTTCATGTTTCTTCAGTTAGTGTTCCTAATTGGAGATGAGGCTATTTTTAGTTAGTATAGTTGCTTTAGATGCTTCTTTGTTGGTTCTTAATGTTTTTGTATGCTTCTATATCATGCTCTATCTTTTTTGTACATCTTCATTGATCATTGTGCTCATGGTTGGAATTTTTCTCTTGCATGTTCATGTTTTTTATGTTCTTGGCTAACATGGTGTTGAAGCATGTTGTGGATCTTTGAGGTGTAATTAATTGAAGAGATTTTATGTTGAAGATGTTGATTTGGGTCCTCACTAATTTGTGGCTGACTTTGGTTGATTCACATTGTTAATCTTTAATGTTTTGGGATGATAGTTATATTCATTTTATTATTTATTTGTGGCCGACTTGTAGCGATGAAATTTCTTGTTTCATATATATAAGAGTGGTTGTTTTTTTGAATTGAAGTATGCTAAATATGTGTGTGTGTGTGTGTGTGTGTGTGTGTGAATAATGTCCTAATGATTTGAATGTAGAGCATACTGTGAAGAAAAGTGAAGAATATTGAAGAAAAGTGAAGAGTTTTTCGTGCGCTTAACTAGAACTATGATCAGGCATTAGAAGATGCTATTTTATTAGTTCAAATCCTTGCGGATGGCTATAATCTGAATCTCTTTGTAAGATAGTGTGTATTCCTTTTTAATTGAGCATTGAGCTCTAGGTAGTGTTCCTGAATGAAAGTGCATTCCCCATATTTCATTCTCATTATACTTTTAGCAAGGTATAATCTTGTGGATTGACCTCGATCATGGTTTTTCCCCTAACAAGGTTTCCATGTAAAAATTTTGGTGTTATGTGTGTTTCTGATGTGTTAATGATCTCTATTTTCATGCTTAATAATCAGATCTAAGAATTAAGTTGGTAAGTTAAATAAGTTTTGAATTTTAGGGACAACTGATTCACCCCCCTTCTCAGTTTTCTACCATTGTATTTCCAATAAGAGCAAGCATCGATTGTTTGTCCAACTAGTTGTGGATTAGATCTAGGATAATTTTTTAAAAAGAAGTGTGTACTCACTCTTGGCCGATGAAACTCTTGGCTATCCATTGGGCAAGAAAATGCAAAAATATACTCACTCTATGGCCACGAAACTTCTAGTTGTCCTTGGGGTGAGAAATCCAAAAAGGTGAAATACATACACTAGTTGGTATGCACTCACAAACACATAGTTGGCTATGGGGAAATTTGTGCCACTAGATGGGCTTCCCACTCAACCATATCAAAGTTATACCTCCTGATAACTTTAACAAGGTGCCACAAAGAAAAGTTATTTTTGAGATCTATGATGTAAGAAAAACTTCATATGCTTGACACTCATAGACATTGTTAATGCAAAATTGTGTAAAGATTGTTCAAAGAGATCTTTCTTTGTCTGCGCAATGTCTCATCTTAGGGAGCATCATGCTTAATGTCTCCAAGAGAGGATAAGTGCGAACAGTCTCATCTTGGGGAACATTGTACCTAATGTTTCTGAGAGAGAAAATCACAAGAAAAAGAAAATCACACAATGAAATTTGAGTGACGATGTATGCCCCCATTTTAAAGTAGTTGCGAGCACCCATACTTATGAGAAATTTCTTTAAAATAGAAGAAGAGGACAAGAGAGCTTATTCATAAAGCCCTATGCCAAGCCATATGTTTCTTATAAGCTACATCATAAAAAAGAGAAGTATATTATATGCGAGCCAACTTAAGGCATGTCATCCACATCCCAAGCTTGCTCTTATGTATTCATGAAAGGTTAATGACTAGCCAAATTAGGAAACCACAAGTGACATAAGAGGACAAGGATAGCAAGCCCCTTTCCCCCACTTATTGCAAGATAAAGGTGAGCTGAAAGGATTTATTAGATGCATGTTAGGGTTAAAATCAATAGAAATTAGAGGAATGAGGTGCCCCTACATAAGGAAGCATACCAAACTCCTAAAATTTTTGGATTTTACAATCCAAGGAATTGCATTGATTAGTGGAGTGACCATGAACTCTATGATATGCACAAAATGAAGTCTTGGAATAACATTTATTTCGAGTTCTTGGATGGAGGGTGATCAAGTGATCTTGGAGGAGTCTCGACAAGATATCCTCTTGATCAATGGTATAAGGTGGTTTTGTGATTTGTTTCAAAGATACATCTTGCTTAGTAGTGGATGTCATACTTACACAAGTTGCTTTAGATTGTGAGAGTTTGTTCTCACTCGTATAGGAGGAGGGAAAATCTATTGAATTATTGGTGTCTTGCGAGATGACATTGACATTAAGCGAAGATGTAGGTGTTTGGTTTATGTTCGGTAAAGAATGATATTCAAGAAGGAATATTGTTAAGGATGATTTAGGATTGTGTTGTGTGAAATTGTTGATGTTGAGTGAAGGTTTGGACAAAGGACACTAACCAAGGCCATGGGTTGTTTGTTGTGTGTTAGGGTCAATAGTGTTGCAGATACCTTGTTCATAAGCACCACATCCTTTTCCACTATATCTAAGTTGTTTCATGAGCTCTTACCCTTTTCCATAAATATTTTTCATTGCTTTGGAATTCGATGGTTGTTCGTTATTGTGTTCGTGAAAGGTTGGTGTGTAGTTTATGGAATTTTCTAAAGTGGTTGAGGTGGATGCTTTTGAAAGGTTGTTCGAATGTTGCATTGACATGATGATGGTTGGTTGTTTTTGTTTCTCATATTTCTTTTGTGTGATTATGTATTCACCCATAAATGATGGTGTGAATTCTAAGGATCCCCAATTATCACCAAGTAATTTAGTCTTTGATTCCTCAATATTTTTTTCTATTTCAAGAGGGTATATATTGGATGTTGGAATCAATGTTTTCAGAGGACTTGTAGTTCCTTTTTCAAGGTGCAATAAAATTTCAGGCTCGGGGTATATTTCAACTTGATAAATGTAATTGTTATGGAAATATTTCATGATATGATGAAGGTTCAAAGGCATTACATTCATCACATGAATCCATGGTCTGCCTAAAAGAAGATTATACGAAAGATCATAAGGCATGACATGAATAGGAGTTTGCAAAGTAGCCACCCCAACTATAATAGGAAAAGTGATTACATCAAGTGGTTGCTTTGTTGTATTATAAAATCCTCAAACAAAGATGGAATTAGGTTTTATTTGGGACTTTTCAACAAAAAATTTATAAAGGAGATTCACACTACACACATTAAGGGTAGAATCATTATCTATGAGAGTGTGCTTTATCCCTATTCGATTGTATTGGGAAATGATCATGAAAGCTTCATTTTATTTTCACAACTCTAAAGGAGGGAGGTCGTGTTGATGGAAATTAATGTTGAGATTCATGTTATGGATTAAAGCTACCACATCATTTGGATTTGTATGAAGAGGAACTGTAATTAGTTGTAAGGTTGTTTGAAGAATAGTGGGTAATTTGGTGAGTTCTGAAGTAAATTCTAAAGGGAAATATTTGCAAGAGTATTCTTTAATTTTTCAAAAAGATCATACTCCTTTGTGTGTGGGAGGTAATGAGGGGCACTAGGAAGATTGGGTAAAGGTGAAGAGGGTGGGATTGGTTGCAGGAGCTGTAGATTATTTCAAATGTTATATGTATGACCAACTACATTATAATTTAGTTGTTGCAAAAGATTAGTTTGAGGTGGGTAGAGGGTGAATTCAGGTTTTTTTTTTAGTTTGTTGTTCGTGTGAAGGTGGATTGAAAATAAACTAAAGGTTAGGTGAAGGTTTATGTGAAGGGGGATAAAGCATGAGTTGAGGTTGAATAATTTTAACATCTCATAACAAGTGAGAGTATTCATTTTCTTTGAAGGGCATGTTATCTTTGCCTTGGGTGATAATATCCTCCCTAGAAGGAGAGTTCTTGGGAGAACAACAAATCAAATGTTCATGAAAATTAAGGTTTGGTTCATGTCCAAAATAAATTCATTGTAACAAAGGGAGTTATTAATGGTTGAATATGTTTAATTATTAATAATGGGGAGATTAGGGGAATATTCTATTCCATCATTCATTTTTTTGTAAGGTCTCATTCTCTTGTGCCATTTTATCTACCGTACTAGGAGAGCTTGTAATATGTTCATCAAAGGCTAAAATTTTCAAAGTAGCTTCATCAAAATTGAGAGAGGAATCAAGAGAAGAAAAGGCTTCACATTCTTGTGTTGCAATGATTGGATCCTTTTGATTAATTATGTATTCTTGAATGGGGGAAACATTAGGAAAGGGAGCAAGAAGATGCTCATGACTTTCAATGTATATTTCTTCTAATCCCAAAATATCTTCTTCACAAGTAGGAGAAGAACAAGTATGATTATCATGATTAGCTATGATTTCCTCCCTTTGTCCAATAATGTCTGATTATCATGATTAGCTATGATTGCCTCCCTTTGTCCAATAATGTCTTCCAAAATAGGTAATCCGGTGGATATTTTCAGTGAAAATTGAAGTGTCTCCATTCTCTCCAGAATCTACACCATTAGAAAGATCTCGACATATTGATTCCAACGCAACTCAAATGGGGCAAAAAGGAGTCCATTTGTGCAAGTTATGGCCAGTCAAACCTTGGGTCAAATTGGGATCAGGGGGCATTCAGGAAGTGAAAAAATGGCATTGTCAAAATTTGTCAAAGTTGGCATCATCGCAAAGAGCTCATCGAGATGATTCCGACGGTGTTCGTTTCGTCGAAATCTGACATCGTATGCTCAACTTATTAGTGGTCAAAGTTTGCAGTTGACTTTTGAGGATGACCGTACGAATGCTAACGTCAGCATCCCGTACTATACAGATGGCGAAGTGGATGAACTAGAATTTGACACGTGTCTTCCTTGTCAACACTATACGGATGAATCAGAATCTGACATGTGGCAGTCCGTATGCTACGTCATCAACACAGTCAGTGGCCACGTCATCGGACATGTCAGCATGCCACTGCAGCTCCACGTCAGCACCTGGTGGCAGACACATCGGCAACTTAGTCAGCACCATCAGCGAATCATCCTCTGCCACGTGGCACCTCCTTGGCATGCCACATGGCCTCCCTCTTGCACCGATGGATGGATAAGTTGTTGAATTTGTTAAAAATTTTGTTGGGAGGTTTTGAACCTCTGACCTCCATGCTGCTACGCACAAGCTCCACCACTAAGCCCCGCAACCTCTGTTTACTAAATTCGGCATCAGATTTTGTTTTGTCACATTAATTTTGGAGTTTGTTTTTAAAATTGTAACCACTGGGAGTTGAACCCGGAACCACCGGGTCTCCAAAAGGGCTTGGGAAACATAATTCAATGTGAAAGTGTGATTAAATACACTTTACAACATTGAAATGAGGTCCACATAGCCTAGAAAGGCACAAGAACCAATGTGAATGTGCAAGACACATTAAAACACTAGTTTATCATTAAGTTTAATCCAAAAACCTTCTAGATTGATGTTATAATGTAATTAAATATTTTTTATAATGTTGAATTGAGGATAAATAGGTTCATTAGGTGTAGAAAAGTGTAAAAGTATCTTACAACACTTTACAACACCTTTACAAGATGTTGTTAAATGCATTTGGAAGGGTCCAAATCCTAGCGTGGATGCATAAAATGCCTCACAACACCTGAATCGAGGCCTCATTAAATCCAATTTATCATGAATTATTCCCATGTCAAGCAAAGGGTACTTTTTTCTACAGTGCAAGAACCAATAAAACCACAAATATTCCTTGATGTATCTAGTAGATGGTTCCCTTAAAAAAATATTTTTTGTAACTTGGGTAGTCTAGGGTATATTATGGTTGTTGTTGGGCTGCTAATGGCTTGTATTTCTATCTACTTGAAAATTTCTTATGGAGGGATTTAAAGTCCCATTAAATCCTATTTTTAGGGGGTTTTGGGTCCCCTCTAAACTTGGTTACTCCATAATAAAAAATAATAATAGGAGGAATCTAAGAAATCCATGCACTTAGAAAAATCATCAAGGAGATTTACAAATATAAAAAAAATTAAAAGCAACCACATTTTTATATGACCAAGAAAGAATGATGAAAAGTAGTAGATGCTAGCAAGTGGCATATAAATACCATTCCAATGAAAAAGAAGTAAAATTCTAGGTCTAAAAGAGATAGATAGAGTATGTGGGTCCAAAATCATGGGATCGACATGCCTTTTCATATATTTAAAAAAAAAAATTATTATCCACGAATGCAAGCACATTTTAACATGAGTGATCTATAATGAATTTTTCTTTATTTCTAATTTTTTATTTCAATAGGAAGAGGAGAGAGGGAGAGATAGAGGGGGAAGATAGAGATAGATGAAAAGAGGTAGAGGGAGAGATAAAAAAGATTGTTATAGATATATGGAAGAGATACAAATGTAGATAGGGACACAGAGGGAGGTATGGAAGGAAAGATGAAGATGAAGAGATAAAGAGACCATGAGACATGGAAAAATATATTCATAAGTATAGAGAGAGGTAGAGAGGGGGGGGATATATATGTTTAGAAAGATATGTAGATAATTAGATAGAGATAAAGAGATGGAGATATAAATTAAGAAATACATAGAGATAGAGAGGGAGATAGTGAGGGAAATAGATATATATAGATATAGAGGTTTAGGAAGAGGGATATGGATATATATAGTGAGAGGCATCTAGAGATAGAGAGGGAGATAGAAAGATGGGGGTAGAGATGAATATATAGGGAGAGATGAAGAGGGAGATAAAAAAATATAGATAGAGAGGTAGGAGTAGATAGAGGGAGAGTGAGATATATAGAGGAAGAGATAGATAGATGTAGATGAAGAGGGAGAGGGATAGATAGAGATATAAATATATATAGAAAGAGGAGGGATAGAGAAGGATAAATATGTTAAGATAAATAGATAGGTAGAGCTAGAGAAGGGAGATCAAGGAGGGATAGAGAGAAAGGGTAGAGGGAGAGATAAATAGAGGGAGATATAGAGAGATGGAGAGGAAGAGGGAGAGAGGGTTAAGTATACAGAGTAGATAAAAAATAGGGAGAAAGAAGGTGAGGTAAATAAAGATGGAGAGGTTGAGAGATAGAGAGAGAAATACATAGGAAGAGATAAGGTGTCATATCTTGATTTCATTTATGCATTTTAAAAATTGGGAAATTGAAATAATTGGAAATAGAATTTAGCATTTTATTTATGAAATGAAAAGAATGTGATGATGAAAATGAAAATGAATATTATGTAATTTCCTGATTTAAGAAAATATTGTTTTTACGCAATTATCGATTGAAGGTTACTGATAACTGGACAAGTGTAAGAATGTGTATGCAAGAAACGGGTTGAAGGATGAGAACTTGATTGAGTTTGGAATGCTTAGCTAGATGACCATGGTAAGCAAGAATGGAATCTAGAATATCACACACCACGATAAAACATGACATATCCATATGTTTGAAAAATTGACAAATTGCATTCAAACTTGGTATATGAAAACCATAGCTAGAGGAAAGAGAAAAAATTGTGCATTCTTGTTTCAATTGCTAGTCAAAATATATATATGTATATATATTCAATGAAATTAAATGAGAAAAAATAAATTTACTTTGTATAAATAAGTGATTCCATTTGTATACTCTTTTTGGATTAACTAGAAAATAGATTCAAATAAATGGATGTGGAAGAAATCTTGTGTGTATGTATGTAATCATGGGAAAGATATTTGTATGTAAATATATGTATATATATATATATATAAATACAAATACACACTTTTTGTGTGAATGAATCTCTTCAAATTTAAATTTTAAAAGAAATAAAATATGGGAATTCAAATATTGTAACTCCCATTAAAATGGGAGGGGTTGATTCCCTTTATGGCCAAAAAGTCATAGTCAGTGCAGAGAGAATGAGGGAGTGGGTGGCCAAATAGCCTAAGGGAGGAAATAAAATTAAGACCCATATATTTCAAAGATAGCAAGGATTAATCAGGGGTTAGAAAAATGAAGGGAATGAAGTAAAAAGTAAGGAAAAAGCTAGGAAAGAGGTGGAAAAGGAGGAGAATATCGACTAGTGGGAGGAAAAGAAGAACGTTTACCAAATAAGAAATCATTCAAGGCATCAATTTTTAGGTATTTTCCTTATTCATACACCTCTCTTATTTGATTTAGTTCTATCTAATTAATTTATTTATCCATTATAGAGATTCTTTGTGCCTTTCATGCATGTTGCATATCTGGGGTAAATGATATCCAGTCAATCAATTATGTTGATTGCTTTATTGCCCATGTGAGAAAATACTTTGAAGGCTCTATGTTTTTATTTTCCTTATATTGTTGATTTCATATTATGGGTTGGGTAACATAGCCATGACAAGATTTCAATGCCCGATACATTGCCTTCTCGATTGTGGCCATTTTTCCAACCAAAGCTTAAATATGTGCTTCTCTTATGTAATTGGCTTGCTTTTATGTCATACCCTGTGGGTGAAAATTTGTATAATGTTCACTATTGTATTTATTTGGGTGTGCCTTATTACTATATAAGATTCTTACCTTTTTGGTACGAGGGTGGTGGCACCCTCTACATGGTATGGCTTAGTGGTTTTAATCGTGATTTTATCTTGTGTTGCTTGCCAACCATTGTTAATGGCTATGGTAGAGCCGAACATATATCATTTGATGTGTAATTTTTATTGTACCATCTATAGGCAATGCTACAAGGCCGTGGATAACGAAAAATCTATAATATTAAATGGATATATATATATAAATGTGTATATATATATAAATTCTAAGTATATATATACATATATACACAAAAACTAAAAGTTGATACATTTAAATGTGAGAAAATATATGTATTTTCTTATTCTTTTATTTGAGTCGACTATCGATTCTACATAGAGCATGCATATGTTTATTGATGGGTATACATTTGTATGGTTATCAAACCCATCATGGTTTAATAGACATCAACCATTGAAGGTAAACCCTAAAGGGGTATCTATATCATGTTATTCATCATGGATAACATGTGTATCAATCTTTCATTAGGGTCAATTTGTTTGGAAAGTATAAAATTCATTTACAACATTCTCTAAAACAATTGGAAATTTTGATTTATAAGGAACAATTATGATTTAGTTGAAAATAGAATTAGATGAATAGTGCTTCTATTTTGGATATGATCTATTATTTTCTTTAAGGTTCTTTTGAAGAAACCAATGATTATGAACTAGATGTTCCTTTTATCTTTGAGAATCTAGACTGAAAAATGGATGATAAACTAGTTATTTAGTACATCTAGTTGGAACTAATGCTACTTCTCTTTATCTATGATTATGAATTTGTATAAATGTAAGAAGGAAAATGGTTTATATTTTCAGAATGTATACACATAATAAATATTCATTTCTAGGCATATATGTGATCATGCATAAGGATACCTTTATGCATGCTCACACACATGTGATATACATTAAGATTCATCTTGATTTACTTTACTTATCGATCAAGTTATGAATGTCATGCAAATGGAATCAAATTGTAAATTTTGAAAAAATATTGAGTTGCAAACACATAAGATATTAGATGAGTTGATATACCATGTGTGATTGAATATTGTTTTTTTTTGTTGAATGGAGTGATACATGAATTGTTGGTAGACAGTAAAATGATAGAATGTTTCTAATAGATGGTATAAAGGGGGGATACCCCTCGATATGATAAGCTTTATTTTTGGGAATGGGTATTAGAGAGAGTAAATTTTCTTTTCCAAATCTAACCAGAGCTTTGTTTCATATGGCACAAGCTTGGCCAAGATTTGAATTCATTTGTTATATATTGTAAATGGAACAAACTATTTTATTTACCCTCTCTTTGTTGTATTGAATTTACCTAACATGGAACTTGAATATTCTAATGGAATAGATAGAAATGCATGTAGTTAGGAAAGCACATATTCCACCTTGGAAACTGTATCTCTTGCTAAGTTTTGTATGCAAGGTCAGGTTTCTTTGACTAGCTGAAGAATTAGAGGAAGCATAGCTTTTTGGTTGGGCGGAGAAAGCACCTCAATCACATTCTCGTCAACTAGTAGAGGCGAGCTATCATGAATGAATCATATCAAAATTCTATTATTGTATTGTATCATTGATGTAAAAGGAACAAATGATGTATTTATATGAAAACTATGTATTTCTAATTTGACTTAGAGGCATTGAATGCATGTTCAAACATGTATGTAAATATTGACATATGGAAGTGAATATAATTATTTATTTCAAATTTACTATAATTTATGACATGAAATTTTCTAAATGGAATTAGCTATGTAATTTTTGTCATTAAATATATATTCATGATTTCAATATATATTTACTTAAAATAAATCTAGTTGGACTATTACATTTGGTATCAAAGCTCTAGGTTCAACTCTAAGCTTATGATCCCATAAAGGTTGAACTAGGGAATAGTGGACACATAACTAGATTTAAGTTACTAAGAAAATGACCAAATTGAATTGGTTGTATGGAAATGGGAAGGTCCAATTTATGAAGAAAGGAGGGAAAAACCAATAGGGCTACGAAAAAGAAAAAAAATAATGAAGAGATTCCTAAACTCGAAGACCAACTCAAGATTCCTGATGAATAAAATCTACCACATTCCCTAACACGTATTAAGCTCGAGAGAGGAAAAAAATAGATGAGGCCAAGCGAACTCCTAAGATCAAGAAACCCTCCACTTTTAGAGATTGGCCAATAGGATGTGGACCTAACACACCACTAATGACCAAGGAGGAGAAGGAGTACTTGTATGCATGTCTTGCCTCACCCAAGAGAGAATATGTATACTTGGATGAGGATCCTGAGGAATGTCCTCTATCTGATAAACGACGGTGCTATTTAGAGAAAAAAAAGTTTGGTAAATAAGGATCAATGTAAATCCAACTTAAATATAAATAAAAGAAAATTATTTTGAGCAAAGGCATGAAGCTTGGACATCTATCTTGAGTGTTAACGTGTGTCTTTTCATTTCTTTTTCTCCTTAGCTTTCCTTTTATTTTCATTATATGCAATATATAAATCATAAAACCTTGTTCTTGAAAACTAAATGTGACTATGATGCAGGTTGAGTGTGAGTCACTATTGTGACCACCAGACAAGATGTGGGTGGTAATGGATAGGACAATGGGAAAATCAAGAGGGTAGACCAAATCTTGGAACTCCTAACCAACAAGAAACCTAAATGGACCATTTGGAACAAGAGGTATGAGGAGTGCGAGAGGATCAAAATCTCAAGAATGAGGTACCCAACCAAGGAGAAGGGGATCATAATCAAGGTCAGATTGAGGAAGAACTAGGGAAGGATCTTAAGAAGGTAGGACCACCAAATTTCAATGGAAAGGCTATCAGAGATGGTGCTAAGGCTTGGATCATAGAAATAGAAAAATGCTTTGGTCTTTGTAATCTGTTAGATTAGACTAAGACTGCTTGGGATGCATACCAATTATCTAGAGAGACAACTACTTGGTGGTATAATGAGAAGGCCAAAGCAAGACTTCCTCCAGAAGGGATTACTTGGGAACTTTTCCTTGAGTATTTAAGGAAGAGGTGGATACCACAACTTTTATTTGACAAGAAAATGATTGAATTTTAGAACTTGACCCAGGGAGGCCTGATAGTAATGTAGTACTGGGAGAGGTTTACAAACTTTTAAAAGTATGTCCCTCAATACCAAGCCGATGAGAATTTCCAGATTTGAAAGTTTATATTGGGACTAAGACCCCATATTGGAGCTGAAATGGATCTCCACAATCCTTCTACTATGGAAAAATATTTTGAAAAGGCTATAAAGCAAGAGCAAAAGTTGTAGTTGTTGTCTAATCTTTATAAGGGAGCAGACTCAACCTTAATTTAGAAACAAGATATTTCAAAAGGATGATAGATAGAAAGGAACCAAGTTCCATAAGATCAAAAGCCTAGAAAGAAAAGGTGACCCTTTATAAAAGGAAGAAGGCAACCAAGGCAGAAGGAAAAAAAGGGCTAACAAGGGCAATGAAGCCTACAATAGCACCTAGGGTCGCTTAAAGGAAGATAAGTTTGGAACTCAAAGAGTACCATGTGATGGGTGTTACACTTGTTGGGGAGAACATTATGCCTCTAATTTACCTCAGAAGTCAAGGTCATGAAGGGAAGGAAACCAATAGTAGACCCTGCAACACAAGATCCATGTAGCAATGGACAATAGGCAAGCAGAGTACCAGGCTTCTCCAATACGGTTAATGGGTAAGCTCTATGGTTGAACTGTTTCCATTTTGAAAGATACTTAAGCTACTGAATGTTTCATATACCTTAGAATAATTTCAAATATACCTATTTGACTTGGTTAGATGAAGAATTCTTTGTCTATCCAATATGGAAATCAAGCAGAGCGAGTAGTAGATTCTTGTCTCTTTTGCAGTGAGTGGGAACTTCCCACCTTCATGACCCAAGTTAACCTTTATGTTGCACCATTATGATCCTATCATGTAATATTAGGAATCAACTAGTTTATTGAGCATAAGGATATTGCAAATTGTGAGGATAAGATGGTGAGATGTATAAATGACCAAGGAAATCTAGTTGATGTATACGGGGTACAACACCCCTGGAGCTTAAACAAATCTCAATCAAGCAACTTAAGAGAGCACAAAAAAAGGGTTGTGTTATATATGTTATGCATGTTAGTGAACCTGATAATGAGAAACCATACCTTGATGATTATCCAATCCTTAGGGAATTTTGTGATGTTTTTCCTAAACATCTCATCGAGATGCCTCTGAAGAAAGAATTCAATTTCTCCATTAACTTATTGTCAAGAGCCAAGCCATAGTTTAAGGCCCCATACAGGATGACCACCAAAAATATCTATGAGTTGAAAGCCCAACTACAAGAGTTGTTACATAAAGGTCTTATTAGACCCAATGTGTCACCTTGGGGAGCACCAGTTATCTTTGTGAAAAAGAAGGATGAAACCTTGTTTATGTGTATAGATTATCAGATGTTGAATAGGGTAACCATCAAGAATTTCTACCCTCTTCCAAGGATCAAAAAATTATTTGATTAGATGAATGGAGTGATAGTAATCTCAAAAATATATCTCGGGTATGGATACCATCAGTTGAGAATAAAGGAGGAGGATATTACAAAAACAATCTTTTGAACTTGATATGGGCATTACGAGTTCACTGTGGTACCCTTTGGGTTGACCAACATACTTGTAGCTTTCATGAACCTTATGAACAGTGTGTTCCTAGACTATTTGGATAATTTCATCCTAATTTTCATTGATGAAATTTTGGTTTATTCCAAGAATGTTGAGGAGCACAATTGACACTTGAGGATAGTCCTGTAGCAACTAAGGGAAAAGAATCTTTACGGAAAGTTATCCAAGTGCCTGTTCTACCAAGGTAGGGTGCATTACCCAGGCCACATCATCTCAATAGAAGGGGTATCTATGGACCCTGAGAAGATAAAATCTATAGTGGAATGTCCAACACCTCAAAATGTGTCAAAAGTATGAAGTTTTATGGGCCTTGAAGGATATTATAGAGAATTTTTGTAAGGGTTCTCTAAAATAGCAGCCCCAATAAAATATATTCAAAAGAAAGGGAAGAGGATCGAGTGGACTTAGAAATGTGATCAAGCTTTCTAGCTCCTTAAATAAAAGCTCACTGTAACTCTAGTATTAATTATTCTGGATCCCAATGGTCAATTTTTTAATGATCATAGATGCTTTAGGAGATGGAGTAGGAGCGGTGTTAATGCAAGAATGGAAAGTGGTGGTGCATGAGTCTAGGAAGTGGAAATAACATGGTACCCCATGATTTGGAATTAGCAGCCATAGTGCATGCCCCACAAATGTAGAGACATTATATTTTGGGAAAGTCATTTGAGCTTAAAACATATCACCTAGGATTGAGATATATCTTCACTCAACCCAACCTCAATGCATGACAAAGGAGATGGATAGAATTCCAAGTAGAGATTATTACTTTGGAAATGAGTACATAAAATAAAAAGAGAATCAAGTGGTAGATGTTCTTAGTAGATGAAGACATCTAGCAGCTATGACCTCTACTAGATTCAATCTAAAATAGTAAGTGGTGCAACGCTTGCAAGGTGATGAGCATTATGAGAGGGTGAAAAATGCTCTAGAAGATAATCTAGTAGACCATCAATTTTATGGGTACGAGCTTGAACCAAGCAGTACCTTATGATACCAAAAGTGGATGTATATACCAAACTCTAGAGAGCTTAGGAAGCTAGTCCTAGATGAGGTCCACAATGCACCATACTCATGGCATCCCAAAGTTGAAAAAATGATTGTGGAATTGAAAGTATTATAATTTTGGCCGAGACTTAGGAAGGATGTAACAACATATGTAGCTAGATGCTTGGAGTTTCAATGAGTCAAGGATGAGCATGTGCATCCAGTAGGGCTCCTTTATCCCCATGATATACTTTAGTATAAATGGAAGGTGGTTAGTATGGATTTTATATAGGGGTTACCTCTATGAAAGAACATGCATGATGTCATTTTGGTAGTAGTCGATAAGTTAACTAAGGTGTCATATTTTATTCTCAAAAATTTGATGAATGGATCGTTGACCTTGGCCAAGAAATTTGTCTAGGAGATCTTTCGTTTGCATGGAGTGCCAAAGACCATTATATTTAACTGAGATACATGAATGAAATCCTAGTTTTTGGATGACCTTGAATACCACATCGGGGACTAAGATAAACTTCAATTCATCCTATCATCCTCAAACTAATGATTAAAATGAGAGAGTAAATCAGGTTTTAGAAGACCTCCTTCAAATGTACTATATGGATCAATAGTATAAATGGGAAGAGAACCTACCAATGGTAGAATTTTCTTATAACAACTCCCATCATGCATCCTTAGGTGTGGCACCTTTCGAGGATCTATATGGGTGGAAGTGTCACACTCCCATCAGCTGGGACAGGCTAGAGGATAGGATCATACTAGGATCTAAGATGTTAAAAGAAATTGAAGAGTAGATGAGGCTTATCAAGACCAGACTAAAGGAAGTGATAGATAGGAAAAAGGGCTATGCCGATAGAAATAGAACCTTTCGACACTTTATAGTTAGAGATAAGGTATTTCTGAGAGTTAACCCACATAAGAGCTCTATTACCTTTAGGAAGTCATCCAAGTTGGATCCAAGATATGTGGGCCCATTTGATGTGCTGGAAGTAATCAACTCAGTTGGTTACAGACATGCTTTACCCCTTGCTCTAGCTCGACTCCATAATGTGTTTCATGTTTCTTTATTAAAAGCATACCACCCCTGAGATGCATCTCATATACTTGATTAGCATTCTTTGCAAGTGGAGGATCTAAGAGTGGTGCTATTGGAGCCCAATAGAATTCTGGATAGATGCAACTAAGCTGTGAAATAGGGACATTGTTTAGCATAAGGTCCAATAGGACCAATATCATGAGGACAATGCTACATGGGAAGATGCATAGGAAATAGAACACTCCTTCCCTAATTTTCTTTCCTAAAAAGACTATTGATGATAATTTTTGTATTGTTTCCTAAAATTTGGATTGATGTGCTATGATGTTTTGGCTTGAAACAATATGAATTATGATTATCTATATATATTAATGCCTGATATTTTGGATCGGTACATGATGTTGATTTCGAAAAAATGTGAATTGACAAACATATGTAAAACCAATTTTGTTTGATGAGACATTAGGGACAATGTCTCTTGTAAGTGGGGAAGGATTTCATATCTCGATTTCATTTCTACATTTTGAAAATTGGGAAATTGAAATAATTGGAAATAGAATTTAGCATTTTATTTATGAAATGGAAAGAGTACAATGATGCAAATGAAAATGAATATTATGTAATTTCCTGATTTAGGAAACTATTACTTTTATGAGATTATCAATTGAAGGTTATTGATAAGTGGAAAAATGTAAGAATGTGTATACATGAAATAGGTTGAAGGACTAGAACTTGATTGAGGTAGGCATGCTTGGTTGGTTGACCATGGTAAGAAATAATGGAATTTGGAATATTACACACTATGATAGAATATGACATATGCATATGTTCAAAAATTTGACAAATTGCATTCAAAATTGGCATGAAACCCATAGCTAGAGGAAAGAGTTAAAATCATGCATTCTTGTTTCAATTTCTAGTCAAAATCTATATATATATATATACAATGAAATTAAATGAGAAAAAAAAATCAATATACTTTGTATGAAGAAGTGATTCCATTTGTATACTCTTTTTGGATTAATTAGAAAAGTGATTAGAATAAATGGATTTGGAAAAAATCTCGTAAGTATGTTTGTAATCAAGGGAAAGATACGTGTATGTAAATATATGTATATGTGTGTGTGTATATATATATATTGTGGACATAGAAAAAACATCCCTTTTTCCTTTCTTGATTTGGGAATAATTGATGATAAATTGGACTTAATGAGGCCTTTATTTGGTGTTGTGAGGTGTTTTACACATCCACAGCCCTTGCAAATTGAATAAAATACATTTATTGAAGTCTTGCAAGAGTGTTGTAAGGTGTTGTAACACATCTTCACACTTTTCTAGGAAAATAATGTTATAATTCACTTAAATGACCTTACCAAGACCTATTTCAAAGAGTTGTAAAGTCTTGTAACAAAATTGCACACTTTCCTATTGAACCTAGTTTTTGGAGATTTTTGCAAATTTGGATACCCATTTGGCCGAAATGAGTTTCTAGGCAGTTTTCCTGAAACTGGGACTAAGTTGCCGAACCTAGCATAAGTGTCCCAGTCAACACTTTCAATCAATTTTTAGGATTTTAGAATCTCTCCACATTATATTTTAGATTCCAGGTGCACTTCTCCAATTATGTGTCATTATTTCATCATTTACTAGCACTTTTAAGTGTTTTTACATATCATAGTGTCTTTTCCAACACTTCACATTTCTTAAGTTTATCCTTGTAAGAATTGGCTATGAAGGTAGCAACCCAAGATCTAGAGACCTAATAGAAAGCACAAGCAAAAGAGAGATAGAAACAGATGACAAGAATAAACTTTATTCTGTCAATAGAATAGAATGTAATGAGCAAATAGTACATAGGAGACCCCTTGGTTATATAGCCAAGGTGAGAACATAGAAGGGAATAAGATTATGAAAAGTGTCGTAATCTTATGACATGAGACAACTATGAAAATTTATCACTCCACCTAAAGTGGGAAAGAGATAATGTGATAATCACCACAAAAGGTGGAGAGATGATCACATGATGTGTCCACAAAAGGTGGAAGTGATGAAGTAATGACATGTCAAGTCCACCAAAAAGTGGAAAATCTCCAACAACCTCCTATGTGGTCCCTAAGTAAACTTAACTAAGGTGTAATCATGGCCTAGGACAAGGTACAAGACATATAATTGCACTGACACCCCCCTTAAGTACAACTTAGGGACAATGTTCACAAAAGTAATCAATGCAAGATGGGTCTCGACTACTAGGCCATGTTAGGTACCCATGTAAAAATGAAATGCAATCTCTCATAAATCAAAGAAAGGGAGAAAACCACATGGGAAAAAAATCCCCCCCAAAAGAGAGATAAAAACAAACTGGAAAAAGATGAGAAGGAAAAACCTCAAGTGAGCAAAAAGCCCCCTCCAAAAAACTAGAATGAAGAAGTCAAGTGACCTCCTCAGAAGAAACATCCCACACCCCCAAGAGAGCTCACAAATGATGATAGATACTATTAGTGAAGAGTTTGGTGAAGATATCTGCAACCTGGTCTGTTGTAGGACAATACTGAAAATCAATGACCTACTCCTGTATCAGCCCAAATGTAGTGCATATGAATCTCGATGTGTTTGGTCCTTTGATGGTGAACTAGATTCTTTGAGATTTGGATGGATCTATGATTGTCACAATGAATGACTATAGGACATGGAATAGTGAAGTCAAACTTAGTGAGAATGTTTTGAAGCCAAATAGCCTTAGTAGCTGCATTAACATCCCCTCAATACTCAGCCTCAGTCGAACAAAGAGCAATAGCATGTTGCTTCTTACTTTGCCAACAAATGGGGCCTGAACCAAGATGAAAGCTATAGCCAGAAGTGGACTTACAATCATCAATATCACCAGACCAATCAGAATCTATATATCCCACCAAGGTAAGTCCTATACCTGCTGCATAGTGAATCCCATGATGATGTGTACCCTAGATGTAATGCAAGATGCATTTGGCTACTTTCCAATGAAGCTCATGTGGTTCCTGCATAAAGTGAGAAACCATGCCAACTGCAAAGGAGATATCAAGGCATGTGTGAGTCAAGTAGATGAGACTCCCAATAGGAATCAATAAGTGGATTAGAACACTTAGCCTCAAGATTGACTCCTAAAAGAAAGGGAGTCAGAGCAGGCTTACAATCAACCATGTGAAGCTGAGCTGGAAGATTAAGAGCATACTTGGGCTGAGAAAGAGATATCCCAAAAGCTTACTAGGTGATCTCAATCCTAAGAAAATAGTGCAAAAGGCCAAATTCAGTCATAGTAAATTTGTCCTGCAAAGCAGATTTGACACTCCCAATGATGGATGAGGTACTCCCTGTAATGATCAAAATCATCAACATAGAGCACAAGTAGCAAGTGAGAATCATCCTGTCACAAAATGTAGGCATTCGGATCTGAATGACACCTCATGAATTTTTCTGAGAGAAGAAAGGAATCCATCTTGGCGTACCAAGCCCTAGGGGCCTATTTGAGGCCATAAATAGACTTCCTCAATCTGCAAACCAAAGAAAAATCCTGTATGAATCCCTATGGCTGCTCCATGTAAATCTCCTCATGAAGATCCCCATGAAGAAATATACTCTTCACATCCATCTAATGTACAACCCAACCATGAGCTACAACAATAGCAAGTGTCAAGCGAATGGAGTTTATCTTAGCAAGGAGTGCAAAGGTATTAGTATAGTCAACACCTAGAACCTATGAGAAACCTTTTGCCACAAGCTGAGCTTTGTATTTATCCACACTTCCATTTGATGCATACTTAGTCTGATAAATCCACTTACATCGAACCATCTTTCTGCCCTTAGGAAGAGGAACCAAATCCCATGTATGATTCCTCATCAATGAACTATACTCTTCCTCCATTGATGAATCCCGTTTAGGAATTCCTGAAGCCTCCTTAAAGGATTGTGGATCTGAGGCACTAGCAATATAAGCATGCAAAAAATTTTGACGTTGTGACCGAGTCCCTTGAGTATCTGAAGGATCCCCAACAAGAGAACCTATTGACTCAAGAGTTTGTCGAGCCCAATGAGGTCTAGTAGGAGATGAAGGATGAGGTGCCTCAACTATAGGTGGACCTTGTGAAGGTGTGATCCTGCGAGTTAGAGTTGAGGAAGAATCATCATCTGAGTCACTATCATCACTTTCCATTATGGAGGAAGCAAGAAGAAGATTAGAGGCCAAGCTAGGAGAGCTTTCCTCAAAGTGAACACTCCTCTCAATGAATAGCTCATATTTCTCTAGATCCAAAAGTCTATATGCCTTAACACCTTCAGGATATCCAACGAAGATGCAAGGCCTACTTTGAGGTTCTAATTCCTTGCACTTCTCTAGAGGTATCCATTCCCAAGCTGGACAACCAAAAACTCATAAGTTTCTCACAACCAATTTTCTACCACACCAAGCCTCAAAAGGAGTCATACCCTTCAAAGCTTTATGGGGAACCCAATTTTGGATGTCAGTGGCACAACTGATAGCTTCTGCCCAAAATTGAGGACCAAGAGATCAAGCATGAATCATGCAGCTAGCCATCTCCTTAAGGGTTCTATTCTTTCTTTCAGCTACACCATTTTGTTGTGGAGTGTATGCAACTGAATGTTGAAGATCAATCCCCTCAAGAGTACAAAATTTCTCAAGTCTATTGTTCACATATTCCCTTCCATTGTCTATGCCAAGAATCTTGACTTGCTTCCCTGATTGCTTCTCAACATGAGCCTTGAAGGCTAGAAATTTTTCCAACACTTCACTCTTGTGAACAAGAAAGCAGACCCATGTGAAGTGAGAGTAGTCATCAATGAAGGTGAGGAAATAGCGAGCCTTGCTAAATGATGGCACTAGAAATGGACCTACTACATCACTATGAACCAACTAAAGAACTTCCAAAGCTCTCCAAGACTTCCCTTTGTCAAAATTCTCTTCTGGATGCTTACCCATGGAACAACCTGAACATACACCTTCAGAAAAGCTGATTTGAGGTAGTCCTATAACCATAGCCTTGGAGCTAAGCTGCTAAAGATAGTGGTAATTGATATGTCCAAACCACTCATGCCATAGCTTACTTTATGAATTTGAATGAGTGAGCAAGGCTGTAGAAGGAGACTGAGGTATAAAGTGGGAGAATGAGTAAAGCCATGTGTTGTGATTGGCTTGTCCCACTACAACCAAGGCATCATCCTTAAGTTATTTGACCACAACTGAATCTGGTAGAAACTCAACTTTCTTGCCATCTCCAAAGTGAGTGATTTGGTAGATTGAAAGAAGATTGGCACTCAAGTTAGGAACATAGAGAACATTCTCAAATGTTCCATTATCCATGGCAATCAAACGTTCACCTTCAACTTCAACTTGAGTATCATCTCCTATGAAGATGTGAGGTACCTTAGATTGCTCCACAGAAGAAAACTATTCCCTTGAAGAACCCATATGATGAGTGGCACCTGAGTCAAGTATCAATTGTTGTGAAGAACCTGAAGTGGCCACAAATGCTTTCCCTTTTCCTTTTGATTGTGAGGAAGTGGAAGGAGATGAATCCTTCTTCTTATAGGTAGTTGGTAAATTAATGTTGTTCTTTTTTATGATGTTTTTCAACTCATCAATTTGCTTAGTGTGGTAATGATGCTCATCATGACCAAAATTCTTGCAATATGAACAAGTTGGTCTCTCCTTCTTGCTTGAATTTTCCTTCTTGGGAGAAGATGGAGAATTCCCTTGTTTTGGAGAGGATGATTGTGTGTTATCTTGTTGTTTCTTTGGATTAGATTGCTTCTGCTTCTTGTTGGAACCCTTTCCTTGAGTCCCTTGATTCCCTTGATTAGCAACCAAAGCTTTGGACTTTGAAGACTTGAGAATCCCCATTGTTGGTGTAATTAAATGTCTTGTACCTTGTCCTAGGTCATAATTACACCTTAGTTAAGTTTACTTAGGGACCACATAGGAGGTTGTTGGAGAATCTCCACTTTAGGTGGACTTGACATGTCATTACCTCATCATTTCCACCTGTTGTGGACACATCATGTGATTATCTCTCCACCTTAAGTGGAGTGATAGCTCTTCATAGTTGTCTCATGTCATAAGATTACGACACTTGTCATAATCTTATGCCCTTCTATGTTCTCACCTTGGCTATTTAACCAAGGGGTCTCTCATTTGTAATAAATCATAATCATAATCATATCATATTAATGACATTGAATATAGTCTATTCTTGTCATATTTTCTCTCTCTTTTTGTGCTTTCCATTTGGTCCATAGATCTTGGCATCTATAGCCAATTCTAACATGGTATCAGAGCAGGTTGGGTGCCATTGGAGAGTCTTATTCTGAAGAGAGATTCTAGATGTGAGGAGGTTCCGTTCATGGCTCTTTGTTACAGGTCCATATCCAAGCTTGTTGGTGCAAATCTGAGCTCACCATTGCATCTAGAAGGTTCGAGATAGTCAATTTTTCCTTTTGTTTCGTCCAAATCAGAGATACGAGGCCAAATCTATGAGGGTTTGAAGCTGAAGAGTGGTTGCCAGATCTGGAAGGTAGGTACAATTTTGGAGCATTTTGGGTCAAATCCGACCTAGCCATCGCATCCAGAAGGGCCAAAAACCCTAAGATTGACTATCAAATCGTCCGATTCGAAGCAAGTCATCCAGTGAGGCAAAATTTTTTTGCCTAAGAGCCGTACGACCCCCAGGTTGTCATAATTGCGACGGTACGATTTTAGAAAATAAAATATTTAATTTATTTTCAAATTATTTTCTGAAATTTTTTATATTGTATTTTTGAAATTTATTTTCAAAAATTTCATTGTAAAATTTTTTTAAAAAAAACAAATAAAAACAAAGCAGAAATTTTCTGCGGACATTATATCCGTAGTACCACAGATTGCAAGGTACTTTTGTACCCTTCGTACCCACCAGTAGCTCGGCGGGAGCCACGTGGCCTGTCAGCCATGGCCCACATGGGTCCCCTCTCCCCAACATCCGGCGGCCGCAATTCCAATCACCGACGACAACATTTAATTGAAAAATCCGACGGAGCTAAAACAAATATGACAGACGTCATTCTTAAGCCCGTGATTGAAGAATATTCCCTGCAGATTCTGCCGACCCCGTGATGGCTTGGAGAACATCAAATTTAAAATAGTGGATTGCTGACATCAGCATTACATCAGCACAGTTTTGAAATTTTTGTACCCCTCTCCATTTGCATTTTCATTTTTGCAGTTCAACTTTGAAGGCTAATATCTTGCTCATTTTGACTCCTTTTTTCGAGCAATTTTTTTTATTTGGGCTAGAATTTCGTGCTCTACACACTAGTGCAATTAGTTTTTGGTTTTCGTGCCTGGTTTTTCAAGAATTTTCAGATTCTCATAGGTGTTGCTGCTTTGTCCTCGTTTTGAGAACTTTGAGAGCTCATATCTTGCTCCTACAGTAACATTTTTTTGTGCAGTTTTTTTTTGAAAGTGCATTATTTTTCATGTGCTTCTTAGTGGTATGATCAGATTGATCTCATTTTGTAACAAAAATTGTACTTGATACTATGGCCTATTTTGGCATTTTTAAGCACTAAGATCAAGTCTAGCTTGTTGTTCTTAGCATCTAGCAACTATAAACGCACTAAATATAAAGTTCCAAATCAGATATTGCTTGGGGGGTTTCTTGATTGAGTAATTTGGGGGGGGTCTCTTGGTGCATTGCTTTGATTTGTTTGCTTTTCTCTTTCATTTTCATGGATCATTCTAAGGTTCCTTTGCTCACATCATATAATTATTCAACATGGCATCAAAATGCATGGAATATTCTAATGATAGAAGGTCACTCTCTATATGTTGAAAATAAGGTACCTGAACCTACTGGTGATGAGAAAAAGTTAAAATGGATGATCAAACATGCCAAAGCTCTTGGGTGTCTTCGTAGACTAGTTTCTCAAGATTTGTTGTTTCAGATTGAATCATGTAAAAATTCTCATGAAGCTTGGGAAAAATTGAAAACATTGTATGGTACTACAAATGAAGTAAGAGGCTATCAAATTGATAATGATTTAATGAATATTGATCCTAAGAACTTTGACAACATCCAGGACTATATCACTAAGGTTAATGATCTAAAAGAGCAATGCAAAGCATGTGGAATTGATAAGAAGGACATCCAGTTGGTGTACAATACAATGAACAAACTTGGTCCTGATTATGCTTCTTTTGTTTCTAGCTTTCATACTCATAGATTGACTATGGGGTCTGTATATACTACACCTTCATTTGCATCATTTTCTAAGATGTTGATACATGAGCAACAAAAGCTTATCTCAATGGGTCTCATCAAGACTTCCAAATCTCAGGAATTGTTGGTTAGTCAGGTGAAAGAATCAAAATCAAATAAGAAACAAAAGAAAGCCAAGAATAATCAACATTCAGATCAAGTAAATCCACATTCAGATCAATCAAAGAAAAAATCTTCTTCAAAAGGAGAATCATCTAAGAAGGAGAGACCTTTTTGTGCATATTGCAAGAAGGATGGACATGAAGAACATTATTGTTATAAGAAGGACATAGATGAGTTGAAAAATATTCTAAAAAAGAATCACATTGATTTTCCTTCTAGAATGTCTGAATCTTCTTCTCCTTCTACTTCAAAACAGTCTAAAAAGGACAAAGGTCAAACATCAAGATATAAAGGACAAGCTCTTTGTGCTCATTCAAGTCCAGGATCAGGGAGATGGCTTCTAGATTCAGGAGCATCTCATCATATGGCATCTTCACAGACTATCTTCTCTTCATTTAAGCCTCGTTCAATGCCTCCTATCTTGATGGGAAACAATACATATATGAGTGTAACAGGGAAGGGATCTATTAGCATTGGGGAGAACATTTTTTAGGATGTCTTGTGTGTTCCTCATTTGACGAACAATCTACTTTCCATTTATCAGATTACACATGGTGGAGATGGGAGAACTGTGGAGTTCACTCTTGATTCTATTATCATTCATGACTTGGAGACTAGAGAGATTATTGCTACTGGGGTGGTTGATCATTCATCTTGATTGTATTCCTTTGCATAGTTTGCTTCTGATGATGACTTTGTTCATTCAACTGTTGATCACATGAACCATGATTCAGAGGAGACATTTAGCTTTTTGAACTTGGGCATACTCACATCAGATCCAATACTTCAGCCATCCATTTCATCTCCTGTATCTATTGTTGTACTTGAGGATACTTGTGTTGCTATAGTTTTGGCTCCTAGTGATTCAGTACAGCTAAATTTTGATTGTCTTCTAGATATGGCTACTTTGGATGACTTTCTAACAGGTATTTCAAACTTGTTTGTGAAGTCTCATCTTGTGGATTTGGAGGACACTATTGATTGCATCCATCTTCTCTTTGATGAAGATGCACCTTCTTCAGTTGTTGTGAGGGAACACTTTGACCCTCTTGTTCATTCTCTACATGATCATTCTTCACAGGTTGGCGTGAGTGTGGATACTTTTGGACAAAATTTCGAGGAGGCTTCTTTGTCTTCAGAGGGGATATCTTTGTCTTTGGATTATGTTCTACATCAGTCTCTACTAGATGTTGGATTTTCCTCTTCAGCAGTGTGGCCTAGAATGCCTGATTGGAGTGTGTCAGCTTTTGGCATCGACATGGAGACACTTGAGCATGCTTCATAGACATCACACATCATCCATCATCTTGATATCCTGCATACATCCTTGGTTTTGTTTCTTCCTAAGGGGAGGAACATTGTTCGGCGCAATTGGATCATCTTCAGCATTCAATGTCAAGCTTCTACCATCATTGCAGGAGACTCAACATTGAGGGGGGGCTACCTTGTCTCTCTTCTACTTCTCTCTTAGGGGGGGGTATTTTTCCTCACATGGGGTTCTTACCTTCTCATTCTTCATTGAGAGTATTGTATTTTAGTTTTTGTATTTCATCTCTTTGAGGGGGAGTTTTTCCCATGAGGTTTTCTCCCTTTCCTCGCTTGTGAGAGATTGCATTGATTGCATTGTTTGTACATGGGTACCTAACATGGCCTAGTAGCCGGGACCCATCTTGGATTGTTTTGATTTGTGTACATTCTCCCTAAGTTGCACTTAAGGGGGAGTGTTGGTGTAATTAAATGTCTTGTACCTTGTCCTAGGTCATAATTACATCTTAGTTAAGTTTACTTAGGGACCACATAGGAGGTTGTTGGAGAATCTCCACTTTAGGTGGACTTGACATGTCATTACCTCATCATTTCCACCTTTTGTGGACACATCATGTGATTATCTCTCCACCTTAAGTGGAGTGATAGCTCTTAACAGTTGTCTCATGTCATAAGATTATGACACTTGTCATAATCTTATTCCCTTCTATGTTCTCACCTTGGATATTTAACCAAGGGGTCTCTCATTTGTAATAAATCATAATCATAATCATATCATATCAATGACATTGAATACAATCTATTCTTGTCATATTTTCTCTCTTTTTGTGCTTTCTATTTGGTCCATAGATCTTGGCATCTATAGCCAATTCTAACACCCATACTTATCAACTTTGCTTGCTCTAACATCAACATTTCTGTAAAAGCATCAAATGTAGGCATAGTGAAAGAACTATCCACTGTCAAGCAATGGGTTTGGAAGCTAGAAAAAATGATGCATATTCTAATGGAAGCTTTTCCAAAAAATTGTAGACCAACTGTGTATCCTTCTTATCAATGCCACAATCCTTAAGTTGTGCTCTTAGCTCATTTGCCTTAGTGACATAGTCTTGGATTGTATCAAAATTCTTGGGATCTAACATTGTGAGATCATTTTCAAGCTGATAACTTCTAATCTCATCTACTTGGCTGTACAATTGACCGAACTTTTCCCAAGCTTCTTTAATTGTTTTACACTTATCAATTTGAAAGATTAGATCTTTTGATACATAATTCCTTAATGTTCCAAGAGCCATAGTATTTTTAGTGAGCCAATCCAAATGAGCATTAGGAGAAGCTTTAGGATCAGATCGTGCAACAATAGTTCCATTAATATAATGAGTTAATCCTTTTTCCATTAACTTACTCCATGCATCAATTTTCCAAGAAGCATAATTATGTGGAGTTAAAAAAGGAAACTTAGGAGAACCCATAATAGAAAAATGAAAGAGAAAAAGAGAGAGAGAGAGGCACAATCACTAAATACACCCCCCAAAATTCACTCAATCAAAGAATCCCCCCCAAAAAGATGATTTGGCACTTTATAATTAGTGCGTGTGCAATGGCCACTTGCAAGCCAAGCAAAGTGGGCTTCTGATTTTCAATATTTTACAATAGCTTTAAGTAGGCTACAACAGACAAACTGATAATACCACTGTGAAGTTCAGAAAAAATCACGCACTTTAAAAAAAATGACACCTGAAAAGGAGTTCATATGAGCCTGAACGAAGCCCAGAAATTGTAAAAAAGGTGACAATTCAAAAACACCTGAGAGAAATCCTTTTTTAAAAAAATCCATGCACCAAAATTAGAAAATAACTGCACCGCTATGATGTACAAGGAAAATTAGCCCAAATAAAAAACAATTGCGCAAAAAAGGCCTCAAAACGGCCAAGATATGAGCCTCAAAAGTTGAACTGCAAAATCAAAAATCTCAATGGAGAGGGGTCTGCAAAATTTCAAAAAGTGTTGATGCAGTGTTGATGTCATCTATTTACAACATTAAATTGGATGGTCATTTGACCAACACGTGAAGGTACAGGTTTAAATTTGACGGTCATTTGACCATCGCGTTGGCTGTCGCTCCTCGCTAGAATCTTCTTTTAGTCACCAAAATCTTCTGGGATGGTTGTCAGAATATTCCCTACCAGAATCTTGAATCAGCTACTGAGAATCTTTTAAGTCTTGGAATATTCCTTTCTTTTGCCACCAATTTTTATTGTCGTTGGTTGAAAATTCATCGCCAGTGATTGTTGACTAGCTACCTACCGGGGAACGCTGGAGAGGACACGTGGGGCCACTGCAGGCCGTTGCGGTACTGCCATGTGGCAGATCCTAGTGGTCATGGTGGTACCCTGCAACTTGTGAGGTACAATAGAGTACCCTATGTGCTCTGCGTACCTTGACTTTTTTAAAATTTTTTTTTTTTTTTTTAAGAAAATAAAACTTTACAATGCAAAAACAATTTTTTTGAATAATAATTTTTTTGTTGATATTTTTTTTTTGAAAAAACAATTCTATAGAAAAATAAATATTAATTTTTTAAAAAAAAATGTACTCGACTGCAATAATGGCGACCTAGGGGCCGTACGACTCCTAGGCAAGAAAATTTTTCCTCGACAGACAACTTGCTCCGATTTGGATGAATTGGTAGTCGATCTTAGGGTTTTTTGGCCCTTCTAAGTACGATGGTGATGCTCTTTTGGGCTGAAAATTCTCCAAAGTGGTAGCTAGGTCCTGGATCTGGCAACCACCTCCAATCTTCAACCCTTTGTAGATTTGGCCTTTGATGTCCAACTGAGATAAAAGAAAAGGAAAATCTAACTATCTCGGACACTCCGGATGCAATGGTGAGCTTAGATCTGATGCAACAAGTTCCCAAAATGCACCTGCAACACAAGGCCAAAAATGGAACCCTCCAAGAATCTCTCCAAATGACTAACTAAAGGCACTCTAATAGCTTTGATACCATGTAAGAATTGGCTATGAAGGTAGCCACCCAAGATCTAGAGGCCTAATAGAAAGCACAAGCAAAAGCAAGATAGAAACAAATGACAAGAATAAACTGTATTCTGTCAATAGAATAGAATGTAATGAACAAATAGCACATAGGAGACCCCTTGGTTATATAGCCAAGGTGAGAACATAGAAGGGCATAAGATTATGACAAGTGTCATAATCTTATGACATGAGACAACTGTGAAAAGTTATCACTCCACCTAAAGTGGGGAAGAGATAATGTGATAATCACCACAAAAGGTAGAGAGATGATCACATGACATGTCCATAGAAGGTGGAAGTGATGAAGTAATTACATGTCAAGTCCACTAAAAGTGGAAAATCTCCAACAACCTCCTATGTGGTCCCTAAGTAAACTTAACAAAGGTGTAATCGTGACCTAGGACAAGGTACAAGACATATAATTACACCAACGAGCCTTAATAATCATCTTTATTTTTTATTTTATTGCATCTAAGCATTACAATTAGGCATATTGCATCCATCATTACATTAATATTGAATGTAGGCATTTCCCATTTTGGCCCATCTCTCTCCTTTTAGGTGAAAAACCCTAGAAGTGGTAGAGAGCATTAAGGTGCCAAAATCATTGTCCACATTTTGGTGAACTGAAATTTTGAATACTTTCCTTTTATGATCTAGAGTCCATCATCCTAGATATATATTGCATCAACATTACATTATTTTTTTCATTGTTTTGCATTCTAGGGTTTTAAAAAATTGCATTAGCAAAAAGCTCAATTTGCTTGCATTATTGCATATAATTTCATTGAGAATTTCTAAAATTATGCATCTTCATATTAGTTCTACATCATACAATATCAAAAGTATCAAAACAAATTAAAATTTCCTAATTTTTTTTTTTAAATCCTAACTGGGACTAATTCACCATTTTGGGCGACTTAGTCCCAGTCCATATTTTTCACTATCTGATATAGTGATAGAAACCTCATTTTTATGGTTCCTAAGCCTCCTAGTATCATATAGTCTAAGTCTAGAAAGTTTCGGGAACATTTTATTTATGCATCTAGGTCAAAAACATTATTTAAGGGTGGTTATTTTTGAAATAATTTCATTTACAAGTATCCTTAGATCTAAAAATGCTCACATTTTTAAAACTTTGCATCACATGGATAAAAGTACTTTTCAATTTTGCATACCCAATGTTTCTATTCATAAAAATTTGCATAGGTTTGATAAAAGTTCTTTTCATTCTTGCATATACATTGTTTACATTCTTAAAGCTTTGCATACATTGGATAAAAATAATTTGCATCCTTGCATATGCATTGTTTACATTGTTGAAACATTGCATGAAGTGATCACAAGTGCTTTTCATTTTTGTTCAAACAATGTTAATATCTTTTATCTTTAGACATGTTAAGAAAAAATTCCTATCCACTCCCTATAAGAGTGTTTTTGGTGCAAGAGACAACAACCTTGGACATTCCTAATGATCATACTTATTATTCTCATAATATCTCTCCTCTCGATGACAAAGATATTTTAGCAGAAGAATCAATTAATGAAAATTTTGAGAATCATAGTTTTTTCTCTCCTCTTACCTCTCTTAGTGGACAAGACATTCATAATCAACATAACAAAACCATAGGTAATCATGACAATAACATTTTTTATTCTTCTAGTATCTCTCCTAGTTGCAAAGAAGATACTTTGATTTTAGAAAACACAATCAATGAAAGTCATGAGAATCTTAGTTTTCCCCCTTCACCTAGGGAAACACTTATTGAACAAGACAATTCAACCATTGATCATTCCCCTACTTGTGATGAAGTCATTTTAGAAGAACCAATCCATGAATGTCACGAACATTTGATATTTAGTTCTAAAAACTATCCTCCTAGTGAGAATATCATGGTGCAAGAAAATGAAAACAATAGTAATGTGTCTTCCATAGATAAAAAGGTTATTATAGATTTTCCTTCATTAGAGATACATCAAACCAAGACCAGTGAAGTTGTGAGTGTGCAAGTGTCCATTAGTGGACCCCATACATACCCTATGGGACTGTTACTAATTTATAACTTCTTGCTCAAAATTAATGAAGATTTAATGAGAAATTATTTGCTGGAGTATAAAAATATTGATGTTAAGTCATCTAATAAATCCTTGCTTTCAGATTGAAATATTTTTCTAGGATTGATTTGTTCAAATCATTCAAACAATTTAGATTAAAATGTTGAACAGTTCAGAGAAACCAATAGACAAGTTTCATTTGGAAAGCAGACATTCAAAAAATGTTATGAAAAGATGAATTATTCTTCTAGAATGAGTGTTTCTATTAATTATCAAAAAAGGAATTGCAGATCTAAGAGAAAGAATGCAAAAATAATCATTCATTTTGATTGCAAAACTTGTTCTTTAAACAATTGCAATTTCATTATTTTAGATTATCTAGTTGGAACAAATTTAGATTGATACACAAACCATTACATATCATGAAACAATTGACTTATTAAAAGATATGTTTCTGTAACCCCACACAAGCCGTGGGTTATGACTAAGTTGATTAAATTCAAAAAAAAACTATGAACCATACACCTATAGATCAACTAAAAGAAGAAAGAAACATAAAAGGAAGGTCATGTCCATCATTTCCTAGGAAGGATGATGTAGGGTTGACTTGTTGCTTTCCAGCTTGATCTTCAGTGTCTTCAACTTCTTTTCTCCTGACTTTCAGAAGTTGAAATTGATAGTAAATTTGTGCTAGAGATCAGGGCATGATATCCAATTACATGTTTATAAAAAAATATATGATTTATAGTCATTATCAAATTGAATCAACTTAGTCAATATCTAAGAGATAAATGTAAAAAATGCCAAATCAAATCATCGTGAAGAAATCATTAATCCACAATTTTTCTAACTTGTTTGCTTCATGTGCATATATAGGAAAAGTCTTGTTGTTGATCATCAAAATTACAATATGAGTGGTGAGAAATGTGGCTCCCTCAAGGGCTGAGCTCAACACATGATAGTGACACAAGCATAGTATGAAAGAAAAGTAATCAGAGCCATCTATGCAACTTTTCAATGATAGTGAACATGCATACATGTTAAGTTCATGAAGAATCTCTTCAAGGAACTACGAAAGATAAGATCAATTAGTTTTTCTTGTTGCATGGAGATAGAAGATAGCCATGAATACTTCACAGTCACATTACAGAGAAGTATACAATGTCAAGTGTCTTGTACAAGAAAGATTAAAAGAATGAAGTACAATGATTGTTGGTTGCAATGTAAAACATAAACAAAATGACACTTTTATTTTGTTGTCCCAGATATAAGAATGGTATGCAAGGTATGAATTAACATCAGTGCTACAAGTTAACCTCATTTTTAGATTGCATTATAGATTCAAAGGGACAATGATCTATACTTCAATGGAGTCATCATTCAAAGGTAATGAAAAGAAATATCATTATAACCATCTTCAATTATTCAAGAAGGATGATCATTTGGGGAGAAAATACGATTCTTAACTATCATAATATAAAGTATAGTAAACAAAGTAACAATGGAAACATTCCTTATGCCCATAATCCTCAAGGAGCAGTCAGGTTCTCAAGTAGCATTCATTATGATCTAAGAGATAAAAGGTAGAGCCATCTTCATAGTGGAACAACAACACAATACAAGTAGAATAAATCATCATATTCAAGCTTTTGTTTGTAAAAGATTGACAATGTTTCATGCATTTTTATAAAATTTAAAGCAAGCTACAAGAAATTTAATATGCAATGGAAAATGAAAGAAGTACAAGATTGAGAACATGGTGGTTTGGGTTTTTCTAAAAACCCTCACAAATCTAAATGAAGACCTTTAAGGGTTTGTTCCACTTACACACATGAAGAGTTTTTCCAGTCAATAATCAAAACCCAATACCAAGAACCAATTGGTAGCCATGAAAGAAAGTTCCAACTTAAAGATCAAACACCCAGAAGCATAAATAAAGAATTTGCAGCCTGGGTTGTGTGTTTCTTCATCAAAGCATGCAAATAGAGTAATAATCAGAAAAATAAAAATACCTAGATGTAGAAATGCATGGCTGCAGCTAGGAGAATAAAAGCTTCTGAGATACTCTCAATGGAACCCACAAGAATGCATAGAGGTTAAGGAGCTTGGCTAGAGTCATAAGAAATACCTAGAAGAATAGTATGGCCATGACTTTCATAGAGAGAAAAAAATATATAGAAAAAGGGCTTAGAGGTAGTGCCCTACTCATGAAAGATCAATGCACAAAGATAAAAAATATTCATTCTTTTCTTCATTTTCTTGACAATAAAGTGGAGGAAATTAGAAAACTTACTTAAGTTTCTTTATGAAGGGCTTCATCAAAACCATGAGCTTCCTCTTCAGTTTTCTTCACAAAAAAAAGAAGAAAAAAGCTTGAACAACACATGTGCAATGGCGGCCAACACATAAAGGAGTAGAAAATAATTTACAAGCAGAAGTCGTGGCCTAAAATCCGCAAAAGGCTTCAAACAATGAAAGAAATTCATCAAATCTGCAATGCAATTGTACTTATCTTGAGATTTCGACAATGAATCTTCTAGAAAATCTTCAAAATGTCGTACAAAATAGAGATTTCCAACTTAGTGGCATCCTAGGGTTTCATGATGGAGGCGCCTCCCAACAACAATGTAAAAGAATGAAATGAAATAAAATATTTCCTTTTGTTTTAGGTTTAGGAAAACCCTAAGACATGCACAATGGACAAAGGAATGTTTGGTTTATGTTTATTAAAAAACTTATTTCATACTTTATGAGGTCATGGAATTTTTCCTTAGAAAGTTTTGAAACATTTTAGAAATTCCTTCTAAGACTTAATCACGGGTATGTGTAGGATCATCATGGAAAAAAAATGCCCTTAAGTGGCAAAAAAATTAGAAAAATTAGAGTTAGGCAACTTGACGTAAAAATTTGAATAAGTTATCTATATTATTTCAAAAGTATGTAAGAATAGAATCTGTAGAAAATTGAATGTAGTTTCTAAACTACTAGGTTTATTTTTTTTTAAAAATCTATTTGGTGAAAATTTGAAATTTCAATGTAGTAGTACTTAAATTTCAAGGAAAAAATAAGAAGTAGGTGTCTATCTAACCACCCTAACCACAATAAAATGATAATATATTTTTATAATATTTTAGATATAAGTAGAGGATTCATGTCTGAATGTAATGTATATTTTTTTGTAATTTTTTTCCAAGTAAATAATTAATTATGAATTTTTTATTACAAATTTTGCAAAATATAAAAAACTCATATGTCTCACCACCCTAACATTGTCAAAACTTCATGAAATTCAATTTTTCCTTTTTTAATCCTATAGTATGTGAAGAATAGAATGTAACGCATGTTTCAGATTAAAAAAATGTGATACCGTTTGAAAGCTATATATGTTTTTCAATCAAACTATCAATCAAGACTTTAGTCGTAATTCAAATAGAAAATGAATAATAATTATTTATTAAATTCAAAGTAAGGGTATGTGCAGGATCATGATGGGCCAAAAAGTGGCAATATTATGGGTATTTGTAGGGTATGTGGCTGATGACCTTTTTTTATCCAAATTGATGAAACAAAAGGGTTTTAGAGGAGATTCTCACTTTCCACCAATATAAATTATGCTTCAATTTGAATTTAATAAATAATTATTATTTATTTTCTATTAGAATTATGACTAAAGTCCCATTGATAGGTTGATTGAAAAATTATAACTTTCAAACAATATCACATTTTTTGAATCTGAGACATGCGCCACGTTCTATGCTTCACATACTATAGGACTAAAAAAAGAAAAATTAAATTTCTTGAAGTTTTGACCAAGTTAAGGTGGTCGACATATGAAGTTATTATATTTTTTAAAATTTATAATAAAAAATTCATAATTAATTATTTACTTGGAAAAAAATTACAAAAAATATGCATCACATCCAGACATGATTCCTCTACTTAAATATAAAATCTTATAAAAAAATATTATCATTTTATTACGGTTGTAGGATGGTCAAACAAAGACCTACTTGTTATTTTTTCCTTGAAATTTAAGTACTACTACATTGAAATTTCAAATTTTCACCAAATAGATTTTATTTATTTTTAAATAAACCTAGTAGTTTAGAAACTACATTCAATTTTCTATAGATTCTATTCTTACGTAGTTTTGAAATAATATAGATAACTTATTCAAATTTTTATTTCAAGTTTCCTAACACTTATTTTTTTGATTTTTTTTCCACTTAAGGGCCTATTTTTTTCATCATGATCCTGCACATACCCGTAAAACATAATTTATATCGATGGAAAGCTAAGAATCTCCTTTAAAAACCCTTTTAGCTTCATTAATTTTGGGTAAAAAAAAGTTGTCAGCCACATACCCTACACATACCCATCATATGACGCATCATGATATGCACATACCCTTACATAAGTATTTTATTTTGTCATTTATTGTAAAATGTAAATATTTATTTAAAGTGATAAATTATGAATCACATTTAAATAAATGTTATTTTTCAATGCAAAAATAAAATGTACCTTTTATGCATATATCCTTTCAACATGATAATTTAAAGCCTTTATTATTAGCATTCATTTCAAAGTGTAAATCTTTATTTTAAATGATAATTATAAATAATTTAAAATATAAATGATATTTTGAATGCAAAGTAAAGTAATTTTGGATGCAATTTCAAATGAATGAAGAATTTAAGCTTTGCTTGGATCATGGAGATGATTGAGAAATCAGTGCCAATATCTAGAGTAAAGTTAGGGATTATGGAGCACTTATTGGAGAGTTCACTTTGAGTTAAGAGTTACACTTGATAGAACTTCAATCAAGGAGTGATTTGAGGCACAAAACTTGAGTTCACTTTCAGTTATAACCCTATTTTCAAGGGATTTTCAGTAGCAAACGACCCAGGAGGTTGTTTAGAGATTCACAACTCTTGATAGATTTATCTTGCAATTAAATTCCTTGTTTGGAGGACAAGGGAGACAACATATCATATTTTGGAGACTTTTCTACAAGTCTATCTTCTCTCTCATTTCTGAGGCAAGTTCTTAGTTTGGTGGCTGCTGTGGCAGATTATTCTTACTTTGTAACTCATTTTCTTGTGAGTTCTTGAGATTTGTAATGCATATATCTCCTATTTCTCAATAAAAAACTTATTTCCTTCTCCATATCTCTTTACTCTTTAGTGTTTATTGTTAGTTAAAAGATAGAGTACTATGTTATCCTTTATTTTATCAAATTCTTTTAATGTTGAATATGAAGAATATCATGTCATAGTGTAGGTCTATGTTAGTACTTTCATTCCCTTGCATAAATATTTGTGAAAAAATCTTTGTTTTCCTTTTTTCTAAGCATTACAAAAGTCATAGCCTTTCATTAGAATTATTTTTGTAGGTATGAATAATTGTGTTGTGAGATTATGTGGCTCTATTCATTAAGTTTGTTGTGAGATTTTAGCAGTCTTCAAATTACTTATCAATTGGTGAATCACCTTGTTTTTTCTAGTTTTAGGTGTATGCATTATCCTTCTTACCCTTTCCCTTAGTTAAAAATTAGTATTTTTAAGAAATATCCAAAGGGGTCCGACCCATAAACTAGAGGTCTATTCTCACCATAGGATACACACAGCCTGAGAGTTATAGTCCCATGTGTATAGGATTTAAGAGATTTTCAACTTGTCTTCTGGTGCAAATCCCTATGTTAACAGGGACATCCTAAGAACCCTCTAATTCTTTACCCACCTTCACATAAAGAACCAACTCAAAACCAACCTAAATTCATCCTTTACCCACCATCAAATACACCTTCACCTCCACCTAAACCCGAGTTTACCCTTTACCCATCCAGTCATGATGTTGTTGCTCACACATACTACACTAGAAAAAATCCGCGACCACAACAACCAACCCTGACTTCCCTACCTTTTCCTAATTTTCCTTGTTCTCCTCGATTAACGGAGTATGATCTCATTGAACAACTTAAGAGCACTCCCAGAAAGATATACCAATGGGATTTACTCCAAAATTCACCTACCTATGATACTATGCTTGAAACAACCTTACAAGAAGTTCCTATCCCTTCTAATGTGCAACCAAATGACATAACATCCATCATTCAAGGCTTGAATGTTGACATTTATTTCCACCAAAGTGAAATCCCCCCTTTGGAAGTCAAATTTAAACAAAATTATGCTTTCATGATCATGGTTCAATACAATATGACAAGGATAAAGTGAACCCTTGTTGACAATGGCTCCACTCTTAATGTGTGCAACATAAACCTTTTGGATAGGCTTCATGTGGATAAATAAAAAATTCAATCTGATTCTTTATCTATTAAGGGTTTTAAAAATGAAGAAAAGAAACTGCTCAGTGTGATCACTTTTCCTATTACAGTTGGAGTGGCCACATTGCAAACACCGACCCATGTCATGCCTCATAATCTTTCATGTAATCTTCTTCTAGGCAAGCCATTGATTCATGAAATGAATGGCATGCCTTCCACTCTTCATCGTTAAATGAAATATGTTTACAATAACACAATCCACATAGTTGACATTGATCATGAGCCTTATAGTGTCTTATAACTTGAGAAAAATAAAGAAAACCCCTTGAAAACCTTAGCACCAACCACATAAGTGGAACTTATGCAACACAATGAAAAATAAAAACACACTAATGAAGTCACAAAGCTATTAGAAAATGATTGGAGTTCACTAGATTTTGAACATAAATTCATGGGCGAATACAAGATCATCAATAAAGATTCCAATAAGGCACACAAAAAGGAAGTCATGTCAACACACAACTCAGAAGACCTTTCGAACACATTCGCCTCAACCACTCTATAAAAAAAGCCACCAAATTACACAACAAACTTTGATGAACTCAACAATGAACAACCACCTAATCCAAAAGAAATGAAAAAGCTTTATAGAAGAGGTTATAAACTTATGAAACAACTTGGCTATAGTGGAAAAGTATGTGGTGCTCATGAACAAGGTATATGCAACCCTATAGATCCTATCACACAACAAATAACTCATGGTCTTGGTTATTTTCCTTTGATAGAAGTAATCAAGCCTTCCCTCAACATCAATATTATCACAAATCATCCTTCTATGACAACTTTAACCATTGTACACCCTAAACTCATCGACTCTTGTGGTCTTGAAATTCATCCTTTATAAAACATAAAACAAACAATGAACTCTTCACTTAATGTCAATGCCATCATGCAAAGCACTAATGAATTGAATTCGTTAGATTTTCTACCCTCTTGTAAAGGAGAGAAAAAAAATCACAATCTAAAGAGTCTTGCATAGGTATGACATCTTGTACATATAAGCAAAAGATATCTTTGTCACATAATACAAGAACATCTACCATTGATTAAGAGGGTATCTTGTCAAGACTTCTCCAAGATCACTTGATCATCCTTCATCCAAGAACTCGAAAGAAATTATATTACAAGACTTCATTTTGTAAATATCATAGAGTTCAAAGTCACTCCACTAATGAATGTAAGGCTTTGAGTCATAAAATCCAACATCTTCAGGAGTTTGGCATGTTTCCCTATGTGACGGTACCTAATTCCCCTAATTGATATTTATTTTCACTCTACCATGCATTTCATTAATCATTTTGGCTCACCCTTGTCCTACACTTAGTGGGGGAAAGGGGTTATGTATCCTTGTCATTGTATGTCACTTTTCATTTCCTATTTTGACTAGTCATTAACCTTTCATAAACATATATCTTGAGCAAGCTTGGAATGTGGACGACATGTCTTAAGTTGTCTCACATGTGACATACTTCCTTTTTCATGACGTAGCTTCTAGGAAACATACGACTTGGCATAGGGCTTTCCGAGTAAGCTCTCATGTTCTCCTTCTTCTACTTTAAAGAAATTTCTCACAATACTAGTGTTTGCAACCACTTTAATGTGGGGGCATGCATCACCACTCACATTTCATTGTGCGATTTTCTTTTTCTTGTGATTTCCTCTCTTGGAAGCATTAGATACAATGTTACCCAGGATGAGACATTGCACTTGTCCTCTCTTGGAAACAAGATGAGACAGTTTTCACTTATCCTCTCTTGGAGACATTAGACATGATGTTCCATAAGATTAGACCTTGCATGTACTAACCAAAATCCCTTTGAAAATCCCTTGAACTATCTTGCATTTAGAATGTCTATGAGTATCAAGCATACAAAGTTTTGCTTACCTCATAGAGCTCGAAAAACATTTTCCTTTGTGGTTCCTTATTAAAGTTATCAGGGGGTATAACTTTGGTATGGTTTGAGTAGGAAGCCCATTTTGAGGCATGAATTTTCGTCATAGCCACATGTGTGTATGTGAGCACATATCTGCCTTGTGTGTCTCAGCTTTTAGGGATTTCTCATCCCGTGGACAACCAGAAGTTTTGTGGCCCTAGAGAGAGTATACTTGGGATTTCTCACCCAATGGAAAGCCATGAGTTCCATTGCTTCAAAGTAAGTATACATTTATTTTTCCAAAAATCCAAGCCTAGATCTAATCCATGTGTTGGACAAATGGTCGAAGCTTGATCCACCCAATTTTTATTTCCTTCTAGTTCTTCCCATTGCATGAGCGTGTATCTTGTTCTACTACAAAATCATTCACTTTGTGTGTGTCCTCTTATGCTTATGTTGGATTCACTTAGGATCTTGGATCATGGTGGATTTCACAACCTCCTTTGATCTTTGTCATTCTTTGTCATTTGCATTGGTACAATTGGACTCTTCTTGAATGTCTACTTTAGCATGAGATTGAAGCAAGTTCATTCTCTCACTAAAAGGGGGCCTAATCCCTTTTTCCTTGCTTGATTTGGGAATAATTTATGATAAATTGGACTTAATGAGGCCTTGATTTGGTGTTGTGAGGTGTTTTACACATCCACATTAGGTCTTGGGCCCTTGCAAATTGAATAAAACACATTTATTGATATCTTGCAAGAGTGTTGTAAGGTGTTGTAACACATCTTCACACATTTCTAGGGCCATAATGTTATAATTCACTTAAATAACCTTACCAAGACCTATTTCAAAGTGTTGTAAATCCTTGTAGCAAAATTTCACACTTTCCTAGGCTTGCCACCAATATTTACACCTTTCTTATGCTTTAAATGGCATCTTTATACACTTACAACCCTTGTTTAAGTGTCTTGTTGAAGAATAACCTGATAAACATTATTTAAATTATCACAATTCCTGACATCCACTTAAAAATTCCCAAGTGGACTAAGTTTCCATTGGTGGCGATTTAGTCCCATTTGGCTCAAAATTCAAAATAAATTCAAATTTCTTTCAAGTTTTTATTCCTTAAGACCTAAGGTCGGCCTATGATGAGGCATTTTAAAGAATTAGGGAATAATTGTGTATAAATATAGGTTTTTCCCTCTCATTTGACCTAATTCATAACTCATCATCATTCATCCATCATTCATCATTTTCTCAAGTCAAGCAACCTAGGGTTTCATCATTCCAAGACATCAAGATAGCTCCCTAAGACATTCAAGGGTAGATTGTTCAACTATTGATACAAAAAATCAAGATCAATCATCATGGAAAGGTATTAACTCCATTGTTTCATGCTTCATTACTTTGTTTCTTCATTTTGGTTTAATTACCTAAAAAGGGGTTTGTCCAAGGAAAACCCATATGCCCTAACATTGACCATTTCTTTCTCTTTCATTGTGTGTTTGCAGATTTAGACACTTTGGAGGTTTCAAGATCATTAAAGATTAGGTTGAAGACTTTTCGAAGAACTCTCCTTGTTTGCAAAGCCAAAATATCAACTAAAATTCACTTTCAGGCCCAAAAATTAGAGTTTTAGAAGTGGAAACCTATAGGGAATTGAAGTGCAGACTGAGGGCTTCCGTTTCCACTTTTGAATTTTTAGAAATTCAAAAGTGGACTAAGACACTAGTAGTGGAAAATTAGTCCCACTGAACCTATTTTTCAGAGGTTTTTGCATATTTGATACCATTTGGCCAAAATGGGTTTCTGGGCACTTTTCCCAAAACTGGGACTAAGTCGCCCAGCTTGGCGTAAGTGTCATAGTCAACATTTTCAGTAAATTTTTCAGCATTCCAAAATATCTCCATATCAAATTTCAGATTCTAGGTGCATTCAAACCATAGAAAACAAAATTCCCATAGAGAATATACACAAGGGGTTTTACAAGAATCCCATTTAGGGGAAGTAGGGACATTAATATAAGGGAAAAGATCAATAATCTATGACATCCATCCATTCCACAATTTTCTCCTTCAAAATTTAATTCAAACACATACTTGGATTGTTTTCCCATTTTTCACAATAAAAAAAAATTATACAATTGTGTTATAAGGGTACTCTTCCCTATTAAGATATTTCGTTATAGCGATCTACAACCTACTCAAACCTCAAGCAAGGAGTGGTCTCAAAAAATTGGGAGAACGGGCCCAAAACTATTCCCATAGTGACATCATCAACAACAACTCAACCAAAGAACCACATTTGAAAAAAACATACAACTCATAATAAAACACGAGTACATCATAAAAATTACAATTCAAAATTTAAACACCGTAGAAACATTTTTAATTAAAAAAATAACCTAAATAATTTGTTTAATGTCTTCTCACATAAAAAATAAACAAGAATAGGTTCTCTACCTTGAAGAATTTTCTTCACTTGCGAAGGTTATGTCTACTTGCACAAACATGTTTTCTTCCAACTTTCTTTATTTCTTATATCTCCAAATAGACTAGGTTGGCTAAACCAGATAATCACAATAGAGTCATCATGTAATTTTCCTCGATTCCACTAGCCATTAGATATCTTGCACCCTAATTGCAAAAATTAGTCCATTGCTAATAAATTTTATAGTCAAAGAAAAGTAACACTAAAACACAATATATTCACATATAATAATCTATACCAGAGGTATCTTAATTGCACATTTTATTTCTTAGCATGATAATATTAAATTTACTAGTTAAACCTCATTCTATGTCAAATGATCATAAATTATTAATATATAAGTCATTTCATCAACCATTGAGTCACGAAATTAAATTATCATTCAGAAATAATAAAATAATATCAAAAGACAAATTTAATCATACACATAATCCATCACTACGACTTTAATCATAGAAACTCCATGTTTTTATATATAAGTACATCATGAATCAAATTGAACATGCTAAACTCAAAAGTCCACAATATGGTAGTGACACAAAAATATAAAGTATCATAGAGTATCAAACTAAATATGGGTAATAACATATGATTATCTCATAAAAACTTGTGTAAGACCCATTTTATTCCCAAATTGAACTCTATGCTACCGTCCATGTCGAGTGTGATATTTTATGAGACTTGTCATGTTCTACATGATATTATCTTATTATGGACTAATAATTAAGGCACATTCATTTTTAGTGAGTTATGACACACATATTTATAGATGCATGGATTCATGTGATAAATTTGTTATGATGATTTATTTTGATGATGAGTAATTATGCATGGTTGATTCATTGGATGACCTTGTTTCCCAATAACATGAATAGCTTATATATATATATATATATATATATATATATATATATATATATATATATATATATATATATAATGGAAAATCAAACCTTATGAATTTATTCATTAGTAAACATTACATTTGGAAATATTATACTCTAGTGTTATATTTATTTGGCTATGGAATGCTTGATGATGAACCAATCATGCAAACTATGGTGAGGTTAATTATAGGCCATTGGAACGATCAAATATGTATGGAGACACTATTGTGAAAGCCAATAAAGATGACTTTTTCTATTTGGAGGGACTCAATTCTTTTGTATTGTGTAACTCATTTTGTGATTTTGTATTGTTTCTTGTGGATTTTTTTAAGGTTATGATGAATCAAATGTGATGCATGTGTAGTGTTATGTGATGTATGGTTGAGGTCAATATACATTGTCAAAATGTATCTTTGTGGAAACCATTAGGTTCTTAAGTTTCAATGGTTAACTTAGAATTTGTAAAGCTTAAATGTTATTTTGGAGGGAAAATTAATTTTAATTAATATTCACAAGGGTCTATGTCATAGATTAATGGGTTAGGCCTCTTTTAGGAGCACTAAAATTTTTAATTATTACAAAGAAAATTTTCCCCAAATTCACCTTATAATAAAGTGAAGAAAATTCAATTTGTGCATGAGTTTTGAGTGTTGGAAGGGAAATAGAGGGTCAGTTGTGAAGGTAAGAAGTGTCACCTTCACACCTAAACATGGTAATGTTAGGCTTCCTCTTACCCTCTAGATTTTGAAGGAACTCCATCATTTCTTACAAGTGTTTTTTTTTCTTTTTTTTTTTCCTAGTTATGGTTGAATTCTAAAGGAGAGAAAAAAAGAGGAGAAGGGAAATCCAAGGAGAAGAGACTATTGTTAAAAGGGAGAAGGTTGTCTAGAGGAGCAAAATATTTATGTGCACCTAAGACTATCCTTTACATTTTTTTAAGATTTGTAGAGTTAGGTTTATTTGCCATTATGTAGAGATAATTTGTAATGTTATTGAATGCTATGAATTTATGTGTTGAATTTTACAATTTACAAATATGTTTTTGATTATATGCACAAGTTTTGGTATGATGTGTTGATAAATGTTCTTATGTTTTTTTTCTTGTAATTTGATTCCTAAATTACTCCTTGGTAGGAAATTATGCTCTCCTTGATAGGTGAGAAGCACCCCATGTATGGAGTTGAGGAGGTAGATGTCCTTAAGGGGAAATTGGGGTAAGATTACCCACATAATTTAATTGAGAAATTAAAAATGAGAAAGAGTAACCATATGGAATTTTCTATAGAACAATTATTAAATTTGGAGTTTTGTGTTGGGAAGAACTTGAAGGAGTGATTTGGGGTTGAAGGGTGGCATATAGAAAAGGGAGAGTTGATGTTATAAATATAAATTTCTATCTATATTGATAAAATATTTTCCCCTTAAGTATATATTCTTTTTATGATAGGTGGCATTAACCTTTTAATACTATTTCATTCATATGTCTCCACATTCCTTGGAATGTGCTATAGGGAACATGAGAGAAAAAAATAATATTAACATATTATAATTGTATTTTAAAGAAAGGATTTGATTTCAGTGGAGGTTACACAAGAATAATGGAAAAAATATCCTCCTTAGGCCTCCACATATAAAAAGTGAAAGGTCATGCCTTGGTCACCCATGTGGGAGTGGTGTTTTGTGTCCATTTGTACTCCATCAAAAATTTGAAGAGCATCAAGGAGTTGCAATCCTAATTGTCTATGGGCTAGGCAATATGAGAAGTCATGTGAAAGGAATTTAATATTTTCTTATGTCTATTGGCTATCCAAGAGTAGGCATGGGATTTTCATGTGGTAGTCGCCTCTTCTTTCAAGTTACCACTGTTGTTTCCCCACCCACAATTTTTAGTAAATTGAAGTTGTAGCATAGTAGCTCTATGAGTTGATTTGTAGGTACTCACGTGTTGATAGATTGATCATGGAATAGTATTGAAGATTAGTATTGTACAAGTTTCTTTGAATATTAATAATATTCTTGCCCTCTTTTTTAGTGTGGATTTTTTTCTTGAAAGGGTTTCTCCACATAAATCTGATGTCACTTTTGTTTGTTGATTTTTCTATTGTGATGTATGTTGCAATCACATTCTTGAATTTGATTTGGTAATTGGGTTTTTAGATCTGAATTCACTTGCATAATTTCATATTGTAAGATTTTATTCACCTTTTTTAAAATAGTTCCTTGCTTCCCATTGTTGATATTTTTGCATAAAATCTCTTGTGTAATTCTCCTATTGAAAAAATTTTGTATGTTAAGTTGTGTGTTGGTTGTGATTCAATGTTGCACCCTTATACTATGATTATTTTGTTGTTGTGTAAAAGTCACCCAATCACTATACATTTCCCCTAGCTTGGGGGTGGATAATTTGGTTGTCCTAGGTTGGATGGTGAAGCTTCCACTAGTTTGAACAAAGTACTTTGTTGTTATGTGAAAGTTAGAACAAATTCTAAAGGCCCTAGCCATTGAAAAATATAGTGTTCATCCTATGCTAAAAGTGAGTCTAACTAGTGATCAATGCTTGATGTAGTTAGTTGTTATTACCTTATTGAAGTTGTAAAAGAAAGAAATATATCAGGATATAAAATACTAGATATATTTTTTTTAACTATGTTTTGTAAGAATATCATTATATTTGAGCCACATATATTCTCTGAAAGGATATTTTAATAAAAATAGCGGTTTTCAAAATATTGTAGTTGGAAATGGAACTAGTGTTATAATGCGAATACAATATTAATGGAAAGTGTGATATTTGTTATTTTTTTTCAGTAAAATCTTAGAGGCTTAAACATTTTGTATTAATATTTTTAAAAAAATACATTCTTCAAAATTGATTGCAATCATGATCCATAAAGGTAGAAATAGAGAAAACATCTAAAATTTCTAACAACACCTAACCAATTAGAAGTAGCTAAAACATATTTCTAACAATTAAAAGTCCTTTGACAAAACATTATACGTTTATGTTAAAAAGAATAGAGTTTATATCTTGCAGAGAAAACTAGACTATACATTACCAATTTCCAAAATATAATTCATAAAATTTCCAATTCATTCTAAGTCTTGGACTTGCTCAACATGCAACATTTTACTTAGAGATCTTACTACCACCTCAACCCACTCTCTATGTTCATGCAACCCCTCATCTTTGATGCCCAAAATGAAGGGGAAGAAGGTTAATTCCTCACCTAGTACTAGAAGACACTCCAAGTGATGAGGCTTGGGAATACCCAAGTCGAAGGAGGTAGCATTCATCACCAATTCCAACCCACCTAAAATTTTGAGTATAAAAAGCTTGCATGTCATTTCCACCACCTCTACTTTTGAAGTGTCCAAGTGATATTTGTATCATTGTAAATAGAATGAATTTTATTACCAGTTCCTAAATTTACATATTATGCAACTAATAGAAGAAAACTTGTATTTTTTTCAAAGAGAAAAGTTATAAAATAAAGAAGGATAATATTTATATTTTCTAAGTATTTAAAATAATTTATTTATATGTATAAAGAAGGATAAAATTTGTTAAAATTGTTGTGCATTATATGTGATTTAAAATTAGACGTTGAAGATATTACTATTATTCCCACAGTCATTTCTTCATTTCTTTAAATCCATGTGCATCCTTTTATTTATTCTTACATTGCTTAATCAGATCCATCTTTTTAGTTGATGATTATGCAGACATTATCTACACTCCTAATTTGTCTACTATGCATATAAAAACACCATAAAAACCTCCAGTTTCAAGAAGCAACATTTTATATAAAATCCATGCACTTTCAACCTAGGCCTTTTCTAGGGATACATACATGAAAAGAGATAAATATGTAAAAAAATTAAACTTACATAAACATATACATGTAGAGTAAAATACTTCTCTAGATATCAAAACCTATTGATATTATTCCTTTATTCTCTTAAAAAATAACTAGAAAATACTACAAAAAGGTAATAGGATCTAGTAAAACTCAACCAAGTGGCCATAAATTGGAGGAGATGATCCTACATCCTTTTTCATTATTGAAATGAGTCTCTTCACCAGGAAAAATTATTGTTTTTTCAATTCAACCTGCATATGGGTGTCTAGATCATATTTTAAACCTACAATGCAACCCATCATAACTTTGTTTAGTGACTTACAAAACCAACAAAGAGAGGGCTGGTAAAGAGGTGAGAAGCCAAATAGACAAATTCTAACCTCTTCTCCTTTTGTTATCTTCATAGCTACCATCTAGACCTACTCCTTCAACACAAGCGGAGAGATGAGAACTACGAGTTTTAGGGACTCGTCACTTAAGGCTAGGGTTTTTTGTTTTCTTCACCCAAGGGGAAAATCAAAATGATTTTAGGTGAGTTGGATTTTGAGAGAAAATGTGGGAAGTGTCCACAAAATAGCATATTATGGCTTCACTCTACCTTAGCACTAGGAATTCTCTTTGAAATTTATTAGGAAGTTTTCCATCACCCTTTTCAATTAAAAAAATAAAAGGCAACAATAGTTTTAATACCAAGTTGAATTCCTAACTAGTAAACTAGGTAAACGTGAGCGAAATGAGGCTTGTATTTGTAATAAGTCATAGTAATAGTTAAAAATAAATAAAAAATTACAGTATAATTATTTTTTATAGAAGAATCTACAAGTTACTTGATTTGTGTTGGGTAACTAAAATGGCTAACACTTATGGTTAACTATAATAGGGTATTTAAATCTTATAATATTTAATAGGGGTGAGTTGTCTTAAGAATATATATATATATATATATATGAAAGAGAATATACCAAAAACAAAAACCATCAAGGGTTATTTAGCCCTAAACCACAATTGAGAATATCAAAATTTAGCAAATCCATCAAAAACTCCCTTATCCATTCACCAAAATCTATCAATTTCACTTGAAAATTTAAGGCTACCATTAAAGCCAAATCACCACATCAACATTCCAGACCTTTATAAGATTAAAATAGATCTTTAACAGCATCAAATTTACTGAACCAAATTAAAAAAAACCACAAGAAACTCTAAAACAATCAACTCTTTCAACATGCACTTCCAAGACACCAAATCCTAGTAATAGTCTGTACATCTCAAATCGGGTATTTCTTTAAAACCATAGTGAATCTCCATAAAAAAAAACAAGATTATAGGACCCATTTGGGCCTAATTTAACATAATTCAAAGGAAATTATTGTTTTTTTGAAAAATATATGAGAATAATTGACTGTCCTGTAGATTTAAGAGCCTCAATTAGGCCTAATTTACAAAGCATGTACTATCAAATCAACTTACCAACCTTAAATAACCTAAAAAATTATTAGATAAGGTTTAAAAAACTCCAAATAAACCATATTTTTAAATAAAACCACTCACTAAAGCATCAAATAATGAAAACCTTACTCTAAGGTCCTTTTCAACTAAGCAAAAAACTGTTTTCACTAAAATTGTCATAACTTGCTCAAATTTCAATGAAATTCCATGAAATGACAACAATTATTTTTTTAACTCATATATCTATCATCTAGATTCAATTTTTTTCCAAAAATTAGCTTGTAAGGCCATACCATATCATACAAAAGGCTATTGCCTGCATAAATTCTGAGAAAACAGAGCTTTATTCATGAATTTCAACTTCAATTTTAGAAACTCCAGCCTCCATTCATCCATTTCTGTTAGAATGGTTTTGTACATGTGTAATAAACTGATTTCCTACCTTCTCCTTCTCCATTTCTTCAAATTTCAACTTGTAGGCATCAATCTATGCAAGAAAATCATTGAAAAAAATTATTAAAAAATCACTTGGAGTAGCAACAAGAATGATGTATCTTCACTTCCCCTACATCCAAAAACACAAGAAACACTAAAAAAAACCTACACTAATATATTCCACCAATTTACAAAGCCTAAATCAGTGGAATAGTTGCTAGATCTAAATTAGACTCTCAAAACCTTTGATTTCAGTAGAATAAAATACTTATACTAATAAAAGTTACTTCAAATTACAATCTCCAATTATTAGTTTGACTTTAAAAGACCATAAATAGATGTTACATTAGTATTATTGGATGCCCCAACTATTATAATTGACACACTAACTCTATTTTCAAGAGTGACTCTTCAACTTCCTAACTTTACAACTTCTTGAAATTTTGCAGTTTTGCAATTTTTGCAACATTTTTTTGCAACAAAAAAAACTTTTTCAATTTTACCACTTTGACCTCCTAGGAATCTACTTAAATACATTGTATTTTACCTATACATGACCCATTTACATTGTTTTAGACTTGAAAAACTCAAATTTTACAATTTTTCCTTTTGAAGGCACTCAGAGAACAAGGTGCTCCTGCACCATACAACTAACCAATAAAAAATTCCAAGTCCCTTAGAAATTTTTTGTATCAACCTTGTTTATTCCTTCACCTGCAAATCAACTTCAAATTTTTCTTGGACTGCCTGCTCTTCCTTGTTCTTGAATCTTTGTCCTTGTGTTTTCCTTCAACACTATCTTCATCTCTAACTCTTCTTGTCTTTTCTTGTCTTTTGACATCTCTCTTCTTTTCCTATTAGGTTCACAATCATTCTTCTCATTTAAAAGGGAACAAGACTACCCTTTTTCCACTCTTACCTTTTCACTAACTCTTTCAACCAAACGAACACAGGAATGTTGTTTCTCATTGCCTTCTTCTAAGCAATCTTTCCCTCTTTCTTCACAATTCATCCTTGACCTTCTTTGAACAATCATCTTTTCATCTTCTCATCTACTCCCATCAGTGGAGTACTTCTTAGGATGCAAACTCAAGTACTTCTTTAGATAGGTATCCATCTTCTTCACTACTTCACAACACCAACTCAACAAACCATCCATCTTACCCAACAATATATCCTAGAAGATGCCTCACTCTCTTTCCTTGCACCTTCTACCCACCTTAATCTCCATTGGAGGATGGTTACCATAGACCTTAGCTTGTCTTCCAACACATAACTTCTCAAAAACCTTCCTCTCTGCAACTTAGATGGATCAAGCACCTGTAACCAATCACAAGTCAACAATCCAACTTATCAGAATCAACCAGCTATGATACCAATTGATGCAAGATCATCTACCAAAAAACACAAACCACAAAATGTTCTTCATACCCAAACCACAACTGAGGAGATCAATTAGAAAATCCATCAAAAACTCCCTTATCCATTCACCAAAATCTATCAATTTCACTTGAAATTTTAAGGCTACCAATAAGCCAAATCACCACTTCAACATTATAGATATTTATTAGATTCAAATACATCTTAAACGGAATCAAATTTACTGAACCAAATCAAAATAACGATAAGAAACTCTAGACCAATCAATTCTTTCAACATGCACTTCCAAGACACCAAATCCTAGTAATAGTCCTTACAGCTCAAATCGGGTATTTCTTTAAAACCACAATGAATATCCATAAAAAAAAACAATATTATAGGACCCATTTGGGCCTAATTTTACATATTTCAAGGGAATGTACTTTTTTTTGAAAAATATATGAGAATAATTGACTGTCCTGCAGATTTAAGAGTCTCAATTAGGCCTAATTTACAAAGCATGTACTATCAAATCAACTTCCCAACCTTAAATAAACTAAATTTTTTTTATATTAGTTTTAAATACCTCCAAATAAACCATATTTTCAAATAAAACCACTCACTAAAGCAGCAAATAATGAAAACTTTACTCTAGGCTCCTTTTCAACTAAGGAAAAAACTGTTTTCACTAAAATTGTCATAACTTGCTCAAATCTCAATGAAATTGTATGAAACGAAAGCCATTATTTTGTTAACTCATATATATATCATATATATGAAAACTGTGGCCAAAAATAAGCTTTTAGGGCCATACCATATCCTGCAAAAGGCTGCTACCTATAGAATTTCTAAGAAAACAGAGCTTTATTCATGAATTTCAACTTCAATTTCAAAAAATCCAACCTCCATTAATCCATTTATATTGGAAAGGATATAAACATGCATAATAAACTGATTTAAAACCTTCTCCTTTTACATTTCTTCAAATTTCAACTTGTAGGGATCAATCTATGCAAGAAAATCACTAAAAAAAATCATTAAGAATTACTTGGAGCAGCAACAAGAACGATGTATCTTCACTTCCCTTTCATCCAAAAAACAAAAACACTAGGTATAACCTAAAATAACCTATTCCACTTATTTACAAATCCTAAATTGGTGGAATAGTTACTAGATCTAAATTAGACTCTCAAAACCTTTGATTTCAGGAGAACATAATACTTTTATTACTAAAAATTACTTCAAATTACAATCTCCAATTCTTAGTTCGACTTTACAATGCATAAATATATTTTACATTTGTCTTCTTGGCTTCCCCAACAATTATTACTTACCCACTAACTCCATTTTCAAGAATGACTCTTCAGCTTCCCAACTTTACAACTTCTTGAAATTTTGCAATTTTGCAATTTTTGCAACAAAAACAACTTTTACAATTTTACCACTTTGACCTCATAGGAACCTACTTAAATACATTGTATTTGACCTTGACATGACCCCTTTACATTTTTTTAGACTTGAAAAACTCAAATTTAACATTTTTTTCTTTTGAAGGCATTCAAAGAACAAGGTGCTCCTGCACCACACACACACACACACACAAATATATATATATATATATATATATATATATATATATATAAAGAGAGAGAGAGAGAGAGAGAGAGAGAGAGAGAGAGAGAGAGAGAGAGAGAGAGTTATCAATGTTAATAAATATAATTGTGTGATTCTATTTAGCCTTGAAATTGAATAAGTTAATTATATATAATTCATGCATATAAATAAATAAATGAAAATAACTTAACGATTAGCTTGATAATTTTTAATGAAAACTTAGACAATCATAAGCTATCTATGTTTTAATATAAGAGAGGAAAATAAAAACTTGGATTAAATAAATAAATAAGGATATTTATGACATACTAAAGATAATTCAACTTTAATTATTTTCTAACCAAGATATTCATTTTATCTAATTCAATCTTATCATCCATAAGGGAAATATTCTTCATTAACATATCACCAAATCATTGAGAAAGAGATTCATTCTTGTATACAAAAAATTTGGATAAATAGAAAATGATAAAACAATAACATGCTTTACTTAATTAAAATATTCAAATACCTCAAATAGATTCAATGATGAATTAATTGGTTGATTGATTTGATATGTTGGTTCCTCGATTCAGCATCATAACATTAAGGTAGAGATGATAGATAGATGATGATGAATGATTTAAGAATGATTTAGACAACATAAGGATGCTTAAAGAATTTACCCCCAAATGGCTTATGAAAGGGTTGATTTATAGGAAAGGTCTAATTTGGATTCATGGTTGAGATTGGATGTCAATAAGATATCTTAATAAATGGCCAAGATTGAAAGTTGTAGTATGTGTAGCACCATATATCTGCAACTTTAAACAATATTCCATATATATATCATCATGAAGATAGTTTAAAGAAAACAAAAAAAAAATAGCGTTCTTTATGAAATAATCCATTATGCTCTACAAACAAAACAACAAAAAAAGTTAGTTGAAATCCTAAAAAGCACAATGCACACCTATTCCATAGTGGATTGGTGTCACTTTTTTGTGAAAAGTGACCCTTTCCCAACCCTTGGCAAGCATATGATGAAGACGCACTGGAAAAAATTAGCTCTCAATTTGAAGAGAGTAACTTTACATAGGATTGTAGATACTAACATGAGGAATGAGACCTCCAATTTATAGAATATCAAGTTGGAAGAATGCCCAAAAGAGAGCAATATGGGACAAATATTTAGCCAATAGGAAGGAGCCACTTGTCCAAATGTGAGTGGATGGAGGATGTGCAAGTTTTGGTCAATGTGCCAATAAATGAGATTTGTTGGCCTTTTCAAATTTCAAATTTGGGTTGTTGGAGGGAGAAAAAGGGACTTAAATGCTAAGTGGGGGACATGTAAGAGGGGAGTTAATGCCATGTTGGAAGGGACAAGTCAACTTGATTTGAATTCAAATTTGAGGGAATATTCTCCAAAGATGCCTTGTTGAGGGAAAATGAGGATTTAATAAATGAATTAATTGATTTATTTGTGCAAGTTGGAAAATCTAGAGAATGGGACTTGCATTAGATTATCATTAATCCCGGTTTAGTTAATTTAAAAGAGGATTAGGTGATTTGACCTGTTTGCTTTAGATTTATGGATTAAACTAAATAAAAAATGAGATGAAAGATGATTTTTTAGATTTAATTAAATAAAGATTTGATTTATTTAATGAAAGAGGGATAATGATAGGCTTAAATTAAATAAAATTGATTTATTCAATTTAAATGGATGACCTTAGAGATAAATCAAATAGACTTGATTTATTTAATGAATGGAAAATATGAATTGGTTAAATGCATTATGCTAATTTTGCATGTTTACATTTTTTCCCTCTTTGAAGCAATGTACTTGCTGTGTTGGTTCAAAAAAAAAACTTGCCACAATAAAAATAAAAATAAAAATGATTTTCTTCATATTCCACAATAGAAAGAAGTACAATGGTACATTGCCCCCTCGAGAGATCGAGCAAAAAGAGAGTGTTGATCTCACAATAAAGAGATTCAAAATGGATGTTTATGATGATGATGCAAATGAGATGGTTTTAAGATGCTTAGAATAACCAATCTATATTATCGTAAACAACTTAAATGATAATGCAATGCATGTAAGATGGATGATTCGATAATGCCTATATGATTATTCAATGGATGTTTTATGCAAATGTATGGTTTTAGGAGATGCTTAGACTAATAGATCTATATTATGATGATGAACATGCATGTGAGATGATGTGCAGAATGCTGATGGTTTGTGAATGCAAGGTGGATGCATTGGTGATGATGATTAACTATCCTAGCATGATGTTAGTGCAAAAAATAAGAAAATAGATGAGAAATGAGATGATGAAAAAAGGATCCAACAAGCCAACTTTATGAGCAATGATGATGAAAAATGGATGATTTTCTTATCAAGCATTGGGATTTTAAAAGGGCCACTTACTTTATGTTTGATAACAAGCATAAGAACAATGCATCAAGGTATAAAGAACCAGGATGACATTTCACTTCATCTGATGGACTTTGATTTGACAAATAGATAGGAGTATTCTTGTTCACACCTAACATATGGAAACCTTGCTAGGATGCACTTTAGAAGTTTCAAACATCTCAAACCAAAACACAGAAAGGTATAACCTATCAATGCAATAGTCAACAAGCTATCCAAAACACCCTCCATACATATCTAACAAAGCAAGTATTCACCAAGTTATATTAAAAGGACATCCAACAAGCACAACAAACAAAAGATAATGATCGTTGACCCATTCCTATCTCTCTAAATCCATTTGTTTGGACATCATCGAGAGGTTATTGGAATGAGCACAAAGAGATGAGTCAAAAGACAAAGATAAAGTAAAAAAACAAGCTAATGTTCTTCAATACCACTAACCAAAAGGAAATGTGTTTTTAAGGATAAGAACATAAACTATTGACAAAAGATAATGCCCATTGTAGGAAGGATCCATCCTATGACATGTTAGTGGATGGCGGCATGTCATTTCATCTATCCAAAGTGTTCTTTCTGATAAATAATTCCCTTTGTAGGAAGGATACATCATAGGACATGATGTTATCAAATGATTGAAAATGTGATTGATTGGATGATAGGTTATCGACACAAAGAGTTGACCAACTTGTTTACGTACTGACTTAAACCTGAGACTTGAAATTTTGAGTTTTTACTTTTCACCTGCTAGACTTGTTTTTGATTGTTTCACCAAAGGTTGGGGATGATGATCATTTATTATGAGTGATGTTATTGCGGGTGAAAGCGAGATGAGACAGATGGATTTTTTTAAATATTTGGAATTTTTTGGAGTTTTGAAATGTTTTGAGGCTGTTTTTGGTATTTTTTGAGATTTTCAAATGTTTTAATTTTTGATTTTCAAATGTTTTAGGGGTTTTTGAGATTTTGACCAAGAGACTAACCTAAGGACCTATCCTAGGGGCCTCAGGGATTGATCAATAGATTAGCCTTGCCTACATTATACACGTAGAGACTACATAGTTTGACTGATGACTTGACCGATTTATAGATGAAGATATACATGATGAAATGTTAGTTTATTATGATGAACTCCTAAAGGACTGACCTAAGTGTCTCAGGGGATGATCAAAGATCAACCTTACCTACGTTCAACGCTCAGAGACCCATAGTTTGACAAGACAACTTTTTTTTTAACTTTTTGACTGACTTTCTGACCTGTTTTTTTATTTTGATATGTTTTGAATGTTTTTGGATTTTGTGATTTTGTGATCATTTTGGATTTTTTTGGATTTTCTGATGTTTCTGGATTTTCTGAGATTTTAGGGCTTCAAGAATATACGCAAATCTGATCAGATGAGAACATGCCCCCAGTGTGGTGTAATTGACTACTCTAATAAAGGCAGTACAAACTAACCTTGGGAATGGGCCGAGTAATACTAGGAGGGATCATGATACAAAACATGGGACCAAGCTATGATGCAGATTTCAAATGGATGGGTGATGGATGGAGATCTGAATGCGATGGATGATGGAAATGTAATGGATGGATGATGCAGAACAAGCCGTAGAGATCTTGGTGGATGGAAAGTGCTTATTTACACAAGTTACCTATTTTCCAGGTTTTCACCAAGGTACTTGTCCAAAGTGCCACTAAAGTGGTTTTCACTAGAGGACTATTTTTTCTCTTTACTATTTTTTATCCTTTTTCTAATTTTTTTTCTTAGATTTTTTTCTTTTTTGATTTTTTTTGTTGTCACCAAGACACCTGTTCTCTAGGTTTCATTAGGGTAACCATTTTTTTAGGACATCTTCTAATTTTTTTTGGATTTTTGGTTCTATACCATGAAAGATTAGGCATAAAACTTTTTGAGATGATAGCTATTCATGAGCTCTTGCAGAGGTTCCACTTCGGGTGTTGATAACCGATATGCCCCTGACTTATAACTTGTTGTGATAACAAATGGTCCCAACCAATTGGGTTTAAATTTTCCTTTGTTGTTTGGATTTGGTACGTTCTTCTGATTCTCCTTTAGTACAAGCTCCCCAACTTGGAAAGTCCTGCTTCTGATTTTCTTGTTATAGCTCCTCTTGAGTTAGTTCTGATAGACTTGCAAATGATTTAAAGCTTCTATACACCACTCATCCAGTAGCTCCAATTCATTTAGTCTTGATACTCGGTACTCTTCATCTATGATGAGGTTTTGCAGTGATATTCTTAGTGGCAAGAGCTCGATGTTAATGGGGAGTATTGATTATGATCCATAGACTAGGGAGAAGGGGGTGGTATGAGTGGGTGTGTGGATGTTGGTTCAATAGGCCTAGAGGATAATATTGAGCTACAAATTCTAGTCATGACTTGCGTCATTGACTGTTTTCTTGAGGAAATTTAAAATGGTTTTATTTGTGGCTTTTGCTTGGCCATTTCCTTGGGGATACTATGGGGTGGAGAAGCAATGTTGGATTTTGAATTTTTCTCACAAGTCATGGACATCCTGATTCTTAAATGGTGTCCCATTATCTGAGATAATGGCTTGCAGGACACCGTAATGACAAATGAGCTTTTTCAGGATGAACTTTGATATTTTCTTCCTGGTTATATATGTCATGGTTATGGCTTCCACCCACTTGGTAAAGTATTTAGTGGCGGTTATGATGAACTTGTGGCCATTAGATGAAGTGGGAGTGATTTTTCCAATGAGATCGAGTCCCCACTGCAAAAAGGGCCACGGTGTGAAGATGGGATGAAATTCTTGAGTTGGAACATGGATGAGGTCCCCCATGCTGCTAACATTGTAGACACCTTTTGTCGTAGTCATGTTCCTCTCTTTCCATTGTAGGCCAATAATACCCCAACCTCAGCAATTTCTTTGCTAGGGTCATTCCACTTGAGTGTGAACCACATATGCCATTATGCACCTCAATTAAAGTAGGCAATGCCTCCTCAGTGTTTAAATAGTGTAATAAGGTTCCTTCTATGCTCCTATGATATAGGGTATCTCTGAGGATGACGAATTGGGATTCCTTTTTGATAAAGGTTTGTTTTAAGGTTTAGGGTAAGTTAGTAGGTAGGACACCTATTCGTAGGTAGGTATAAATGTTGTGGTACTAGGGATCACCAAGACCAACAATTTCACACACAAATTCTTATTCTGGTACCTCAAATGTGGGTACGAGAAGCTGATCTACCAAGAATTCATATTTTGGGACGCTGTGAGGGATGTCTAGTAGGGATCCAATCATTTCCATGGTGTATGCAGCTCTGTTGTTGGCTCTGGGTATCTGCTCAAATGTGATCTCGATAAAGGATTCCTTAAGAGTCTCAACCAATTTCTTGTATGGATTGAGCTTATCATCCTGAGTCTAGTACTCACCGTTCACTTAGTTTATTATCAACTGTGAGTCTTCGTATACTCTGAGGGCCATAATGTGCCATTGTACTACTATTCTAAGACATATGGTTAAAGCCTCATATTTTGCAATGTTGTTGGTGTAGGGGAATTCCAATTTATATGATCTAGGTATGTAGTTTCCTTGTGGGGTGATAAAGAAGACACCGACTCCTGATCCATGTTGCGTGTACGAGCCATAAAAGTAAAGTTTCCAGTGGTTGGCTATGTTGAGATTGAAGATGGATTTGTCTAGAAACTCTAAGATGAGAGGATTCTCTAAATAGATTGGTGCTTCTATAAGCTAATATGTGATGAATTGGCCTTTAATTGCTTTTCGCTCCACATATTCAATCTCGTACTCTGATAATATCATGACCCATTTAGCCATCCTTCCAGTGAGCATTGCCTTTGATAGTAAGTACTTGAGGGGATAAATTTTGTTGATGAGTTTTAATTTGTGTGCCAACATGTAATGTATAAATTTATATGAAGAAAACACTATTGTTAGATGTGCTTTCTCAATGAATAAGTAGTTTAACTCATGAATGACCATTGTCCTGCTGATATAGTAGATGGCCCTTTCTATCCCATATTCATCGTGTTGAGCTAGGAGAGCTCTAAGGGCTAATGTTGTTTCTGACACATAGAGAATTAATGGCTTTCTTGGGATCGGTGGCATGAGGACTGGTGGTGTAAGCAGATATTCTTTTATCTTATTGAAGGCTTCTTCACACTTTTTATCCCACTTGTACACTACTCCCTTGTGAAGTAGGTGAGAGTATTGATTCTATTTATCTACCAACTATGTTATGAACCTTCGAATGGACTAAAGCCTGCATTGGAGACCTCTTAATTGTTTCAATGTTCTGGTTGCCTCCATCTCAAGGATTTCTTTTACCTTAGCAGGGTCTACCTCAATACCTCTTATTGATACTATGTATCCTAGCAACTTTCTTGATTGTACGTTGAAGATGCATTTCTTTGGATTTAATCGGTCCTTGTATTCCTCCAGCCTATCAAAATTAGCACTTAAGGTTGCTATATGATCCTTCTTCTTTCTGGATTTGGCTAGTATGTCATCGACATAATCTTTGACAGTTTTATGGATCATGTCATGGAATATTAATGGCATGGCTCTTTGGTATGTTGCTCCTACATTCTTCAAGCCGAATGTCATCATATTCCAGTAGTAAGTCCCCGATGGACAAGTGAAGGCTATTTTGTGTTGGTCTTCTTTAGTAATCATTATCTGGTTGTATCCCAAGAAATTGTCCATTAAGTAAAGCATTTTGTGTTCTGTTGTCATGTCTATAATCATATCCATGTTGGGAAATGGTAAATCATCTTTTGGACATGATTTGTTCAAGTCCCTAAAATATGTGCGCATTTTGATGCCCCCATTGGGTTTTGAGACAGGAACCAGGTTTGACACCCATTCTAGATAGTCTATTGGTCGAATGAATCCTGCATCCAATAGCTTCTTTAGTTCCATTTTGACTAGCAGGGCGATCTTAGGGTGCATTTTCCTAAGCTTTTGTCTAACGGGATTTGCTTTAGAGTATACTACTAGGTGATGAACTACAATTTATGGATTGAGGCCTAGCATGTCTGCATAGCTCTGTGCAAAGTTTACATGTCTCTCTCTCAAGAAGGCTACTAGAAGTTCTTGTTCTTTTGATAGTAATGACTTTGCATAGAATGTGATGTGCGGGGTATCCTCTATGTCCTAGATTAACTGGATTGGACTTTTCTGCTTTGACCATTGATTTTTCCTGATAAAGGGCTCTTAAAGGAAGATTGAGTCCCCCATCCTCAGGTGCCTTAGAGAGGTTTTCACCATTGGATGTGTCTTTTCTTTTTACTTTTTTTGGGTCAGAGAGGGACATAGTGTGGTTTTCACTCAAGGACCTAGAGATTATTCTTAGTTTTTTGCTTTTGCGACTGAGGGATTCAATTGTTTCCCCATAGTATGCATGCGTATCTAGCTCAATGATGAATCTTTCTTTGTGATCACCAAATTGAATATTATCCCTTAGTCCCATGAATTGTAAGAGTGCCTCATCATTTTTTAATGTGTCAAGAATTGGTGGTGCTCGTTGGTCATAATTGATGAGTTGGGGGTAAACTAGGCAGATTTCATGATTTTGATGGTTTGACTCAAAGGATAAGGCGCTAATCATGAGAAGGGTGGTATCGTCGAAGAGCCTAGGTAGGTTGGTTATGGGATCCTTGTCATCACTACGACTACAAACGTTAGTTATGTCAAATGTGAAGTTGTCTAAGACTCGACCTATAGATACGGGTAAGTGAAGTTTGACTGCGGATAGCTGAGGAGGATTATTGACCTTTCTAATTGGAGGACTTTGGAACATATGGTTATACTCGGAGGGGTACATCAAAGGCCAAGATTTCTCATTCATGCCTCTGGAATGATAGGTATTATAAGCCCATTTTCATTTTTCCCAAGTCTTTGGTTTCTATCATAGCCCATTGCGAGCATCATTTCCAAACCTTTGCTTCTATCATCCATTAGTAGATTGGCTACTAGTCTATTATCTTGGTATAGGAGATGAAATGGGTCCTCCACTATGACTTTTCTGCCGAGATCTCCCCAACTTCTAAAGTTGGGATATTCTTCAGGGGATGTTTGAGATGTGGAGAATTCATTTGATTGTGAATGTCCTCGTGATCTCGGAGATTGTGGTAACTCTCCTACCATAAAATCATTTTTGGGAATCATGTAGTTTCCACAACCATTATCCTGGATGAAAAATTTGATATCAGAGATGGTGGGAATGGCGGGAGTGGTGGGTGGCTCTGTCGTAAAAGTGGAAGTGAGAGTGGTTGGATCAATACACTGTGTTGATTGGCCTTCATCATTTCTTAGGTACTTGAGGTATTTTGTAGTATGCTTCTTGCAGTAGGAAAATGGTTTAGGATCTCCATGGATGGTAACCTCTTTTCCTTCAAATGTGAATTTGACACATTGATGGAAAGTTGATGCTACCACTTGCATTGCATGGATCCATGGACGTCCTAGGAGAATTTTATAAGGCAAGTCGAGGTCCAGGACCTGACAGGTAGTTTCCATGACAACTGGCCCTACTTGAATAGGGATTTTGATTGTGCCATGGGATAGTCTTTCCTGATCATCATATGCTCTGATTGTAATACCTTTTCCTTTGTCAATGGAATCCTCTAATATTTTTAACTTCTTAATGAGCTTGAGGGAACAAATATTTAAGCCTACACCTCCATCCACCAAGACTCACTTGACTTTACTTTATGCATTAGGACCTCTAAATGGAGTGCATAGTTATGAGACAGTTGAGCAGGAAAATCTTCGTCGGAGAATGTAAGGAGATTTGAGGTAATGATGTTTCCAACCATAGCTTGGAATTGTTCCACATCAAGATCTGAAGGGATAGTGGATGAAGATAATGCTTCCTCAAGGATTTTCTTGTGGGAAAATGAGATTTTTAATAAATCCATGATGGAGATTTGTGTTGGTGTTCTTTTTTTCTGATCAAGGACATTGTAACCATTGGGAACGGATCTTGGATTGGACATGAGAATTCTATTTGGTTGAGATGATCCTATGATAGTAACCTTTCTGCCTCATGTGGTGACTCCACAATTGGCTTGAGCTCCTTTGATAGTGATTATTGCATAGTGTTCATCTAGGGAAGCGATGATGGTTTCATACACATGATTCATGTTTTTTAAGGTGCCTTTCCCCAGGTTATTAGTGTTACTGTTCCCTTTATTGTTATGGTTAGGCATCAGATTTGTGTATATTTTGAGGTTCTAGTTTCTTGTTGGCTATTCCACATTTATGATTCTTTGATCAATGAGATCTTGGACTATGTTCTTTAGCCTCGTGCAATTATTAGTGGTGTGCCCTTTGATTTTGTGGAAGTCACAAAGCTGATTTTCATTGTACCAAGGAGGTTTAACATCTATTTTTTGGTAGTTCTCATAGGTGGGAATCTTGATGAGGTTTTCATTTATTAGTTTCTTCATGATGACTTTGAGTGGTTCCCCAAGAGCAGTGTACTTTCGCTTCATGGAATTCTTATTTTGCTGGGGTGGTCCCCTTTGATCATTGACGTTATTGATCGCTTGCTTGTTTGGTTATTGTGTTGTGTTTTCTTGATGGTTTTGTATTTTTTGTTGTGGTGTGAGTGTGTTTTTCTAAGGGGCACTGATGAAAACTTTGGCATCGACGATACCATTGTTCATAATATTTTTGTTTCTTGCCCATGTTTAATATTTTTTGTTGTAATTGGTGGGTGGATGATTGTTTTGTTGTTCAGGATATGAAGTTGATCCTCCAGGTTGTGTCATGAGGGCTTGTTCGATGTTGAGCAACTTGGAAATCAACTAGTCGTACATGGTGATCCCTTGGACCTTGAGATGGAATTCCAAGAGGCCATCAAGTTTGGATATGATAGTGCACACTTGTTGTTCCTCGAGCATGACCCATTTGCTTTGATTAGCCTTGGATCACCATCCTTGTAGGAATGAAGCAAATGATTCATTCTTACCTTGTTTCAAAGCTGAGAGATCCTCTAGACTAACATCCATGGTGATATTGCATGCGTAGTTTTTGATGAATGTGTTTATAATTTCTTGGAATGTCTTGATGCCTGTAGGTAGGCGAGAGAAACATTCCATGGTGTGGCCAGCCAAACTCTTAGGAAATAACCACATTAGATAGGTATCATCATATGTGACTTCCATGCAATGAACTTGGAATTCCCTAATGTGATCTTTAGGGTTTCCCATCCTGCCATACTTGTCAAACTTTGGGATCTCAAATCCCTTTAGGAATGGTTTCATTATAAGGCTTCTTTCAAATGGAGAAGGACACAATTTTCTAGGTGTTTTCATGGTTCACCTTGATTGAAGGTCGAGCACTTGTTGCGAGAGCAACCTAATTTGTGTTGTCACATCGTTTTGTGGATCAGGGGGTGGGATGAAAGTCATCTGAGGTGGTTCACTTGTCGGTAGGATGGGAAGATTGGTTGGTATGTTGATGGAGGGTGATCCCACAATAGTGGTTTATAATTTTTGGCCAAACTGGACACTGGAATTATTATTTTTAACTACATCTTCACATTCAGGAACCTATAGTGGCTAAACCGTGAGGAATTTGAAGATGATGCAAACTAGAGTCTTACCACATTTTGTTTGTAGATTCTAATTTTTTTTTAAAAAAAATTTTGGAATCATATTGCACTTCTTTTTCCATCTCTCACGAAAACTGGTTTTTTTTAAAAACATATTAAAAAAGTGACGTACATCGTATAATGCATAACTTCTTTTCCATGAAGGATAAAATTCTAATTCTTTCCAATTTAGATTTGTAACTCTAATATCTAGTGCTTCCACTTGGTTAGATAATTTTTTATTGAATATTTTTTCTTTAATCAAGTTTCGAAGTCAAACCAATTACAATTTAGACATAGTGCGACCGTATAACACAACTTTTTTTGTATATATTGAAATTCATTTTTTTTTTGGTTGGATCAAGGACTTCAATATCTGGTGCACTCATACTTTTCAAATTTTCTTTTTGATAATCTACTATTTTTCCACATGTGGAGAAAAAAGACCTTCATTTTCAGTTAAGAACCTATGTTTAATAAAACTAAAAAAAAAACATAATAAAATCAAAACATATAAAAATTATATTCATTGGAGAGCTCGTTTTGAGGAATGTCTGATTCTAGAAGGTTTTCTGAATACTTCTCCATTTTCATCCTCAAACCGAGCTCCAAAGCATAAAAAAATAGACTTTTTTTGTTTCTTAGGAGGGGGATGAGGAGCAAGGGGGGTTCGAATGAACCCCTATGGGTTCAAGCACACCCCTAGAGTTTCACTCGAACCCCCTTTGCTATGCATTTGTTTTATTTTTTAGTGGCCAAAATTTAAAGGGGTTCACTTGAACATTGGTTCGAGTGAACCCCTAATGCGTTCGGTCAAACCAGTAGGTTTGTACGAACCCAAAAAATCACTTTTTTTTCTTTGGGGTTATTTTTTGTGAGTTTTCCTTCCTCACTTGAATTGTAAACCACTATTGTGGCTTCACCCTGGATGATGTTTGCATATTCTGTTGAGCCAAGTATGGTTGTAATTGTTGTATCAACAACTCCTGTTGTTGGTCCTATTGTTGTTATGGTATTAATTCCTTTTGTTGAACTTGTTGTTATGTTTGTTGAGCTACTAATTGGGTTGCTTCCTATTGTTCTTGATATTGCTTTAGCACTTGCTGATATGCTTGTTGTTGTGCTACGTGTTGTTATGCAAGATATTGTGCTTGTTTTTATGCTTGTTGTACTTGATATTTGGCTTTGGATTGAGCATGCGCTTGAGCTTGAGCTTGAGCTTGGGCTTGTGCTTGAGCTTGTGCAGCTTGAGCTACTTGAGCAGCTTGTTGTTGTTTTTGTTGCAATAAGGCTTGGGCTTGTGCAACATACTGCACTTGTTGTGCAACTTGGGCAGCTTGAGAAGCTTGTGTCATTTGAGCACCTTGAGTAGCTAGTTGCGCAACTTGTTGAGAAGCTAGTTGTGCGGCTTTTTGTTTTTGTACTTGTAGGAATGCCTTTTGATAAGCAGCTTATTGAGTGGCTTGCAATGCCATACTATATTGGCTTGATGTATTAGAGCTTGGTGGTGGTGGAGGTGGTGGTGGATTCAGAATGGTGCTTGTTGTGGTGGTGAGAGGCATTGTCATGTTGGTGATTGGGTGATTGGTAGATGGTTCGATCGATGTGGTTGGTCCTTGAGAGATCATTTTTTGATATGTTAGGGGGGTGGTTGATGATGTGATGGTGGTGTTTTGCATTATTGGGATGGTTGCCATCTATTGTTGCAATGTCGATGACAATTTTTGAGAGTTTGGCGTGATGCTTTGATTGATGTTTGGGATGTTGGTTTGATTTTGATTGATATTTGGTTAAAGGGGAATCCCTAAGCCAAGAAGTGGTGTGGATGATGATGGTAATGATGGAAGTGGTGGAAATGTGAGGGGTGTGATCTATTGAGGAAATGGTGTAGTCTCAAAAATTCCCCCAAGTCTGAACATGTCAACCTCTCCTTGCAAGGTTATGGGGAGAGATGTTTGGGGTGTTGCACAGAATGATGATGATGGGTCATTTGGATCATGAAAGGTGAGAGGGACATATGGGTGTAATGGATTTTTGGGTATGGTTTGTCCCAAGCTGGTGTTTGTGTCCAAATCCTAATTGTTTATGAGAGGATGCATTTGCAATGCATTGAGAAATGCACTTCCTTTGTTAACAATGGGTTGCTTTGGAGCAATGGATGATGTGATTTGTAGGATGTTTTGAGTGGTGCTTTGAAATGAGGGGGTAGATGAAATGGGGATGGTAGATGAGATTGGAGGCATGACTCCAAAATATGGTTCCATAATAGTGCTCACATCAAAATCAGAGGGGAGTTTAGCCCCTTACTTTGCTAATTCAAGCATGTATAGTGAGGGATTGATTCTCATCATGATGTTGATAATCTTATGATTCTTTGGATTTTGAATTATTTCAGTGATTTCCTCATGTGACATTCCAAAGGGATTATTGGTAAGATCCTCCATTTGGACACCTTCCTCTTGTTGGTCTTGCAAAAATGGAGGAAGGCTAACCATGAGATAGCCAAACCTAATGGGATTCATTTCGAGAGTGGTTTGACTTAAGTCACTTGAAGGATATGTTTCTTTGTTGGCTTCCATGTTCCTCTTGTGTTGTGATCTAGTTTTCACCATAAAATAGGGATCAATATTCAAGAATGTGGAAGGTGAATTCTCTTATTCTTTGGATTGATCTAACTTTAGGTACAAAAGAGAAATTTTAGGATGATTTAAGGATCAAAGGGTTATAATGATATGGATTTAAGATGGATGTTTGATGGATGATTGGAACTCTTGATAAAATCTTGAAGGGTATGTTAAACTTTAGGACTTGATTTAGGATTGATTTGTTTTGGATTTTGATTTTCATGGACTCATAAACTCTAAGAGGTTGGATGTTTTCCTAGAGTTAAATTGTTCATAAGATGCTAATTTTTCTAGGTGTGAGAAGAAGGATTCATCTAACACTCATATCCAAACAAGATGATTTTGATAATGAACTCCTAAATCCCAAGATGTTGGATGTTATCAAGGGATGAGTTTGTTCACAAGGTTTAATAATTTGATCAAAGATGTGGAGAAGGATTCATCTACACACTTTCAATCAAACAAGGTGATTTTGGATTGGTTTCAAATGATTTCCCTAAAGTTTAACATGAAGGATTTTTCCAAGATTTTTGAAGAGTTGATGATGAGATAATTTTTTTATTTTGATGTTCAAAGATGGATGAACATTTTATTTTGATCCTAGGATGTACCTAAAAAGAAACTTGTTTACTATACCTCGGTATTGAAGAAAATACGATACTTCTAAGGACCTCTATAACTAAGAAGTGGTTCAAACTACTGGATTGTTCAAAGGAATGAGCCTATAGAACCTTGTGAATTTTTTGATTATTTTGATATGTTTCTTTTGATTGCACTTCCTAATGTATTTCTTGATGACCTTTCAAGTGTGATTCCTAGATTTTGAACTTTGGCTCAAGGACTTTCATTTTGGGATTTTGAATTTCTTGGAAATCATGAGGAATTAATATGTATGAGAGCCAGTTTTGTTATCTTTGCTTAGTGATTTTGTTTTACCACAAACACTTCTTTGATTAGGTTTTCAAACTAGATGTCCAATGTCTAAATTTATTCGAATCCCACAAAGTATGTTATGTGGAATTTTGATGAAGTCAAGGCAAGGGTTACCTATCGTTTAACTTTAGTAGGAAAATTGAGAGGTAAATCCAAGTGTTTAGAAACCTCTAAGGATAAAATCCCAAGGGCAAGAAATAACACATGAATTTGGTTAATTATCTTTGCCTCCTAAAGGGTTTGAAATTTTGATGATGATGTTAAATGTTTATTTCCAAATGTTTTTTGAACAAGCAAAGCATTTTGTAACCAAGAACAAGAACAACCTTATGGATATGAAAGAAAATATTTGTTGAGTCCTCACTTGGACAAGTCCAACTATGATTATCTTTACCGAATGGTTAGATGCTTGACCCCACTGACTCCCATCCATGGAACTCACTTATACAGGGCAACCAAGCATCAACACCCATGAAACTACCATGGCATGCTTTCCATTTCTACTAAAGACCGTAAAAGTGTGGGGCAGCTTCAGAACAACTATTCTTGCACCAACAAATAGATAAGGATTTTGGCCTTTCTACAATAAGGGTTTTAATTCAGAATTTCCATTTGTACGAGTTGATCCAACATGGTGAGATACCATTTCTTCCCTTCTCATCAGAGTCAACCACATGATACTGGCATTTATTCCAATACCCACATTTATATCCCAACTAGAAATACTCTTGGCTTTAGAGTGTTACCGGTTGATTCGTTCCCTTGGGTGAGTAATTTTTCCCCAAGGAAGGCCCTCTAAGATAAACAAAAGTGATAAAAAATATTCATAGTTCAATCAATCTTCATTTAGAAACAAAAGGAGAACATGTGCAATAGGTTTACTCACACTCGCAAAGTGTTTTGTTCAATTTTAACCCCAAAATGAGATGTGGAGGTGATCACTTTATCCCACCCTAATATCAGCAAAAGGACTTTTGATTCTCAAGATCATTATGAAGTGCGAGAGAAGCACATACATCCTTTTAGATGATGTTAGTTTAAGTAAGGAATCACAAAAACAAAGTAGCACATGTTCATTTTAACCTTTGAATGAAATTGTGAGTTCTTTTTAAAGCACTAAAGGACAAATGAGAGTTGTTTTGTTCAATTGTTAACGTCAAATGAAGTCTATTCAATTTTCCTAAAGTTCATTTTAACCCCTTTGCAATGAAAATTGAAAGGTTTTGTAATGTCATTTTAAAGCCTAAAAACAAGTGAGTTAGTCTAAAACAGAAAATTAAAGCATAAGACAGAAGCTCCAAGCTTTAAAAAATGCTTTATCAACTCCAAATTTAATGCTTAATTTATCTCCAAGTTTTTTCAAAAATCTCTTGCAGGCTCCTTGTGCAAACGAAATCCCTCCTCCTTGCTTTTCCTTATTCCTTCCTCGTTTCCTATAAACGTGTCAATGAAATAAAATATATATATATAAGAAATATGGTGATTCAAGGATTCAATGATAACTTAACATAATGAATGCATTTAGTTTCCCTTCCTTGAAAAAAAAGAAAATTACCAACATCCAAATCATCAAAAAAGAAAACAAAAAGTTACTTCATTGATGATTTCCTAAATGTATCTCATTGTTTATATTGATTTCATTGATAGCTCACTTCATAAAACACTAAAAAACAATTTCTAAACCTGAACTTGAAAACTTCCATTTAAATTGACATTGTTTTAAATTTTATCAACAAAAGTTTTCAAAAGAAAATTTTTGAATAGAAATGATGATTAGATTTTCTCCTGAGTTAGTTGAGTTGTATTTAAAACAAGATGATATCCTATCACTTCTTAAAAACATAAGAGGCAATGCAAAATTAACCATGTATTCCACTCACCATTACTAACTATGACAAAGACAACATTTGAATTTAATAAGTTTAATCAAGCACATGAAACAAAGGATACTTCCCTCAGCTGCAACAAAGTGTGTTTAATTTCTCCTATGGTAAAGTCAATGTTGTTCGTTAGCATATCCATCATGGCATGATCTACCACAAACCCAATGTTTTGATTTGATGATAAATTCAAGGTATTTGTGGTAGATTTTAATATATCATCATAAAAACCACTAATTCTATCTCTTTAATTAAGATATCATCCATCTAAACTGTTAGGAAGTGGTGTAGAGTGAGCAACACAACCATCAAGTTATACCATAAATGAATCCAAATTTGGATAGAGCCGTCTCTATAAAAAGTTAAGAGAGGCTACACATGCTTTGAAGGAATCACACAAGAACCATTTGTAGGCTTCCATAAGTAATATATATCCATCATGGAATTTCACCATGAAATTCAACATGGCAGGTGCGCTATTGTTGTTACTAATCCATGGCCAACACGCAGTCACCTAGAGCAAATAGGAATCTCATCTCTCTTCATGTAACTCCATTGAATGCCCCCCATACGAAATTATCAAGGAATGTGAATTGTATGAGATTTGTTGCTACTACCAAACTGTTTGGATATCCACCTCCTTCATTTATAATGTCTCCTTTGTGGATGCCACAAGGACTAAATTTCTAAGTTTTTTTGATAACATCTAAGGAGAGCATGCCAAGGTTCTAAGGACACCTGTGTTGACAAAACTATTTCTATAAGTGAACCATGTGGACCAAGTAAATGTAAATGGAAGATGTAAAGCAGAATTTGGTAACCCTTGCTAGCAAATTCTACAGACACTCTTTAATGATGTCCTCCCAAACAGAGGCAGACGAGATTCAAACCGTTGATATTTGACCTAGTTACTCTTAGCTACTTCTCAGTGATTTGGCAGTGATGAACATTAATTAAACTTAGAATCTATAAAGAAAAATTTGAACTGTGTATCTAAGAAGACCGAGTGTAAATGTAAGAAGTAGGTAAGAAAATCTTCTCAACAGATATGTATATTTCAAAAACAACAAAGAGATTTTAATCTGGCATTCAAATCATATCTTATCAATCCATTTTTGAAGGAGTAACTTCACATCTCAAGGAAGTATTTCATGCAACAAGAATATGAGATATGCTTTTAATGCAATATTCGTAAGACAACAATGTTTAGCGACACTAAAGTACTTACATCCTTATGTACCATGTTTGTGCATCAATCAAATGCACTTATGTACATCTTTCAAAGTCAATTGAAGGATATTATTCATATTAACAACTTCAATGATATTTTATCGGCTTGTATAGTGCATACATGTTGCATCCTATACATAGTTGGAGCCTGCACATAGCATAATGACAATCTAAGTCCAAATCTTACTCACACAAAAATAAAGAAGAAACATGCTAAAAGGGCATGCAAAGACTTTAGGAACTTGCAGAGGATTTAGCCTACACTTATCAAGGTTGTGACTATACTTAACAAAAACAATGGAGAGTGTGCAACTTAACACATATCTACATGTAGACGGTTCCAGATTTGATCAAGCCTTGGAGAAGGTAATTGTCGGGGATGTAATGCTTGTGCTGGATTCTAAAAATATGAGCTAAACTAATAAAGCTCAGGACAATTATTTATATCTAATGCTTGTCATATGCCACCTAGACTAGACTAAATGAGCAGACTCATGAAGCATTACCAAACATATCGATCCAAGATTTGAGCTTGAAAAAAGCTTGTGCAATTGGACAAGGTTTTGAATTTGGGAACACACAAAATGTGAACACAATATAGTTAAGTATGGAAATAAAAACATTCATTATTTGCATGACATAATGTAATCATAAAAAAAATTAAAAGCACAAGACTGCAAAAGCATAGGCAATACACATTAGCTTTTGGAAATTTATTCAAAATGCAGAAGCATAGGATAAACATGTGAGCTTCTAGCTTCTAGAAAATTTCCAGCAAATGAAATCTAATTCTAAACTATCATATTAGTTATTATAGAAACACAATACACAAATTTTCCCTCCTTCTAGCACCATTTGTAACACCAAATATCTTCAAGCTAGAGTTATATCTCATATATGAGCATGAAGTCACTTCATGGCAAGCAATTAGAGTGATGTCCTTATGAAATAAATCAAAATTTCTAACATTGCAAACAAAATAGAAAAGTAAGCTAATTGAAAACATGAAAAACACATCGAATGCCTATCCCAAAGTGGATTGGTGTCACTTTGTTGTGAAAAGTGACCCTTTCCCAACCCTTGACAAGCCAATGATGAAGATGCAATGGAAAAAATTAGCTCTCAATGTGAAGAGAGTAACTTTGCATAGGATTGTAGATGCTAACATGAGGAATGAGACCTCTAATTTATCGAATATCAAGTTGGAAGAATGCCCAAAAGAGAGCAATGTGGGACAAATATTTAGCCAATAGGAAGGAGCCACTTGTCCAAATGTGAGTGGATGGAGGATGTGAAAGTTTTGGTCAATGTGCCAATAAATGAGATTTATTGGCGTTTTAAAATTTCAAATTTGGGTTGTTGGAGGGAGAAAAAGGGACTTAAATGCCAAGTGCGGGACATGTAAGAGGGGAGTTAATGCCATGTTGGAAGGGACAAGTCAACTTGATTTGAATTCAAACTTGAGGATATATTCTCCAAAGATGCATTTTCGAGGGAAAATGAGGATTTAATAAATGAATTAATTGATTTATTTGTGCAAGTTGGAAAATATAGAGAATGGGACTTGCATTAGATTATCATTAATCCCAATTTAGTTAATTTAAAAGAGGATTAGGTGATTTGAACTTTTTGCTTTAGATTTATGGATTAAACTAAATACAAAAGGAAATGAAAGATGATTTTTTAGATTTAATTAAATAAATATTTGGTTTATTTAATCAAAGAGGGATAATGATAGGCTTAAAATAAATAAAGTTGATTTATTCAATTTAAATGGATGACCTTAGAGATAAATCAAATAGACTTGATTTATTTGATGAATGGATGAATATGAATTACTTAAATGCATTATGCTAATTTTTCATGTCTACAATATGAAATAGGGTTAGGGGAAAATTAGGGAAAATGGTAAAGATGAAGGGTTGAGATTGAATTATGAGATAATTCAATCAAGGGCGAGGATTAAATGAGATGCCAAGATACAAGATTTGATGTGGAAGATAATATTGGAATAGATAAAGAGGTGATAGGAGAAATTAAATAATAAACATTATTTAATATAGGTGGCCAATGAATAATTGAATAATTAAAAATAATTATTTAATTATAGAGGAATTGCCAAAGAGGAATCTTTTGAATTAAATAATGATGTAATTCAAAATTCAAGAGAGTGGACCTAAATAAATGAATAAAATTTATTTAATTTAAGAGACAAATTGCTAATGAATAATTAAATAATTAAAATAAATATTTAATTATAGTAGAAAGTGACACATAAATTAAATAAATAAAGTTTATTTAATTAATCAAGGAAGAATAATGATAGAAATTGATTAATTAAATAATTAAAATTATTTAATTAATAGAAGACATATGACATTAGAAAATAATGAAATAATTAGAAATTATTTAATTATGAAGAAAGAAAGGGGAAATGATGAAGAATCTAAGAGTCACAAGCCTAGGAAAAATTTTAGTGTCTACAATTTTAAAATTGGCATAATACTATTAGACTAGAAAATACATTGTTAAACTTAGGATTTACCTTAAAAAGGATTTTCTTTAACTATGCATCATTATTATTTAACAAAGGTAAATAAATTATTTGAACCTTTAGAAGGATGTAGTTATTACACCTTCACAAAATAACTTACATTGAATAAATTAGTCAATTCTTAAATTCTTGTCTCGTCATTCAGACTTGAACTATCCCCCTCATATAGTGACCCTAAAGGGAAAGTGACCTAGAGGGTAATTTTCCCTTAAGGTGTTTGAGGTTTTCAAATACCATACCCAAATAGGTTAGTCATCATCTTAGAGTGAGCATGTTGGAATTTCCACACTCAATTCAATTATTTTCTCTCCTTGTCTTTTGGGTGGTGATGTGAGGACGTACATGTGACATCCTTAGGTGCATCCAGTAGAACTCACATTTCCCAGATGTGAGTAGAAATTAGAGATGTTTAGCATGGTATGAAAAAATTAAAATGCTTGGTGTGCCAATCCTAGCTCAGTTGGTTAAGGTGTTCCCTGTAGCAGGGCGCCCACCATGGGTTCGACTCTTCGGCGCTCCCGTGGTACCGGTTGGTGTGTCTCGCCAGCACTGCCGGTCACGGTAAAAATTTTACCGGCGGTGGGGGGTTATATGGGGGGACGTGCTGCACCCGATTCCCCTCGTTAAAAAATAAAAAATAAATAAAAAAATAAAATTAAAATGCTTACATTATATCCATTAAACCCATTTTTACTTATCAAGATTAGTCTTGAAAGAAGTTTGGTTGGTCCAAATCTTCACGATCCTTCAAGAACAAGAACTAGAATTAGGTTTCTAAACCAAAATTGATTGGAGAAAGAAATATAAATAGTATGAATGATTCTCAAAGTCAAAAAAGAAACAATGATTTCAAGAAGAAAAATGGACCAATAAAAATGGTCATATAACTGAGAAGAAAGGACCTTACTGTAGGTATGTTACTTGTGGAGGTGATCATCTTGCAAATTAGTGTGCAAATAAATACTAAGGAAAATTTTTCTACAACTTTTCTCGATCTTCTCAACTAATAGCTATCCAACAAAGAATTCATGCAACCATCAACAATCACCAAGTAGAGTATCAAGTCACACATATTAAAACTTTAGGTATTTTTTTGGAATACCAATTTATATTCTTACAAACATAGGTTCTCTCAAAATATTTATAACACCTATTTTTCTTGAAAATTTCCCTAGCTAAGCTAGCTATATAGCCAACTCTTGGTCAATTGAGTATGCAAAGTAGTCAAGAGCTCAAATAGAGCAATGCCTATTTGAAGCTAATGTAAGATTCACCTCATTTTGGATAAAATTTTATTTGTATGTATCCCCATTTGGATTATATGATTTCATACTAGGAATGAATGGTTATGGCATCATAGGGCTAAAGTAGATTGTTACGATAAATAGTTGAAAGCTTGGATGATTTAGGAAATTCAATTTTAATTCAAGGAATCAAGCATGAGATTAAGATCAAGTATGTGTCAACAATGTAGCTCAAAAGATCTAGAAGAAAGGGATGTCAACTATTTTGTATTTAAAATAGATCAATCAAATAAATATAAGGAGCCATCAATTTTAAACTATCCATTTCTTTATGACTTCCAAGATATTTTTGGTGACCAATTACTAAGTTTTCTAGCTAAGATAGCCTTTCATTCTTTGATAGATATAATTCCATGATCCAAAAAAATATTGAAGGCACCTTATTGCATGACAACAGCCTTCTCTAAGATCTATATGAGAGTTGGTTACCATTAATTGAGAATAAAAGACAAAGATATTCACAAAACAACTTTTAGAACAAGATATGGGGTCACTATGAGTTTCTAGTCTTACCTTTTAGTTTGAATAATACAACTACATCATTTATAAATTTAATGAATAATATCTTGACATGCTACTTAGAAATTTTTTTCCTTGTCTTCTTAGATGATATCTTAATATATTCTAGGAATAAGGAAGAACATTTTCATCATTTGAGATTTTTTTTGCATTGGTTAAGGGAACATAAGTTGTACAAAAAGTTGTATAAATATGCTTTCTATAAAAAATGAGTGCATTATTTAGGGCATATCATCTCTACTAAGGGGATTGTAGTAAATACACAGAATATCAATTTATCGTACAACCAAAGAACATAAATTCATTGTATTCTACTGATATTGTAATGCCCCGCCACGTAACCCTAGAGAATGATGCAAACACAAGAAGCAACAATTTTTTTAAGTGTAATTAAACAAGTAAACTACACTAAACACATACATCCTCTAAGGTATGTGACCATGCTTACATACGAATCCCATAACTTACAAAAATAAACTACCAATAGCATATAAAATTATACTCATGATACAAACAATAAGGAAAATTAAAACTAATTGTTTAACTCCAATTTCATCAATAAACTTAAATAAAATCTATTTCCCTCTTTTAAAATATTTCATATTAATATATCTAATTATGCATTTGCATGCACCTCTTTTTCAATTATCCATTTAAATAAATATATTTATATATATATAATTATATATGTATTTAAATAAATAAAATTATATATATATATATATATATACATATATATATATATATATATATATATATATATATATATATATATATATATATATATATATATATATATATAATTTATTAAAATAAATTTTTCATTTATCAAAATACATACATACATACATATATATAATATTTAAAAAAAAAAAATTATAAATCCAAAATCACAATTGATAGACAGGTGGATGAAGGGTTTCAAAGCTCATCCTTTACAAAGGTTGTGGGATGGTTGCATACACAACCATCCCCATAAGGGGGTCACAACCTATGAGGAAACACTAGGTGCTGCCTGTAGTCCACTTCCCTCTATATGGGGGCAGCTATGGGGTATCCCCTAGCTTCCTTCCTAATATGCATTCCTCTTGTAATTTCAAAAATTTCCACTTAGTTTCCCTTTGGGTTTATTTTTAATATAAATTTCCTATAGGTAATTTCCATAGAAAAATTATAGTAGCTTCAAATAAAATAATATACATATATATGTACATATATAATTCAACATATATATATGTATATATATTTATATATATAAATTAATCCACGCAATTTCTCTACATGGGCAATTAATTTTCACAAAAAAATTTCTACAAAAAGAGATTTACAAATTTCCCAGATGTTTCTATTTCCACAAAATTTTAACAAAGGATTTCAATTTTCACAAATTTATGAGAGGTTTCAATTTCAATTCAACGAAGATTTTCTAAATCTTCTAATGTTTTCCCTCTAGAATTTTAGTTGTTTAAAAATCAATTCCCTACACAGGATCTAAAGCTTTCACAATTTTTCAATAGAAGCTTCTAAGAATTCAATTTTTTTTTCCAAACAATCTTTCAAACTTATAAAATAAAATTAAAGCTTCTACACAATCAACAAATTCTCTTGTATAGAAAATCTTTCAATTTTACAAAATAAAACAAATCTTCTATAGAAACACATAATCTTCTTGCATGGGCAATCTTTTCCATTTTATAAAATAAATAAAACAATAAAATAACCAATTTTATAGAAGCTTGAAGAAATAAATTTTGAAGAAGAACCTCGCCTTTAGATTCCAATTTTCCAAAGCCTCTTCCAAAATCACCACTTCCAGAAAGATGCAAATAATACCAGAGCCAAAAACTTCCTGAAAACCTCTTCCAATTTTCAAAAACCAATTTCTCAAAAATATCTCTTTCCTCATTCCCGTGAAGTAACCTCTTACCTCTTCTAGTTAGTGTCAATTATTCTCTCCAAGAAATCATTCTCAACAATAACCCCTTAATTCATTTCCTCTAACACTTGTCAAAAATAAAATATCTTTTCCAACAACTCACAGACATATCCTCTAAGGTATTCACAAGACATTTTAATAATTCAAATTAACATATTACTTTTTAATTTAAATTTAATCTAATTAATTTAATTAATTATAAAATAAATTCAATCTAAAAGATTAAATTACTTTACAAATAAATTAAATTTAATTAATTAAATAAAATAAAAAGCTTCTAACAATATTAATCAAGATTATTTAAATAATCACTTAAAACATTTAAACATTAATTTTCCCACAAAACACACCTTGCAAAATAAATAACAAGGAAAACATGGACAACATAACAAAAAAGCATACCGAACAAAGACTGACGATACACTATGACTAAGGTTGTGGCTTGACAAGGAAACCCTGCTACTATCTACCAGTCAAAAATACTGTTGGGCAATGGACATGCTCAAACCAATGAATCAGGTGGAGATGATGTCTTGTACCTGCAATCCTACAATCAAAACATATGTTGTACATGTATATAAATCATGACAATCACACTATGAAGAGAAATCGTGGAATAGTAGGGTGCTCGTAAGTGAGTGATGCAATCCGGTCCCCTTCACTAATACAGTCACATCAAAAATGACAAAATTAAAACATCAATTAACTACATATGAGCATATAACAATATCAACTCAAATAATCAATTATACTAACCAAAAAGCATGTCATAAAACAATAAACATCCACATAGTGTATCGTCACATCTAAATATAAAAACCATCATCGCTCCAATGTTAGTGATCAAATAACAACAACATAGTATCAAGGTATATCATAGTAAAATCATTTTTTGAAAACATACACAAATCGGATGGATGCTATAGATATAGTACCTTTATACTATAATCATTTATATACTTGGTAGGGCCTTTAATTTTTTGTTTGTTGCCTCTTAAGGTTTACTAATTTGTTTCAAAATGTTTAGAGAATTCTTTTTACCTCTTTCAGTGCAATTGATTGAATTGGAGTAGACTTACCTTGGGTAGAAATTTGGCTAATAACATCTAGTATATGTGAAAATGTAGGTGTTTGAGGATGCACAAGGGGTTGTATTTTGCAAAAAGGTATAAGAGGCCTTAGTACAATCTTACCAACCATTATAAGGTTCTTTTTAGCTTTAATAGCTATATCATATGTATTTGGGAGTGTATCTCCACTCATGTATTGGATCATCATATGGATATCATTCTTTAATGCCCTAAAAAATATAAAAATGCATATTTAAGTGATCGTCTTACCATCTATGGAATTCTATCCCATGTCTTCTACAAATGATAGTTGACTTTAGCTATATGGTCATGTCGAACTCTCTTGATTGTAGTTAGTTGCTCCACAAACAATAAATGGTTTGATTTTTCTTCAAATTTACTACATATTTGTTCTCCTAGCTAATCACATATAGTGATGGAGTTGACTCTCAGAATTCTAAACCATTGTAGAGCTTTTCCTTTCAGTGATGCAACCAATAGACTAATTACAACATTTTCTTAAATGTTATATGATGGACTCAACAAATTGTAGTTGTAGGTAAGATCTTTTAATTATTTTCCTCTTCTAGAGCACTATCTAGAAAGAGAAAAATTGTAGGATACCTTGCATACTCTACAAGTGTTGGTACATAGTCTCAAATCTCTTGACATGTTTCTCAACCCTTCACTTACTATGATGAGTGTGTGGTCCATAATCCCTTATTTTATGGAAATCATAGCCTCTACCATTCATGTTATCATGCCAATTAATAAGTCATAGATCACACATTTAAATGGAAGGTTTAGATGATGAGTTCTCCCAACCCATGACCATTTTTGAACTTTCATGAAGTCCCAGGTTTTGATAGATTTTTTAATGTTTTCTAATACCTTGTAGGATATTTAAAAGAAAACCCATGATGATACAAGCTTGCTATATTTTCCAATCGTTTTGATAGCTTCAATAGACCATTTAAATAGTAGTTGTCTTCATAAATTCTATGAAACATACCATGTAGCACCAACACCTTAGAGGGAATTTGAATGCATGGAGAAGGTATAAATATGTCTCTAAAACCTCACTCCTTTTCTTATAATGTTCCATATCCTCTTTCTTGGTATGCAACATGTCCAATCTTCTTCATGAGCCTCAACAACATGGGTCAAAGTTGGACCAACCATTTGTGGGTCTCACCCCAAAAATGGAGGATTCTCGTAAATGAAAACATCATAGTAAAAACCCTAACTCCTCATGCTACATGGGCGAGAAGCCTTCAAAGGAAAAAAAGAAACCTAACTTTTCTCTCTCTAATTAGTGACACATGTGGCAAACATTAAAATTTCAATTTTCAAATTTCCCTTTTTTGACTCTACATTGCCTAAGACCTAAATATTTATGCCTTCTATGACATAACTTCAGACCCCTAAGAAATTATTTGGATGAAGATACTAATAATATCAACAATTACATAATAAGGTAGGTAGACAATATAGAGTAAGGGCCTTAACTTTACATAATGCTATGCCATTTTTCTATATATATGTGTCAATATATAAGATTCTCTTGATTTGGGCTTACGGATATTTTTTATGTTTCTTATTGTTGAAACATAATATTAGGTGTCATTTTGGTCGGTAAGTTTGTTGTTGGTCCATTTGACAACTATGACAATGTCAATTTTGGAGTCCCTAGGAACCCTACTATCCATTTGAGACCTTTTCCACCATACAAATTTTCCCTTTGTTCATTTTGAAAGGGGAAATTTTATTAACGAAAGAAAAAAATCTAGGATCAATTTTTCCTTGTAACAACAATGATTTCACTCAAAGGGGTAGTCTTAAGGTAATGGGTTGTTGCCATTATTTTTGAAAAATAATGTAAAGAAAAGTTGTACATAATATTAGTCTTCTTGTCCTTGCCATCTTCTAGGTTTGTTGTGTTTGTATTTTAATTTATGAAAAAAATGTTGGTATATTAATGTTCTAACATAAAAATGTGTAATGGGGATTGTGGGAAAGGCTGATGTTTCCCTTGACATCCACTCGGGTAAAGTTGGTAATGTTGGCCCCAATGTCTTGGCCCCTGAAGTTCCTGCCTCTGAGTTGAAGGTTGGCCTTCAGAATGAAGGTGAAGGATTGGACTGTACTAATGGTACCTTACCTCTAAGTAATATGGATGGATCTCAACACAAGATGTCTAAAGAAGCTGTTAATGAAGGCTCTGCCACCTAGATCCCCCAAGTTTTATTTCTGGAACTTATAGCTGATTCTCAGGCTAAAAAGGATAGAGTGGAATGGGAAGCAGGGAATTTAGCCCTTAGTAAATCAGAAGATTCTTCTACTTCAGAGAGGATCCCCCTTTTTCAAAACCCTATGACGTGAGGGCTAGATGATATTTCTTCTCAGGGTCTCTCTATTGAGGTTGGAATTCCTTTGGTTGTGTCTCCGGTGGGGATAAATATCCCATGAGCTGATGTTTGCTCGGATCTGGCTTCTTCTAATGTTGTTAAAGACACCTTCTCGGACCCTAGCCAAGCAAGTATTCTTGAAAAAAGTAGCTCCCGGCCTTCCAGGAATGGACTTAAGGATACCCTCCCTTGGAAGCAGAAATTCCTTTCTGATAAAGAATGGGATTCCAGTAAAGAATCAGACAATCAAGAGGATACTGATAGAGAAGAAGTGCTTTCTAAGAAAAAAAAGAAAAAATCGAAGATTAGAATCAAAATCACCCCCTGTGGGATTTCAACAAGGTCGAGAGAAAAAGCGGACTGTGGGGAAATCTCTGTGGCCAAAGGAAGAAAACCCAAAAACCTGATAAGAGAGCACCATAGCTTTCAAGAAATTGCTGATAGGTTCCAAAAAACCATCTCGGAACTCCTTCTCTCACCCAAATTCCCATGAAGTTATTATCTTGGAATATAAGGGGACTAAATAATCCCCACAAGCAGGATATTTTACACAATTTTGCTCACGACCAGAAGCCTGATATTCTCCTCATTCAGGAAACAAAAATGTTAAGAGAAAAGGTTGAAAAGATCTCTTTGTTCCAGCACTGCTCCATTCAGGGCAGTGATTTTGTTGGGGCTTCTGGTGGGGTGGCGACTTTTTGGAACTATATGGTCATAAGAGGTGATCCTCTTTTCTCTCGTCCTAACCATGTTGCCACTAGATTTACTCATATTAGAGATAATTTCAGCTGGATTCAGTCTAATATTTATGCGCCAAACTATAAAAAAGCTCGTAAGGCTTTCTGGAAAGAGTTGACTGCTTTCCAGAATATCTTTCAAAATGACCCCTGGGTTATCATGGGAGACTTCAATTCTCTTCTCCTCCTGGGTGAGAAGTTTGGAGGGTCTCAGATTAATGAAGAAAGTAAAGAAGACCTCTTGGATTTCATTAACAATCATGCCTTGATTGATCTAGACTTGCAAGGTAGCTCTTACACTTGGTCGAATAGAAGAATTCTGTCGGACTTGATCCAGGTGAGACTTGACAGAACCCTTGTTTCTGATATCTGATTTTTAAATTATTGTTCTTTGAAAACCCTCCCTAGGATTGGTTCTGACCATTTTCCTATTAGTTTCATTGCTGAACCCTTAAAGATTAAGAGGAGTACCCCTTTTCGCTTTGGGAAGATGTGGCTCTCCCATCCTCTCCTCCAAGAGGAAGTTAGGAATTGGTGGAATATCAAAATTAAAGGTACTGCTTTGTTTAGATTCACCAAAAAACTAAGGGAAGTTAAAATGAATCTCAGAAAGTGGAAAAAATAGTCTTTTGGCAATATCTTTCAAATCAAATCTGATCTTCAGTTTAGGCTATCTGAAATCCAAAAAAAAATCTAGAAGGAAGGCTATTTGGTTGATACTAAGGAAAAGGAAAATGACATTCTCTCAAAACTCCATGAGGTAATTACCAGAGAAGAGGAATTCTGGAGACAAAGGTCTAGAGCTCTTTGGCTAAAAGCTGGAGACAAAAATACTAGATACTTTCACCTTTCAGCTTCTAAACACATAGTTGCTAACACAATTTCTAAGATTGTGGTAGATGGTAGAACTTATGAGGAGGAGGAGGAGATTAGAAGAGAAGCTATTCTTTTCTTTAAGAATCTCATGTCTGAGAAAGAGGACATTGATGTTGATGATCAAAATCTGCTGCTGGAGGCTATCCCCAATATTGTTAATTCTAGAGATAATGAAATGTTAACAGCAATTCCCACTAGTGAGGAAATTAAAAAAGCTATTTTTTTCTTTTGAAGGAAGCAAAGCGCCTGGCCCTGATGGCTTCCTGTTACTTTTCTTCCATTGGTTTTGGGATATTGTCAGGGAGGATGTTGAGAAGGCGGTGAAAGAGTTCTTCCGTTCTAGAAACCTGTTCAAGGAGTTAAATGCCACTTTCTTGGTCCTTATCCCCAAAAAGCCTGGTGTGCAGGATTTTGAAGGCTTTAGACCCATTAGTCTCTTTAATTCCTTCTATAAAATTATTTTGAAGGTACTTACCTCTAGGCTGCTCATTATTTTGCCTTATATTATTTCCCTTCAACATAATGGATTTGTGCCTGGAAGACAAATTATTGACTCTATTGTCCATGCTCATGAGAATGTCCATTCCCTCTTGGTATCCAAATCGGAAGGTTTTCTTCTTAAGCTTGACATTTTGAAGGCTTATGACAGGGTGGATTGGAACTTCCTGTTTAAAATCTTAAAATCCTTTGGTTTTAATGAAAGGGTTTTGCAGCTCATTGAACAACTCATTTCCTCTGCTTCTGTGGTAGTTCTAATTAATGGTTCCCCTTCTACCTTCTTTCGGAGTTCTAGAGGGTTAAGACAGGGTGATCCCATTTCTCCTATCCTTTACATGATTATGGCTAAATTTTTAGGTAGAAACATGAGTAAATTGGTTGCTCAAAGATCTATTATGGGGCTTAAACCTTCATCGAACAATTTGATATGCTCTCATCAACAGTTTGTGGATGACATTTTGCTTATGGGATGATCTGCTGTCTCAGAAGCTAAAGAGATGAAGAAATTGTTGGATACCTATGGTAGAGCTTCTGGTCAGGTCATAAATAAGCAAAAAAGTTCGTTATTCTTATTTAACACTCCTTTGCATAGAAAGAGAAAGATTTCTGGAATTCTTAGTTGCAAGATTGAGTCCCTTCCTGCTACTTATTTGGGGTTACCCCTTTATTTAAAACCTCTGGACACCTTCTGGATCTCTCTGGTTGATAGATTTGAGAAAAAAACTCTCTAGCTAGAAAGGTGCTCGCCTAAGCCAGGCTGGAAAACTCCAGCTTCTTAAAGCCTCCTTGCAGAATCTCCCCATCTATGCTCTCAGTCTTTTTAAAATCCCCTCTAAATATGCTGAAACCATTGAGAAAATTCAAAAGAGATTCCTTTGGTCTGGAGTTGAAGAAAGAAAAAGAATGCCTCTTGTTGGATGGGTTTGGTTTGCAGATCTAAAAATGAAGGAGGCTTGGGGCTAAGAAGAATTAGACCGTTGAATAAATTGCTCCTAGCTAAACAGATATGGAGACTTTTTTCTTCCTCTGGTGAATGGAGTGATATAATCGAAAGTAAATATCTGCAGAACAATAATTCCCTCAGAGATTTTATGGATAACCCCAATCTCCCGAAAGGATCAAGTTGCTGGAACTACATGTTTGATGGGATTAAGGTGGTTAGTTTGGAATTGAAATGGCAGGTTCGTAATGGAAACAAGGTTAGATTTTGGGATGATTGTTGGTTGCGTGATGAACCTTTGTCTTAGGATGGGAATCTCAGTAGATGGGTGGATTTTTGTAAAGACACTTTTGGTCTTTTTGTTAAAGACTATTGGAGGGATGGTAAGTGGATCAATCTCCCCCTGATTAACCCTGTGTTGATCCCTGTTTACTCCTCCTTGAATGTCGTCAGACTTTGCTTTAATCAGGAGGATAGACTTATTTAGAGATTTGAGCCGTCTGGATGCTTTTCTGTCTCTTCTACCTTTGCCAGGATTTCTCAGGCTCTTAACCCTCCCCCCTATGTTCGCAAGCCTGGACTAAGCATCTCCTTCCTAAGGTTAACATTTTTTTCTGGTCCTTGTTGCAAAACAAAGTTCTTACTATGGATAACCTTAGGAAAAGAGGATTTCTGATCCCTAATAGATGCTACCTCTGCAAAAGTAATGCTGAATCGGCTAATCACCTCTTTATTCATTATTCTTTCCCCTCTCGGGTTTGGGACAAACTTCTAAAATGCTGGAATTTCTCTTGGGCCCCTCCAGAGTCTGTTGAGGATTTTTTTGTTCAATGGAATCCCCCCTCTTTCAACCCCTTTATTAAAAAAAATTGGGCCTTCTCGTTCCCCCATTTGGCTTGGGGAATTTGGAAAGAGAGAAACAACCGGATCTTCAGGGATAAGGAATCTTCAGAGGAAATTGTGTTTGAGAGAATTCTTAGAATGATCAAGGAAAATTTTTCTATTGTCCCCTTCAAAGAAGATAAGATTGATACTGTGGCTTGTTCCCCTTATGATAGCCTGATTGCTAGGGAATGGAGAATTAGTTGGGATATATCCATTTCCCCTAATTCTACCAAAAATTCCAGGGTTGGAATTTGCTAGAGTTTTCCTATGGAAGGATGGGCTAAAGCCAACTTTGACGGGGCGGCCAAGGGAAACCCAGGAAAGGCTGGGTGTGGTGGGGTCTTAAGGGATTCAGCAGGTAACTTTATGGGTGTTGTTGCCTCTCCCTTGGGAGTACAAACCAATCACGTGGCGGAAGCGGCGGGGGATTATTACATAATCAACTTGGCTGCGGGAATTAAATGCAAAAATCTTTGGCTTGAAGGTGACTCAAAAAATATTATTGATAGCCTTTGTGGCAGATCACAGCCGACATGGTAAAAAAAAAATTGGATTGATGATTCTAAGGCCTTACTTAGTAACTTCGATAATATAAAAATAACTCATGCCTACCGTGAGGCGAATGCGGTTGCTAATTTTTTTTCCAACGAGGGAGTTAAGAGTGACACTTTCCTTATGTGGCATAAGAAGACTGAACTCCACTCCAATGTTCAAGCTCTTTTGGAGTTCGATATGGTGAATGGAAAAAAGGTGGTGTCATGTCATAATGAGAAAGGTACGATTCATGAATAGCAATATCCGAAGATATAATGGGGTCGAGTGGATCCGGATGATTAATTATCTTCTTTGGCACATATTGTGGGTCCTGAGAAACAAAGGAACTTTTTGGAATATGACTTCTGTCTGTAACAATATTCGCACTAACCCATCTATTATGGATGGGGAATGGAAGAGGGTGGAGCCTACCAGCTTTGAATCACACACCAAGAATGCTAAAGCTTGGAGTAAAATCAGAAGGGGTGGATTACTTCTGTTTATTGAGAAACTCCATGGCCCTAAGGAGGAGATTACTGACTTCTTTGAGAAGAATTGGAATAATGGGGAGGTTTTCCTGTTTGAGAGGAAAGTTCAAATTGATGAAGCCCTAATTGTGGAGGTCATGGGCATTCCGATGGAAGAGCACAAATTCTTCAGAGACAGGAAATTCTTCGATGAAGCTATTTTGAAATTTCCCAAATCAGAAATGGAGAAACAAAATCTAGTCAAGACGTCGAATATATACTATGAAGTGGACACTATAAAAGCTCTGTGGAGAAAAGTGCTAAGGGTTATCATGGAGTACATCACACTCGACGACCGCTTCACTAGGGTCTATGGTTATCACTTCGTGCTGCTTAATCACTTCTTGCATAAGGTGCGTGTCTCTATCCCCTTCTTCTTGCTCTATTCTCTAAGAAATAGCTTTACTGATCATAGAAGAAGCCGTAAAAGATACCCAATTCTTCACACGGGTCTTTTAAGACTTATTTTTGAGCACTTTCAGAATATGCCCGCCCTTCCTAACCCTCTTGCCCCGCTGGAGCTTGATGAAGATGATGCTGAGCCTAGCTTGTCTAAAATCAAAGCTTCTCCCGACCGTGTCCAGAGCCCTTTGCCTCCTTTGCACCCTCCTTCTACTTCTGGCCACCCCCCTCAACCTTCTGGAGCCTGCTCTATTTCGGCCTCTAGCCACTCTAACCCTAATGCCATTTTGGCTCGCTCTAGCTCCCCGGTTAATAAGCTTGTTTCCTACCCCGATGACTCCCCTGCTATTTCTGCTAAGACGGCTGGGGCTAGCCTTGAGGAACTTCACGCCCCCCAGAATATTCAACAGGAAAACTTGAGCCCCTCGAGAGGTGCAGAGTCGGTGTTTTTTGGGGTCAATCCTGAAAGTGACCCACCTTTTGAATTTGTTGGTAATGCCAAAAGCTACTCCTAGGACCAACTCAATTCTGCCAAATGGATTTTTCATGAGATAAGTGAGTTGAAAACAAAAAACTTGTCTCTTCATAGAAAACTGGGGGAAATTGAAGTTAAAGTCGCTGGGCTTATTCAGCTCGAAGCGAAGAAGCACAACAATATGAAGGATATTTCTCAAAAGGACAGCACCACCAAAAATGAACTTGAAAAAATCAAAGGAACCTTGAAAAAGATTGCTAAGCAAAATAGCAGAATTGCCAGACATAACTCTATTATCATCAAGGCTATGTCTGAAAGACTAGAGAAAACCTAGAAGAGAGCTCTGATTGTCGACCTTGATCAGGAGAAAGACCAGGACAAGGAAGCTGGTATATCCAAATGTACCAGATCTAGCAGAAAAAGGAAAGTCCAGACTACCCCTATTATGGCTCAGATCTTTATGGAGGGGGCTCAGGAAATGGCGGACTTGGAGGAGGTTGCGGACGAGCTCCTGAACTCTATGAATTAGTGGTGGTCGGGCCATGCTTCTTCTGTTTGCTAGATGTTTGCTGGCTTCTTTGAGGCTTTTTGTTGCTGCCTGTTGATGCTGGTTTTATTTTCTATGGCAGTTTTTTTGTTTTTTGGACCGCTATTTCGGTCTTCTCCTGTATTGTTACTTTGTGGTTTCGGGTCCCTGTATATCCCCCTTTTATCAAAAACATAAAAAATTTAGGGATTATATAATAAAGTGGGTGGAAAATATAGGGGAAGGAATCTAATTTTGCATAGGATTATGCCATTTTTCAATATGTTTGTATCGAAGCACTCCCCTCAAAATAGGCACAAAACTAAATAACAAATAGTATGAGTATCCAAATTTTACCATTTACAATATTTAACAAGTATAATTTATGTTATATCACAAAATAGACACAAAACTAAATAACAAATAATAAGGATATGCAAATTTTACCATTTATAATATTTAACAAATATAATTTATGTTATATCACAATTCCTTTTTATATAAAAAATCAAATTAGATATATATTGACATCTCTACAATTTTTAAACAATTTATAATAGTGAGAAGAAACATACATCTTAATTGGAATTCATCTCTTAACTAGGTAGTCCATCAAAGTCATAGCCTTGCTCAATGGCACAATCAATAAAACTCTCTTTCAATTTCAAAAATCCATATACTAGAACTTGCACCCCAATGAGGTGCAATGGTTACGCCGATAGCTGGATATAACCTAGCAATATATTGAAGGGCATGGAAAAAAATAATCCCAAGCTTTATCCTAGAACCCTAACCCAAATATTTATTATATAAACCTAATTGAGCCCTAACTTTCTTTTTAAATCAATTACTCACATAAAAGTGCAATAGATGCCTCAAGAAGAATATCTCTCGACGTTTTTATATATATATTATTATTAATATATATATGTTAGTAGCAATCTCAATGACATGGAAGACAAAATTATTAGGGTGAGCATTAGGGTCACAATTACGGTTAGGGTGAGGATTAGGGTTGGGATAGCATTAGTAGTATGATTAGGGTTAGGGTTAGGATTAGAGATAAATTAGGCTTAGGGTTGGGTTAGAGTTAACAGCAAGATTAGTTTTAAAGTTACGGTTAGGGTTAGGTTTAGAATTAAACCCTAACCCCAACCTTTATTAAACCCCAACTCTAACCTAACTTTAACCCTTATTATAATTGAATAATAATCCTAACCCCAGTTAAACCATAACTCTAATTGAATTTAAACCCTAACCATAACACCAATTAAATCCTAATTAAATCTTAACTCTTATCTTAATTGCAATTGTAACCCTAATCTTAGTTGAATCCTAACCCCAACCCTAACCCTAATGGTAATTGAACATCTATTGAACCTTAAACCTAACCCTAATTGAACACTAACTATAATTGAATTCTAACCCTAACCTTGAACCTTAATTGGACCCTAACCTTAATTGAACACTAACTTGAAACCTAACACCCATATATAACTATATAATGTCTCTGAGAATAATTTGTTCAAAGAATTGAATATAATCTCATTATCCCAACAAAGTAGGATACACATTAAAAAATTTAAAATCCGTGATAATTTAATTTAAAAATTAACTTGTTTAGTTTCCCTTTGAAAGGATTTCAATAAGCACACATTCAATGATTAATGTATTTCTTAACATAAATCCACAAATGTATATATGGCTTAATCATGCGAGCACAACTTTATTTCTATAAATTTATTTATTTTTAAAATAGTTTTAATATGACTAAAAGAATTAAATTTTATAAATAAAAATATCAATTTAATATATTTCATATAAGTACACTTAATATAAGTCAATTTCTATTTATAAGTAAAACTTTCATTCAAAGTTACTATAATAAAATAAGTTCTCTTGTATTTTTAAAAACTTGATATCAACTTTAAAGGTAATTCTCTTGTATTTAAGAAAACTTGACATTAATTTTGAAGGTAATTAATTTAAGCTATTTTACTATTGAATAAATTTAATTTTTTTAGTCATATTAAAATTATTTTAAAAATAGATAAATTTATAAAAATAAAATTGTGCTCACATGGTTCAACCATATTTACATTTGTGAATTTATATTAAGCAATACATTAATCATTGAATGTGTGTTATCCATATCTGTGGGTGCCCTTCTTCATTTTCCAAGTCAAGTGGTACAACATGCAGTGAATTTGGTAATTGTCAATATAACTGATTTTCTCAGTTTCTCGAATTCAGATGGCAGAGTAGGTATATAGATATTAAAGAAGCTAAAAAATGATTAAACGTTATAAAATTAAAGAAGATAGTGACTTTTTGACCCAAAAATGGTGAACAAAGAATACCAAATGCAATATAGTAAAAAAAAAAAAAAAAATTCCCTCGGATAGAGTGGCGATGACAGAGCTGTGCTTGTGGGCGGAGCAACCTTGGCGGTGGGATGGGCAACATAAAATAAAGGCTGGTACGATGGATGACCATAGCAAAAAGAAAATCTGCATGAAATCCCTGCGAAACACTTAATGTAGCCTACACATGACGAATAAGCCCAGAAAAGAATTTTGAATATTGCCTACATAGCAATTCAAAATTTATTAATATAGCTATCTGCAGAATCAATAACCTTAACTATTTATATGCCGACAATGAATAAATATATCGATGGTGAAATATATATGCCGCTGGGAGGAAATAAATAAACCCCAAACATTCTCAGTTAAATGAAATTTGGATGTGCCAGCTCACTCATGCAGTTTAGGTTTGGGATATGAGACATCATAGCCAAAGCGTTTCTATTTTTAATTTTGAATTTATCGTTCAAACATTCCAATCACTTCACACATGGGGTCCACGTGGGGCCTTAAATGGAATCTTTTGTCTTACCATAAATTTAGTGAAAAATTTCATTTGTCACCAGTGAAAAGGATTTTATTACTCCACTAAGCATCAAACTTTTATTCCTTCCTTCACTACCTCATTTTAGAAATTTTTGCCGTTGCCTTACAAAAAAATGGTTACGATTTTCCAAAGTATTATGAAAAATGTGTGTTTAGACAAGGCATGCAAATTGTGGAATAAGAGAGATTATTTAGACCTCTACAACATTATATTTTCAAGTACATCATATGTGACGGCTTGCCAACCACACCGAGAAGGCTGTTTAAACTTATACACTCTCTTAAGCCTAAATTCCTCAGCTGAGATAGGTTTTGAATGGTATTAAGGGAATTATTTAAATTTATACACCCTCCAAAGTCTAAACACTGTAGCAACGATGGACTGCCAAGAGAATCAGGGAGATTAAACTTTTAAGCTTCCTATTATGTTCGAGCATTGTGGCTGAAACAGGTTGTTAATGGAATCATAGAGATTATTTAAACCTCTACAACATTATATTTTCAAGTGCTGCAGATGAGACAAGTTGCCAAAGGAATTAGAAAGGTATTTTAAACTTTTAAAATGTTCTATTATGTTCAAGTGCGGCGGCTGAAACAGGTTGACAATGAAATCAGAGAGATTATTTAAACCTCTACAACATTCTCTTTTCAAGTACAACATATGTGATAGGTTCCCTACGAAAACAGGAAGGCTATTTTACCTCTACAGTCTTCTATGTTCAAGTGTTGCTGCTGTGATGGGTTGCAAATGGCTTTAGGGACATTATTTAAATTTATACACCCTCCATCATCTAATCACTGCAGCAGTGATAGGTTGCCCAAGGAATGAAGGCGATGAATGCAGAATATGCACAAAATGAATTTTACAAGGGAGCTCTCAAAATTTTTCATTTGATGAAGCACTCTAAAACATGGCAAGGCAAGCGACTGCTTGACTGATTACCTCAAGGAAATGTGATCTCATGGGACGCAATGATTGCAGGAGATGCACTAAACAGATTGGTGGGAGGAGATTTAAATACTGTCAAGCAAATGCAATGGCAGGAGTAAGACCCGATTCCCACCTTAGCCAGCATCCTAACTACCTACGCCAATATCAAGGCCTGGAACAAGTTAAGGCATCAACCAGGCAAGAGGGTAGGGAAGATTTTATCAGAAGATGTGGGAAAGGTGTAAGCTCTAGCAAGACACGAAATCTTCTAACAACCGAAATGGAAGTAGAGATAGATGGAGAATTTAGGAAACTATCAATAGCCAATGCAATCTAAGGAGAGCTCTTACCTATTGTGTAAACTTACTGATCTCCGCTAGACTATTACCTCCTTCCTTTCTCCTTCCAATCCTTTCCAACATATCCTCTCCTCTCTTCGCATGCAAAAAATGCAGGAGCCTAAAAGGAACGGCTGTTTTGTTTGACCAAATACCTCCCCAGAAGAGTAAACTAAGCAACTATGGTAAAGCCCTGGTAGACATGTATGTAGAAAGAAGAAAACCATCACCAGGCCCCTCCCCTTGCCATAAGCCAAGTGTGGGCAAGAATCTGAATCAATGCACGACCAACAACTACTTAGATAAATGCATGCACATCCAGTTTAAAGATCAATTGAAAAACAAAAAGTATAACCATGTGGCCTTTTCTTACTTACATATTAGATTTATTTGAGGTGAAAATTGATGAGGAGAATAATTTCACCACACCAGCTCTACGATTTGCAACACAGGTCGAAGACTTCATAAAGAGTCTATAAACAAATCTACAAAGCTAAACATTTATACGCTGAAGCACAAACCTAAACTAAACATAGTCAAAAACTCTATGGGTGAGAGCCATATAAATTTTAATCACATTTATTGCCTATAGTGAGGTTTTGGTAGCTGCTTAAATTGTAGGGAAAGCATGGGGACCCCAAAAGATGGTGTGGAACAATGCGAGCCATACCTGCTGACACAATGCACTGTCTGAAATCTGTAGTGTGTGTACTTACAGGCGCCTATTCTCCCATGTTTTCCATGACAAGATCAATTTGACACCAACTGAAGATTTGTTTAGTGATTTTTGGTGTCCTTCGTACCCCTGGCTAATCAGTCATCTGCCGCTCAATACAATTCTCACTTAATTCTCACCTAAAGGTCCTTTGTACGCCTAGTTAGTCATCGTTTGAATTGGTCGGTGCAGCTGGTAGTACGTCTGCTCTCTGCTTAACTTCTACGTTAAATTCATTTTTATTCAATGGTTCTCCAATCAGAAATTTAACATTGATGTAAACTATACGAGATCTCTACCCACTCCCATTGTCCATTCTATGTAACCTTCACCCAAGTCCGACGGGGAGAGGCCTGAAATATTTTCCGGCATTAGACAGTAAGACTTTTCCGGTTGAATTCTCACCTATAATAGCCTATCGGCTAAATATAATTATCAAAATTTTAAAACAAAGCATTAATTAATTTCGATGTGATAACTTCTATATATAAAATAAATTTTAGTTGAAATTATTTTAAGTAGTGAGGCCCATATACTAATTTTCTATTACAGCCATGTCAGTTTATATAGCATTTTCTATAACAACTATATCACCTCGGGACAAACAAAATACGTGGCTAGACATATGGTCCTCTATATTACGTAAATAGAAAGCCCCTCACAAGACGTATTTACTCCTAAATAGCTATGATGGTAGTAACAATGGAGGCAATGGTGGCGCTCAAGAATATATGCAGAACTAAATTTTCCCTGTAAATAATGGGCAACAAGTATGCTTCTTTTACTTGGGTATTTGCTTTCATATCCTTCTCCATCCTGAACCCTTGGCCCGTCAGTGGATATTTATATCATATATGATTTTGATTTTACGAGGAAGTTAGATATTCATGTTTATTTTTTAAAATCCGTTTCTTCATGGAAAGGCTATTGAGCTTGACCAGCATCTAATGACATGTGGTTACTTTTACAATTACATGATTTGCAGTTAATCCCTTGTAAGATCATGGTGGCCCTAATAACCCTTCAGACCGTCTTTCAACTTCTGCTGAGGACCGAACTCACTACTTCTGTTGTGAAAGATGCGTCGCAAAGGGTGAACAAGAGGTGAAAGAGAAGCCAATGAGGAGAAACAGACAAGGAGAAAATGGCAAAGATATAAGATTGTAGGATTTGGCATTTTTTCCATTGTCTTTTCTCTTCTTGGCTTCAGCTTCAGTTTTGCTTTTTGTTTACCCTCTGCGAAACATCTTTTTCAGCAGAAGTCGGGAGTTCGGTCCTCAACAGTGGTTGAAAGATGCCTGCAAGGTTATAAGGCCACCATGATCTTGTAAGGAACTCACTGCGAATCAGATACTGTAAAGCTCAATAGCCTTTGTGAAGAAAACGCAAACGGATTTTAAAAAATAAATGCAAATTGGTTTTCTCTCACTTTATATAAAATCAATCAAAATCATATGATACAGGAGACATTAAATAACCATTGATTCAAGGGTTCGGGATGGACAAAGATATCAAAGAAAAGGCTCAAGATATATACAGAAAGTGGCCTCTTCAGTCTTGAACCCTGCTTTACGGCCATCTTTTTTATAGAGCTCTGTTTTAGTTGCGACCACTAAGAGCAAAATTCTCACTTGGCTTTTCTTCAGTTTGGAAAAGGTGTAGGGTTTATTTTATAAAGGGCGTCCTTTGATTTTTTTAATCCAAGTAATGCAGGCATAGTTGACACAACTGAGGGTATCTCTTCCAGCAAAAACATTTAGAGGTTTTAGCTCTGTTGCCATGACTGGAGTCTAGCTTTTCCAAATATATAAGATTGTAGGAATTTTTAACGTTCCATATGGTTGTTGCGATCATAGAGTATCTCTTCTGCCAATATAGAGTTTTCTAGTGTTTGGGCTTTCTCTATTGGTGATCTCTAAAAAAGCTGGATATTCCACTCCTTGCATTATCAATGCGAACATAAAGTGCTCAAACCTGAAGTTCTTGAAGTAAAACTTGCATACAAACAGTCTTGAAAAGAAGATATCTTGGAGAAAGCATTATTAGATCATTAGTTGTAAAACTTGCATATTAGCAGTCTTTAGAAAACAACATTATTAGATAGTTAGTAGTAAAATTTGCATACTTAACAGTCTAAAAAAAAAAACAAAAATGGTAAAAGAAAGTAAATATGGAATGGAAAAAAAAAATAGAAAATTTAAATTGGGTAGAATCTGTATAGAAATGAAATTGATTTTTCAATTAAAAATATTGGCCTTCATTTACATTATACGACAAGAGTTGACATCCAATGAGGCCTGGAATTTGATGGTCTAGTTAACCATTTTTTCAATTTTAGACCGTATATTAAGCTTTAAAATTTATTAGACCATATAGTTTGACTTGCAATATTTTTATTAAAACGTAAAAAATTATTATAAACAAAATATAATATATCATTTTATAATTTTATTATAAAAAGATAAATTAATTTAAAATAGAATATAACTTTTTGTGAATATTTTCTAATATGAATTTATAAACTTTTGACATTTTTATAATAGTTATCATTTTTTTATATTAATATATGTGATTTATAATATTATTATAAAAATATATATTAATTTAGAATATTTTCAAAATAGAATATAATTATTTTTAATTTTTGGAAAATATTTAACAATATTTGTTTTTCATATAAACTTAGAAACTTTTGTTAATTGATAATTATAATAGTAGATTTTTATATTTATTACTAATAATTATCATTGTTTTCTAATTTTTCAAGATATTGCATTTATATAAGATTTTATATAAAAATTCATAAATAAAACATTTTTTTGATAGGCATTTAAATGACCAAACTATCATAAAATTTTCATATGACAGGTAGGTGTGGCCGTCAAATTCTAGGCCTACATCGAATCACTTATGATAGAAAAACTTGTCATTCTTAGACCTTCTAGTTGCACTAACCTTCATAAAAAACTCTTATACTTCTCTTAAATGTTTAGTTATAGTTGTATGAACATTAGAGGAACCCCTTTCTATAAATTCAAAATGATTGTTATGACTTGCTCTTTAGTTAGGAGAATCATGAATATGTTTGATTTCTTCATAAGCTCTAGAGTTACAAGTCATATTATACTATGCAAAGCTAATAAAGTTATTGCAACTTTACTTTTTATTTCCATTTTGGTATGGATGTGTTAGAATGAGTGTCAGGTGGCTAGATTAGGTAGTCTTTCATTCAAATTTGTTGTGCCCACTTGGGCACAACTCAAAACCCCAATTTTCTTTTTTTTAAACGATAATATAAAATAACACTAACATTTCCTCTTATTTGAAAGATGCAACTTCTATTGTGCATACTTGGAAACATTGCACATGTGATGTTACAACATAACAAGCACACCACGCAAAGGTGAAGGGGAGGGAAAAGCAAGTTTGAGTGTGGTGAATTTTAGTCCACCCACTCTAATATGGATGCTGACCTAAGAGGGTTAGACATCTCGTGATTGACAAGACGTCTTGCAGGAATATTCAAAGAATTCTTCCCTTAAGGCTAATTATGTGGAAATATGGAGTCAAGTCCTTAGAATGAGATACTCAACTTAAATTAAGTACATATTTTTTTAAAACTTTATTTAATAATTGAGTATTACAATGCCTCAACCACTACTTAATCATTTATCCTGTAACCTTGAGGAAAAATAAAGTTTTAAAAAACCTCTCACTCTAGATTAATCATATTAAATTAAATGATGTAACATCTACTCATCTTTCTTAATGTTCACAACAAATTTAATCTTACATTAATTTATATATTATATTATAATTACTTTTTCGATTCAATCTTACTACTCCAATTTTTAAAGCTAAATTGACATGATGAATTCATTCAATATAAGAATGGTTTCAATATGATACATTTATTCACATCTATCCATTTATTGATACATACACACATAAACTTTATAAACATTTTATAATTTTCTAGCAATAATTAAATAATTATTGATAACCTACAATTTACCCAAGGCTATAAAGCTCACATTCTTTGACATAGGGAAGTAACAACTTTAATTAACATTCAGCTTGAATTTTTTTTTGACACATAGTTGAACCTATAGAATTTATTCCTATAAAGTCAAATTAACATTAATACATTAGTCATGTGTTTCAGCATAACAAAGCTAATAATTAGAGATACCTCATTTAATGTCTCCATGCATCTAACACTTTTAGTATTAAAATTTTGAGATTTGTTTTACACTTGCAAATGTTATTAAAGGAGATTAAATTTCTAGCGATATCTCTAATACTTCCTAAGGTTTCAAGGGACAAGTTAAAAAAGAAAATCATCCCAACTGTCCTAAACACTAGTTGGAAACTTCTAACTTGGTCAGCAAGGAATTAAGGGAAAGGGTTCCATACTGGGGAGGGGTCCAATGGTGCGTATAGAAGTAGGCCTAAGTGGGCCCCATAGTGGGTAGGTTTAATATCCAATTGCAAAACACCTTTATCCATAAAGTACACAAATTGATAAATCATGTGATGCCACATCAGCACACCAATAATACATGACTTAGTGACCCACTATCGCTCTCACCTTTTTTGGTGCTTTTTGGATACCTTGACAAAAAGAATGCTGATGTGGCATCATATTTGATGATGTGGCCTTGAAACCAAATTTTATAAGCAGGGGACTTGCCAAATAAATTATTGTAAAAATTTGGGAGTGATTTGAAATTTTCACATAGGACTTTGAGAAGTGCGAAGTAAGGGTGTCCCACTATATGCCCCTCTCCCTTAGGGTTGTCTTGAGCATGAATTGACAACTTATTTTTTGTTTTATCTTTTAAGACTCTTAATCTTGTTTTAAGTTGTTGCTCTAAGGGTTAGGTCTCACGGGGCATGGGGATCTATTTTGAAGGAGCAATGGGTCTCATGAAGCAAAAAAAATGTTACAGAATTAATTAGAATCTTTTCCTCAATAATAGCAGCCACTATTTTTTTACTCAAAAACTTAAGTAGGTGCAAAAGGGGTGAGGCTAGAAATTTCCCCACCAACTTAGGATTTTTCCTTGCCACTTTTCAATGATATGAAGTTTTAAAATTCTCACCAATTAATATTTTCTATTATTTTATATTTATTTAACCTTCCAAATTGAATATGCAAAATAATAAAATTCATGAGACCATAAGCTTCCATAAATATAGGACTTTAATCTATGCTACAAAATTCATGGGACCACCCACTTTAAAATAATCCTAAAAAGTCTCAGTAGCACCCATTGAAATTGTTTAGGAAGCCCCTCTCCATGGGACCCCACCCTAAGAATAATTTATTGGCTTCATTTTTCCCTTGCCTCATTTATCACTAGGTCCTCATACCTATCCTTTTCAAGGCTAATTTTTGGCAACTTGGGTGTTTGGTGATGATGATTGTGTAGAATTTTTCTAGAATATTATTGTTCAACACCTCTTCTCATTCCCATCCTAAACTTCATTTCCTACATATTTTTCTCCTTTTTATATTCTATTTATCTCTTATTTTATGGTTCACTACATACCAACCCTCCCTTTTATATTAATCATGCATGATTTAACCCTCCAAGCTATGTCATTCTATCATGCTCCATGACCCCTCTATTATAAATTTTTAACTCATGAGTTTGTTTCTTCTTTATTTTGTGGTTGAAGATCTTGGCTTCTTTTGTACCTTAAATGGAGTATGGTGATGCAAACGGTTACACAATATGGTTTTCTCATTGAGCTAGTATATTTTAGGTTTTAAGATTAAGAGAGAACCCATAAAGAATGGTGTCTAAGATACGATACCTCTCTCCCTCTCTCTTGGTATTATTTTTAGTTATTTAAATTACTATTATTTTCTCTCCCCCCCCTTTTTTGAGCATAACACATTTAATCTACAAGGTACTTAAAATATGTCCTTGTGCAAGTTGTAGACCGAAACCTACTATTTGGAGGAAAATCTAAAGGTTTCCATATTATTACTCAAGTTTCAAAGTATTTATATTGAATTCAATAGAAATCCCATGTAAAACCTAATACATAAATTTAGTTTATGGTTTTTCGTAGTTGTTTAAGATTGCATACTAGGTTATGCATAGATTTACCAACAAATAATTATTTACATTATTTTTTTTTTGAAATATTATAGTGATAACTAACATATTTTAAGTGAATATCAATTATAAGAAAAGGGTAGATCTCAATACCCTAAATTACTCCCTTAAAAATAAAACTCTTGTACTATTCAAAAATATTATGACATAAAAATCTTAACAATTTCATTTGATGCGTCTAGCTCCAAGTATCTATTTACAAATATATAAAAAATGCACTAATTGTTATCAATGCAATATTGAATGAATGATGACTCTTTTTCTTAAACGTATTTTTTTTAAAATTGACATTCAATTACAAAATAAAAAGGAGTCTAGCTATAAAATTATATGGACTGCAAATGGTCTATACAAAAAATCCCCAAATGTTGCATATCAAGAAGGCTTATCAATAGATCTATCCATTTTTACATATTCATAAATTTCTTGCACATTCATTTAACTATATCCTTTTTAGCAACATTTTAAGCTTTGTTGTTGACATAGTTCTTACTAAGCTTGAAGGATTCAACTCCAGGAAGAGGTCTCAATGGAGGGGAGTCTCTCTCCCATTAAATGTTATCAAATTTTTGGCATGTGATTTAAAGATATTTGAGAGTAGCATCCCTCTTTAGTTTATACTAGTGTATTTTGTAGTAACTTTTTATGAAAAATATAAGATTCACCTTTAAAACTTTCATTAATTTTCCTCATATCCTAAGGCCAATAAGTAGCCTCCTGTAAATTAGCTTTGAACACATTTTTAGATCCTTCATCCAATATTTTTATAAACATATTCATGGGCATCTTCAAGGTCAAGGTTACTCATGTTCAATAATAAGAAGAAAAGTGAGTCTACAAGAAGACTCAATAAGATATCTTCTTCTTCCCTAGTAAAAAAATATGTTTCTCCTTTTCCAGATAAACCATACTACGTCAATAGAAAGATCATTTCAAAAAAAAAAATATTAGCATTCAAGAATTTTACACACCCACACAAAATCTCTTGCCAAGACACATTATCTCTAAAATCCCATCCCAACATATGACCTATAAAAATGAACCAAAATTCCATGACAAAATTATAGTTAAAAAAATATGTTTTCAATATCTTTTAGCCAATTGCAAACATTACACATAGTTTGAGGTGGACCAACAAGCTTACCTAATAACAACAACCACCTAAAAGAATATTTTTTTAGGATTAACATTCTTAGAACAACATGCTTTGATAATAATTGACTGCTCTTTTTTATCAACATTTATGACCCAAACCTAGTTAACATGGAGTAACATATATTGGAATTTAGTGAATAGGTTAGTTGTTTTAATTTTAGGATGGGAGTACCATCTTTCAAATTAATTTTGTATGTGGTACTCAAGATTGGAATTAACCTTACCAGGAAACTATACAATATTTAAATATTTTTTAATAATTCAAAAGGATCTCGAATTAGTTTAAGGAAGGTTACATTGCCTCTTTAACTACAACCATGAGAATATCTCATTATGAACAGGAATACCATGAAAATTAGATATTCCCATATTATTCTATTTTTTAGTGAATCACCCTTGAAGCAATACAAAAGGTTTATTATTGTGCATCAAATTCCATGATTAGATTTATATCCACAAATGTCATTTCTTGAAATGTTGACTACATCACAATCTATAACCAACTCTCTACTCAATTCCCAAGCCTTCCAAATACTAGAAAATACTACTAATCTTAAAGGTTTAACCTTAAGTTTTTAAAACAATATATTACAAGGATGCAAATTCATCCATTATTTAGCAACATTGGGAACATAACCTAATATATCTCTTATGAGAAATTTACAAGGCTCCTTCCCTTCAATAGATTTTAGAATTAATTTGGAAGCCAGATTCATCCCTTGATTTTTCAACTCCTTAAGCCCCGTTCAACCTCTTTCCTTCTCAAAACAACACCATTTCCATTTAAGAACATGTTTCTTGTTTGTACCTTTTCCATCTCGACCTAAGAAATTCTTGATCAACTATTATACCTTATTAACCTAATAGCTTGCAAAAATTGAATAGAAGAATAATATATCAAATAGGAAATGCCAAGATTTATAACATACTTGAACCATACCTACAAGAGAGAGATAGTTATTTTTTCAAAATTTTAATTTATTTTCAATATTTACAGACATTTGCTGACTCGCCCACACAATATAGTCAACCAAATTTGACTCTACATCAAATAATGATAACATAAAAATTTAGAGACAATATTCTTATCATAGACAAAAAATTATTTATCATAAATAAAGTCATACAACACAAGATTTGAGTCTCTCCAAATAGACTAGGTTGGATCAATTGGGTAATCATAACAAAGTCACCATGCGTTTTCATCAACTCCACTAGAGACAAAGGATAACTTATGTAAATGAAAAATCATAATTAGCTCATCATCATTAAAATTAATTGCCAAAAACCCATCATACTATCATAACAAAATTATTTTAAATTTCCCTTTGAAAACCTTTTGGTAGAGTAGAAAACTAGCATTTGGGTAGAAAATGAAAGATAAAAAGGTGAAATGAAAAGTAGGATTTAGGCCATATTAGTCCATAAATTATCACCATATCACTCTCAAATTTTTTATTAAGAATGTATGGTATAAAAAGGGGGGATTTTTTTTATTGATTTAAAAAAATAGTTGACATTGTTTCAAGAAGCAAACTCTAGAGCCAAATGAAGGAAATGAGAATTAGCAATGTATAGGGTAACAATTCATAGGCTCTATGATCAAGTTTGATACAAAATTAGAATAGGGAAGGGATTATCATAATTCTTTGGGAGTGATATTTTTGTCAAGAAACGATGGTTAGTATATCCCCCACTTTGTTTGGGCTATATATAGATAAGTTAAATGAATAGAAAAAAATATAGAGAATTAGGGGTACTTATTTAACTACTTATGTAGTAAAATTGTTTGTATATCTAGATGGTGCCATCTTAATGGTAAAAACAACTCGTCACTTGAGAATGAAAGAGATTTTTAATTGATTCAACAAGATGTAGGGATGAAAGTAAACACTTAATATAATTAATGTCATGATCATTACCTTTTAAAGATGAAAGAAGTAACTAAACTTCACAAATAAAGGAAGCCCTTTGTAAGAGGTGGATGAATTTGGTCTCAATTTTCATTAAAAAAATACTTGGGGGACTTATAGGAAAAAAATATTACAAAGGAGTTGGAATTATTTGTACTTTTTACACTATAAATACAATAGTTTAGATTAACGAGATTAGAAAATCAAGATGACCATATGTGGGTTGCTTCAAATAAGTTAGTGGTGTTTTATATGGATGCAAATTTTGGGGAAACAATATGCTGGAATTAGTATGGAGATAAATAGAGATGATTCAAAATTACCTAATCACAAGAAATATTAAAATAGAACATTAGTTCCATACAAGATCTTATTCATTGATGTAGGAGCTTCGTTGTTGAAGATATCAATGTTAATTTGGATTTTAAGTTATTGGAAGTGAATAGAGAGCACCAAATTGTTATTGTTGGTCTAAAATGGTAATAGAGACAAAGTTGAGTAGAAAAATGAACATGTAGACAAAACAAAATACTAAGTGGATAAAGAAATGAGGCATTACTATGTAACTTTCTAAACACTAATGAATAAATTAAAAGATACATCAAAGAAAAATTCAAGACAACCATGTGTAAAAAACAAATTGACTTGAGAGAGAGAACACTATGCGAGAGAATTCAATCCCATTTTTTACCATAAGAAAAAAGTATATGTGGGAGTAACCAAAAATGGAAAGTAAAATTGTTTATAACTTAACTTGTATCTTTATTGGCATGAGATTAGAAAATTGAGACAATTAGACATATATAATATGTCATTTTAATTTTAAAATTCATGAAGATAAAATGAAATTATATCTTATAATGGACAAAATAAAAAGGTATTTGAGTCAAATATACTATAATATATCTTAAAATTAACTCCATTTATTAAAACAATAAAAAATTTAATTACGATATATAAAAAATTAAAAAAAATTAAAAAGTGTCATTTGAGAATAATTTAAACAATCTCTTAAAAAAATCTCTACATAAAAAATAACTTTTAAACTATAAAATTAAATTAGATAATTTATTACTAACATAAAATTAGTTTGTGAGAAAATTTATTTAGTGTAGTCCCATAGACTTTAAATTGATTCATTCATCATGCAAGTACTACTATTTATATATTTCCTTGAGGAATGACATTGATAAACCCCTAAAACACAAACATAAATACGTAGGGTTTGTTGTGGTGTTTTTTACATGTGGAAAGAAAGTTTTTGTTGTTGGAATATTTAGGTTGAGGTCTCATGGGGACTTCAAGAACTATTCTGGAGGAGCATGGGGTCTCATGGAGCAGAAAAAGAATACTATAAGATTAATTAGAATCTTTTCCTCTTGCAACAAGAGGTCACGAGGTCTAGTCTCCCCTCCATCCTTGTGGTATTGGAGGGCATGTTGCACCAACATCAACGGTCATGTAAAAATTTTTTACCACGTGCACCACAATTTATAAAGGGGCTACCCATTCTTGCAGTCTAAAAAAAGGAATCTTTTCCTCAATAATAGCAACCCCTATTTTTAGTTCAAAATTTTAACTAAGTGCAATTGGGGTGGGGTTGGAAATTGCTCATCTAGCTTAAGCTTTTTTTGTCACTTTTTCAATCATATGGAGCTTTTAAATTTCCATCAATTAATTTTTTTATTATTTTATATTTTATTTACTCTCTCAATTGAATATGCCAAATAATAAAATTCATGAGACCACTATGTTCCTTAAATTTAGGAACTTGGTGGTTCTATTAGTTTTGTAGTGTAGTTTAAGTTTCTAAATTTATGAAAGTTGGCGGTCTCATAAATTTTATTATTTAGCATATTCAACTCAACGTAGTAAATAATATAAAATTAAATTAAACTAATTGGTGAGAATTTAAAAAATTTATAGAAAAGTGAAATTTGTAGCCTCATCCCATATACACTGATGAAATATTAAAACTTAAAAATAGTAACTATTACTATTAAAAAAAAAAATTCATGTAACATTTATTAGTTCCTATGGATAGGTAGGTTTACTATTGCATCCATTGAATTTTCTTTTCAAATAGTATCTTGGTCAATGAAATTGTATTTTCTAAACTATTTTTGTCTTTTTCCTATAGTTGGGATTTAAGAACATATTTTTTTGTGCTTGAAAATTGCAGTTTATCTCTTTTTCTATTGGTTGGAGTAGGTCAATTTTTCATTTTTGTTTAAGTAATTTAGGAAAATAGGGAGACATTAAATATATTGTGGAAAATATTTAATTGAGGGATGCATATTGTGTGAGTTTTGGTAGCGAGATGGTGGGTACTGAAGCAGTGAATACATGTTAAATACATTAAATGTATTAAATGCAAACTTCATGATCTATGTGTTGAACAGTTGGCAGGAACACAAGCAGCGAACACATAGTTAATTCATGGAATATGAGGTGATTGTTGGTTTTTGCTTATTCTCATTTTTTTATTGCTTGTTGAGAAGCTTGCGTGCTTTTAGCTATGGGTTGTTGTCTTCAATTTTTGTCATTATGTGCAGTGTTTGAAAAAGGGAGGATCCATAGGAACGATGTGTAACTAGTGAATGGCTCATTTGTTTTCTTTTGATACTTGATAGCTAGAAGTATTACAGGGAAAAATAAATGGTTTGAGGAAGTTTTTGTCAACTGTGGGTGCATTGAAATCATTAACTATGAGTTTATTGCTTGAGTGGCCATAAGTCTATGAACAAAGCTTGCAAAGAAAATTTTGTGAGAAATGTTGGAGGGCTGCTGGGTACACAAGCAGTGAATGTATAGTTAATTCATGAAATCTTAGGAGAGTGTTGGGTTTTATTTGTGCTTAATCTCATTTGTTTATTGTTTGTTGAAAACTTGTGTGTTTTCTGTTGTTCTTTCTCGAATGAGGGAGGAGTTGTTACAAGGAAAACTTTTCATGGTTTGAGCAAGGTCTTGTTGACTATGGGAACCTGCATTAAAAGTATTAACAATGTGTTTATTGCTTGATTGGCCATCAGTCTATCAAAAAAGCTTGCAAAGTAGATTGTGTGAGATGTGTTGGAGGGCTAGTGGGTACAAAAGTAGTGAATGCATTGTTAATTCATGAAATATCAGGGGAGTGTTAGCTTTTATTTATGCTTATTCTTGTTTGTTTATTGTTTTTTGAAAATGTTGTGTTTTTTTAGCTCTTGGTTATGATTTCCCATGTTCGTTATTCTAAAAAAGTGTACTAATGGTGAGTGGCTTGGTTGTGTGTTTATGATACTTGATAACTAGAAGTATTGGTTGTTGTTACAAGGGCTAACATGGCAAGTGGGTAGAGTAGATAACATATTCTTTGAGCAAGGTATTATGGACTATGGAGGCATTGAATGAATTAATTATGTGTTTATTGCTTGAGTGGCTACCAGTCTATCAACAAAGCTCACAAAGAAAATTGTGTGAGATGTGTTGGAGGGGTGGTGGGTACAAAAGTAGTGAATGCATAGTTAATTCATGAAATATGAGGCAAGTACTAGGTTTTATTTGTGCTTATACTCGTAACTTGTTTATTGTTTGTTGAAAAGCTTGTCTATTTTTAGCTTTTGGTTTCATTGTTGTATGTTTGTTATTCTATAGTAGTGCACTACTAGTGAGTAGCTTTTCTCTATGTTTATGATACTAAGTTTTTGTTACAAGGGATAATGGGGAAATTAGGTACTGTAGATGACATATGCTATGTTATCCAAAAATATGCAACAGTTGAAGTGAGGGAGAATTACCACAGGGAAAATTGAATGCTTTGAGAAAGGCCTTATTGATTGTGGAGGCATTCAATGCATTAACTATGTGTTCATTGCTTAAGTGGCAAGTAGTCTATTGGAAAAGCTCACAAAATTTTTATTTAAAGTTTGAATGCAAAAATTTATCATGTTGGTCTATTTTTTTGCAAATTTTATCATTGTTTTTGTGGTTCATGTTTAAGAATAACATATCATATGTCATAGACTATGCTCATTTGTCTAATTTTTTTTTGTAATAGGAACCATTACTTTCAATTGGAGTTGGAGGGAGACATCTATATGAGTGAAAATATACTTGGTTCTTGAACAAGGAACTAGAAAGTTAGATTCTTGTATCATTCTTCCCCTTTATTTCCAATGAATTTTAAGTCTTCCAATGTGCATGAAAATTATGCTTTGGAAGAGTTGTGAACAATAAAGGATAATCCTAGTTTATAAATTTGAATTACTAAATAGACATATGAGCATAGTGAATGGCATGCCATGTAATTCATAAACATGAAACTTTTTTATGTTGAAAAGCAGGCCACTATTGCAATTGTTAGTTTGTGTCGATAGGTAGGTTTACAATTGCATTTGTTGAATTTTCTTTTGAAATAGTTGCTTGTTGTTCTTAAACTTGTCAAAAGAGCAATGAAATAGTGTGGGAAGAAGACACATTATTCAAGACTTATTATAAAAAAATGGGGAACACTAGAATATTGAAGGCTCATTATTGAATTTTGTTTTGAGATAGTTGCTTGGACAATCAAATTGTATTGTTTGAAGTATTTTTGTGTTTTTTCGATAGTTGGGATTTATGGACATATTTTTGATGTTTGAAAATTATTTTTTATTTCTCTTTCTATTGGTTGGAGTAGGTGTATTATTCATTTTTGTTTAATTAAATTAGCAAAATAATGGGACTGTAAGAGTGGGGCACCAACCATGTTCAAGGCCTAGGTCATAGGAGGCCAAGAGTGGAGGCCTATCCAAACTTACCTCAGCTAATGTGGGTTTTGAGAAATAAGGAATGAGAATGATGAGGACTATAGGGTCCTTCAAATGCTTTGAAAATCTCAAATGGGGGAGGAGGTCAAGCGAGTCAACTTTAAGATTCGGTTCTATGTCTCAGAGAGCTTTCTGTCAAAGCATGAAAGCATGGAACTAAGATGACAGCGTGGCGCACTGGCATCTCATAGGGGTGTTGGCATCTGTACAACCAAGAAATCTAAGAGACAAGAGAAGAAAACTAAAAAAAAACTGGCAACTCGGCAGGTGGTTTCAAGGAGGTTGAAATACGACTATGAAATGGAAAAGTAGCACATAAATGAGATGAGAAGATTATACCAATGGGGTTCCTGCAAATGAAATCTTCTTTCTAGCAAACTCCAAGAGCACAAAAACCTACACACAAAAAAGAGAGAAAAATATTGGGAAAGGGTTGTATAGGGGCTTGCCTTAGGTAGACCCCATTTTGGTGTGTCCACCTCCATGTACAACCAAGATAAAGATAATAGATAAATATGGTAAAGAGAGATAGAAAAATCACTACAAAGCAGTAAAAGTGCTACTCAACCAACGTAATAGTGGGAAGGAATGGGAAGCTTACCACCTCTTCCAAATGTACTCAAGGTAAATTGGGAGAAGATGAGAGTACTAGAGCCTTTGTTGCAATGGTGTGGTCCCAAACTTGCTCTACTGAAGTGATTGAACAATGTTGTTGTTGTTGCAATGTTGGATGGAATGCAAATGGAGTGCTCAAAGGTGTATACAAAATGGGTTGAATGATTGAGAGATGGAAAAATGTATGAACAAGATGGTCGAAGATGAAATGACTACTTGAAAAGATGAGTGAAAAGATGGAAATGAATGAAAGAATGGTCAATTTGTAGAGAACTAGGTGATTTCGGGTCAATGAGGCCAAAGTGGAGGCATTACAATTTGTTCAAAATAGAAAGTGTAATGTCTTTGCATGCTTCAAACATGGGAATTCGTTTATGGACGTTAGTGCGCTGCACAAATGTCTATGTGTCACATAGTTGTCCATGACATTTTTGGTTCTACCAACATGCAAAAAAATTACCAAGTGGAACCAAGGCAATGGGCTTATGTGGATTTTAGCCTCTGAACTTGGTTTTCTAAAGTGGGGAAAGGTAAAAAGGAGAATTTTCACATGGTGTGCAAATTTACTCTATCACATTTTTCTCCCACTTCAGTGAGCACGAATACTAATGAGTGCTCGGTAAAGTAGATTAAAGTAGTAGTAATAGGGTTAGAAGTGTATACCTATACCGGAAAGGAAGTAGACCACGATCTACCAAAATTGAGAGTGTAGGAAAAGCAAACAACTTCATAGCTTCTCAGAGCTATGAAGCTGAAGAAAGAAAGCACCCTACAGATCCACAGACTTACAAGGAGGATTTTCTCCAAGATCTCTCACATGAAGAACATCTAAGGAAAGCACCCTACAAGTTCTTGGTCCTATAAGGAGGTGTCCCCCAAGATCTCTCGCATGGAGGAAATAAAAGGAAAGGACCCTAGGGGAGCAACCTCCATGATCCCTCACATGAAGGAAGCTCAAAGGAAGTTCCCTATAGGTGCTTGGTCCTATAGGGAGGTATCCCACAAGATCTCTCTCATGGAAGAAACTAAAGGAAGCAAACTCTGCAGAGTCAAAAGATATGGCACATTTATCCTCAGATAGAACATGTCAAGAAGCTGCCACACATGTAGGTAGACATTCACATAGAATATCAATCAAATAGGAGAGCTTTCAAAGGGGCTCCCTCGGGAACCTGGCATTAAGAAGAGGTCCACTTAAGGGATGCATAGTTTGAAAGAGATGTTTTCTATCTACAATCGATCCATCATCATTGGATCCTTTTGAAAGATGTTCACTTCATCAAGGAATTCGAAAGGAAGAATATGCCCCCACGTGAGGGGAATGGTCAAAGTTGTTCCCACTTTGGTGGAAGGTCAAACACTTTCTTTACAAACCAATGATGAGGGAAACATGTTTCATTAGAGTTCCAAGTTGAGAATGTGATTCTAAAGAATTTTTTTTTTGTGGATATTTTTGAGAAAAGATTCGTTAGCAATGAATGCATTTTCTGAAAATTGGAATGTTGAAGTAAAGCGTTCACACATGAAAGGGACAACTCAAGAAAAGAAGAGAGAAAGATAATAAGTGAGAAAATCACAAACAAAGGGCACAGGGGAATTTGATTTAGTGGGGTCAAATCTATCCATGCTTATATAATAGGTAACCGTGGTGTAGGGTGAAATATCATCAATCCCCAACTAGATCAAGAAGAATGCACGAAAAACAAAAATAAAAATGAAAATTGGGTCAACATGGAAGGGAAGCCTACTTGTCCCCAATGCTTTGCATTGTCTCCAATTTACCAAAAATCAAGCACAAATACAGAAGAATGATGATACAAATAGAAGAAGGTTTATGACACCAAAACATGCCTATATTGAAGCACCAACAAGGGTGACATGGGTCCTTTAGGCACACATAGCATGGTTATAGGGGAAACACATCACAAACACATATCTAATCTATAGATAAAGAACGGAGGTCCTCCCCTAGCATTGATCAACCAAGAGGTCATCTACTTCCCACTCAAGATTGTCATAGGGGGAAGGAAGATGAACTTGTAATGGTGCAGTTTCAAGGGAAGAGCTTCTAACCCTCCCACAACAAGGGCTAAGGAAGATGGCCCCTCAAGGTCTTCACCACTCACCTATTGTGGAGTAAGAGTCAGTGATTTGGTGAAGATTGGTGACAGGGCTAGAACTTCATCTACAAAGTTGAAGAGACACTTCATAGGAGTGCCATACTAATTCCCAGTGGATGGAAGAGTGTGCTCCTGAGATCCACCACTGAGTGATTATGGGGTGGTGACAAACTTAGAAGCCACGACTTGTTTCATTCTAAAATAGAGAAAGTCAACACGGGGCCATCTTGTAGAGGAGGTAGAATCCTCTTATGTTCTTTACTATTGGAATAAATTTTCTCCAGCTTTGGCCTCATTGGAAGATGCAAACTCCACATGGACAAGGCAAGAGGTGTAGAGGAAGAGGAGGTAGAGAGAAAATTTGTAGAAACCACCGAAGTGTTTTCCATGTCTACAAGTTTTGGAAAGGGTGAAACATTTGGAATAGATGCTAATAGAGGTGGCTCCACCAAAGGAGTGATGGAAAACTATATGTACAGGAGCCCTCATACCCATGGTGGGAGATGGAGGCAATGAAAAACTGATTTGAATAGAAGTAGAGGGGAGAAGAGAAGAGGATGCTGCAACAAACCCTAAGATCGGGGTGATCTTCTCCTCTTCCTCCTTCTGTTGAGCGTCCTGCTCAATCATAAGATAATTTCATCAGAATTTGCGCTCATGCGTAAGGTGGTTTCTACAACTCTTAGAGCTAGAGGCTAGGGGTTACATAGGGATGGAAGGCTCCTACTCGATCATAGGAGTGCCCACTATGGTTGTTTCTTGTGGAACAACTAACTCATGTACAAGAGCAGGTTGAGAAGACAGAGGAAGAGTCAGTTGAAGAGCCTCAATAGTGGGCCTCTTTCAAGTTGCTACTTTGGAAGCAGGGGAAGTAGGAGGCCTCAGAGGCTAAGATATAAAGGAATCCCCATGGGAAGCCTTCTTCCCACTATAGTAGGTGGGTCTAGGCTCTATTGGTAACATAGGAAGTTCTAGTGCGGGACGCTTTGACTCTTGCCGAGTGGGCATCACAGGATTCTCCCATGGCTACAGGGAAAAATCCAATGGTACCACAACAAAGCAAGAGGGAGCATCAAATTTTTGAATAGAAGAAGAAGGAGGATCTTGAGACTGCTTCTCTTCTTTCCTTTTGTGTTCCCTAGAGGCATTGTTGTCAGCTTTCAAGTAAGCCCTATGCGAGATGACATAAGGTGATGGGGGGTACCTTACTCTTGGCACTCAGTGCCCTCTCTGGTAATTTTGATATGTTCAATGCAAAAGGTCCCTCCTAGGAAGAAGGGGATCCACAAGCGCAATCCAAGAGTAGTCCAAGGAGTAGATTCCATGAGCAATCAGTGGTCTATAAACAGTGTCATGCATCAAATGCACAAAACCCCCGTAGATAAATTTCAAACATTTATGCATGACTGAGGGTGTGACGTTTAAAGCCACCATCCAAGGGATACCCAGCTTAACCCTAAACTACTCAGATCCAGGTATGATGTTGAACAAAATTTTCATAGTTTTAGGTCTGATTGAGACTGACAAGACAATGCTACGCAAGGGATGCACAAAAATATTTTCATGTGTGTAGATGGTACTTATGGGTGCATCATACCCATCCTTCTGCAAAAAAAATTTTAACATTATTTCCTCAATTATAATATTTACTTGAGATGTGGGATCAATAAGAACATTGGTTACAATGTTTCCATTAATTCACACAAAATTTTAAAGAGGAGATGGTTCTTTGTTAAAACCCATCGGTAGGTCCTGTGAGGTAAAGGTTATAACATTATCACCACTCACAGGCTACACAAAGGGGGCAGGTTAACGCATGGAAGAGACCATCACACACACAATAGACAAGGCTTTCACAAATTCCCCAAAAGGTACCAAGGTAGGAAACTGACCCAACTAAGGTTTCATTGTACAATAGCTTCAGAACCTTTCAGCTACATCCACTAGGGGTCATAGGTTGGGTTGTGAGGTGTAGAACCTCACAACATGTAAGCCTACAACATTCCTAGAACACAAGGAAAGGGACTTTTAGTATCACACAGTGGAACCAAAATGGTTCACATTAGGTTCACCAAAAATGTAAGAGTGGGGAACTGACCATGTTCAAGGCCTAGGTCACAAGAGGCCAAGAGTGAAGGGAAACCCAAAAATACCTCAACTAATTTGGGTTTCAAGAAATAAGGAATGAGAATGATGAGGACTATAGGGTCCTTCAACCACTCTACAAATCTAAAATGAGGAAGGAGGTCAAGTGAGTCAACTTTTAGATTCGGCTATGTGTCTCAACGAGCTTTCTGTCAAAGGACGAAAGCACAAAACTGGGATGATAGAGTAGCGTGTTGGTGTCTCACAGAGGCGTTGGCATCCATACGACTAGAAAATTATAGAGATAAGAGAAGAAAATTGAAATAAAACTAGCAACTTGACAGGAAATTTCAAGGAGGTTGAAATAAGAATATGAAATGGAAAAGTAGCACACAAATGAGATGAGAAGATTATACCAATGGGGTTCCTACAAATGAAATCTTCTTTCTAGCAAACTCCAGGAGCACCAAAACCTGCATAGAGAAAAGAGAGAAAATTTTTGGGGAAGGGCTATATAGGGGCCTGCCTCAGTCATACCCCATTTTGGTGTTTCCACCTCCATGTATAGCCAAGATAAAAATAATAGATAAATATGGTAAAGAGAGATAAAAAAAGAACTACAAAGTGGTAAAAGTGATACTCAACCAATGTAATAGAGGGAAGGAATGGGAAGCTTACAACATCCACCAAATGCACTCAAGGAAAATGGGGAGAAGATGAGAGTACTCGATCCTTTAATGCAATGGTGTGGTCCCAAACTTGCTCTACTGAAGTGATTGAAGAATGTTGTTGTTGCTGCAATGTTGGATGGAGTGCAAATGGAGTGCTCAAAGGTGTATGCAAAATGGATTGAATGCTTGAAAGATGGAAAAATGTATGAAAAAGATGGCCAAAGATGGAATGGATACTTGAAAAGATGAGAAAAAGGATGGAAATGAATGAAAGATTGGTCAATTTGTAGAGAACTAGGTGATTTAGGGTCGGTGAGGCTGAAGTGGAGGTGTTACAATTTTTTCAAAATAGCAAGTGTAACATCTTTGCATGCTTCAGATGTGGGATTTTGTTATGCATGTTAGCACGCCATGCAAAAATATATGCATCATGCATTCATCCATGATGGTCTCGCTTCTACCAACAACAACCACCAAGTGGAACCAAGGTAGCAGGCTTATGCTGATTTTTTCCTCCAAACTTGGTTTTCTAAAGTGGAGAAAGGAAAAAATAGAGAGTTTGCACACAGGGTGAAAATTTACTCTATCACAGGGACAATATATATTCTATAAAATTATAATTAATCATGAAGCAGTGAATGCATGTTTAATCCATTGAATGCAAATTATGCGAGATATGTTGGAGAGTTGGTGGGTACGCAAGCAGTGAATGCATAGTTAATTCATGAAATCTTAGGTGAGTGTTGGATTTTATTTGTGCTAATTCTTGTTTGTCTATTGTTTTTTGAAAATATTTTGTGTTTTTATCTCTCCATGTTCTTAATTCAAGGAACAATGGACTATTGGTTAGCGGTTTGTCTATCTACTTATGATACTTGTTAGCTAGAAGTATTGGTTGTTGTTACAAGGAATAGGGGGACAAATGGGTATAGTAGATGGCATATGCTATGTAATCAATGAACGTGGAATAGTTGAAGCTAAGGAGTAGGTGACTATTGTAAAAAAGGAGAATTATCACTAAAAAATGTGAATGCTTTCAGCAAGGTCTTGCCAGCTATGGAGGAATTCAATGCATTGACTATGTATTCATTTCCTGAGTATCCATGAGCCTATTAGAAAAGCTTGCAAAATTTTTATTTGATGTCTTGGTGTTGTAAAAACTTATTGTGTTCGTCTTTTTTTTGCATATTTTAACATGTGCTTCTATGTTCCATGTTTATGAATAACATATTATCTTGCACAGTTTTCATTTAATAGACTATTGTTTCCGATCTATGAGGCATACAATTTAATGCATTAAACATGGATTGACTACTTCAACATCTACCATCTTGCAGCCAAAGGTGGCACAATTTGCATTCAGACATTAAAAATTTTAAAAATATATAATTTCCTCCTATTTTTGCAAATTTCTTTAATAGAAATGAATAATAGGCCTACTTGAAGCAATAGAAAAGGAGAATAATTATTTATTATCTCTCAATCAGAAATGAAACCATTGCAATTGTAGCCTTGGCTTTAACTATTTCATGTCATTTGTTATCTAATGTACCTATTTTTGCAATTAGGCCATATAACAAAAACTAATATTTCTAGTCATAGTAGGATAGAAGTACTGATATCAGGACAAGGGCAGCCACTTAAGTGACTTTGTATAATGAATGTAGTTGTAGCCGTTACTATTGCAATTTTTAATTCACTTTTGAAATATTTGCTTGTCCAATAAAATTGTATTATTTAAAATAATTTGCTAGTAGGCTACTACCTATCCAAGCAATGAATTCAGAGTTTATACATTGTATGCTTGTACAAGGAAAAAGACCTTGTTCAAAGATCTAAAAGAGCATTGCTTTATCTAGTAACAATAGACTACAAGATATTGGGATTGACCCCTATTACTAATACTAGCATATCATGTTTCTAAACATGCTTGTTGATGTTGTTTGTATGCTAAAAAAGTTTAATTCATTCACTATGTTATTTGAATTTAGTAGACTATTGCTTTTGATATACCTGTCATACCATTCAATACATTAAACATGCATTGAATTCTTGAGTATCTATTGCCCCACTATCAAAGATGGCACAATTTGAATTTAGTGATTAAATATTTGCAAAATATATAGTGTCCTTCTATTTTTCTAATTTACTTTAAAAAAAATGAATAATATGACTACTCCAACTAATAGAGGAATTGCAATAAATGAGAATTAAAATAGGAAAAAATGAATACTTTGAGCAAAGTCTTGTTGAGTATGGAGGCATTCAATGCATTACCTATGTATTCATTGCTTGGGTAGTTGTTAGCCCATCGACAAAGCTTGCAGGATTTGTATTTAATTTCTATATGTTTGCAAAAATTTATCTTGCACAATTTTCATTTCATAGATTATTATTTTTGATCTGAAAATTATACCATTTAGTGCATTAAACATGCATTGACTGCTTTAGTAGCTACCACCTTGTTTCCAAAGTTGGCACAATTTACACGTAGTGATTGAATTTTTGCAAAAATATAATGTGCTCCTAATTTACTGATTTACTCTAACAAAAATGAATAATAGGCCTACTCCAACAAATAGAAAAAGAGATAAAAATTTTACTCTCTTTATTGCAAATGAAACCATTACAATAGTAACCTATTGCTTGGCCTCAACTTCTCCATGTCATATGTCATATATTGTACCCATCTATACAATTAGGCTTTATAACAACAAAAATTGCTTGTAGTCGTAGTAGGACAAAAGTACTAATACTAGGAAAAGGACTACCACTCGAGTAACTTTGTAGAATTAATACAGTTGCAAGAAGTTACTATTGCAATCATTGAGTTTTCTTCTGAGATAATTACTTGTTGAATTAAAATGTATTATTTAAAATTCTTTTGAAAAGCATGAAGCTTCTATTATTTTGGAAAGCTTGTTAGCAAGCATATGTTTCATGTTTACGAATAACATATTGTATACCATGGATTGTGATCATTTGTCTAATTTTCCCCTCTAACAAGAACCATTGTTCGCAATTGGAGTTGGAGACAAAGACCTATATGAGAACAAATATTCTAGGTTGTTGACCAAGAAATTGGAAGGTTAGATTCTCGTATCATTCATCTTGTTTCTTTCCAGTGAATTTTAAGTCACCCAATGTGTCAAAAAATTATGTCTTGGATGAGTTGTGAATAGTAAAGGAGAAGCCTAGATCAAGAAATTAACTATTTGAATAGACAAATGAGTATAATGAATTGCATGTTATGTAATTCATAGACATAAAACTATTTTATGGCCAAAAGTAAGTTACTTTTACAATGAGAGTTATGCATAATTACAAGAATGTGATATGTATTCCATTTACAATGCTTCACTTTTTACTTTGAACAAATTGCATAATTTAATTATATTTCCCTATTATTGTTTTGTTATTCACTATAGCAGGACTGATATTCATTTTCCTGTAAGCAAATCTAATTGAAGTGTTATGTGAAGCATTGCATATCAATTGCATATCACCTAGTTGCAATTATGCACATCTTTGGCTATAGCATTACTACAATCAAATGATTGCAAAGGTCGTTTACATATCAACATAAATTTAATAGTTTCAAACAATTGGCATAATTTTTACAGATATTCAAAGAATCAAACTTCATTGGAAAGAAAAGAGACAAATCATCTGGAATTTTGACCTTGTAGTCTTTTGTTCAAGAATCAAGTATATTTGTACATGAAAATTTATTATACATGTTATGTTGAATGCAAATTGTGTGAGATGTGTTGGAGGCCTAGTAGATACATAACCTGTGAATGCATAGTTAATTCATGAAAACCTAGGCATGTGTTAGGTTTTTTTTGTGCGTATTCACGTTTGTTTATTGTTTCTTGAAAATCTTGTTGTTATTCTTTATAGTGTGTGAACATGGGAGGAGCCATAGGAACAGTGCACTATAGGTGAGTGGCTCCTCTGTGTGTTTATGATACTTGAAAACTAGGAGAATTGCTTGTTATTAGAAGAGCTATGGGGACGGATGGGTATAGTACATGACATATTATATGTAATCCATCAACATGGAACAGTCAGAGCGAAGCAGAAGGTCACCAATGCGATAAACACGAATTATCATAGAATTCACTGAAAGCTTTGAGGAAGGTCTTGTTCACTATGGAGGAACTGAATGCATTAATTATTTGTTGATTGCTTCAATGGTTGCTAGCCTATTATCATAGTTCATAGAATTTTAATTTAATGTTTGAATGTTTGCAAAAAATTATCACGTTTGTCTACTTTTTTGCAAATTTTATCATCTTCCTTTTTGTTTCATGTTTATGAATAACATATTATGTCATGAACTGTGCTCATTTGCCTAGTTTGTCTCTGTAATAGGAACCATTTCTTGTGATTGGAGATAGAGGTAAACATCTCTATGGCTGCAAATATAATTGGTTGTTGAACAAGGAGTTGAAAGGTTGGATTCTTCTATCATTCTTCCCTTTTTCTTTGCAATGAATATTAAGTCTTCCAATGTGCCTAATAATTATGCCTTGGAAGAGTTGTGAACAAAAAGGGAAAAGCTTGGTTCAAGAATCTGACTTGCCAAACAAATATATGAGCATAATGAATGGTGTGCCATGTAATTCATAAACATGCAACTATTTTTTGTATAAAAGAAAGTTACCATTGCAACTGTTGAATTCACTTTTGAAATAGTTGCTTGGAAAATTAAATTATATTGTTTAAATTTTTTGTGTTTTTTCTATAATTAGGATTTAAGGACAAGTTCATTGTGTTTGAAAATTATGTTTTATGTCTCTTTCTATTGGTTGGAGTATTCTTATTGTTCATTTTTGTTTTAGTAAATTAGGAAAATAGGGGGACATTATATATATTGGAAAATATTTAATCCATTAAATGAAAAATATCTGAGATGTGTTGGAGAGTTGGTGGGTATGAAATCAGTAAATGCATAGTTAATTCTTGTTTTTTTATTGTTTGTCGAGAAGGTTGTATGTTTTTAGCTCTCCATGTTGTCTATTTGTTTGTGAAACTTTATGACTAGAATTAATGTTTGTTGTTACAAGGGCTAAGGGGAAAAATGGGTGCAGTCCATGACATATAACATGTTATTCATAAACATGATACACACAAGCACATAATGAATTTTTCCAAATGTTTAAGAATTAAATCTAAACTATAAGGGCTTTGTTGCTAAAAATTCACTCAGTGCGCTTGATACACAACCCTTGCCAATGAATCAAATTCTATAATCTAAACATTTTTTCTTTTATTAGTTTCTGTCGATAGGAAGGTTTACTATTGTATCCATTGCATTTTCTTTTCAAATAGTCACTTGGCCAATGAAATTGTATTGTTTAAAATATTTGTCTTTTCTTATAGTCAGGATTTAAGCACATATTATTTGTGCTTAAAAATTATGGTTTATCTCTTTTTTCTATTGGTTGGAGTAGGTCGATTTTGTAATTGTATGATGTGCATTAGATATGGCACACATTTCTATCAATCTACATCTATTGCATTAAATGCTAGTAGTTCTACTATTCATTTTTGTTTAAGTAAATTAGGAAAATAGGATATTACATATTTGGGAAAATATTTAATTGTTGAATGCAAATTGGACAACCTTTGACAAAGGGTTGGTTGGCACAAAAGCAATGAATTCATGATTGATGTACTAGGTCTATTATTCATTTCCATTTAAGAAAATTAGAAGACTAGGAAGATATTATGAATTTTGGAAAATACTTAACCAATGAATTGCATATACAATGATTGCAATTATGCATATTCCTGATTCCAAAAGTAACATGCTTTTTTGCAAAAAGGATTTTAATGTTAAAGTGGACATGGAAAAAGTATCCTTTTTTTTTTCTTGATTTGGGAATATTTCATGATAAATTGAACTTAATGAGGCCTTGATCTAGTGTTGTGAGGAATTTTATGCATCCACATTAGGTCTTGGGTCCTTTCAAATTAAATAAAGTATATTTATTGATGTCTTGCAAGAGTGTTGCAAGGTTTTGTAACACATCTTCACACTTTTCTAGGCTTGTCATCAATATTTACACCTTTCTTATGATTTAAATGCCCCCTTTATGCACTTACAGGGCATAATTAAGTGTCTTGTTAAAGAAGAACCTGATAAAAAACAATTAATAAATCTCAATCTCTAACATCCACTCAATATTTCCCAAGTGGATAAATTTTCCACCTTGGGTGACTTAGTCCCATGTGGCACAAAAATCAAAATTAATTTAAATTTCTTTCGAGTTTTTACTCCTTAAGACCTAGGGTCGACCTGTCATGAGGTATTTTTAGGAATTAATGCAAAACTATGTATAAATATAGGGCTTTCCCTCTCATTTGACATAATTCATTCATTCCATCAATCAATCTTCTCAATCATTCATCTTTATTCTCAAGGAAGCTATGGTTTTATCATTGTAAGTCATCAAGATAGCTTCCAAGGGAATTTAAGGAAGGATTCTTCATGTTTTACTATAGAAAATAAAGATCAAACATCATGGAAAGGTATTAATTCCATTATTGCATGGTTCATTACATTATTTTCTCATTTTGGTTTAATTACCTATAAATGGGTTTGACCAAGGGAAACCCCCATGCCCTAACATCTAACATTTCTTCTTTTGTTTTTGTGTGTTTGTAGATTTAGGAACTTTGAGGGTTTGAAGATCATTGAAGAAAATGTTGAAGACCTATTAAAGACTTATCCTTGTGTACCAAGCCTAAATATGAACTGAAAGTCACTTTCAAGCCTGAAAATTAGGGTTTCAAAAGCAGACACCTATAGGGAACTGAAGTGTAAACCAAGGGCTTTTGTTTCCACTCCCAAATTTTTAGAAATTCAAAAGTGGAATAAGTCACCACTATTGGTGAATTGGTCCAACTAAACCTATTTTTCATATATTTTTGTAGATTTGAATACCCATTTGGCCAAAATAGGTTTTTGAGCAGTTTCCCTGAACTAAAACTAAATCGCCTAGCCTAGTGACTTAGTCCCACTTGGCTTAAAAATTAATATTTCTAGAATTTTAGAGTTGCTTCAAGTCTAGAATACATTTCCAAGTGCACATATTTCATTTCATAGCCTTCTATTAAGTTTTGTTTGCATTTCTAGGTCATTCATCACATATTTGCATTCATAATGTGTTTTCCAACACTCTAATTTTCTTAGATTTAACTTCAATAAGTAATTTATTTCATCAGTATATTTCATTCAAACATTACATTTAGGCATATTGCATCCATCCTTACATTAAATTTGATTGCTTACATTGCATTTTGTCCCAATCTTTCTCCTTTTAGGTGAAAAACCCTACAACTGTTAGAGAGCATTAGGTTGCGAAAATCTTTGTTTACATTTTGGTAAAAAAAACTTTAGAATACTTTTCTTTTATGATTTGGAGTCTTTCATCATATATCTATCTCAAATTGATCTTGCATTAGGATTTGCATGGATTAGTGTGCATGCTAGGTTTCAAGTTTTGCATTCACGAAAAGTGCATTTAGCTTGCATTTTTAACATTTAAAATCATTAAGTTTTTTTTCAAATTTGCATTTTCAACTTAGATCTACATTATGCCCTGTCAAAAACATCAAAACCCATTGAAAATTTCAAAAAACACTAACAAGGACTAAATCCCCAGCCTGGGCGACTTAGTCCTTTTCTTGATTTTTCACTGTTAGTTCCAACATCGAAAACTATATTTTTGTGCTTCCTAGGCCTCCTAGTATCTAGGTATGTGTAGGATCATCATGGAAAAAATAGGCTCTTAAGTGGCAAAAAATTCAGAAAAATCAGAGTTAGGCAACTTGACGTAAAATTTTAATAAGTTATCTATATTATTTCAAAAATATGTAAGAATAGAATTTGTAGAAAAATGAATGTAGTTTCTTAATGTAGTTTCTAAACTACTAGGTTTATTTTAAAATAAAAAAATCTATTTGGTGAAAATTTTAAATTTCAATGTAGTAGTACTTAAATTTTAGGGAAAAAATAAGAAGTAGGTGTCTGTCTAACCACCATAACCATAAGAAAATGATAATATATTTTTATAAGACTTTAGAAATGAGTAGAGGACTCATGTCCAGATGTGATGCATATTTTTTGTAAGTTTTTCCAAGTAAATAATTAATTATGAATTTTTATTACAAATTTTAAAAAATATAAAAACTCATATGTCTAACCACCTTAACTTGGTCAAAACTACATGAAATTAAATTTTTCTTTTTTTAATCCTATAGTATGTGAAGCATAGATTGTGATTCATGTGTTGGATTGAAAAATTGTGATACAGTTTGAAAGATATAGATGGTTTTCAATCAGCCTATCAATCAACACTTTAGTCGTAATTCAAATAGAAAATGAATAATAATAATTTATTAAATTCAAAGTAAAGCATAATTTATATTGATGGAAAGCTAAGAATCTCTTTAAAAAACCCTTTTCATTTCATCAATTTTGGGTTAAAATAAAGTCATTAGCCACATACCCTATAAATACTCATCATGTTGCCACTTTATGGCCCATCATGATCTTGTACATATCCATCTTATACTATAAGTTTGAAGACTTTTAGGAACATTTTTTTATGCATTTAGGTCAAGAACATCAATTTAGAGTAGTCCTTTTTGAAATAATTTCAATTACAAGTATTTTTGGCATCCTAAATCATTGAAATCTCAAAAAGTTTGCATGTGCATCTTAGGTCTGTATTATACAATGCATAAACCATTAAAATCCATCAAAAAAATTTGAGAAACATAAAAAAATTCCCTACTAGGACTAAATCACCACCTTTGGTGACTTAGTCCCTGTTCACCCCTGAAACAACATTTTACAAAGCTAAAAACCCTATTTTAAAGCTTTTGTTTGGTACCATCAACTACCTATATCAATTGGTTGAGTTTCTATAATGTGCATTTCATTCGATTTCACTTAAATTAGCTCATTTAATGCATGGTTTAAATTTCAAGTTTGCATTTCCATATTGTTACATCGCATAATCAATCAATTGTCATCCTTAAAATTTGAAAAATTGCATTCCTCTTTTGTATAGTTGCTTTCAAATGGTCACATTTCAAGTCTATAGAATAATCATTTTATCATGTTTTCATTACAAAATTGTATATTTATCATCTTTCATGTTCTAGTTTTGGATTTTATTGCATGCTGTAAGAAATTTTTGTTAAGGGCATATGAATATGAGGTCCTTTCCCCTCTATTTTGTTTGTCATATATCCCTCTCCTAGTTTCCATTATGTGGATGAGGCTAGTCTAGTGAAAGAAACCTTGGGTAATCATAACAATCATATTTTTTCTTCTCCTATTGCTTCTATTACTTGTGAAGAAGATATTATAGTGTTAGAAGAACCAATTGATGAGAGTCTTGAAAATACAAGTTGTTTCTGTCCTCTTACCTCTCCTTTAGAAAAAACATTACTAAACAAGAGGACATAATGATAAGCAATCATGATGATCACACATCACAACAAGACATCATTGACACCTACCTATTTTCATCTCATAGCATCTTCTCCTCTTGTGATAGTGATGAGGATATGTTTGTGTTAGATAAGAAAATTTTCAAGATCTATGATAACCCTTTTTATAATCCTTCCCCTACCTCTCCTATTTTCAAAGAAATTTGGGAACCAAGGAATAAACTTATCATTGATCATGACAATCATACTTGTTCTTCTCCCAATATCTTTCCTATTAGTGATGAAGGTATTGAGGGTCTTTATTGTCTATCTCCTCATTCCCCTTTGGAAGATGTTGTAGAACAAGAACATGTAATCATTGAAACATTCCTACATAGTCTCCCTAACCAGAACAACCAACATTTACCTTCTTCTAATATCCCTCCTGAATGCAAAGAGGATAGGTTGGTGTTAGAAAATATACCTATTAAGATTCATGGGAATCTTGACCCTTCATTCCCTAATGCTCCAACCATTTGGGACAATCTATTTGAAAACCATAGTATTCCTCTTGATACCTCCCCTATTTGTGATGAAGTCACTTTACTAGATTCAACCATGGATGAGCACATCACAAACTATCCTTCTAGGGTAAAAAATATGGAACAAGAAAATGAGACCTTAGGGAAACATGATAATAAAATTGACTCTTCTCATCCCTCCATTATCAGTCAAAAAGAAAACTTAACCATTGATCATGCTACTACCTATGATGAAGTTACTTTAGGAGAACCAATCCATGAATTTCACGAAGATGTGAGTTGTATTTCTCTTAAAAACTCTCCTCCTAGAGAGAATATTATCATGATAGAACATGGAAACACTAGTAATGTATATTCCTTAGATAAAATGTTGATAGAACTCGATTTCCCTTTATCAGAGATACAACCAACCAAGACTATTGAGGTTATGAATTCACAAGTGTCCATTAGATCCCCCTTTATTAATGGACCTCATACATACCCCGTGGGACATCTTAATAATCCTCTATTTCTCTACCCGCCTTCACACAAACCTAAAACTCAACACCAACCCGAACTTGTCCTTTACCTTCCTAAGAATGATGTATTGCAACAATCAAGTCATAATACTATTGCTCATACATATAACACTAGAAATAATCCACAACCACAACAACCAACCCCAACACCATTACCTTTTCATAATCGTATTTTTCCTAGAGATCCTTGATTACGAGAGTATGACCTTGTCGACCAACTTAAGAGCACTCCAACAAAGATATACCTATGGGATCTACTTCAAAATTCCCCTAACTATCACACTATGCTTCAAATGGCCTTGCAAAAATTTCCTATATCTTGTAATGCACAACCACATGACATATCTACCATAATTCAAGGGTTGAATGTTGGCATTGTTTTCCACCAAAGTGAACTCCCCTCTTTGGAAGTGCAAAAACAAAATGAAGCTTTCATAATATTATCTCAATACAAACACATTGGCATAAAGCACACCCTCGTTGAAAATGGCTCGGCTCTTAATGTGTGTAGTGTAAACCTTTTGCATAGGCTTCATGTGGATGAATCAAACATTAAACCTAATTCTTTATCTATTAGTGGATTTGACACTATAGAAAAGAACCACTTAGTGTGATCACTCTACCTATTACAGTTGGGAAGGCCACATTAGACACACTACTCCATGTTATGCCTAATGATCTTTCATATAATCTCATTTTAGGAAAACCATGGATTCATGCAATGAATGGCATGCCTTCTACTCACCATCACAAAATGAAATACATCTACAATAATCAAATGTACATACTTGATGCTAATCTAGATCCTAACAATGTCTTACAACTTGAAAAACACAATGAACATCCCTTAAACACATCAACATCAACTACACACGTGGAATCCATTCAACAAAAAGACAAACAATAGCATATTGAACAAGTTACAAAGCTATTAGAAGATGATTGGGGTTCCTTGGATTTCAAACATGACTTCATGGGAGAAGAAAAAATCATCAACAAAACTTCAAATAGGGGAAAATAAACAATGATAATTTAAACAAAAAATTTGGACAATCCTTTAAATGCATCTACCTCAACCGTTGTAGACAAAGAAAAAAATTACACAACAACCTTTGACAAACACAACAATGAACAACCACCCGATTGCAAAGAAATGAAAAAGCTTTATGGAAAAATTTATGAGGTCTTATGAAAAAACTTGGCTATAGTGGAAAATGATGTGGTGCTCACAAACAAAGTATCTGCAACCCTATTGATCCCATACCCTATTGATCCCATCACACACCCAACAACTCATGGTATTGCTTATTTCCCTTTAATAGAAATAACCAAACCTTCACTCAACATCAATAATATCACAAAAAATTCCTTCAAACCAACTTTAACTATAAAGCATCGTGAACTAATCGACACTATTGATCTTGATCATTCTCCTTTACACAACATTAAAATAACCAATACATCCTCGCTTAATGTAAATACTATTTCACAAAACACTAATGATTTGAGTTCATTAGATTTTCCACCCTCCTATAAAGGAGAAAATTAATTCTCACAATCTACAAATTCTTGTGTAGGTATGACATCTACTACTAAGCAAGATGTATCTTTGACACAAACCATAGGAAAATCTTCCACCATTGATCAAGAGGGTATCTTGTTCAGACTCCTCCAAGATCACCTAATATCCCTTCCTCCAAGTACTTGAAAGAAATGCTATTACAAGACCTCATTTTGCAAATGTCATAGAGTCTATGGTCATTCTACTAATGAATGTAAGGCTTTGAGTAGTAAAATCCAGCATCTTCAGGAGTTTGGTGTTCTTCCTTATGTGGGGGCACCCCCTTCCTCTAATTGATACTGATTTTCAATCTACCTAGCATCTCATTAATCATTTCAGCTCACCCTTGTCATGCACGAAGGGGGGGAAAGGGGATAAGTAGCCTTGTCCTCGTATGTCACTTGTTTTTTTCCTTTTTTGGCTAGTCGTTAACCTTTCATGAACATATAAGAGCAAGCTTGGGATGTGGATGACATGCCTTAAGTTGGCTTCCATGTGACATACTATCTTTTTCATGATGTAGCTTATCAAAAACATGTGACTTGGCATAGGGATTTCTAAATAAGCTCTCATGTCTCCTTCTTCTACTTTAAATCAATTGCTCATGGTATTGGTGTTCACAACCGCTTTAAAGTGGGGGCATACATCACCACTCATATCTCATTGTGTTATTTTATTTTTCTTGTGATTTTCTCTCTTGGAAACATTAAGCACAATGTTTCCTAGGATGATAAATTGTATTTGTTCTCTCTTGGAAATGAGATGAGACCTTTTGCACTTTTCCTCTCTTGGAGACATTGAGCATGATGTTCCCTAAGATTAGACCATGCATGAACAAAGTAACATCCATTTGAAAAAACCTTACAAAATGTTCCATTAACAATATGTATGAGTGTCAAGCATACAAAGTTTTTCTTACCTCATAGAGCTCGAAAACCATTTTCCTTTGTGAACCATTGATTTTTGGGTAGGGCTTATAGACTATGGTTGCACTCTTAGGATGTTCCACCTAAAAGGAGAGAGACAAACCCTACTCAAAGAAATCCAATTATTTCACTTAAACAATGCAATTTATGATGTAATTAAGACTAAATGAAATGATTTAAGTGCAACTAAATGATATTTTTGAATGATTTTTAAAGAAAAACCTAAGATTTATTTAATGCTGGAAAATACATTGATGTTTGCAAACATGAATTAAACATGAACAAATGCATAAACAAAAAAGTAAAGGACTGAAACTGAGTGCACCTAGATACTTGATGAAGACTCTAGAGTGTTCTGAAGATTGATGAAAATCACTTAAAATCACTAGTGGGAATCATTCTCCACTAATGGTGAATCAGTTCTGCTTCAAGTGAAAACTAAGGAAAGCAAATTTCTAACTGTCGAGACCTAGAATCTAACAAGATCTAGATTTATAGTCTTAAGGTGGGACTCATTTTCCATAGGTAGTGAATCAGTCTTCTCCCAAAATTATGAGAAATCAGGGACCAATTTTGTAGTACCAGATCTAAGATTGTTTTCTTTTCGAGTTTTGAAGTCAAATATGCAGAAAACAAATTGTAGGTCTTCTCCAAGCATAAAATATGGTGTAGTTGACTTGAAACACTTTGTTGACTTCTTGTCCACTTTTCAAAACCTAAATTCTTGTCAAATATGCATGCAGAAGTCTACAAACACACATGTAAAAGGGGGAAAATGGTTAAGGGTTAGGTTATAGGGTTTTACCTTGGTCAAATCCCACTTTGGTATTCAAAACCTTAATGAAATAATGAAATGAAATAGAATAATAAATGATTAACATGCAAATGATATCAACTTACCAAGCCCTTGTAGTATAAATCTAAAGATAATGCAATGGTTTCTCCACAATACTTGACAATTGCTTGATTCAATGATGCAAAATGCTTGAATGATTGAATGGTTGAGTGAATAAGTGAATTGATGAATGCTTGAATAAATAGATGTCAAAATGGATGTAAAAAACTTATTTATACATGCTTGTGCCTTAGTAACCTAATAATATCTCATTTGAGGCTGACATAAGGTGATTTTAAATAAAAACATGAAAGAAAATTTGAAATATAAATTTGAATTTGGAGCCAAGGGGGACTCCTTTGCCACCCATGGCGAATGGGTACAACCTTGGACTTGAAAGTCAGTGTTGGGAATTATCTTGAATTTAATGTTGTGTTTCAAGTTTACATTCAAAAACACACTTAATTAAGCCTTATAAGGGCATAAAGAGGTCATAAAAGACATAAGAAAGGTGTAAATAAGGGAAATATGCCTAGAAAAGCATGAATATTTGTAACAATACTTTACAACACTTTTAATTAGGACTTGATTAGTGATGAAAAGATGATTTTTAGGTGAATTATATTAAATAGAGTTTAGAAGAGTGTAGAATTTTTTTACAGCACTTCACAACACTATCACAAGACATCATAATTTAAATTTTAAGGAATTAATATGAATACTCAAGCCACATTGTAACATTAAATCAGAGAAAAGTAGACCAAATATCATGAAGAAAACCCTAAAAGACCATGAAAATGACAAGGGGCCATTTTTCTATGGTGCATTTATCCCCAACTTTAGTAAGAGGATGAACTTGCTTCAAACTCACACTAAAGTAGCCATGCATATCGAAAAGGATTTCAAATGTGCTTATTCCTGTAAGATGAGATAACAATGATCAAGAAGGATGATCAAGCCGCCAGGATGAAGATCCCATGGAAAACTAGACACAAGAAGAAAATAAAACATATGTGAAAGAGAAATTGAGTTGAGCTTCGATCATCTATCCATCTAGTTGTGAATTAGATCTAGGCGAATGAGTCCCCCTTGGCTCCAAAATTTAAAATATTTCAAATTTCCTTTCGGGCTTTATTTAAAAATTACTTGATGACGACCTATGATGAGGTATGAATGACATTACTAAGGCACAAGATGGTATAAATAAGTGTTTTTTACATCCATTTTAATCCCCATTCATTCAAGTATTCATCTAACCATTCATTCTCAAGCATTCAAGCATCTTATATCATTTCATCAAGAAATATTCAAGCACTTTGGAGCATCCATTAGCATTACTTTAGATTTGCATCTTCATTGGTTTGGTAAGTTAATAGTATTGCATGTTGTTGATTTATTATTCTCTTGCATTTCATTATTTTATTAATGGTCCAATTACCAAAAGTGGGGTTTGACCAAGGCAAACCCCTATTTGCTAACCCTCAACCATTTTCCCCCTTTACATGTGTATTTGCAGCCTTTTGTATGCAAATTTAACAAGTATTTAGGTGTTGAAAAGTGGAGAACAAGTCAACCAGGTGCTTCAAGTCAACTTATTCTTATTTCAAGGTTGGTGAAGGTTTTCTTTCCATTTCTTATAGAACTGACTTTGCAACCCAACAAGCAGATATTTCCAATTACGGTGTTGCAGAGTTGACTCCTCATTTTCCACCAGTGGCGAATGAGACCCACCTTAGGACTAAAAATTTGAGTTTTCTCATATTCTAGATCTTGACTGTCAGAAACTTGTTCTTGACACTTTTTCACCAGGAGGAGGACTGATTCGCCACCCTAGGTGAATGAGTCCCACTATGAAAAATCAGTAACATCAATTAGCATTCACAACATTCCAGATTCATCAGATATTGTCCAGGTGCACTCTTTTTTATCATACTTCTTTTTTTTTACATTATTTTGTCATTTACTTCATTATTTGCATATCCCAGTGCATTTTAAAACATAGCATAAATCTTAGTCTTGCATTCATATTTAGTCTTTTATATCATTCAATTGCATTTAGTTTACTTCATTTAGCATAGAAAACATCTTGAATAGCATAATTTAAGTGAAGCCTTAGCATTTTGGGATATAATCCCTCTCCTTTTAAGTGAAAAACCCTATAAGAGTTAGAGATTCTATTGGGTCCAAAAATCTACAGTTCATTTTGGTGAACCCGACTTTTGAATACTTTGCATTTCTGATTTTATTTGCATCTTGCATCCTAGATTACATTTTCATCAACATTCAATTAGGATATTATTATTATTATTATTATTATTAGACCTTTTTCATCTTGCATTAGTGAAAGCTTTGATTAAATTTTCTTTTTGCATTGCATATCATTGAAAAACTAAAAAAATCTGCATTTTGTATCTTTGATTGCATTATGCATTGCATTAGAATCATCTTAAAATTTCTAAAACACAAAATTTTTGCATACTGGGACTCATTCGCCACCCTGGGCGAATCAGTCCCTCTGCACTTTTAAAATAGCATTTCTGGCATTTTTCTCATTACAGTTTCCTATTCCTACATTCTGATTTCATTTCCAGAATCTTTGTTTTTAGTTATTTATTGCATCTTAGTTTATTTGCATCATGGAATTTTTTTTCGATAAGTTTTGGAATTCATTAAAATCATTGGTAGACATGTCCAATTAGACCTTTGGCTATGGCCCTAATTAAATTGAACTTCCTCATGCTCCCTCAACTCCACATGATTTTCCTCCCTATGATGTAGACATCATTGGAGAAGATGATGTTAGCATGAAAAATTTCTACAATGATTTCCTTGAAAAAATAGAAAATAATGTAGACTTTTATCCCTCCATGAAATCACAAGACCTTCCTCCTTTCACACCTCCTAATCATTTTGCATATTTACAACCTAAAATTAATGATGGAACTAGCGTTCCTCCTTCAACTGAACCTAGTTCCTTTAACCAAACACAACCATTTCCAAATTCCAATCACAAAGTCACCTACATTCCAATCAAATTTGAAGAAACATATGGTAAAGGCTTTAAAATTTTTAGTAAACAAGGTTGTGATGCAAAAAATGAACATAACATTCATCAACTTCTTGACCAAAATGCAACAGAAGCAAACAAATAGTACTGGGATATCAAGATTCTTCTCATTCTAATAGACATCCTTTTCAACCTCTGAGACTTCGAGTTTCTAGTACAATGATCTTGCATGTTGTTGGTGTAATTAAATGTGTTGTACCTTGTCCTAGGTCATAATTACACCTTAGTTAAGTTTACTTAGGGACCACATAGGAGGTAGTTGGAGAATTTCCACTTTTGGTGGACTTGACATGTCATTACTTTATCACTTCCACCTTTTGTCGACACATCATGTGATTATCTCTCCACCTTAGGTGGAGTGATAGCTTTCCTTAGTTGTCTCATGTCATAAGATTACGACACTTGCCATAATCTTATGTTGTTCTATGTTCTCACCTTGGCTATATAACCAAGGGGTCTCTCATTATAATCACAATCATCTCATATCATTGACATTGAATACATTTTATTCTTGTCATATTTTATTCTCTCTTTTTTTGCTTTCCATTTGGTCTCAAGATCTTGGCAGCCATAGCCAATTCTAACATGGTATCAGAGTGGGTTGGGTTCCATTGGAGAGTCTTTTTCTGAAGAGAGATACCAAATTTGGGGAGGTTCCATTTTTGGCTCTTTGTTGCAGGTTCATATCAGAGCTTTTTGGTGCAAATCTAAGCTCACCATTGCATCTGGAATCGAGAAAGTCAAATTTTTCTTTTGTTTTATCTAAATTAGACATACGAGGCCAAATCTATGAGGGTTTGAAGCTGAAGAGTGGTTACCAGATCTAGAAGGTAGCTACATTTTTGGAGCATTTTGGGTCAAATCTGACCTTACCATTGCATCCAGAAGGGCCAAAAACCCTAAGATCAACTGCCAATTCATCCTTTTTGGAGCAAGTCATCCAATGAGGCAAAAAAAATTTGTCCAAGGAGTCGTATGGCCCCCAAGTCACCATCATTGCGATGGTATGATTTTTCAGAAAATAATTTTTAATTAGTTCAAAAATTTTTGAAATTTTTTTTTGGAAAATTTAATTCGAGCAAATTGTAAATTTTATTTGTAATTTTTTTTTTGAAAAATCGTATTAAAATCAAATAAAAAAAAACAAAAAAAGGCAAAAAGAAAGCTTTATGTGGATTGTACCTATACACCAGGTACCATGCAGTACCAAGGTATTGGCCGGCTCACACGAGGCCACATGGCATACCGCCATGGCCCATGCGGCCCCCACTCTTACATCTGCCGACAATTCACAAATATTCCTGGCGGTCGCTTCATTCATCCAGCCGACCAGTAACAAGTTTTGGCATCATTTGCAAAAATCTAGCTATCCTACTATCAGCAGCATTTTGAAGAAAAACCGGCGGCACTAACAAAAATCCAACGTCAAAATAAAATACTGGCGAATATTCGTAGCATCTCCATCACAAATGTTTCGAACAAGATTCCATCGACCTTAGAATATTCTAGCCAAGGCATGCATTTTCTTTTGACGGGTCGCAGTTCATCAATTTTAAGCTAAATGAAGGATGACTTCATCACTGCATCAGTGTGATTTCAGCGCTCAATTGAAAATTTGGACGCCCTCATAGTTTTCATTTTGATTTTGATAGGTGAACTTTGAAGGCTAATATCTCAGTCATTTTGGCTCCCTTTTTTGAGCAATTTTTTTTTATTTTGGCTAATTTTTTGCGCTCTACATAGTGGTGCAATAATTTTTTGGTTTTGATGCCTAGTTTTTCCAGAAATTGTAGATTCTCATAGGTGTTGCTCCTTCATCCTCATTTTTGGAACTTCGAGAGCTCATTTCTTACTCCTACGGTAACATTTTTGGGTGCAGTTTTTTTTTTAAAGTGCATGATTTTTCGTGTACTTCTCAGTGGTAGGATCAGATTGATCTCAGTTTGTACCAAAAATTTTACTTGATTTTGTGTCCCATTTTGGCATTTGCATGTACCAAGATCAAAGACCACTTTGTTGTTTTTGGCAAGTGGCAATTGTAAACACACTATATATAAAGTGCCAAATCAGATATTGCTTGGGGGGTTTCTTGATTGAGTGATTTGGGTGGGTAATCTTGTAGTGATTTCTTGCATTATTTTGCTTGGTTTGTGTTCTTGCAATGGGGAAATCTCAAATTGAACCCCTAAATCCACATAATTATGCTACATGGAGAAAATTAGTATGGAACTATCTCATGATGAAAGGTCTAATAGGTCATCTAAAGGACACAATTCAAAAACCTACTGATGCTAAAGAATTGGAAAAGTTGGAGATTGATCATGAGAAAACACTTGGATGCATATGCTCATTAGTCTCTTTTGATTTGTAATTTCATATTGAATCATGTAATACACCTAAAGAAGCATGGGAGACTTTTGAAAAATTGTATGGTAAAACAGATAAGATTAGAGGTTATTAGATTGATAATGATTTTATGAATCTTGATCCAAATTTTTTTAACCACATCCAAGATTACATCTCCAAAATAAATCAACTAAGAACACAGTTGAAGTATTGAAAAAGATGATTTACAATTAATTATGAATGTGTTATCTAAGCTTGGTCCTGAGTATTTAGTATTTGTTTTTGGCTTTCATACCCATCGACTTTCTATGGGATCATCATATGTTGATCCTAAGTTTGATGACTTTGCAAATCTCCTAATCCAAGAAGAAGCTAAGTTAATGAACATGGGTCTAATCAAGTCTTCCAAACCACAAGCATTTCTGGCCAATGAGTCTAAGGTACAGAAAGAATCAGGGAATCTTGATAAGAATCAAATGAAGAAAAAGAACAAGCCACATAAAGAATCAGAATCCTCATCATCAAAAGAAGAATCATCTAAGAAGGAGAGGCCTTTTTGTGCATATTACAAGAAGGATGTACATGAAGAACATTATTGTTATAAGAAGGATATTGATGAGTTGAAAAATCTTATAAAAGAATCACATTGATTTTCCTTCTAGAATGTCTGAATCTTCTTCTCCTTCTACTTCAAAATAGTCTAAAAAGGACAAATTTCAAGCATCTACATCAGGATATAAAGGTCAAGATCTTTGTGCTCTTTTAGGTCTAGGATCAGGGAGATGGCTTCTAGATTCAGGAGCATCTCATAATATGGCATATTTGTAGACTATCTTCTCTTAATTTTAGCCTTGTTCTATGTATCCTATCTTGATGGGAAACAATACATACATGAGTGTAATAGGGAAGGGATCTATTAGAATTGGGGACAACACTTTTTAGGATGTCTTGTGTGTTCCTCATTTGATGAACAATCTTCTTTCAATTTATTAGATTACACATGGTGGAGATGGGAGAACTGTGGAGTTCACACCTGCTTCTGTCATCATTCAAAACTTGGAGATTAGAGAGATTATTGCTACTGGGGTGGTTGATCATCCATCTCGGTTGTATTCCTTTGCACAATTTGCTTCTGATGATGACCTTGTTCCTACAACTGTTGATCATATGAACCATTATTTAGAGGAGACATTTGGATTTTTGAACTTGGGAATACTCACATTAGATCCAGTTCTTGAGCCATGCATTTCATCTCCTCCATCTACTGTTGTACCTGATGATCCTTGTGTTGATACAGTTTTGGCTCCTAGCGATTCAGTGAAGCAGGACATACATAGTCTTCTAGATTTGGCTACTTTGGATGGCTTCTTGACAGGTATTTCAGACTTGTTTGTGGAGTCTCATCTTGGAGATTTGGAGGACATCATCGATAGCATTCATCTTCTCTTTGATGAAGATGCACCTTCTTCAGTTGTTGTGAGGGAACATCTTGACCCTCTTGTTCATTCTCTACATGATCATTCTTCACAAATTGGCGTGAGTGTGGATACTTTTGGACAACATTTGGAGTAGGATTATTTGTCTTCAGAGGGGATATCCTTGTCTTTGGATTGTGCTCTACATTCATCTCTACTAGATGTTGGATTGTCCTCTTCAGCAGTGTGGCCTAAAACACCTGTTTTGAGTGTGTCAACTTTTGACATCGACATGGAGACACTTGAGCATGCTTCAGAGACATCATACATCATCCATCATCCTGATATCCTACATACACCCATGGTTTTGTTTCTTCCTAAGGGGAGGAATGTTGTTCGGCGAGATTGGATCATCTTTAGCATTCAATGTCGAGCTTCTACCATCATTGCAGGAGACTCAACATTGAGGAGGGGCTACCTTGATTCTCTTCTACTTCTCTCTTATGGGGGGGTATTTTTCCTCACATGGGGTTTTTACCTTCTCATTCTTCATTGAGAGCATTTCTTTTTGTATTTCATGTCTCTGTTTGGGAGGAGTTTTGTCCCACTAGGTTTTCTCCTTTTCTCCGTTTGTGAGAGATTTTTATTGCATTGATTGCACTGCATACGTACATGGGTACCTAACATGGCCTAGTAGCCGAGACCCATCTTTGCATCTTTGTGTCATTTGCATAATAATTTTCCACTCCCTAAGTTGCACTTAAGGGAGGGTTTTGGTGTAATTAAATGTGTTGTACCTTGTCCTAGGTCATAATTACACCTTAGTTAAGTTTACTTAGGGACCACATAGGAGGTAGTTGGAGAATTTCCACTTTTGGTGGTCTTGACATGTCATTACTTTATCACTTCCACCTTTTGTGGACACATCATGTGATTATCTCTCCACCTTAGGTGGAGTGATAGCTTTTCTTAGTTGTCTCATGTCATAAGATTACGACACTTGACATAATCTTATGTCGTTCTATGTTCTCACCTTGGCTATATAACCAAGGGGTCTCTCATTGTAATCACAATCATCTCATATCATTGACATTGAATACAATCTATTCTTGTCATATTCTATTCTCTCTTTTTGTGCTTTCCATTTGGTCTCAAGATCTTGGAATCCATAGCCAATTCTAACAAATTCTCCTCCTAACTTGAACATTCTCCTTCCATGTGAACAACAATTTTCTCCTTCTATTGCTAAGGATGATAGGATCCCTAGGGGTCCTCCTCCTCCTATCATCCCTTAAAACACCATTTCTTTATGATGCCATAGTTGTAGAATATTTTCATTCTCAATATTGCATGATCCTTTCCACCTTCACCCTTGGCTCATTCTTTTTTTCTCTTGAGCATACAAGTAGTTATTAGCCCTTGTTCTTGTAATGCACTTGTCTTTGTCTCTTAACTATGTTATTCATTTTTTTCTTAACCGTTTAAAATTGAGAAACCAATAACTTAGTTAATGGTTGACTTACATTTTCATTACTTGTTCCTTTTTATTTTTCCTTTTATGTGCATATTTTTCTCCCTCGTATCATGCATTTGATGTTCTCTCTATCTTTGTACAATTCTTCTATTTGTATCTCTATTCTTCTATATGTCGTACATCACTTTTCACTTTGTTTGTTTTTCTTTTTTTGTTTTGTGTTCTCCTTTGGGGATGATGCAAAGGATAGAGACACCCTAAGTCTCTTCCATGTTGACCTAAAAGGCCCTTCTCTCATTTTGTTTTGTGTTCTCCTCTGGGGATGATGCAAAGTGTAGAGACACCCTATATCTCTTCCATGTTGACCCAAAAGGTCCTTGTCTCTTTCTCTCCTTTTGTTTTGTGTTCTCCTTTAGGGATGACGCAAAACATAGAGATACCCTATGTATCTTCCATGTGGACCCACAAGGTTCCTTATCATTTTTATTTTTTATTTTTCTCTTCTTGTGGGGATGATGCAAGGCATTGAGACCAAAATGTCTCCTTCATGTTGTCCCAAAAACATTTTCATTTTCTTTCATTTTCTTTTGTTTCTCTTGTGTTTTCCTTTTGCGGATGATGCAAGGTGTTGGGACCGCAATGTCTCTTCCATGTTGACCCAAAATGAATCTTTTTTATCTTTTTTTATCATTCTCTATGTGTCATTCTTCTAGTTCTATGTGCTTTATTGAATGATGATAGTTTCGTGCTCTTTCATAAAAACATTGTGGCAACGAACATACTGACCCCAAATCCATAGATCCCTTATGTGTTTGGTGTGCTTTATTTTCTGGAGGGAAACTCCCTTTCTTTCTTTTTCTTTTCATTTTCCTTGACATGACATATCCTAACTTTGAAACATATTACTTGGAATAGGGCTTTCCAAGTTGGATCTCCTGTCTTGTTTTCCTTATTGCATTCTCTTTCCTCTTCTACTTTAAAGTAATTTCTCACAAAATGATGTGTAGAAATTCCTTTAAAGTGGGGGCCATACAATACCATAATTCATTTGCATTCTTAGTGTAGCCTTGTCATTTATATGACATGTTTGTTACTTTTTGGATGACATTGGGTGTGATTTCCTTCATAAGTGTGGTCTATCTTAGCATATTACATTCCTCTTGGTGGTTTGATGTGACACACTGCATCCTCTAAGTTATGAATTTACTATTCTTTGATTGGTCCTCTCTTGGAGACATTAGACACAATGTTCCCTAAGTGAATTACCTTATATAAACTGAACAAGACTCCTTTGAACATCATTACATTTTTACATTTTTACATTTCTACACTTTACATTTTTGCATTTTTAAATTATTTCATTTTGTATGGCCACCTTGGATGTTTTTGGTTACATCTTGTTTTTTCATTAGTTCTAAGCATACGAAGATTTTCTTGTCTCATGAAGCTTGAATTGACAACCTTTTCCTTTTTCTTTGTGGTGCCTTGTTAAGATTATTAGGAGATATAACTTTGGCATGGTTGAGTGGGAAGCACACCTAGTGGCATGACTTTTTCCCATAGCCACTCTTGTGTTTGTGAGTGCATACCTCGCCCCATGGATACTCAAAAGTTACGTGGCCCTAGAGTGAGTACATTTGGGCCTTCTCACCTGATAGAATCATCATGTGTTCTATCACCCCAAAGTGAGTTCACATTCTCTTTTAGCAAAGATCTAATTCACAACTAGTTGGATTGATGATCGAAGCTTCATTTGATTCTCAACACTTGTGTGTTCCTTTGTTCTTATTCTTAGTTTTCCATGGGATCTTCATCTTGGGGGCTTGATCATCCCTCTTGATTGTTGTTATTCCATCTTGCTAATGTAGGTGTATTTCAACCCTCCTCTTTATGTTCATGTATACTTTAGTGTGAGTTTGAAGCAGGTTCATCCTCTCTCTAAAGTGGGGGCTAAATGTGTTATATAAAAGTGGCCCCTTGTCATTTTCATGGCCTTTTAGGTATTGTTTCATGGCGTTTGATATATTTAGTTATGATTTTATGATTTTACATGGCTTGAACATGCATATTTAGGCACTAAAATTCAAATAATGAAGTCTTGTGAAGGTGTTATGAAGTGTTGTAAAACATTTACACATTCTTCTAGACTCTATTTATCATAATTCACCTAAAAAATCATCTTTTTACACATCAACAAGTCCTATTTTCAAGTGTTGTAAAGTCTTGTAACAAAGATTCACACTTTTCTAGGCATATTTCCCTTATTTTTCCCTTCCTTATGACTTATTTGACCCATGTATTCCCTCATATGCTTTATTTAAGAGTATTTTTTAATATAATCCTGACAAATAATATTAAATGCAACTTAATTATTGACACCTAGTTTCAAGCCCCTAGGTGGGACCCATTCACCATGGGTGGCGAATGAGTTCCCCTTGGCTCAAAAATTTAAAATATTTCAAATTTCCTTTTGGGTTTTATTCAAAAATTACTTGATGTCAGCCTTTGATGAGGTACATATGAAAAATTACTAAGGAACAAGATGGTATAAATAAGTGTTTTTTTACATCCATTTTAACCTTGAATCATTCAAGTATTCATCTAACCATTCATTTAAGTATTCATTCTCAAGCATTCAAGCATCTTATATCATTTCATCAAGCAATATTCAAACACTTTGGAGCATCCATTAGCATTACTTCAGATTTGCATCTTCAAGGGTTTGGTAAGTTAATAGTATTGCATGTTGTTGATTTATTATTCTCTTACATGTCATTATTTATTTAAGGGTTTGATTACCAAAAGTGGGGTTTGACCAAGGAAAACCCTTATTTGCTAACCCTCAACCATTTTTCCCCTTTACATGTGTATTTGCAGACTTTTGTATGAAGATTTAAAAGTATTTAGGTGTTGAAAAGTAGAGAACAAGTCAGCTAGGTGCTTCAAGTCAACTTATTCTTATTTCAAGCTTGGTGAAAGTTTTCTGTCCATTTCTTGGAAAACTAACTTCGACAACCCGACAAGCAAATATTTATAGATTTGGTGTTGTTGATTTGTCTGTTGATTTTCCAAAAAATTATGAGAGGATTGATTCACCACTAGTGGCCAATGAGTCCCATCTTAGGACTGAAAATCTAAGTTCTATCAGATTGTGGATCTCAACTGTCAGAAACTTTTTCTTGACACTTTTTCACCAAGAGGAGGACTGATGCGCCACCCTAGGTGAATGAGTTCCACTATGAAAAATTAGTAACATCAAGCAACATTCACAACATTCCAAATTCATCATATATTGTCTAGGTGCACTTTGGTTCATCATACTTCTTTTTTTTTTTGCATTATTTTGTCATTTACTTCATTATTTTCATATCACAGTGCATTGTCAAACATAGCATAAATCTTAGTCTTGCATTCATATTTAGTCTTTTAAATCATTCTATTGCATTTATTTTACTTCATTTAGAATAGACAACATCTTGGATAGAATAATTTGAGTGAACCCTTAGAATTTTTGGATCTAATCTCTCTCCTTTTAGGTGAAAAACCCTATAAGAGTTAGAAAGTCTATTGGGTCCAAAAATCTACGGTTCAAGTATAAGCGGAAGATGAATAACAAAGCTAAGGGACAAAAACAAATGTATTACTAGGACAAGGCTAACAAAAAATCTCCTCCATTAAGCGCAAGGAAAGAGTGAGCCGAGATAGATGATGGGAAAGATCATGCAATGATGAGAAGAGGAATATTCTTCAATCATGGCATGAAAGTGAATAAGTGAATTTATGGAATTATAGGATAACAATTAGTATCACTAAAGTGATACTTATTCAATACTTCCTTTAATATTCAACATTCTTCACTGTGATGACCAAGAATATGATGTATTTGCAATATGGGACATTTGAATCTTTAGGATGGATAACCAACTTATTAGAAGGTGGTAATAATATAAGACCCCTATTCAAAATAATTTGAAGCTTCCTTTCACATTTTGGTGGTGGATGGAGAGGAAATTTGATTTTTCTCAGTTTGTATGGTCATTTTCATTTGCTAGATTCACCTCTTTCATCGATGGAAGGAGGAGGAGAAGGACCCATGGGGATCCTTGATTCCTCAACCTTATGAGTAGTATATGGTTGTTCTTGAGGTAGAAGGATGTTTAAATTAGGAATATGTTGATAACCTATTCCTTGTGTGTTTTCTTTACCATGAGTTTGTTCAAACAATTGATGAATTTCATGCTCTTTAAAGTTATATCACAACCTTGCTTTCTTAAGATGGTATAACCCTTACCATAAGTCTCTTCAAGGTTGATAGGGGTATGAGTGACTTGAGTGGTATATGATGTGTGTGGAATAGCTTGTGAGGAAGAAATAGGTCCATTGGTAGGAGGAACCTTAAGTTCTTCATGAAATTCGAGATGTAGGAATCCAAAGTCATAAGGGGGAGAGACTATAGGAAGGTGTTGAGACTTCATAGATGGATAAAATGTCTTGTTAGCTTAAAGGTTGTCAAAAAATTTGTTAAAGAAATCATTCATGCTAACATCATCTTCTCCTATGTTGTTAACATCACAAGGAGAACAATCATGAGGAGTTGATGGAGCATGAGGAAGCTCAAGGTCATTAGAGTCACAGCCGAAAGCACAATTGGACATTTCAACTACAGATTTCAAGGAGGTCAAAAGATTACTAAAGAAAAAAGTCATAATGAAAGTATGAAAAAATAGAGAAACTGAAGAGTCTGACAGAAAGAAATGACAAAAGATTGTAATGTGGAAAAGACACAAAAAAATTCTTGAAACTGAATCTAAAATGTGTAGATGGATTGATTCACCCTAGGTGGAAAATGAGTCCAACTAGGAATTTTTTTTGTATTTTTAAGAAAACGAGAAATGAAATTAATGCTTTTCAAATGCCAATGCAAGATGTAGATGCAAGTTTTAGTTTTTTCAATGATATATGATGCAAAAATGAAATCTAAATGAGTCTTTCACTAATGCAAGTTGAAGAAACCCTAGGTTGGAAAAACAAAACAATATCCTAATTGGATGTTTACCTTGTGATGAATTTTGTTTTGTGGTGAAGGTGGTGATGGACTATCTTGGGGTGGGTCAGGAGGGTTTTTCAGGTATTATTTCTATCAAAGGAAGGTATTGGTTTTCTTTATTTTCTTCCATTTGAGATTGTCAAGCAAGGAGATGATGACGACACCTACACTCCCTAGCAACATGGTTTCTTTTAATTTTGTTTTGAATTTTTTCAGGTCTAAGAGAAAATTGATCTATCATAGGTTCCTTTTCTTCTACAAAAATGAACCGTTGATTTTAAATGATCTAGAGTGGCTTATTGGGGTGGGTCAAGAGGGTTTTCTGGTATAATTTCTATCAAAGGTGGGGGTTGGTTTTATTTGTTTTCTTCAATTTGAGATTGTCGAGCAAGGAGATGATGATGATGCCTACACTCCCCAGCACCACAGTTTCCTTTAATTCTATTTTGAATTTTTTGAGGTGTAAGAGTGGATTGATCTATCATAGGTTCCTTGTTAGGTTCACCAAAATGAACCATTGATTTTTGGGTAGGGCTTGTAGACTACTCTTGCACTCTTAGGATGTTCCAGCTAAAAGTAGAGAGACAAACCCTACTCAAGAAAATCTAACGAGTTCACTCAAATAATGCAATGTATGATGTAATTAAGCCTAAATGAAATAATTTAAGTGAAACTAAATGATCTTTTTGAATGATTTTGAATACAAAACCTAAGAGTTATGTAATGTTAGAAAATGCAGTGATGTTTGCAAACATGAATTAAACATGAACAAATGCATAAACAAAAAATTAAAGGGTTGAAACTGAGTGCACTTGGATGCTTGATGAAGATTTAGGAGTGTTATGAAGACTGATGAAAATAACTAAGAATCACCAATGGGAATCATTTTCCATTGATGGCGAACTAGTCCCGCTTCAAGTGGAAACTGAGGAAAGCAAGTTTATGACTACCAGGACCTAGAATCTGAAAAAATAAGAATTGCAAGTCTTAAGATGAGCTCATTCACCAAAGGTGGTGAATCAGTCCTCTCCCAAAATTTTGAGAAATCAGGGACCAATTCTGTAGAACCAGATTTGAGATTGTTTCCTTCTCGGGTTTTCGAAGTCAAATCTGCAGAAAATAACCTATAGGTCTTCTCCAATCTTGAAATATGATGTAGTTGACTTGAGACACTTTATTGACTTCTTATCCACTTTTCAACACCAAAATACCTATCAAATCTACATACACGAGTCTACAAACACACATGCAAAAGGGGGAAAATGGTTAAGGGTTAGGTTATAGGGATCACCTTGGTCAAATCCCACTTTGGTAACCAAACCCTTCGTGAAATAATGAAATGAAAGAGAATGATAAATGATTAAAATGAAAATTATATCAACTTACTAAGACCTTGTAGTAGAAATCTGAAGATAATGCAATGCTTGCTCCACAATACTTCACAATTGCTTGATTCAATGATGCAAAATTCTTGAATGATTGAATGATTGAGTGAATAAGTGAATTGATGAATTCTTGAATGAATGGATGTAAAAAAACTTATTTATACATGCTTGTTCCTTAATAATGCAATAATACCTCATCACAGACTGACATAAGGTGATTTTAAATAAAAATCCGAAAGAAAATTTGAAATATTTTGAATTTGGAGCCAAGGGGGACTCATTCACCACCCATAGTGAATGCTTCCCACCTTGGACTTGAAAGTGGGTGTCAAGAATTATTTTGCATTTAATGTTTTGTGTCAAGTTTACATTCAAAAAAACACTTAATTAAGCTACATAAAGCCATAAAGAGGTCATAAAAGACATAATAAAGGTGTAAATAAGGGAAATACGCCTAGAAAACATGAATCTTTGTTACAAGACTTTACAACAATTCAAAATAGGACTTGATTAGTGATGAAAAGATGATTTTTAGGTGAATTATATTAAATAGAGTCTAGAAAAGTGTATAAATGTTTTACAACACTTCACAACACTATCACAAGACATCATAATTTAAATTTTAAGGACTTAATATGAATATTCAAGCCACATTGTAACACTAAATCAGAGAAAAATGGACCAAATATTAGGAAGAAACCATGAAAATGGCAAAGGATTATTTTATAGGGTTCACTTTGTTGCACCTTATTAAAGTTATTAGGAGGTATAACTTTAGTATGGTTGAGTGAGAAGCCCATTCTGAGGCACGACTTTCTCCATAGCCACCTATGTGCATACCAACTAGTGTATGTTTTATCTTTTGGGATAACTCACCCCATGGACAACCTGAAGTTCTTTGGCCCTAGAGTGAGCATATTGTGGATTACTCACCCCATGAGTGACCTTATGTTTCATGGCTCCAGAGTGAGCGCATCTTTCACACTCCATTTTCCTTCTTTCCATTGTGTGATTTGATCCTCAAGGCTTGATTGCCTTCTTGATATCTACATTTGTACACTTGGATCTCTCTTGAATGGCTACTTTAGCATGATTTTGGAGCAAGTTCATCCTCTCACTGAAGTGGGGGCTAAATGTGGACATGAAACAAGTATCCCTTTTCGCTTGCTTGATTTGGGAATAATTCATGATAAAGTGGACATAATGAGGCATTGATTTAGTGTTGTGAGGCATATTATGTATCCAAATTAGGTCTTGGGTCCTTGAAAATTGAATAAAATACATTTATTGATGTCTTGCAAGAGTTTTGTAAGGTGTTGTAACACATCTTCACAATTTTCTAGGTCCATAATGTTATAATTCACCTAAATAACCTTACCAAGACCTATTTCAAAGTGTTGTAGAGTCTTGTAACAAAATTTTACACTTTCCTAGGCTTTTCATTAATATTTACACCTTTCTTATGCTTTAAACAACCCCTTTCTGCACTTACAAGCCTTAATTAAGTGTCTTGTTGAAGAAGAACCTGCTAAACAACATTTAATACATCTCAATCTCTGACATCCACTCAAAATTTCCCAGGTGCACTAAGTCACCATCTTGGGCAACTTAGTCCCATGTGGCACAAAAATCAAAATTAATTTAAATTCCTTTTAGGTTTTTACTCCTTAAGACCTAAGGTCAGCCTATGATGAGTTATTTTCAGGAATTAATGCATAATGGTGTATAAATATAGGGTTTTCCCTCTCATTTGACCTAATTCATTCATTCTCTCAATCAATATTCTCGGTCATTCATATTTCTTCTCAAGCAAGCTAGGGTTTTATCATTGCAAGTCATCAAGATAGCTTCCAAGCGCATTCAAGGGAAGATTCTTCATGTTTTGTTGTAGAAAATCAAGATCAAACATCATGGAAAGGTATTAATTCCATTATTGCATGCTTCATTACATTATTTTCTCATTTTGGTTTAATTACGTATAAAGGGCTTTGACCTAGGTAAACCCTCATGCCCTAACATCCAACATTTCTTCTTCTATTTGTGTGTTTGTAGATTTAGGCACTTTGAGGGTTTGAAGATCATTGAAGAAATTTTTTAAGACTAGTTAAAGACTTCTCCTCGTGGACCAAGCCTAAATATCAACTAAAGGTCACTTTCAGACCTTAAAATCAGAGTTTTAGAAGTGGACACCTGTAGGGAACCAAAGTGCGAACCAAGGGCTTTCAGTTCCACTCCCAAATTTTCAAAAATTTAAAAATGAACTAAGTCACCACTATTGGTGACTTAGTCCCACTGAACCTTTTTTTCAAATATTTTTGTTGATTTAGATACCCATTTGGTTGAAATAGGTTTTTGAGCAGTTTCCCTAAATTGAGACTAAATTTCCCATCCTAGTGCCTTAGCCCCAGTTGGCTTAAAAATGAATATTTGTAGAATTTTAGAGTTGCTTCAAGTCTACAATAAATTTCTAGAATCTCATATTTCATTGCATAGCCTTCTATTAAGTTTTGTTTTCATTTCTAGGTCATTCCACACATTTGCATATCACAATGTTTTTCCAACACTCTAATTTTCTTAGATTTAACATCAATAAGTCATTTTTTTCATCGACATCTTACATTTAAACATTAAATTTAGGAATATTGCATCCATACTTACATTAACTTTGAGTGTTTACAGTTCATTTTTTCCAAATCTTTCTCCTTTTAGGTGAAAAACCCTATAAGTGTTAGAGAGCATTAGGTTTCCAAAATCTTTGTTTACACATGTTTATGAATTATATGACATGTCATTCAGTATTCCCATCTATTTATTTTGAGAGTTAGATTCTTAAGCTGACATTCTCCTTTATTGTTCACAACTTTTCCAATACATAGTTCTTGGACACATTGGAAGGTCATGTTACTTGATGCACTTTTCAATGTTCTTTCTCTACTAAAAATTTTAAATGCATTTTTTATGTTCTGTTACATAGTGAATGCTAATGCTTACTGATTTAATGACAAAAAGCTAAGCTATTGAGATGATTGCTAAAACAAAACTCTATAGCTTCTCCAATATTCAAGGACTTGACAAACTTAGGAAACATAAACAAATGACTATATTGAATGGCATGCTATATAATTCATAAACATGAAACTATTTTATGGCCAAAAGAAAGTTACTTTTTCAATGAGATTTATGCATAATTACAAGCATGTGATATGTAGTCCATGTGCAATGTTTTGTTTCATACATTGACCAAATTGTATAATTTAAGTATATTTCCCTTCATTTGTTTGTAAGAAAATTTGATTGATGTGCTATGTGAAACATTGCATATGAATTACATACCACATGGTTACAATTATGCACATCTCTAGCTACACCATTGCTGCAATCAATTTATTACAAAGGTCATTTGCTTATCAGCATAAATTGGACAATTTCAAACACTTGGCATTTTTTTTACATAGACTCGAAGAATCAAACTTCATTGGAAAGAAAAGAGAAATCATTTGGAATTTTGACCTCGTAGTCTCTTGTTCAAGAATCAAGTATATTTGTACATGAAAATTTATTAAAAATGCTATGTTCAATGCATGTTTAATGCATTAAATGCAAATTGTGCAAGATGTGTTGGAGGCTTAGTGGGTTCACAAGTAGTGAATACATAGTTAATTCATGAAATACTAGGCATATCCTTAGTTTTTTTTGTGCTTATTCTCGTTTGTTTATTGTTTCTTGAAACTCTTGTATGTTTCTGTTGTTGCTACATAAAGAAATGTTTTTTTAGATCTTTAAGCAAGGTTGTGTTCATTGTGGAAGCATAGAATGCATGAACTATGGATTGATTGCTTTCATAGGCATTAGCCTACTAGTAAAGCTTGTAAAATTTAGATTTAATGACTAGATATTTGCAAAACAAAATTGTGTCATCCTATATGGCTTATTTGCTTAAAGTAAAATGAATGGTAGACCTACTTGATAGAATAGAAAAAGATATAAATGATATTTTTCAAACAAAAAATTATGTTCTGAAGTGTTGTCTATAGAAATAAGCAATACTTCTAGTTATCAAGTATCATAAACACACAACCAAGCTAGTCATGAGCAATGCACTTTTATAGAATAATGAACATGGAAAATTACAACCAAGAGCTAAAAACACACAATATTTTCAACAAAAAATAAACAAATAAGAATAAACACAAATGAAACCCAACATTCACCTAAGATTTCATGAATTAACTATACATTCACTACTTGTGTGTCATCTCCTCTACCTTTTAAATAATAATATACTTCTCTCTACCTCAGCGCTCTTCACAGGATTTGCAACTCATATTCTAATGCATCAATCAACTAACAAATTCCTCTTAAGTCTATATTCTCACATGTTTTCATGTAGCACTATTAGCATTCTCACTATCCATGCACTCGATTGACGTCTTGAAGATATGCAAGATAGTGAAGCATAGACAAGAATTCTCATTTACATTTGTTCACCATTAACAAACTATGAGGTATTGGGATTTCTTAATACCACTAGCCTCAACATATTTTGTCTCTCAAGGAACTCTTCTATTTCATTTCATTTCCTTATTGTGTCACTTTAACGGTTTGACACCAATTTTTTTTGCAGCACTCTTCAATGATGTAAACCAATTAATATTTTAAAGGAAATTAAAGCAAGGTCTTGTTCACTATGGAGGCATTGAATGCATTAACTATGTGTTTATTGCTTGAGTGGCCACTAGCCTATTAACAAATCTCACATAATTTTAATTTAATGTCTACATGTTTACAAAATTTTATTGCGTTTGACTATTTTCTTGCAAATTTTATCATGTGCTTCTATGTTTCATGTTTATTAATAACATATTATATTTCATGAACTATGCTCATTTTTCTAATTTTTTTCTATAAAAGGAACCATTTGTTGCAATTGGAGACAAAGGAAAACATCTATATGGTTGAAATTATACTTTGTTCTCATACCAGGAACTGAAAGGTTAGATTCTTGTATCATTTTCCCCTTTTTTTTGCAATGAATTTTAAGTCTTCCAATGTGCCTAAATATTATTCCTTAGAAGAATTGTGAACAATAAGGGAGAAGCTTGGTTCAAGAATTTTACTTTCCGAATAGATAGATGAGCATAGTAAATGGTGTGCCATGTAATTCATAAACATGAAACTATTTTTTGTACAAAATCAAGTTACCATTGCAATCGTTAAATTCACTTTTGAAATAGTTTCTTGGAGAATTAAATTATATTGTTTAAATTTTTTGTGTTTGAAAATTATGTTTATCTCTCTTTCTATTGGTTGGAGTAGGCCTATTGTTCATTTCATTTCAATAAATTAGAAAAATAGGACATTATATATATTGGAAAATATTTAATCCTGAAACACTAAATACATGTTTAATCCATTAAATGAAAAATGTTTGAGATGTGTTGGAGAGCTGTTGCATATACAAGCAGTAAATGCATAGTTAATTCTAGTTTGTTTATTATTTGTTGAGAAAGTTGTATGTTTTTAGCTCTCCATGTTTTTTATTCTACAAATAGTGCACTACTAGTGAGTGGCTTGTCTGTTTGTTTGTGAAACTCTATAACTAGAAGTATTGCTTGATATTACAAAGGCTAACGAGACAAATGGATGCAGTCCATGAAATATAACATGCTATTCATAAACATGATACATAGAACTACATAATGAATTTTGCAAAAATTTTAAGAATTCAATTGAAACTGTAAGGGATTTGTTGTTGAAAATTCGCTCTTTGCACTTGATACACAATGCTTGCCAATGAATCAAATACTATAGTCTAATTTTTTATTTCTTTTAGTAGCTCTTGCTGATAGGAAGGTTTACTATTGCATTCATTGCATTTTATTTTCAAATAGTCACTTGGCCAATGAAATTGTATTATTTAATTTTTTTTTATCTTCTTCCTATAGTTGGGATTTAAGCACATATTTTTTGTGCTTGAAAATTATAGTTTATCTCCTTTTCTATTGGTTGGACTAGGTTGATTTTTCATTTTCATTTAAGTAAATTAGGAAAATAGGGGGACATTATATATTGTGGAAAATATTAAATTGAGGTATGCATATTATGTGAATTTTGGTGGTGGGCTGGTGAGTACTGAAGTAGTGAATTCATGTTAAATGCATTAAATGCAAAATTCGCATAGTTAATTCATGAAATATGAGGCGAGTGCTAGTTTTTTCTTATTCTCGTTTGTTTATTGTTTGTTGAGAAGCTTGTGTATTTTTAGCTCTAGGTTGTTGTCTTCAATGTTTGTTATTTTGTGCAGTGCTTGAATGAGGGAAGAGTTGTAGGAATGGTGTACTATTGCTGAGTGGCTAAGTGTGTCTATTTGTGCTACTTGATAACTAGAAGTGTTGCTTTTTGTTATAGGGAAAACTAAATGATTTGAGCAAGGTCTTGTTGACTATGAGTGTACTGAAAGCATTAACCATGTCTTTATTGCTTGAGTGGCCATCAATCTATGAACAAAGCTCACAAAGAAAATTATGCAAGATGTGTTGGAGGGATAGTGGGTACACAAGCAGTGAATGCATAGTTAATTCATGAAATCTCAAGAAAGTGTTCAGTTTTATTTGTGTTTATTGTTTTTTTTTTATTGTTTGTTGAAAATATTATGTGTTTTTAGCTCTTGATTATGTTTTTCCGTGTTTGTTATTGTGTAAAATTACACTGTTGGTGACTGACTTAGTTGTGTGTTTATGATACTTGATAACAACAAGTATTGCTTGTTTCTATACACAAAACTCGAGGAGAACTTTTTTCTTTTGTTTGAAAGTTATCATTTATATCTTTTTCTATTCTTCCAAGTAGGTCTACCTTTCATTTTCCTTTAAGCAAATAAGCTATATAGAATGACAATTTTTTTTTAATATCTATTCATTAAATTCAAATTTTATAAGCTTTGCTGGTAGGCTAATGTCTATCAAAGCAATCAATCCACAATTAATGCATTTTATGCTTCCATAGCAAACAAGACCTTGCTCAAATATCTAAAACAATATTGCTTTATGTAGAAACAACACACTACTATTCTAATGCATCAATCAATGCACAAATTTGTTTCAAGTCCATATTTTCAAATGTTCACATGTAAAACTCTTTCCATTCTGACTATGCATGCACACAGTTGACATCTAGAAGGTATGCAACACAACAAAGCATAGAGAAGCATTCTTGTTTATAACTATTCACCATTCACAAACTACAAGGTATTAGAATTGCTCCATACCAGTAGCCTCAACATATTTTGTTTCTCAAGTAACTTTTTGATGTTGTTTTGCTTCCTTAATGTATCTCTTTAATTGTTTGATACCAATAATTTTTGTTGGGATTATTCAATAATGTAAGTGGATTAATACATGAAAGGAAATTAATTAATATTTAAACCCCTAGTATAGCTATACCAATAAAAAAAGAGATAAATCATGGTTTCCAAACATGAAGAATATGTCCATAGATCCCTAGTATATAATGTTTCGATATTTTCCTAATTTACTTAAACTAAAATGAATAATAGACCTAATGCAAGAGAATCTAATTTTATTATCCAAGGAAGTATTACACATGAAAATGATAAAATTAAGAATTTCATGCAAACTATGTCAGCTTTATTGCCATCATGCACTTCACGTGCCTGGTATTTTTCTTAGAGGCAAGTTATTGTTGCAATGAGAGTAGGTCACTATTGCAATTATATGATATTCATTGGATATGGTACACTTGGCTATCAATCTATAGATATTGCATTAAATGAAACTAGGTAGATACTATTCATTTTTGTTTAAGTAAATTAGGAAAATAGGACATTATATATTTTGGAAAACATTTAATCACTCAATGAAAATTGCACATGCTTTGACAGAGGGCTAGTTGCCAAAAAAGTAATGAATTCATGATTAATGCACTAGGTCTATTATTGATTTCCGTTTAAAAAAATTAGAAGACTAGAAAGACATTATGAATTTTGGAAAATATTTAACCAATGAATTGCATATCCAATGATTGCAATTATGCATATTTCTAATTGCAAAATTAACATGCTTTTGTGTAAAAATTAGTTTTATGTTTATGAATTACATGGTATATCATTCACTATGCCCATCTGTCTATTTGGAAAGTTAGATTCTTGAACCAACGTTCTCCTTTATTGTTCACAACTCTTCCAATACATAGTTCTTGGACACATTGGAGGTCATGTTTCTTAATACACTTTTTGATGTTATTTCTCTACTAAAAATGTTTACTGCATTTCCTATGTTTTCTTACAAAGTGAATGCTAATGCTTAGTGATTTAATCATAAAAAGGAAAGGTATTGAGATAATTGCTAAAACAAAACTCTATAGATCTTTCAGTATTCAAAGACCTCACAAACATAGGAAACATGGAAGAGGGAAATCTAGAGCTAAAAATAGACAAGTTTGTCAACAGATAATAAATAAATGAAAATTGGCACAAATAAAACTAATCACTTCCCTTGAATTTCATGCATCACCTATGCATTCAAAACTTACGTACAAAAAATCCTACCTAAAAATGTCACACAATTTGCATTTAATAGACTATTGTTTCTGATCCACTTGTCATACCATTTAATGCATTAAAAATGTATTCATTGGTTTAGTATCTACAACCGTACTTCTAAAGCTGACAAAATTTGTATCTAGTTCTTAAATATTTGTAAAATAATATAATGTTGTCCCATTTTCAAAATTTACTTTAACAAAGTTCAATAATATACCCACTCCAACAAATAGAAAAAGAGATAAATTGTTAATTATGTTTGAATTGCAAATGAAACCATTGCAATAGTAACCTACTCCTCAGCTTCAATTGTCTATGATTTCTTAAGTGGCTATTAGCTTCTCAACAAAGCTCACAAAATTTTAATTTAATGTCTAAATGTTTGAAAAAAATTATCTTGTTTATCTAATTTTTTGTAAATTTTCTCATTTGATTTTATGTTTCATGTTTATGAATAACATATTACATGTCATGAGCTATTCTCATTTGTCAAATTTGTCTATTTAACAAGAACCATTGCTTTTGATTGGAGACAGATGCAAAGATATATCTCGCTGAAAATTATGTACTTGGTTGTTGAACAAGGAACTAAAAGGTTAGATTCCTGTATCATTCATCCCTTCTATTTGCAATGAATTTTAAGTCTTGAAATGTACCTAAAAATTATTCCTTGGAAGAATTGTAAACATTAAGGGAGAAGCTTGCTTCAAGAAATGAATAGACATAAGAGCATAGTGAATGGTGTGCTATGTTATTCATAAACATGAAACTATTTTTTGTATAGAAGCAAGTTACAATTACAACTTTTCAATTCATTTTTGAAATTTTTTCTTAGCAAATCAAATTGTATTGTTTAATTTTTATTTTAATTTTCTATTATTGTAATTTAAGGACAAATTTTTCATGTTCGAATATTAGGTTTTCTTTCTTTTTATATAGGTTGGATTAGGACTATTATCAATTTTTTAAAGCAAATTAGTGAAAATACATTATATATACTAGAAAATATTTAATCCTCAAGCAATAAATGTTTAATCCATTAAATGCAAATTGTCTTAGATGTGTTGGATAGTGGGTATGGAATTAGAAAATACATAGTTAATTCATAAAATATAAAGGAAATGCTGGATTTATTTGTTCTAATTCTTGTTTTCTTATTATTTGTTGAAAATATTGTGTGTTTTACCGTAATACCCTCGTATACGCTTGATTTTTGACATTCTTTGTGGTTTTTGTTTGGCACATTGTGGTTTTGATGGTACTGTTGATATCATGTTGTGGTAGCATAGACTGTTACTGATTATATACTCTTATGATGCCATGGTTATTATGATGATGTTTTTCATTATGATCATTTGATGAAATTATTTGGAATTTAGTAGACTAGAAAATAGTAATTGATGATATTAATGCAAATTAATGTAAATTTTATAATGCTTTATATGATGATATGTTTTGGTGAGGGGACAGGTAGCATCACTCGTTCGTGAGCGCCCTGCTACACTGTGAATCCTTCTCACGATGCTTTGTAATTGATTATATGTATATATGTTGTATATCACCTTGTTGGATGCAGACTTTGCAGGAATAAGACTCGATTCCACCTATTTCGATAGGTCTGGGCGAGCATTGAACCAACCCAACGGCAGGAAGTTGAACAAAGGTGGCATGAAAAGTAACTCCGTTCCAAGGTGTCAACAGTCCTGTATCTTCTTGGTTTGTGCGTATTGGTCACATTCATTTGTGTAGTTGCATTGGTCTTTGTATGTTATTGCGATTTTATGATTTGTCTAAAGTGGTGAATGGTTTTATGTGGTAAATTAAATAATTAAGTAATTAATAAAATAGAAACATAAAATAATAATTAAATATGGCAATGAATAAATATTAGTAGTAGTAATAAAAATATTGCATTTATTTTGTATTCTACAATGGTTGATTTTAATTGTTTAATATGAAAGTAATTAGTTAATAAAATATTATGGAAAGATATATATATATATATATATTTATTTAAATAAAAAAAAATTCATGTTTGTGGATTTAAAATTTATTTAGTTTTAATTGAATGCATGAAAAATGAAAATGAAATATGGAAAAGGCAACAAAAGGGAATTAAGGTTAAATATTATTTGGATTTATTCTTGAAATGTGACCTCTGGTATTCACGGGAAGAGGAATTGAAAGGATTCCTGGGCATGGAATTTAATAAGGATTTTTCTTTGTTGGAGGGGATGGTTCGAAGGCTGGGAAATTTTACTCTCAATTATTTTCTGTCTTTGGTTTCTTTTCTGTGTTCTGGAGAAATTGGTGAAGAGGAAGAAAGATTGGGATTTGTGCTGGAAGATCGGCAGCAAGGAATTAGTGCAGCAAGAGGATCAAAGCTTTGTTTTCTGCAAGCGAGGACGCCAGGTTCTCCTCTTTCTATTATTTATTCTCTGTTAAATAGGAATTGTTCTCTATGAATGAAATTTTGATCTAGGGTTGAAAATAAAATAATTATAGGAAGAAAAATCTATTGGGGTTATTATTTAAGCACTAAAAATAAGCCAGGGATTGTGATTATGATTTGTCCAAATAGAATTTTTGTGGGTTCTGGGCTGTTCATTTAAAAGGGGGTTTTTATTTGAAAT
>VDFB02000003.1:207579755-207693493 GCA_007258455.2 Sequoia sempervirens | reverse complement strand
CTAATTCTAGCACTAAACCTAACCCTAACTTTAATTAAACTTTAACTATAATTACAACCCTAATCCAAACCCTAATTATTCTCTACCTATAACCCTAACACTAATCCTAACCCTAAACTTAATCTTAATCTTAAACCTAACCCTACACTTAACTATAATATTAACCCTAGAACCATAACCATAATAGTAACCTAACGCTACACTTAACCATAATATTAACCCTAGAACCATAACCATAATAGTAACCTAACCCTAACTATAAACCTAATTAAATATATCTTACCATAATTATAACCCTAACCCTAATCTTAACCCTAAACCCTAATCCTACCCTAGCCCTAATTCTAACACTAAACCTAACCCTAACTTTAATTAAATATTAACTATAATTGCAACCCTAATCTAAACCGCATCTAAAACACTAATTGAACCCTAACACTTATCCTAACTTTGACCCTAATAACACATAATTAAACCCTAACCATAACACTAACCCTAATTGAACCCTAATCCCAAGGTTTATTATAGAAATGTAATTGTAATACTAACCCTAATTGAACCCTAGCCTTAAATCTAACCTTTATTAAACCCTAACCTTAATTGAACCCAAATGCTAACCCTTTTTAAACCCTAATTATAGTTGCAATTCTAACCATGACCCTAATCATAATTTTAATTGAAAGTCTTCTACCCTTACCTAACCATAACCTTAAATGAAACATAATGCTAATGCTAATCAAACCATTATTGAACCCTTACCCTAACCCTAATTTAACCATCACCCTAACCCTAATTGAATTGTAACCCTAACCTTAAACCTAACCCTAACCCTAATCGTAATAATAACTCAAACCCTAATTATAACCTTAACCCTAATCATAATTGTAATTGAACCATACACATAACCCTAATTTTATATCTAACACTAACCCTTACCATAATCCTAAATCTAATTGAATCCTAATCCTAACTCTAAATATAACCCTAATTTAACTCTAATCATAACTTTGATTTTAATTAATGTGTACCCCTAATTGAATGCTAATATCCCCTAGCACTAATTATACTATAACTCTATCCTTGACTAAACCCTTATTAAATCATAATCCTAATTAAACCTTAATATTAACCCTCTTCCTAAGGAACCCTAACTCTAACCCTAATTCAATCCTAATAAACCTAATCTTGACCCTATTTGAACCCTAATTATAAACCAAACCCTTATTAAACCCTAAACCAAATTGAACAGTAATTGAACCCTGGCCCTAATCTTATTATATTCATAATTATAATCATAGAGCTAACCCTAATGAAAATTTCAATTTTAACCCAAATTGTAACCTATCCTAAACCTAACCCTTATCATAACCATAAGACCAAGCTTTAACCTAGAATCCTAAACCAAATCCCAAGCTTTATCTTAGAATGCTAATTGAACCTAACTCTAAGAATAACCCTAACCCTAATTTTAACTCTAACCTTAACCCTAATCTTAACTGAATTTAAACCCCAAATGTAACTCTAACCCCAACCTTGAGCTTTATATTATAGCCCTAACCCAAATTAAACACCATTCAAATCCTAACACTAAGTGTACTTACATCTTAACCATAATTAAACCTTGACCATAACACTAATTAATTCCCAACCCTAACCTTAACCTCAATAGAAATCTAACTCTAACTCTAACCCCAATTGGACATGAACCCTAACCTCAATATTTATCTTACAACCCTAACCCTAACCCTATTCTAGGGTGATCCACATTACTGGTTTACAATTTTTGGGAGATCCTATTTTTTTTAAATCACATATTTTTAGAAAATATAATGATTTAAGCCTTGAAAAGTTCCATTTAAAGGATTCCAATTGAAAATGATTTGATCAAACCACCTTAGATCAAACCCCCCTAGATAGAAACCCACTAGTTTTAAACCATACCTATAATGAAGTCTCTTTTACACCTATCAAAATGCTAATAAAAAACCACTTTTGATTTACCTTTTGAGGGATCAAGCCTCCTTTGATAGAAGCCCACTGGTTTTAAACCATACCTATAATTAAGTCTCCTTTACACCTATCAAAATGCTAATAGAAAACCACTTTTGATTTACCTTTTGAGGGATCAAATGAATTCATTTAAAATTTATTTTTTCTAAGTATGCAGTCCTTATTATACGCTTCCCAAAAAGTATAATTTTAAATAAATTTAATTTAATTATTATATTTACTTTTATTTCTTGTGAATGTAGGTTTTCCTCTAAAAATCAAGCTCTATGTTATACACATGTAGAAAAATAGAAAATTATAAAAAAAATGAGATATATGAGTGCACCAGATATTGAATTCCTTGATCCAACAAAAAATGTTGTGTTATATGGTTCATCTGTGTTTGAATTGTAATTGGTTTGACTTCAAAACTTGATTAAGGAAAAAATATTTAATAAAACACTATGAAACAAATTGGAAGCACTAGATATCATAGTTACAAATCTAAATTTGAAAAAATTAGAAATTTATCCTTCAAGAAAAAAAAGTTATGCATTATATTGTGAGCGTCATTCCTTAAAAGTGTTGTTTATTGAAAAAAATAGTTTTCAAATGAGATAGAAAAAGAAGTGCAATTTGATTCCAAAAATTTTGAAAAAAATATATTTAGATTCTATAGCCAAAATTTCACAAATCACTAGTTTTCATCATCTTCAAATTCCTCATGGTTTTGCCGCTACAGGTTCCTAAAAGTCAAGATTTAGTTAGAAAACATCAGTTCAGTGTCCAATTTGGCCAAAAATTGAAAACGAGTATTGTGGGATCAACCCCTATTGAAATTTAACCTTAAGTATAATCCTAATTGAATCCAAACCATAACCCAAACCCTAATTTAATCCTAACCCTAACCATAGACATAACCCTAATTAAATTATAACCCAAATCCTTATCCTCTTTCTAACCTTCTTCATAATTATAACCCTAATTCTAATTTGAACCATAACCATAATCTTAACTCTATTCATAATTCTAATTCTAGTACTAGTAATAACATTAATTGTAATATTAACCCTTAGTTTTAACATTGACCCTAAACTAATAGTAACCTTAATTGTAATATTAACCCTTATTCTAATTGTAATGCTAACTAAACCTTCACCTTAACCTAACATTAATCCTCACCCTAACCCCAACCTAACCCTAACCTTTACCCCAAGTTTTACCCTATAACCCTAATCCTAATCATAATTAAACCCTATCAAGAACCCTAACCCTAACATAACCTTAACCCTAATTGAACTATAATAACCCTAACATAACCTTAACTCTAATTGAACTATAATTTAACCCTTTTGAACCCTAATCCTGATTGATCTGTAATCCTAATTATAACTCCAAGCTTTATCTTAGAATTCTAATTCAAACCTAACCCTAGAGTTACATCTTAACCATAATTAAGCCTTGACCCTAACAATAATTAATCCCTAACCCTAACCCTAACCTTGATCTCAATTAGTAAGTCTAACCCTAACCTTAACCCCAATAGAAATCCAACTCTAACTCTAACCCAAATTGGATGTGAACCCTAACCTCAAGATTTATCTTACAACCCTAACCCTAACCCTAACTTATTGAAATTTAACCTTAAGTATAATTCTAATTGAACCCAAACCATAACCCAAACCCTACTTGAATCCTAACCCTAACCCTAGCCCCAAGATTTATTTTAGAATCCTAACCCTAACCTTCACCCTATTGTTAACCCAACGATTTATCGTAGAACCCTAATTGAACCCTGATGAGGGCACAACCCGAGACACAGAAAATAACCCACAAACAAGAGAATAATTTTATTATCCAGAAAATGGAGCTTCTTACATACAGAGGATCTCGATTCCCAAGTTCTACAACACATGCAAGTTACAGAAAGCTACAGAATAACCCTTTCGCAATATGCGAGCTTGTCGCCAAAAAGTTACTCAAAAATTAGAAACCCGCCCATAAATAGAGCTCCTCATTAGTTTGGAGCCAAAACAACATTCAAATTTGAGTTTAGGCGGTTTTGTGCCGAAAATTTACAACATGAAGTTCAAATTTCAAAAGAGCATTTGCAATTGTATCTTCTAGAAAGTGCGCCAACTTTCCGGGGCCATAACTTTTGATGTGAGACTCTGATTCGTGAACCGTTTGAACCATTGGAAAGGTCTCGAAGTCAAGAAAATGCTCAAAATATGCTACAACAATTTTGACAAGTTTTAGGGCTGTTCTGGGAACTCTAAGTGCCTCAAATCTAACTCAAAAGATTTTTCAGGTGCAAATCTGGGAAACTAAAACTGCAATATCTTTCCACCCAGAAATAGAAAATAAAAACCATGAATTGGGAATTTCATTATGACGCAAAGGGTATCCAAAACTGTAAAAACATCTAAAAACTGAGAATCTTGAAATTTAACTATTTTTGGGTGATGCAAGATTGCCCTTACACCACTGGATGCTCCTGCATCAGACACCCAGGGTAATTTGAGAAGTGACCCCATCACGTCTCAGATGGTGGAGGAAAACCCAAATGGTCAACCTCTGCCTTAGGCAACTAGGATGAATTTTCAACAGGCCTTCCTTTCCATTTCACCAGATATTCTTCATACTGCCTGTAACTGGTACTCCTTCCCACATGACTATCCAGGATTTCTTCAATCTCCTCCTTTTCTGAAGTAGGTGCTGGAATCCCACATTGTTCCATCATTGGTACTTCCTCTACCCCACCTTCACAATACTCTATCAAATATGAAATGTTGAACACAGGGGAAATGTTGAATCCATCCAACAACTCTACCTCATATGCATCCCCTGAATCATGCCTCTTCAAAATTTTACAGGGACCGAACTTCTTCATCTTCAATTTGTTATATGTTCCTACTAGAAACCTTTCTTTCCTCAAGTGGACCATCACTTCATCACCAATCTGAAACTCCTTATACCTCCTCTTTTGATTTTCCTTAGCCTTATACTGCATATTCATCTCGTTAATATGTTCTCTTACCTTCTCATGTATATCCTTGATGTGTTCTGCAAAATCTTCAGCTTCAGCACTTATTTCTTCTCTTGGTCCATCTTCCTCAATTCTGGAGCTGTTCTGGGGCTACCTCCATACACAATCTGGAATGGTGATCTACCAGTGCTTCTATTGACAGAATTGTTGTAAGAAAATTCTGCTTGGGGTAAGATCAAGTCCCATCCCTTGGGTTTATCTCCTACCAAACATCTCGATAGGTTACCCGGACTCCTGTAATAATGACCTTTGTCTGCCCATCTATTTGTGGATGGTGTGAAACTAAACTTCAACTCTGTCTTCAGCTTCTTCCACAAGGTCCTCCAAAAGTACCCCACAAATTTCATGTCACGATCTGAAACAATACTCTTTGGCAGACCATGTAGCCTCGCCACCTCTTTGAAGAACAAGTTAGCAATGTGGACTGCATCATGGGTCTTCTACATGGAATGAAATGTGCCATCTTCGAAAACCTATCAACCACCACAAAGACTAAATCATTCCTCATTGTGTCCTTGGTAAAACCAAGAACAAAGTCCATACTTATATCCTCCCGACCTCTCTGGTACAGGTAAGGGCTGATAAAGCCTATATTCTGACTCACTCCTTTAGCCATTGACATACCTGCAGCTTTGTACAAACTTTTTCACACCATGTGACCGTGGGGCCAATAATAATGCTACCTGATAATGGAAATGGTCTTATCGACCAAAATGTCCTGCCGCTCCTCACTATACTTCTCCTTTATCAGGTTCTCCCTCATGGAACTCCTCGGGATACATAATTGACTTCCCTTAAATAACATGCCATCCTGGATTATGAAATCCAGCCACCTTGTCCTGTCCACTGTAACAGGTTCCTTGCAAGCTTTCCAAACCTCTATGAAATCAGGATCTTCTACATACTGGTGTTGAGTTCATTGAACCCAACCACTTCAATCTGCATCTTTTTCATCAATGTATGCCTCCTACTTAAGGCATCGCAGCCCTATTTGACTTCCCACACCTATGTTTCAAAACAAAGGTATAGCACAAACTCTGCATTTCATATGCCTCGATTTAATTTTCCTGACTATTTAGGTATTGCAAGGCCTAATGATCAATATATAGAAAAAATTCCTTTGGTAACAAATAATGTCTCCATTTCTTTAATGCTTGAACTATCACATAAAATTCCTGATCATATATAGAATACTTTCTCTTTGCATCATTTAACTTTTCACTGAAGCTAGGCAATGGGCTTACCTTCTTGGCTTAACACTACTCCAATGGCACAACCAATGGCATCACAATCCACCTAGAAACACCTTGTTGAAATCTGAGGAGGGCTAGAACAAGTTGCTCTGTCACCTTCTACTTCAACAGTTCAAAACTTTTTTGCCGCTCCAGTGCTCCACTTGAATTCTTTTCTATCCCCTCTCATTGTTTCAGTCAGGGGTCCACAAATACTACTGAAGTTTCTAATGAACTTTCTATAAAAACTAGCCAAACCATTGAAAGATCTCACCTCGGTAGCAGTTCTTGGGGTAGGCCATTCCAGAATAGCCTTCACCTTCTTTGGGTCCATCTTGAAACCTTCTTGCTGAGACAACAAACCCCAAGTACACTAACTCCTCTTCACAAAACTGCTTCTTCAGATTAATCAACAGTTTCTCTTCTCTTAACTTCTCAAAGGCTCTGAATATGCATCATGCTCATCCAACGTCTTACTAAAATTAAAATATCATCTAAATACACAATAACAAAACTTCCCGGAGAAATTCTTTTAGTACCTCGTTCATGAACCACATGAATGTGCTCGTGCATTGGTTAGCCCAAGCGAAGGCATGACTAACCACTCGTCAGGCCCTCTTTGGTCTTGAAGGTCTTCCATTCATCTCCCTCTCGAATCGGGATGCGGTAATATCCACTCTTGGATCAATCTTTGTGAAGTACTGAGCTCCATCCAAGCGTTATGGTCATCCATCCTTGGTAGGGGAAATCTGTACTTGATTGTTATCCTATTTTATGGCTCAGGAATCTGTACACATCCTCCACTCCCCATCCTTCTTTGGTGCTAGTACTATAGACGCGCATGGACTCAAACTCTCATTATCAAACCCTTTCTCAACAACTTTGAACTTGTCTATTTCAACTCCTCATTTTCTTTGGAGTCATTCTATGAGCTGGCTTATTTGTAAAGGCTCTAGGAATCAAGTCAATCAGGTCTTTCCTTATTGGTGAAACCCTCGTACATTATCAAAAGCAATATCACGAAACTTATACAACATCCCAAAACTTCTTCGGAACCTTCTCACTATCCTCCTTACTCACTCTAGGAATCAATGCATAACACACACGCTCATGCTTCATACCTTCTAAAAAATTTCTTCCATCTACATAACAAATTCTAGTACTACTGCATACCTTTTCTTCAGTCTCCTTCAGGGGTTTCAACTTGTGATGAACCTCATCCTTTGTCAAGGAATAAGTGTTTGCATGGCCATCATGTATGGCTTGCCTATCGAACTGCCACGGCCTCCCCAACATGTGACATGCATCCATGGGGATGATATCATAGAGTACCTCATCATGATAGCTCCCGATCTTGAACTTTACTAAGCACTGCTCATTGACCAAAACTTTGTGGTCTTTCTGCAACTAGGCAATCCGATACGGATGCGGGTGCCTTTCCCTCTTCAGCTTCAACTTTGTGACCATCTCCTCTGACACCAGATTATCAGTGCTTCCACCATAAAAAATGACATCACAACATTTTCCTTCACACTTGCACCTTGTGTGAAACAAATTCTTCCTCTATTTTGGTTCCTTTTCCTCAGTCACCAGGGCTCTCCTAATCACTAGGGCTTCTCCCCTTTTAGTATCATCTGAATGTTCAAATTGGGCCTCCTCATCTGCATGCGCAACCCTTCCATGACCTTCTAGCCTTTTTTCTACCCTTCCTTGGTGTTGTGGACATTCATAGGCTCGATGCCCTTCTTCACCACACTAGAAACACATTCCTTTGAAACCACCTCTTCCAGATCCTTGTCCATATCTCCCTCATCCTCTACCTCTTTGATCACCACTATTTTGATCTCGAGGGTGGTAGAAGTTGTCATTCCTTTGGCTTCGGCTGGTACCCACATCTTCACTTTTCTTTTCATCATCATTTCGGCTTCCTAAAGGTCTTCCCTTGCCCCTTCTACTTTGACCTCCTCATCCTTTTTTCTTGCCATCAAATCTTTTGTTCAACTTCTCTTCCATCTTCAAAGCAAACTGATACACATCCTCAATGGTGGTCATTCTGACTAGGCCAACTTTCTTGGGCCATAACTTTTAATCCAGGACTTTGATTCGCGAATCGTTTGAACTATTGGAAAGGCCTTGAAATTAAGAACGCACTCAAAATTTGCTATGCCAAGTTTGGCAAGTTTCAGGGCTGTTCTTGGAACTCCAATTGCCTCAAATCTAACTCGAAAGATTTTTAGGTACAAATCTGGGAAACTAAAACTACAATATCTTTCCACCCAGGAATAGAAAATAAAACCATAAATTGGGAATTTCATTATGACAAAAAGGGTATCCAAAAATGTAAAAATATCTAAAAATTGAGAAAATTGAAATTTAACTATTTTTGGGTGATGCAAGATTGCCCTTACACCACTGGATGCTCCTGCATCAAACCCTAATCATAATTGAATTCTAATATTAATATTAAACCTAACCCTAACCAAAATCCTTATCATCTTTCTAACATTATTCATAACTATAACCCTAATTCTAATTTGAACCATAACCATAATCTTAACTCTATTCATAATTCTAATTTTAACAACAACCTTAATTGTAATATTAACCCTTATTCTAATTATACTACTAGTTACTAAACCCTTAATTGTAATATTCACCCTTATTCTAATTGTACTACTACTTACTAAACCCTTAATTGTAATATTAACCCTTATTCTAATTGTACTGCTAATGAGGAAGGAGCCATAGGAATGGTGTGCAATTGGTGAGTGGCTTGTCTACCTATTTTTTATACTTGATAACTAGAAGTGTCACTTATTATTACAAGGATAACTAAATAGTTTGAGCAAGGTCTTGTTGACTGTGGATGCATTGAAAGCATTAACAATGTGGTCATTAGTTGACTGCCTATTAGTCTACCAGGAAATTTCGCAAAGGAAATTGTGTGAGATGTGTTGCAGGTCTGGTGGGTACACAAGTAGTGAATGCATAATTAATTCATGAAGTCTTAGGAAAGTGTTGGGTTTTATTTGTTCTTATTATTATTTTTTTATTGATTGCTAAAATGCTCATATGTTTTTGGCTCATGGTTCACTTTTCCATGTTCGTTATTCTATAAAAGTTCTCTATTGGTGAGTGGCCTAGTTGTGTGTTTATGATACTTGATAACTAGAAGTATTGGTTGTTTTTACAAGGGCTAAGGAGGCAAGTGGGATGACATATGCTTTGAGAAAGGTCTTCTCAACCATGGACCCATTGAATGCATTAACCATGTGTTTATTGCTTGAGTAACCAGTAGCCTATCAACAACTATTTGAAAAAATGAATTCAATAAAGGCAATAGTAACTTGCTTCTGGGAAAAAAATAGTTCCACGTTTATGGATTACATGACATTCCATTCATTTAGTATGCTCATCTATCTATTTGGTGACTTAAATTCTTGAACCACACTTTTTCTTTGTTGACTTCTAATCTTAATTGTAGAAGCTTAATTGAACCCTAATAATAGTTGATTTCTAATCTTAAACCTAACCCTAACCATAACCATAACCCTAATTAAATTCTAACCCAAATCCTTATCCTCTTTCTAAACTTATTCATAACTATAACCCTAATTCTAATTTGAACCATAACCATAATCTTAACTCTATTCATAATTCTAATTCTAATAGTAACCTTAATTTTAATAGTAACCCTTATTCTATTTGTACTGCTAATGAGGGAGGAGCCATAGGAATGGTGTGCAACTAGTGAGTGGCTACTTTTCCTGTTTGTGGTACTTGATAAGTAGAAGTTTTACTCAAATTAATAGGGAAAATTGAATGGTTTAAGCAAGGTCTTGTTGACGGTGGGTGCATTGAAAGCATTAACAATGTGTTCATTACTTGCCTAGCTATCATTCTATCAAGAAAGCTCATAAAAAAAATTGTGCAAGATGTGTTTCAGGTCTAGTGAGTACACAAGTAGTGAATGCATAGTTAATTCATGAAGTCTTAGGTGAGTTTGAGTTTTATTTGTGCTTATTCTCGTTTGTTTATTGATTTCTAAAAATCTTGTGTGTTTTTAGCTCATGGTTCATTTTCCATGTTCATTATTCTATAAAAGTGCACTATTGGTGAGTGGCCTGGTTGTGTGTTTATGATACTTGATACCCAAAATTATTGGTTGTTGTTACAAGGGCTAACAGGGTAAGTGGCTATAGTAGATGGCGTATGCTTTGAGGAAGGTCTTCTCAAATGTGGAGGCATTGAATGCATTAACCATGTATTTATTACTTGAGTGACCAGTAGCCTATCAACAACTATTTGAAAAAGTGAATTCAACAATTGCAATATAGTAACTTGCTTCTGGGAAAAAAATAGTTCCATGTTTATGGATTAAATGACATGTCATTCATTTAGTATGCTCATCTATATATTTGGTGACTTAAATTATTGAACCATGGTTATGCTTTGTTCTTCACAACTCTACCAAGCCATGATTTTTAGGCACATTGGAACACTTAAAATTCATTGAAACAAAGGGGAACAATGATACAAGAATCTAATCTTTTAGTTGTTTGTTGAACAACCAAGTACATTTGCAACCATATAGATGTTTACTTCTGACACCAATTGTAGGAAATGGTTCTTATTAGAGCGAGAAACTAGAAAAATGAGCATAGTGCATGGCATAAGAAATGAACATATAGTTGATACATTGAGTGCCTCCACAGTCATTTTCCTATAAGAAAATAAGCCAAATAGACCAACACAATAACTTTTTGCAAACATTTTGACATTAAATCCAAATTTCACAAGGTTTGCTAGCATGCTAGTGCCTATCCAAAAAATTAATCCAAAATTGATGCATTGTATGCCTATATAGAGAAAAAGTCCTTGTTCAAGTAAATTAGGAAAATAGCACATTATATTATTTTCCAAATATTTAATCTTTGCATGCAAATTGATCAAGATTTGTTAGTGAGTTGGTTGGCACTATAACAGCGAATGCATGATTAATGCAGTAGGTTGATTATTTCCTGGTGACCCATGCTAAAGTAGATGTATACATGGCATGTAGTGCACATAATCATCATATGAAAAATCTAAGGAAGATGCATCAAAACACTCTTTCCCTCCAATGCATGAAGTTAGAAGTGTTATAAAATAAATGGAAAATACCATGACTTTTAATTTCTTGGAAAATGCGATGAATTTTCAAGTCATGGAAAATGACATGAATTTTATGACACTTCACTACATTCTCTGTAGGACAAAATAACTCCTCTATTTCTTCATCCTCACAAACTTAGATGCAATACATGCTAATTTTTTTACCTTTCCATTGAGATTTTGTATGTTCAACAATGGGTTCTAGTTGGCATCGAGGGTCATTCTGCATTTTGCTACTTTTTACAATTATTTCTCCATATGGAATCAAGAGCTTCACTATAGTACTAGCAATAGGGACCAATCCCAATATCTCATAGTTTGTTTTTACTAGATAAAGAATTACTCTTTTAGATCTTTGAGAAAGGTCTTCTTCCTTGTAGAATCATACATGCATTAAACTCTGAATTCATTTCTTGGATGGGCACTATTCTACTAGCAAACTATTTTAAACAATACAATTTCATTGGAAAAGCAACTATTTCAAAAATAAATTGAACAATTACAATAGTAAGTTCCTGCAACTATATTCTTATACAAAGTTAGTTAAGTGGTTTCCCTTGTCCTGATATCAATATGATTTGAAATAATACACAAGCATTACCATTTAGGAATGGTCCCTTTGATTAAAAACATATTATGTTTGTCAACAAACTTTTGAGTCTTGTTTCCTTGTACATATTGCATACACTAATTAAATATTTGTCACAATATTGGTGTTGGTACCTATCACTCACACTAGTATATCATGTTCCTTAAAAGCAACTTGATATAGAGCAAAAAATAGTTTCATGTTTATGAATTAAATGGCATGTCATACACTATGTCCATCTGTATCTTTGGGAAGTTATATTCTTGAAAAAGTGTTCTCCTTTATTGTTCACAACTCTTCCAATACATAATTCTTAGACACATTGGAAGAATTAAATTTCATTGCAAACAAAGCATGAGAATGATACAAGAATATGACCTTATAGCTTGTTTTTAAAGAGCCAAGTTTAGTTGCAGTGATAAAGATCTTTGTCCTACACTTCAATTGCAACCAATTATTCCTATTATTCATAAACATGAAACACAACAACACAATAAATTTTTCCAAATATTCAAGAATTAAATCCAAACTATCTGAGTGAAAAATCCAACAAGTATGCTTGTATTAGCATAATATTTTATGCATTAACTATGCATTTACTTCTTTACGATTCATTACAGATATTTTCAAAAAATTATTATGTGTTTCAATTTTGCTAATTTTCTTACAACCAAACAAATATTAAAGCCACTGTAATGAATACCAAAAAAAATATGGGAAAGAATACTCAAATTATATAATATAATCAATATTCATAGTGAAACATGGCACATGGATTGCATATCACATGTTTGCAATTATGCATAATTCTGATTGTAAAAGTAACTTTTTTTTTGCCAAAAATAGTTTTATGTTTATGAATTACATAGTATACCATTCACTATACTCATTTGTCTATTCATTAAGTCAAATTCTTGAACCGTTCCTCCCCTTTATAGTTCACAACTCTTCCAAGGCATAATTTTTAGACACATTAGAAGGCTTAAAATTCATTAGAAAGAAAGCGGAAGAATGATACAAGAATCTGACCTTCTAGTCTCTTGATCAAGAACCAAAAATATTTGCAATCAGGTAGATCTTTGCATCTGACTTTAGTTGGAAGCAATGGTGCTTATCAAAACAAAATTTAGACAAATGAGCATAGTCCATGACATATAGTATGTTATACATAAACATGAAACATAAAATCACACGATAAAAAATGCAAAAAAAAAGACCAATGCAACAAATTTTTACAAAAGTTCAAACATCAAATACAAATTTTCCAAGCTTTGTTGATAGACTGATGGCTACCCAAGCAATGAATACATATTTAATTCATTATAGGTTCCCACAATTGACAAAAGTAACATATTTAATACGTTATTCATGAAAATGAAACATAGAAACATATGATAAAATTTGCAAAAAATAGACAAACGTGATAATACTTTGTAAACATTCAGACATTAAATGAAAATTTTGCTAATAGGTTGGTTGGTACCCAAGCAATGAATTCATAGTTAATGCATTGAATGCATCCATAGTTGACAAGACCTTAGTCAAAGCATTGATTTTAGTATTTTTTGTTGTTATAATAGCTAATTGTAGATATGAGTGTAGTTAATGACATATGACATGGAGTAGTTGAAGGCAAGGAGTAGGTTACTATTACAATGGTTTCATTTGCAATTGATAGATAATATTTAACAATTTACCTCTTTTTCTATTGGTTGTAGTAGGCTTATTATTCATTTTTGTTAAAGTAAATTAAGAAAATAGGAGCACATTATATATTTTGCAAACATTTAAAATCATTAGATTAATAAACTATTCACATTTGTACTAAACCAATCTTTTGCAAATGTCCTTTTCCTTCCAAACAATAAAACACTTCTCTCTACCTCAACGTTCTTCACATAATTTGCAAATCATATTCTTATGCATCAATCAAAGGAAAAATTTGTTTCTAGTCTATATTTTTAAATGCTTACATGTAACATCCTTTCCATTCTCACTATATATGCACTCAGTAGACATCTGGAAGGTATGCAATGCAACAAGGCATAGAGAAGCATTCCCAATTACACTTGTTCACCATTAAAATAGTACAAGGTATTGTGATTGCTCCATACCACTTGCCTCAACTTATTATTTTTGGCGGGACTTCTCAATGCTATAAGTAGATTAATATTTGTAAAAAAATTAATTATGCAATCAAATTTATTTGAAAATTTTTATAATGTGTTTCTATTTCACTTATTTTCTTACACAAAGAAGAGTAGCAGACCTACTCCATGCAATAGAAAAAAAAGGTGAATGATAGATTTCAAACATGAAAGATTTAGTTGATACTTTATTGAGTTTTCTTTGAGCTACTTTCCTAGTTAGTTTTTTTTGGATAAATCAATAAGCAACAACATCCAATTTATAACAAAACATAGGGAATGTAGTAGGCATGTTTACTATTGCATTTGTTGCATTTTCTTTTTAAATATTCGCTTGGCCAATTAAATTATATTGCTTAAAATATTTTTTTCTTTTTCATATAGTCAGGATTTAAGAACAATTTTTTTGTGCTTGAAAATTATTGTTTATCTCTTTTTCTATTAGTTAGTGTAAGGTCTAAAGATTTCACTTATTATTTATAACCCTTAATTGTCAAAATAATTTAATAGAATAAAATTCTTCTAAAAAGGTGCAGAATAAGAGGAATGATTAAATTACTTTCATCACGAAATTCAAATGGAACAACATACATCAATGAATTGAAGTATATTACAACAAGATTGTACCTTCATTCGTTTTAGCTATGTAGGTTGAAACATGAATTATCATCTCAACAATACATTTAATTTTGAATATTATAATGCAATTAAGGAAATAGCATCATCATAAATGCAACCACAATGGAACCATAACACAAAGAATTTTTCATGAGTGGAAAACCCTCGTAGGGATGAAAAACCACTCGTAAAAGATGCCTCATTGTCTTACTGAATTGTCTCATTGATTATAAGATGCCTCTCTGGAAATGATCAAGATTTATCACTAACATGATCATTTACAACTTCATTACATGTTTCTAATCAATAGGGTCATCAACTACAGAGGGTCATTCTATTGCTCTACATAACATGTATGTATCAAAATCAACCTAGGTCTCATCCTCCAACAATGTAGAAAAGAAATATCATATATAACTTTTTAAACATACTTCATGCCAAGAACATCCAATTCGGCAACAATATGAAAGTCTATATAAAAGCAATTACTAGTTTATTGCATAGGAGATGGTGATAGGACTCTGAGGTCTATCTATTTCACAACACTTTTAAGAGACATTCCTAAGATCTTATAAGTCATGATCATATGGTTGTAGTTTATACTAACGCAAAGAACACATATTCAATATCTCGTTTGTTAAGATACCCACATAATGGCAACGTTTGATCTACTTTCTCATAACCATATTTTGCATTCAAGAACATAAATCCAAACTAATTGACTTGATGTACCCATCAAGGGTTTCTCAAAAGATCACCAAGAATATAATGAGATACTTATCTAGCTAATTCAATAACTAAAAGGTCTTAAATTCAAAAATTCCCTTCTAAGAAAACATTAATTCTTCAAACTCTTACTTAAGCCAAATTCACAACTTCAATTATAGACCTATATTATTCCCCATATGACAAGTTCAAAGGTTGGCAAAACATTCTTCAATTTAACTTAATTAGAAGACTATTACTTTCTTAAATTCTACCAAGATCTGTCCATAAGATAATTTGTAAGACACATAATTGATTTAAAGAAATAAGACTATCTTGATCTTAAAATTAAACGATATTAAATACCCAACAAATGTTCATGTTAAATAGGTGCATCCATTTAAAAACTATTTATATCACGGTGAACATAAAGAGCGTTCAAATAATATCTAAATTTTTTAAGTAATGAAGAAAAAAAGATCGAAACACATAAATATCTCAAATGGAAGGAAATATAAAATGTGGCAATTAACTTTTGTTCTAGGCATGCATCCATTGGAAATAACCTAAACATGTCAAGACTTAAAAGCTACCGACATACAACACTGTAAATGCGACAAACTACCGTTTATTAATTATTATTTCTATCATGTTGTAATGACCCAATTTTAACATGGAGATAATAATACTATATAATTTCCCAAAGATGAAAATGTAAAAGAGGGAATTGATGATTTGTTCGCGGCTAGTGGAGCATACACAAAATTGAGCGATTATAAAAACCCTGATCAAGCAACTAAGCCACACAGATTTCACGGAAAAGAAGTTCGTAAGTTAAAGTTCAATATTCAAATATATAGAGGGGTGACCTATTTTAGGGTGTGTTGCTTGTGGGGGAAATTTTTTGAAAGGCTTAGAGAAGATTAAAAGCTACATAAATGCTACTTACTTTTAGGATCTCTTTGCAAACATACAACGGGACAAGCATTTGGCATGCAATTCCAAACACATAAAGAAGTGAAGCTCAACCCTAGGGAAGTTGGATAATTACAACTTAAACCAAAGAATTGTGTCAAACCTTTACCAACAACATTCAAGGGTATGGTATGAGTTGTCAAAATGAAAATCATAAGGAAACTTAAAAAGATACATATAATTTTATAAACTAAATTTAGTTTGTAGCTTAAATTTCAAAAATAAATGCTTATGATGGTGTAATAGATAGAATGTTATGGTTGAACATTAGTGCTCGCCAACTTCTTGGGCATATGATCTATTAAAATGTACCCTACAATATCATTGCACGTTCTACTATTTAACAATGGATGTAACAAGCCTCCACAAATTTATTAAAATTGTATTTACTCATACAGTCTTGTAACCATTTCAATTTTTTTTTTGGGCCCCCTATGGTTGGTAGATCCCTTTCATTTGGAAAGGCTCACACCTAAGATAACTATCACGACTAATGTTCAATTCTTAGTTTGTTTCCAACAAGACTTTAGAAGTGGTGTTTTTGTAATCTATTATATTACCTCAAGATCTTAATATTTTGTGCATGATATTACATTCTTCTATGATGTATACTGTTCATTTTGTGTTGCTTTCTTTTAGATGCTTTTGGGTCTTACATCTTCCACTCAGATTTAATGTTTTTGAAATATTTTTCAAGTCATCTCTGAATCGCATCTAGTTATTATTAAACATCTAAAGATATTGAATAATTTAGACATCTTTTTCAGTTTATTATCCAATACTTTTATATGACCTAAGTTTCTACTTAAAGGTTAGAAATTGGAGATGAGACATTTACTGGAATAGACTGATGGCTTTTCTTGGCTTGAACCACGATGGCTATTGTATTATACAAAGTGCTAGCAGAGGCAAAGGAATTTCATCATTGTTTACCTTTTCTACCTTTTAATATCTACCTTGTTGATCTTCTTGATCAAATTGAACATGTATGAAGCCATATCTACAAAAATGTTGACTGTCTATTTTATTTTTCTTACACAAAACTGTAATTTCTGATTCTCACATAAAATTTTGCAATGTTTTTCACTAACCTCTTACCAACCTATTGGCATATTTTGAAGAATGCTATATTACTCATTTATAGGTTTGTATATTTTAGTTATAATGGTTTCAAACCATATTGAACATTACACAAAGTGAAGGAAATGAAGCTTAAAAGATAAAGATAGTGCAATGGGGCATACCTAAGAGATTACATGACTATATGTTATCAAATTATTCACCATGCCTTCTCCTTCCTCCCATTCTTGAATTCATAAAACCGTTACTTGCCATTTCTTTTCTCTTTCCAAATTTTGAAATATTCTCATCTACATTTTTTTTTTCTCAAATTGGATGATGTAGAATAACTACCGAATGTTGAAAAATAAGAAAATAAATACCATGTGTTTTCGTTATTATTTTCCATTCTTTTAAAGTTTTCTTTTCACATTCCCAATAACCAAATCTTGAAAATAAAATAATATTTCTTTTTCATGCATAATAGTTATCCTCGGAAAATAATACAAAATTCTTTTTAATTTTTTCAATTTAAATATTTATTCTAAATAAATATTAACAAAATATCACTTACTTGCACATAAAATAATTTTCCTAGATAACAAGGTAATTTCTTTTAATTGTAATTAAATTAATTATTCCAAATAACAAGCATTATTAATTAATTGAAAAATGAATTCTCTAATTAAAATAGAATTAATTCTTTTTTCTCATTGCACTTTTATTTCACAACCAAATAATTTAACCAAACATTGTAAAATACAAACCATAAAAATAGGGGTCATGATATCCTCCCCCCCTTAAAGAATCATCATCCTGATGATCAACTTAACTAAAGAAAAAATGTCATACCTCTTTAATTATATTTTACCTTAATGTCAAAAGCAGCCCACTTGGCAAGATATTGTTTACTTCAACCCTAATCTATTCACACCAACAAAAATTCCTATGGCTAGCATTCATAAACTTGCACATCTTGTTAGCACGTCACGACTTCATTAAATTCTCTCTATTTACTTAAATAATAAAAGCATGCAAACTGATTTATTTCTTTCATACAATCTTCTATATCTTATTCAAATATTTTCTTATTCCAAGATATTTACTGATAGATGGAAAACAATTATGTTCATTTTTTCAACATGCCTACTCGTATGAGATGTTATAATAATTGCCTCTATGATGATAAATGCGCACCCCATACTACTTGTTATCATCATTAGCAGATTAAAATACTAACAAAAAGAAAAATCTCAACAATCTAAAGATGTCAAACAATTACAACAAAGTCTTCATTTTGATCAACAACATAAAAGATACAAAGATCAACAAGTTACAAAAGATCATCAACATGATTAGAAACATCAAAGATAAGAAGATCACTTACTAATATAGAAGGTTCAAGTTGATTACCATAGAAATCCTAGAATACCAAGTGTCAGGAAGATCATTAAGAGCCCAATACTGATTCAACCAGTTACTAAGGGTATGTGCATGATCATCATGGAAAAAACAGGCCCTTAAGTCGCAAAAAATTTAGAAAAATCAGAGTTAGGCAACTTGATGTAAAAATATGAATAAGTTATCTATATTATTTCAAAAATATGTAAGAATAGAATATGTAGTTAAGTTATCTATATTGATTACCATAGAAATCCTAGAATACCAAATGTCAGGAAGATCATCAAGAGCCCAATACTGATTCAACTAGTTACTAAGGGTATGTGCATGATCATCATGGAAAAAATAGGCCCTTAAGTGGCAAAAAATTTAGAAAAATCAGAGTTAGGCAACTTGATGTAAAAATATGAATAAGTTATCTATTTTATTTCAAAAATATATAAGTTATCTATATTATTTCAAAAATATGTAAGAATAGAATCTGTAAAAATATGAATAAGTTAAATTGAATCTAGTTTCTAAAATACTAGGTCTATTAAAAAAAAAAAATCTATTCGGTGAAAATTTGAAATTTTAATGCATTAGTACTTAAATTTTAGGGAAAAAATAAGTAGGTGTCTGTCTGACCACCCTAACCACAACAAAATGATAATACTTTTTTATAATATTTTAGAAATAAGTAGAGGACTCATGTCACGATGTGATGCATATTTTTGTATAATTTTTCTCCAAGTAAATAATTAATTATGAATTTTTTATTACAAATTTTAAAAAATATTAAAGCTCATATGTCTGACCACCTTAACTTAGTCAAAACTTCATGAAATTCAATTTTTATTTTTTTAATCCTATAGTATGTGAAGTATAGAATGTGATGCATGTTTTGCATTCAAAAAATGTGATATCGTTTGAAAGCTATAGGTGTTTTTCAATCAACCTATCAATCAGGACTTTAGTCGTAATTCAAATAGAAAATGAATAATAATTATTTATTAAATTCAAAGTAAAGCATAATTTATATTGGTGGAAAGCTGAGAATCTCCTTTTAAAACCCTTTTCATTTCATCAATTTTGGGTAAAAAAAAATCGTTAGCCACATACCCTACAAATACCCATAATATCACCACTTTTTGGCCCATCATGATCCTCCACATACCCCTAAATTTCACAAAAAAAGTAATTCTTAATATATAATTAGAAAAAGTAAATTTCTATTAACAAGGATATCAAAAAATGTGGGATATGTATAATCCTTTACCTTTTTACAAATGCAATAAGAGCGCATCCAAGAGAAGTGAATTACATCAATTGAATAAATAGACCATACAATGATCCATGTAATAATAGACATCCAATTTTAGAATTACATAAGGAAAATAAAACATTAATCAATCTTCAGCTACCATAACCCAGTGGTCATTCATAGGTTGACGATCAAGAGCAAGGTTAAGGTGTTTTTACCACCCAACTATGAAGCATAACACTTCCTCGGGATTCTTCCTAACTTGAAGAACACCTGGCCCTGCATGAGGTGCTTAGAAACCAATAATAATAGGGTAGGAAGGAAACTCTTGATGCATGCCTTATTCCTTATATGCACACTATACTAGAATGAACATATTTCTTGCATTCAGGATGTGGAAAAGAAACATATAAAAGTTCTAAGTTTTCATTATCCATCTATTTCAATGGTACAAGTTGCTTTGGCCAAAGCATATATACAAAATTTGATTGATCTTGGAAAAGAAGATCAACTTCTCTAATAACCCACATTCGACATCCTATCTTGGAAGGTAAGCTTAACATTTATCACCCATGGTACATTTAACAAGAAAAAAATTCAAATTGCATAGAATAAGGACCAGATGATATAATAGTGCATAATATGCTCAAGTGCACACATAATGAATAATTAAAAAACAAGAATACATAAACCCCTGGTTCCTAACTCACAGAGGGTATGAATACATAATTTACCTGTAGTGCCTCCCTCACACAAATATGGAATATTCCTTGCATACAATGAGCATTACTCATTCAAGTTTTCATGCAATGAATATGGTAAGTGCACCTCTTGTACAAAAGGTGAAATATGCATAAATCATAGTATAGTGATAGTGATCATTACTCGATCCAATAAACACAATGAGTGTTAAAATTATATATCACAAACAAATTAAGAAAAGTAATCATTGCTCACGTAATTTATCTGCTCAAAGGAAACAATAAGTTACTCTAGTGCATCACTCGCACAAGAACAACAATAATATGAAATATGCATCACTCATATTAGTATAGTGAACATTTCTCATTCAATTGTAAATAGTGAATAATTAAAGCAATAATTATCTATGATACGTATACAATCATTCATATAGATGTTTAATTCACATAGAGCATGAGAAGTGCATTATTGTACAAGTAATTTCACTAAGAACAATAAAGCATATAGGATTCATCACCTCAATCACTTCTACCTTGTCTAATAGAAAGATCAAGATATTTATCCAATCAATTTCTATCATGAATTATGAATGAAGATTCTGAAGACATCAGAACCTTGTACTTTCACACGATCTTGAGGATTCAACTAGATCCCAAATTCTATAAGAATAATGTGTTGCTCAATAATCATCTTTCCCAACACTTAGTACTAGCACAAAAATTCTTTCCTTAAGCATCCCTCTTAGGTTTCTTACCTTCAAGAAGTTTCAACCAATATTTATCTATCATTATCCACTTTATCTTCTTTTCTTCTTCCCTTGTATCTTATCAACTCATTCATCCTTTACATCATCAAAGAGATCTCTCTTCACACTCTACTTCTCTTATTAATTCACTTTATATTTCCACATCATCATTCATGGGTTGTCACCATTGAACAATATTTTTTTGGCACTCAAGGATCCCTCTAACACTTTCAAGGTTTTTCACTTAAAAGGAGAAAGATTGGGGCCAAAAACCTACAAATTTCATTCAATTATGATATGTGTAGTTATGTGATAGCTAAATGATCCTAACTATATGCAATTGATGAATTGAAACTAATCTAAATGAATGCAAAAATAGTTTTTATGCAATGATAGAAAACATAGTGTGATATGGAAATAACATGAAAATTGAAGAAATAATGCAGAACAAAAAGTACTAAGTTGAATCTGAGTACTCCTGCACTAGAATTGAAGTTTTTACAGTGTCTAAAAGGTATATTGAAGTCACAAAAATTTCACTATGGGGCTCATTTTCCAAGGGTGGCGAGTCAGTCCACCTACAGGTGAAAACTTTTGAAAACTGGTTTCTCTCTGTCGGGATCTGGGATTTGACAAAATCTTGATTTTTGAAATCAAGGGGGACTTATTCACCAAGGGTAGCAAATCAGTCCACTCCTAGATTTTTGGAAGTACACTAAGAAAATCTGCAATATCAGATATATCAAATCTTGAATGTTAGGTTGCTGAAGTCAAATCCTACAAAAAACAGACATAAAGTACTCAAAAGAGGAAAAACGATGATGTAATGTCTTGAAGGGCTCAATTGACTTGATTCCATTTTTCAACAACTTTTAGACCTATTAAATCTACAAAAGAACACATGCAAAAAGGGGGAAAATATTGGAGTTAGCAAAAAGGGGTTTGCCTTGGTCAAACCCCACTTTGGTACTCAAACCCAATGAAAATATGTGAAATACAAGGGAAAGGATAAATGAATAACATAAAGTATTACAACTTACCTCAAAACCCTTGAAGATGCAATTCCTAATCAATATCAATGGTTGTTCCAAGATGCTTCAATGATTGCTTAATGTTCTATTGCAAAGTAATTGAATAAATGCTATGCTTGAATGCTTGAATGATTAATGGATGTGATAGATGAATAGATTGCTTGAAGATATTATTGGATTGTTAAAATGAGGTAAAATTAGCTTATTTATACAATTGATGTGTCTTAGTACACATTAATACATCATCATAGGCTAACATCAAGTGTAAATTTGAATAAATCCCAAAAGAAATTTGAAATTATTTTGAATTTTGTGCCAAGGTGGACTCATTCACCAACCATGGAGAATGGGTCCCACCTTAGAGGTGTGCTAAAGTGTTGGGAATTAAATGTCATCTAATGCAGTGTGTTAGGGCATCATTCAAAAATACATTTAATAAAAGCATATGAGTGTATCAGGAGGTCCAATGAGACATAAGAAAAGTGTAAATAAGGGGGAAATGCCTAGAAAAGTGTGAATCTTGATAACAAGACTTAACAATACTTTAAAATAGGACTTGTTGATGTGTCAAATGATAATTTTTAGGTGAATTATATTAAATAGTCTCGAATAATGTAGAAATGTTTTACAACACTTCACAACACATTCCCAAGACTTCAATATTTAATATTAGCATTTAAAATAAGCATGTTCAAGCCATGTTGCAACATAATATTAAGATAAAACATGTAAAACATGATGAAACAAGACCTAAAAGACCATGAAAATGACAAGGGGCCATTTTTCTACAACACATTTAGCCCCCACTTTAGTGAGAGGAAAAACTTGCTTTAGAATCACACTAAAGTAGCCATGAACATCCAGAGGAGAAAGGGTTCAAATATGTTTATGTTAGCAAGATGGACTAACGACAAACAAGAGGGATGATCAAGCCCCCAGGATGAAGATCCCATAGCAAACTAAACATAAGAACAAAGCAACACACAAGTTTTGAGAACTAAAATGAAGCTTCGATTATCGATCCAACATGTTTGTGAATTGGTTCTAGGAAAAAAGAGAAGATGTGTACTCACTCTGGGCCCGCAAACTTTCAAATCATCCATGGGGTGTGTTATGAAATAACTTGCACAATTGAAGAATATGATATGAAATATGCTACAAATACTTGATAATATATGAGAATAGCAAGCCACTACGAGGGGGAAAACCTCCAAATATCTCTAATGACAACAAACTTAATAATATGATGACGAAATAAGACTCACAACCTCCTATTTATACCTATTTATACCTATTTATTCCTAGGATATCACCTAGGCCGACTTAGACACCCCTATATAAGACCTAGGTTGACCCAACCAACTAAATAATAACATAATAATGATAGCATGACTTAATTAGGAGTTAAGATATCCACAAGCCAACTATTCATAACTTGATGTAGACCAATATTAATGGTGTAGCATGCCTCCCTTCTTAAAAGAAGCATTTTCCTCAATGCTAATCAAGTTTGGATTCTTTTGAATGAACTCCTCATCTTCCCAAGTGGCATCTTCAATTGGTACATTCTTGCATTGGATGAGATATTCAGTGAGAGTTCTATTCCTTAGCTTCTTTGTGCATGTTTGAAGAATGCACTCTAGTTCCAAAATGATTCTTCCTTCTTCATCGAGCTCTGGTAGTGTTGTTTGAGTTGGAATATTATGCCCAATTACTTTCTTCAAATGAGAAACATGAAAAACTGGATGTATCTTTGTTGTTGGTGGCAACTCTAATTTGTAGGCAACACTACCTATCTTTTTTATGATTTGGTATGGCCCATAATACCTTGGAGATAAATTATTATTATTTTTTTGTTGCTTCAGTGAGATTTTCTTATAAGGCTGCAATTTCAAGAAGACCCAATCCCCAACTTCAAAACTTCTTTCACTACAATGTTGGTTTACCTGTAGTTTCATTCAATTTTGTACCATGGCTAAATTCTCTTTGATTCCTAAAAGTACTTGTTGTAGATGAATCAAGTGGTCCTCTACTACCTCAACTATTGGTGACACCTTTATTGATGAAGTGATGGAAGGAGGATGATATCAATACAATGCTAAAAATGGAGACATTTTTTATGAGCTATGAAAAGAAGTGTTATACCACCATTCTACAAGTGGTAGCAAATCTACCCATTGAGATTGTTTCTCTGAAGTGAAAAAATTTAGATATCCTTCCAAACACTTATTAACAACCTTAGTTTTCTCATCTGATTGAGGATGGCATGAAGAGTTATGAGCCAATTGAGTACCCAAACATGAGAATAAATCTTTCCAAAAGTGACTAGTGAAGATAGGATCATGGTCACTAACAATAACCTTAGGTAGATACCATGTAGCTTTTGGATATTATCCAAAAAATCTTTTCCCATTGCACTTGCTGTAAAAGGATGTGATCATGCAATGAAATGTACATATTTAGTGAGGCGATCAACTAATACCATTATGAAATTATGAACTTTACATTTGGGAAGACCTGTGATGAAGTCCATGGATACCTCTTCCCAATGCTCGCTAGGAATAGATAAGGGTTGCAAGAGACTTGGTGTGATAATTGTCTCCCCTTTATTTCTTTGAAAAAAAGGTCATTCAACCAAAAAAAATTGAACATCACCTTTTAGCTTTTTCCAAAAAAAATATTGCTTGACTCGATGATATGTCTTCAAAAATCGTAAATGACCACCAACTGGAGACTCATGTAGCTATGTGAGAATATTGTGTTTAAGAGTGGAATTCTTGTAGAGATACAAATGCTCTTTATACCACCATCTGTAATCAAAACCTGAAACTCTGCAGCTAGATATATTAAGCAATTTAGATGAGTAGCAAACTTTTTGTTGATGAAATTATGAGTGCTATGTGAGTTGATCAACACTGTTACCTTCTACATTTTTAAGAACCCCACCACCTTGAGAGTTTGTGGAGCACTAAAACCTGAGAGTGCATGACAAGAAATGATTGGTTGAGAATCATGTGACTCCTCATTTGACTCCCTTTCATCCTCTAGTATGGGTTCCTCCTCTTCTTCCTCACTTGGACCTTCAATATAAAAAAAATTATTTTCACTGCATTTATGTCCATGACTATATTTTCTATCACAATTGAAAAACAACCATTTTTCTCTTTTCTCCTGAATTTTTTGTGGAGTCAACCTAGTAGGTTGTGTTGAATATCCTTTCTCTCTTGTCACATTAGCCCCTTGCTTCTTAGGAATCAAACACTTCTCCTCTACCCTACGTGCTAAGGTAAAAGAATCATTTATAGATCTAGGGCTAAACATGTGTACCTCATGTTGAATGTGATCCTTGAGACCCCCCAAGAATAAATCATTCAAGTTCTCCTCTTTAATTGTATCCACTCTTAAAAATATATTTTGGAATTGTTGCATATAATCCTTAACTGATCTTGTTTGTTGATGTTTAGCAAGCTGGCTGAAGAAGTTGTTTGTCACACTATTGCTATATTGTGCTTGGAGTTCCTTCATAAAAATTGACCATGAGATGGTGAGCCCCTTTTTCCTTTGATGAGTGCAAAGCCAATGATACCAAATGAATTGATTTGGTTCTAGATATAGGGAATCCGTCGTGACCTTTTGTCCTTTTGGGATTTGGTGTACTTAAAAAAAAATCTCCATTTGGTTTATCCATGTTAGAGGATCCTTACCATCAAACTTATGCATATCCACCTTTGGAAATAAAATTCCTAGATCCTATAGGAGTATTAAAACTTGTTTGAATGTTAGTTGACCTAGAATTTTCACCTCGGTTGCTTGAGAACTCCTTTCTTGGTTCAGACATATAGGTGCTTAACATGTTTCGTATATCTGATATATCTCCTCTCAGGTCACACATATCCATCTTCATTGAGGAAATGTCTTCCTTGTCCTTACTGATTTCCTCATTAGGAGTAGTATCCTCTATTGTTACTACATCCTTATCAGGAGTCTTCCTTGGAGTGACAACATTCTTTTTGCCCCTTGTTGTAGGCCCCGTCATGATGGGAACCAATAATTTTGAAATAAATCACACAAATGAAACTTAAATTCTCTAAAAAATTTACTATAACTTACTAGGTCCAAACTAACTCTCACCTAGAGAAAATTCCAATAAAAAAGTAGATTTGCATCCTTGAGAGTGGTATTTGTGAAAACCTTAATTTTTAAATAACTTTCATATTTCTACTCCAATTCCTCCAATTTTTTTACTGTAATATTCTTTAATATGTATTCAAAAACCTAATAAAAATAAAGCTCCAATTTGACAATATGTGAGAGATATGTAGATTCCAAATAAATTGTGTAGAAACCTTAATTCTATAATAATTCGCTCAATTATGCTCCAATTCTTCTAAAATCTGGAATATAGCTTCTTTAATTTGTTCTTTAAAAACCCTTTAAAAATAAGAAAAAAATCACCAAAATATGAAACATATTCTCTTTCCAAAATTTCCTCCAATATTGAGAAAAATCCTTGCCTCTATGCTGCCAAGATCACACTCAATACCACTCGTTATGAAATAACTTGGACAATAGAAGAATATGATATGAAATATGCTGCAAATACTTGATAATATCTAAGAATAAAAAGCCACTTCAAGGGGTAAAAGCTCCAAATACCTCTAATGAGAACACACTTCACAATATGATGATGAAATAAGACTCACAACCTCCTATTTGAACTGTATATTTTTGGCACTTCTAATGGTTTCTAACACTTTCAAGGTGTTTCACTTAAAAGGAGAGATATTAGGGCCAAAAATCTATGGGTTCATTCAAATTGTATTATGTGGGATGTGAAGTGTGCTAAATGAACTAAACTAAGTGCAATAGATAAACTGAAACTAAACTAAATGAATGCAAAGCTAACTTTTATGAAGAGTTGGAAAACACAATGTGTTATGCAAATATGAACAAAACGAAAGAAATCTACTAAATGGAAAGAAACAGGTTGAATCTGAGTGCACCTGGGTTTTTTTAAAGCTATTGGAATATTTTGAATGCAAATTTGTGATTATTGAAAAATTCACTGATGGACTCATTCGCCAAGGGTGGCGAATTAGTCCACTGTCAAGTGAAAACTATCAAAAACTTGTTTTTGTCTGTAGGGATCCCGAATCTAAAAAAATCTCAAATTTTGATGTCAGGGTGGACTCATTCACCAATAGTGGAAAATCAATCCAATCCTAATTATGTGGAGGTACAGTTAGCAACTTTGCAATATTAGATTTATACAATCTTGAGTATCAGGTTGCTGATGTCAGATTCTGTAGAAAATAGATAGAAAGTGCTTAGAAGAAGAAAAATGATGATTTAATATCTTGAAGAGATATATTGACTTGATTCAACTTTTTCAACACCTTTAAACCTGTCAAATATGCAACATAACACAAGCTAAAAGGGGAAAAATGTTGGTGGGTTGGCAAATAGGGGTTTGCCTCAGTCAAACCCCAGTTTGGTACTCAAACCCAATGAAAATATATGAAATACAAGGGAAAGGATAAATGAGTAAAATAAAGTATTGCTAGTTACCTCTAAACCCTTGAAGATGCAAATCCAAATCAATGTCAATGGTTGCTTCAAGATGCTTTAATGGCTACTTAATGATCTATTACAAAATAACCTGACAAAATGCTATGCTTGAATTCTAAATGCTTGGAAATTATGTGGAAATGAGCTTAGCTTGCTTGAAGATCATAATATGAGGTTAAATTAACTTATTTATACCATTCTTGTGTCGTATTACCGATAATACATCATCACAAGCCGACATCAAGTGTAAAATTGAATAAAATCCCAAAAGAAATTTGAATTATTTTAAAATTTGTGTCGAGGTGGGCTCATTTGCCACTGATTGTGAATCAATCCAACCTTTAGGGTGTTTTTAGGTGTTAATAACTAAATGTTATTTAATGGTGTGTGTCGGGGTATCATTCAAATATACACTTGAGTTAACCTTATAAGTGTATAAAGAGGTCCATGTAGACATAAGAAAGTGTAAATAAGGGGGAAATGCCTAGAGAATTGTGAATATTAATAACAAGACTTAACAACACTTTAAAATAGGACTTGTTGATGTTTCAAATGATTTTTTTTAGGTGAATTCTATTAAATAGAGTCTATAATAATGTAGAAATTTTTTACAACACTTCACAACACATTCACAAGACTTTAATATTTAATAATTGGCATTAAAAATAAGCATGTTCAAGCCATGTTGCAATACAAATTAAGACAAAAAATGTAAAACATGATAAAACAAGGCCTAAAAGACCATGAAAATGACAAAGGGCCATTTTTCTATGGCACATTTAGCACCCACTTTAGTGAGAGGAAGAAATTTCTTTGAACTCAGACTAAAGTAGCCATGAACATCGAAAGGAGAAAGGGTTTAGGGGATGTAATGCATCACATCAAACTAACAAGAGGAATATAGTATGCTAAGAGAGATCACAATTATGAAGGAAATCATTCCCAATGTCATCCAAAAAGTAATGAATGCATGAATATAAATGATAAGGCTACAAAAAGAATGCAAAGTGAAATATGGTGTTGTATACCCCCCACTTTAAAGTAATTGCTACACCTTGTTCATGAGCAATTTCCTTAAAGTAGAAGAAAGAAAAAGAATGCAAAACAAGACATGAGAGCTAGCTAGGAAAGCTCTATGCCAAGTCATATGTTTCATAGTGAGGCTTGATCATGACAAGGAAAAAAATTGACAAGAAAGTAAAAATGAAAGGGAGATTTCCCCTACAAAAGAAAACACACCAAAACACATAAGGGATCTATGTATTTGGGGTCAGTATGTTCTGTGTTACAATGTTTTTAATGAAAGAGTGTATAACTCTCAACATCCCCCAAAGACATAGAGAGAGTGAAAACAAAGAGTCACTTTGGGTTAACATGGAAGAGAAATTGTGGTCTCGATGCCTTGCATCATCCCCAAAAGGAAAAACACAAGAAAAGAAAAGAGAAGAAACCTTGTGGGTCAAAATGGAAGAACTAAGGGCGTCTCTACACTTTGCGTCATCCCCAAAGGATCAACACAAAAAAAAGAGACAAGGACCATGCGGGTCAACATGGAAGAGACTAGGGTGTCTCTATGCTTTGCGCCATCCCCGAAGCATTAACAAAAAACAAAAAGAAAAGAGAGCAGTTATGACATATAGAAGAATAAAAATAGAGATAGAAGAAGTGTACGAAAAGAAGAAAATAACATCAAACACATGATACGAGGGAGCACGATACCCACATGAAAAAGAATGTACAAGAGAAAAGCCCAGCAAGGGAAAGGAAAGTCAACCATCCAATAGGTCATCCGCCTCCCAATCATGATCATCAAAGTGTAAGGGTGATTGACTATCTAATGAAGGAATTGCAAGTGACATACTAGGAGAGTCACTAGGTTGCACACTTGGAATAAGAGATTTGACAAAGAGGCTCATATAAGAGGAAAATAAATAATTCAAATCAGTATACACCTCTTCATCAATTTTAGCTCTCTTCATCATCATTCTCATCAAGATTAATGACTACAGGAGGACGAAGAGTGATCTACAAAGAGAGGTGAATTAATAGAGGTTTAGGCGGGATAGGTTCAGGTTGTGGTGATGAAGGAGATGGAGTTTCATGTGGTATGTTAGGGGGAGTATCAGGAACAACTTTCAGTAAAGGAGGAGCTTGACTTTCTTTGTTTCTTTCATTTTTTGATTGTCTAGCGAGAAAACAACGATGTCATTGACACTCTCTAGAAACTTGGTTGTGTCTAAGTTTATTTTGAATTTGTTGTGGTGGCAAGACAGATTGATCAGCTTAAGGATCTTTCATTTTAGAAGGAGGTGGATCAATCTATTTCTCTTTAACTTTATAAACTTGTTTAGGGTGAGTTTGTGAATTTGGGCTATTCTAAACCTCTCTTTGTCTTTTAGATGAAGGGGTTGACGAATCTAAAGGTGATGAAGTGGTTAAAGGATGATTATCATTTAAGGGAGTGTCATGCATGGTTTCATCTATAACAAGAGGTTCAGAAGTTGTCAGGGAAACACTAGTGAGAGAAAATTCAGCAATCCTCTTAGCCTTAAATTTTTGATAGGCAATGAAGAAGAAGTCTTTTCAAGGTGTGATAGGTTCAATGGGTGTAGGCCAAAAGGATTCTAGAGAAAAGTTACCTTTGGATGATAGAGGATTGAATCGACTATGATGGATGGTAAAAAATTCATTGTCATGCAAAAACTTTAAACACTTATGAATGACTGATGTGACTACTTTCATTCCATGAAGCCAAGGATAACCTAGCTGTAAATGAAATTGGTCAGATTGTGAAATAATAGAAAATCTCACATCAAGTTTTTTCGGTCCTATTTGTAAAGGTAGCACGATCAATCTGATCATAGAGAGAGCAAAACCATTATAATTTTTTATCCATCCAGTTGGGTTATCATCTACATCTTGATATAAATTATGTAATACCAAGAACTCCTATGTGATCATGTTTTCACCACAAGTGGGATCTATTAGTATCCCATTAGTGGGCTTATCATACATTCTTCCAGCAATGTAGAGAGGACCGTCAGGAAGTTTTGGTAATATTTCTTTTCCAGAAAAGGTAATATCAAGAGATTTATTAACTTTTCCCTTACAAGGGATAATGTCTATCATAGCCACAAGATTATCCATAGGACTACATTCAAAATTCATGGGAGATATGCCATTTTTCTCAATATTTGTATCAACAGTCATTACATCAGGTTTAGAAGGTTCACTAGCCTTGACAAATGAAGTTGTATGTTTAGGCATAGGATTTGTGATTATTTGCAAGTTTTGATTAGGTGGTACGATAGATTTGTTACTTCTATCTGTGATGGTCAAATGTCCTAAATCAATGAGGTCTTGAACAATATGTTTTAGGCACTTGTAATGTTTAGTGTCATGCCCATTCTAATGATGGAAGTGACAATAAGCAGTAGGCCAGAAAGAGGATGGTAGGGGTTGGTTTGGATCAAGCAGATGAACAAGTGGAAAAGTAAGCATACATTTTTCAAGTAATTGGTTCATGGTATTATGGAGGGAATTAGGTAAGGGAGTGAATTTTCTATTAGGTTCCCCATATTGATAAGGCACAACAGATTTAACAATGACCATAATATTTTGAATGGGTTGGAAAGGTTGTGGTTGGGTAGGTGGTGGTTGTGAGGGTGGATTAAATTGTAAGAAGGTTTTGTTTGGTCGTCAATTTTTTTTATTATTGTTATTGTTTTGATTATGATTATTGTTGTCAGGTTTTTCTATTTAGCTAGAAGTGGATTGGGAATCACAACTTGAAACTGAATTATGATATTCACACAAAGTTGTGCATAAATGCATGAACGAAGGCAGTTTCATCATTGTTAACTTGTCTTGAAGGTTTCTATTCAAATTTTCAATGAACATCTTTTATAGATGTTCATCAATAATTTGAATATCAATTTGGGAATACACAGATTGATATCGTGAAATAAAGTCAATAATCTTTTCATCTGTGTTTTATCTACATCACATGATATTGACCACAATTTTCTTAGGTTGCATGTGAACTTGGAAGATTCTTATGAAGGCATCGACTAGCTCATTGAAGGAGCAGATGGACTGGTTGGGAATATTTGAAAACCATTCTAAAGAATTTTCTTTTAAAGTCCTAGGAAAGAGCTTGGCCAAAAGTCTCACATCGAGGAAAAAGTCACTACATAATGTGGTGAAGGCATTAACATGGTGAACAGGATCTCCTTTACCTCCATATTTCTCAAATCAAGGAATTTCTATCCCTTGTGGCAACAGGGTAGAAAAAATCTCTAAGGATAATGGGCTACTACAGACATGATATGTAATAGGAGCAGAGTGGCTTTGGCTAATAGTGGAAATTTGATGTTGCATAGATGATACTTTGTTAAGGAATTGGGTGATAATGGGATCATGGTATGTAGGTTATGATGGAAGGGAAAAGGGTGATGGAGTATAAAGAATAGTAGTTGAAGTGAAAGGAATGGTGGAAGGGGAAGTCAAAGGAATGGTAGGAGGGGAAGTGAATGGAATGGTAGGGGATGTAAAGGTGGTTGAAGGGATTTGGGATGCCACAAGAGAGGAAGGAATGCTAGATGTAACTATGAAAGGAGTCACATAACTAACCTATTGAAAAGTAGTGGTGAATTGTGGTGGGGTATAGGTTGGAATAGATATCATAGTAGAAGGGGGAGGAATTTGAGATCCTCCCTGATTAATAGGAGGGATTGTGGATTGTTTATTAGGAGGAGTGTGTTTATTACAAATCTCGACAATCTTTTGAAGAATGGTCAAACCATCATCATGTTCAAGTAATTCATGAAGGTTATCAAGGATGGGTATAGTAGTTTTAGACACATTCTCAAGGGTCAAGTCATGTTGTAAATGTGCAAATTATTCATGAATGTTAATCCTATCTTGAGAATTGTTTTGAGGTTCATCTTGTATTGGGTGAAAGGGTGAAGGAATAGTATAATTGTTAGTGTCTAATCCTCCATTGTCCATACTAGGAGTAGGATCTCATGAGATCCCAAGGTCCACAACAAAATTTCTATCATGGGAGGCCATGAATTTAAAACTTCTTCTCACCAAAGTATTATCAATGTAATACCAAACATTCATACAAGTACTACAGATGGGAAAGGTGACTCAAATTCAAGACAACTAGAAGATATGAATGCTTAAAAACCGAATTAATGCTAATTGTAATTGAATGGAAAGTATAGAAAATGGAATGCATAATAGAATACAAAAAACATAGAAACAAATGCTGAAAAATTCAGAAATGGCCGGATTCACCCTAGGTGGTGAATGAGTCCAACTAGGCAAGGTTTTTGTGATTTTAAGAAATTTTAAATGAATGCAATGCAAGAACATAATGCAATGAACAATACAGAATGCAGGATATTTATATTTTTTAGTTTATATGATATGCAATAATGAAATCTAAATTATCTTTCAGTAATGCAAACAAAAGAGCTTCTAAAATGAAAAAACAAATCAATACCTTAATTGAATTTTAATGAAAAATGAACTTGAAAATGAAATTATAATGAAAATAGAAGGTGCACAAAGTGCTCAAAATTTGGGTTCACCAAAATGAACCGTATATTTTTGGCACTTCTAATGGTCTCTAACACTTTCAAGGTGTTTCACTTAAAAGGAGAGATATTAGGGCCAAAAATCTAGGGGTTCATTCAAATTACATTATGTGGGACGTGAAGTGTGCTAAATGAACTAAAATAAGTGGAATAGATAGAGTGAAACTAAACTAAATGAATGCAAAGCTAACTTTTATGAAGTGCTGTAAAACACAATGTGCTATGCAAATATGAACAAAATAAAAGAAATCTACAAAACATAAAGAAATAGGTTGAATCTGAGTTCACCTAGGGTTGTTTTGAAGTTATTGGAAGGTATGGAATGTAGATTTGTGATTATTGAAAATTCACTAATGGACTCATTCACCGAGGGTGGAAAATTAGTCCATTGTCAAGTGAAAACTATCAAAAACTTGTTTTTGTCTATAGGGATCTCAAATTTGACAAAATCTCAAATTTTGATGTTAGGGTGGACTCATTCACCAAGGGTGGTGAATCAGTCCAATCTTAGTTATGTGGAGGTACAATCAGCAACTTTGCAATATCAGATTTGTACAATCTTGAGTATTGGGTTGCTAATGTCAGATTTTGTAGAAATAGACAGAAAGTGCTTAGAAGAAGAGAAATTATGATGCAATATCTTGAAGAGCTCTATTGAATTTATCCCACTTTTTCAACACCTTTAAACTTGTCAAATCTACAACATAACATAAGCCAAAAGGGGAAAAATGTTGGTGGGTTAGCAAATAGGGGTTTGCCTCAGTCAAACACCAGTTTGGTACACAAACCTAATGAAAATATATGAAATTCAAGGGAAAGGATAAATGAATAACATAAATTATTTATACTTACCTCTAAACCCTTGAAGATGCAAATCCAAATCAATGTCAATGGCCGAATAATGATCTATTGCAAAATAACTTGATAAAATGCTATGCTTGAATGCTAAATGCTTGGAAATTAAGTGTAGATGTGCTTAGATTTCTTGAAGATCATAAAATGAGGTTAAATTAACTTATTTATACCATTCTTGTGTCACAGTATTGACTTTACATCATCACAGGCCGACATCAAGTGTAAAATTGAATAAAATACTGAAAGAAATTTGAATTATTTTGAAATTTGTGTCAAGGTGGACTCATTCGCCACTGATGGTGAATCAATCCAACCTTAAGGGTACTTTTAGGTGTTAAGAATTAAATTCTATTTAATGTTGTGTGTGGGGGTATTATTCAAATATACACTTGAATTAACCTTGTAAGTGCATAAAGAGGTCCAAATAGACATAAGAAAGTGTAAAGAAGGGGGAAATGCCTAAAATAGCATGAATCTTGATAACAAGACTTAACAACACTTTAAAATAGGACTTGTTGATATTTCAAATGATGAATTTTAGGTGAATTATATTAAATAGAGTCTATAATAATGTACAAATGTTTTACAACACTTCACAACACATTCACAAGACTTTAGTATTTAATAATTAACATTAAAAATAAGCATGTTCAAGCCATGTTGAAATAAAAATTAAGAGAAAATATGTAAAACATGATGAAACATTCTTAAAGACCATGGAAATGATAAAGGGCCATTTTTCTATGGCACACTATTTATACCTATTTATGCCTAGGATATCATCTAGGTTGACTTAGACACCTCTATATAAGATAGGTAGGCTGACCCAACCAACTAAATAATAATATAATAATGATAACATCACTTAATTAGGATTTAAGATAGCCATAAGCCGACTATTCATAACTTGATGTAGACCAATATTAAGGGTGTAGTAGGGTGAGAAGGGCCAAAAACAAAAAGAGATACATACGCTAGTTGGCATGCACTCAAAAACAATAACGTGTCTACAGGGAAAAGTCATGCCGCTAGTTGGGATTCCCACTAAACCATGCCAAAGTTATACTTCCTGATAACTTTAACAAGGTGCCATAAAAAGGAAATGCAAATGTAAATGTTGATTTAAAAAATTCATGAGACAAGCAAAACTCCGTATGCTAATATCTCATGAACAAAAGAAAATGGCACAATAGGCTTGCAAGTTGTGTTAAGCAAGGTGGCCAAATAAAAAGTGAAATAAATGTAAAAATGTAATGTAAAAGTTTGTTCAAGGGAGTCTTGTTCAGTTTATGTAAGGTCAATCACTTAGGGAACATTGTATTGAATGTCTCCAAGAGAGGACCAATCAAATAATAATAGATTCACAACTTAGGGGATGCAGTGCATCACATCAAACCACTAAGAGGAATATAGTATGCAAAGAGAGATCACACTTATGGACATTATACCCAATTTCATCCATAAAGTAATGAAAAAATTATATAAACGACAAGGCTATCCAAAGAATGGAAAGTGAAATTTGGTGTTGTATGCCCCCCACTTTAAAGTAATTGCTACACCTCATTTTTGAGAATTTGTTTAAATTAGAAGAAAGAAAAATGTAAAATAAAAGAAAGACATGAGAGTCAGCTAGGAAAGCTCTATGCAAAGTCATATATTTCAAAGTTAGGCTTCGTCATGTCAAGAAAAAATGAAAAGAAAGGGAGTTGGCCCGCAGAAAAGAAAACACACCAAAAAACATAAGGGATCTATGTATTTGAGTTCAATATATTTTGTGTTGCAATATTTTTATGAAGGAGTGGGGAACTGTCATCATCCCCCAAAGACATAGAACGAGAAGAATGACATAGAAAGATTGAAAACAAAAGGAAAATAAACATTCATTTTGCGTCAACATGGAAGAGGCATTGCGGTCTCAATGCCTTGCATCATCCCCAAAAGGAAAAACAAAAGAAAAGTCAAGGAAATAAAATATCCCTTGTGGGTCAACATGGAAGAGACTAAGGGCGTCTCTACACTTTGCATCATCCCCAAAGGATCAACACAAAAATAAAAGGAAAGAGACAAGGACTATTTGGGTGAACATGGAAGAGACTAAGGGAATCTCTACACTTTGTGTCATTCCCAATGGACAAACACAAAAAAAAGAAGGAAAAAGACAATTTACGACATATAGAAGAATAGAGAGATGGATAGAAGAACTTTAAAAAGAGGGAAAATAACATTGAACACACAATACTGGGGAACATGATATGCTCATGAAAAAGAATGTACAAAAGAAAGTAAAGAAACTAGCAAGGAAAAGGAAAATCAACCATCTAATAGGTCATCCACCTCTCAGTCATGATCATCAAATTGTAAACGAGGTTGACTATCTAATGGTGGAATTGTAAGTTCCATATTAGGAGAGTCACCAAGTTGCACACATGGAATAAAAGATTTTTTGTCTAGGCTAATAGAAGAGGAAAATAAAGCATTCAAATTAGTATGCACCTCTTCATCAATTTTAGCTACCTCTTCATCATCATCCTCATCAAGATTAATGACTATAGGAGGATGAAGAGTGATCTCGAAAGAGGGATGGATCAATAAAGGTTTGTGTGAGGTAGGTTCAGGTTGTGGGGATGAAGGGGATGGAGTTTCATGTGGTATGTTAGGGGGAGTATCAAGAATTATTTTTGACAAGGCAGGTGGTTAATTTTGTTTGTTTGTTTTAGTTTTCAATTGTCTAGCAAGAAAACGGCGATGTTGTCGATGCTCTCTAGCAGCTTGGTTTCATCTAAGTCTATTTTGAATTTGTTGTGGTGTCAATATGGATTGATCAATTTCAGACTCCTTTGTTTCATAAGGAGGTGGATCAATCTCTTTCTCTTTAACTTTGTAAAATTGTTTAAGGCAAGGTTGCAAGGTTGGAATATTCTCAATCTCTCTAGGCCATTTAGATGAGGGGGTTGAAGAATCAGGGTGTGACAAAGTGGGTAAAGGTTGATTATTGTTTGAGGGAATGTCAAGCATGATTTCATCGATATTAGGGGATTTAGAAGTGGGTGGGGAAATACCACTAAGAGACAATTCAACAATCCTTTTAGATTTAAATTTTTGTTATGCAATGAAAAATAAGTCATTTCTAGGTGTGATGGGTTCAATTGGTTCAGGCCAAAAGGCTTATAGAGAAAAGTTACCTTTGGATGATAGAGGACTGAAACGGCTATGATGGATGGTAAAAGCTTCATTTTCATGTGAAAAATTTAAGCACTTATGAATGACTAATGTGACCGCTTTCATTGCGCGAAGCCAAGGTTAACCTAGCCATAAATGAAATTGATCAAATTGCGAAATAATAGAAAATATTACATCAAGTATTTTATGTCCTATTTGTAAAGGTAGCATGATCTATCTGATTGTAGGGCAAGAAAAACCATTATGAGTTTTTATCCATTCTATTGCTTTATCATATTCATCTTGATATAAATTATGTAATACCAAGAACTCCTTTGTGATCATGTTTTCACCACAAGCGAGATCTATTAGTATCCCATTAGTGGGCTTATCATAGATTCTTCTGACTATGTAGAGAGGACCGTCAGGAAGTTTTTGTAATATATCTTTATTGAAAAAGGTAATATCAAGATATTTATTAGTATTTCCCTTATGAGGGATAACATCTATCATAGCCATAAGATCATTCATAGGACTACGTTCAAAATCTAGGGGAAATTTGTCATGTTGCTAAGTCTGTGTATTAATAGTCATTACATCAGTTTTAAAAGGTTCACTAGCCTTGAAAAATGAAGTTGTATGTTTAGGCAAAGGGCTGATGAGATTTGCAAGTTTTGATTAGATGGTTTGACATATTTGTTACTTCTATCTATGATGGTCAAGTGTCCTAAATCAATGAGGTCTTGAACAAGATGTTTGAGATGTTTGCAATGTTTAGTGTCATGCCCATTCTGACGATGAAAGTGACAATAAGAATTAGGCCTGAAAGAGGGTGGTAAGGGTTGGTTTGGATCAAGGGGACGAGCAGGTGGAAAAGTGAGCATAATTTTTTTAAGTAATTGGTTCATGGTATTATGGAGGGAGTTGGGTAAAGGAGTGAATTGTCTATTAGGGTCCCCATATTGATAAGGCACAATGAAATTAACAACCATAGCATTTTGAACAGGTTGGGTGGGTTGTGGTTGCGAAGGTAGATTAAATTGTAAAAATCTCTTGTTTGGTCATCAATTTTTTTTGATTATTGTTATTGTTTCGGTTGTTACTATTGTGTTTAGGTTTTTCTATCCAGCTAGAAGTAGATTGGGAATCATGACTTGAAACTGAGTTATGATATTCACACAAAGTCATGCATAAATGCATGAATGAAGGGAATTTCATCATCATTAACTTGTCCTAAAGGTTTCTATTCAAATTCTCAATGAACAGATTTTGCAGATGTGCATTAGGAATCTTGACATCGATTTGGGAATATGGGTATGTGCAGGATCATGATGGGCCAAAAAGTGGCAATATGATGGGTATGTGTAGGGTATGTGGCTGATGACTTTTTTTTACCCAAAATGGATGAAATAAAAAGGGTTTTTAAAGGAGATTCTCATCTTTCCACCAATATAAGGGTATGTGCAGGATCATGATGGGCCAAAAAGTGGCAATATTATGGGTATGTGGCTGACGACTTTTTTTTTACCCAAAATTAATGAAACAAAAAGGGTTTTAAAAGGATATTCTCAGCTTTCCAAAAATATAAATTATTCTTTAATTTGAACTTAATTAATAATTATTATTCATTTTCTATTTGAATTACGACTAATGTCCTGATCGATAAGTTGATTGAAAAACATCTATAGCTTTCAAACGGTATCACTTTTTTTGAATCCAAAACATGCGACACATTCTATGCATCGCATAAAATAGGATTAAAAAACAAAAAAAAAAAATTTATGAAGTTTTGACCAAGTTAAGGTGGTTAGACATACGAGTTTTTTATATTTTTTAAAATTTCAAATAAAAAATTCATAATTAATTATTTACTTGGAAAAAAATTACAAAAAAATATGCATCACATCTAGAAATGAATCCTCTAATTATATCTAAAATATTATAAAAAAATATTTCCATTTTAATATGGTTAGAGTGGTCAGACAAACACCTACTTCTTATTTTTTCCCTGAAATTTAAGTACTACTGCATTGAAATTTCAAATTTTCACCAAATAGATTTTAAAAAAAAAAATAAACCTAGTGGTTTAGAAACTCCATTCAATTTTCTACAGATCCTCTTCTTAAATATTTTTGAAATAATATAGATAACTTATTCAAATTTTTGCGTCAAGTTGCCTAACTCTGATTTTTCTAAATTTTTTGCCACTTAAGGGCCAATTTTTTCCATGATGATCCCACACATACCCATAAATTATGCTATACTTTTAATTTAATAAATAATTATTATCCATTTTCTATTTGAATTACGATTAAAGTCCTGATTGATAGGCTGATTGAAAAACATCTATAGCTTTCAAACAGTATCACATTTTTGAATCCAAAATATGTGTAACATTCTATTCTTCACATACTATACGATTAAAAGAAGAAAAATTGAATTTCATGAAGTTTTGACCAAGTTAAGGTGGTTAGACATACGTGTTTTTATATTTTTTAAAATTTGTAATAAAAAAAATAATAATTAATTATTTACTTAGAAAAAAACTTACAAAAAAATATTCATCACATCCGGACATGAGTCCTATACTTATATCTAAAATATTATAAGAATATTATCATTTTATTGTGGTTAGAGGGTCAGGACACCTACTTATTTTTTTCCTTAAATTTAAATACTCTGCATTGAACTTTCAAAAATTTCACCAAATAGATTTTTTTTTTTTTAAATAAACCTAGTAGTTTAGAAACTACATTCAATTTTCTATAGATTCTATTCTTACATATTTTTGAAATAATATAGATAACTTATTCAAATTTTTACGTCAAGTTGCTTAACTCTGATTTTACTAAATTTTTTGCCACTTAAGGATCTATTTTTTCCATGATGATCCTGCACATATCCATATACAGATTGATATCGTGAAATAAAATTAGTAATCTTTTCATCTATGTTTTTTCTACATCACATGAGATCAGCCATAGTTTTCTTAGGTTGCATATGAACTTGGAAATGGCTTATGATGGCATCCACTAACTCATTAAAGGAGTGGATGGAATGATTAGGAAAACTTGAAAACCATTCTAAAGCACTATCTTTTAAAGTCCTAGGAAAGAGCTTGGCAAAAAGTCTCTCATCGAGGAAAAAGTCACTACATAAGGCTGTGAAGGCATTAACATGGCTAACATGATCTCCTTTACCTCCATATTTATCAAATCAAGGCATTTATATCCCTTGTGGCAGTGGGGTACACAAAATCTCTAAGGATAATGGACTTCTATTGACAAGATATGTATTAGGAGTGGATTGACCTTGGCTAATGGCAGAAATTTGATGTTGCATGGATGATACTGTGTGAAGGAGTTGGGTAATGACAAGATCATGATATGTAGGTTGTCATGGAAGGGAAACGGGTGGAGTATAAGGAATGTTAGGTGAATTGAAAGGAATGGTAGGAGGTGAAGTGAAAGAATTGGTAGGAGGTGAAGTGAAAGGAATAGTAGGAGGTGTGAAGGTGGTTGAAGGGATTTGGAGTGCCACAAGGGAGGAAGGAATTCTAGATGGAACTATGGAAGGAGTCACATAGCTAACCTATTGTAAAGTAGTAGTGACTTGTGGTGGGGTATAGGTTGGAATAGATGTAATGGTTGAAGGGGGAGGAACTTGAGATCCTCCTTGATTAACATGAGGTATTGCGGATTGATTATGAGGACCATGTTTATTACAAATCTCAACAATCTTTCTTAGGATGGTCAAACCATCATCATGTTCAAGTAACCAATGAAGGTTTTCAATGGCGGGTATTGCAATTTTAGAAACATTCTCAAGATTCAAGTCATGTTGTAAGTGTGCAAATTCTTCATGAATGTTAATCCTATCTTGAGAATTATTTTTAGTTTCATCTCGGATTTGGTGAAAGGGTGAAGGCATAGCAGTATTGTCAGTGCCTAATCCTCCATTTTCCATAGTAGGAGTAGGGGCTCGTGAGACCCCAAGGTCCACAATGAAAGTGCTATCATGGGAGGCCATGAGTCTAGAACTTCTTCTCACCAAAGTATTATTAATGGAATACCAAAAAATCATACAAGTACTATAGAGGGGAAAGGTGACTCAATTGTAAGACAAACTAGAGTATATAAATTCTTAATAACCTTAACTATTTCTAACTATAACATAATGAAAATTGTAGGAAATTAAATGCAGGAAAGATTATAGAAAATATAGAAAAAAAATGTTGAAAAACTAGAAAAGGACTGATTCGTCCTAGGTGGTGAATGAGTCCAACTATGAATTTTTTTTATGATTTTCAGGAATTTTAAATGAATACAATGCAGAAATAGAATGTAATCAATAGTACAAAATGAAAAATGTTTAATATTTTAGTTTATATGATATGCAGTAATCAAATCTAAATGATCTTTCACTAATGCAAACAAAATAACTTTTAAAATGCAAAAAAAAAATCAATACCCTAATTGAATTGCAATGTAAAGTGAACTTTAAAATGAAATGCTAATGAAGATAGAATAGCAAGGTGCTCAAAATTTGGGTTCACCAAAATGAACGTTATACTTTTGGCACTTAAGGATCCCTCTAACACTTTCAAAGTTTTTCACTTAAAAGGAGAAAGATTGGGGCCAAAAACCTACAAAGTTCATTCAAATATGATATGTGCAATTATGTTATACATAAATGATCCTAACTATATGCAATTGATAAATTGAAACTAATCTAAATGAATGCAAAATAGGTTTTTATGTAATTGTGGAAAACACAGTCTGATATGTAAATAACATGAAAATTGAAGAAATAATGTAGAACAAAAAGTACTAAGTTGAATCTGAGTGCACCTAGACTGGAATTGAAGCTATTTAATTGTTTGGAAGGTAGATTAAAGTCACCAAAAATTAACTGTGGGACTCTAAAACATAGATTTTTGGCACCAACTTGGTTTATGTCTCTCCTAGGGTTTTTCACCTAGAAGGAGAAAAGTGGGCCAAAAATGCTTATGTTCATGCAAGAATAGATGGGGGAAAGAGGGTGTGAGGAATTTTAATGTGATGTAATGCTAGAAACCTAATGAAAATTCAGATTCAAGAATGTAAAACTAATTAAATGCGATATGTTAGAAAACACATGATGATATGCAAACATGAGCTAGGAATTAGAGAAGAATAGAACATAAGTGGATGAGAGTTAACAAAACTTATTTGGATGAATGAAGATGATTGGAGAATACTTCTAAAATTTTGTTGTTGTTGTTTTGCTAACTAGAGTGGACTCATTCACCACCTATGGCGACTTAGTCGATGTTTAGGTGAAAACTACCGAGAACAAGTTTCAGACTATCGGGAGTTGAGATATGATAAAATCAAATTTTCAAGCTTGTAGGTTGGAATCATTCACCATGCTTGGAAAATCAGAGGAAGATTCTATGGATTAGATCTATACTTCTACCTCCTACAGGTCTCTGCTTTTGAAATTATCAGATTCAGGCCTAAAATTGATTTTTACATGATGGAAAGGGATTGAATAAAGAAGAGCAGAGATGAAAAAATTATAAATGTAATATTTAATGATTCTAAAGCTCCAAAGGATCCTAAATCTTTATATAAACAACACAAGAAGACAAAAACATTGATTGTTAAGGCATGGGGGTTTGCCTTGGTCAAACCCCGTTTAGGAAATTAATCCAAAATGATCAAACAAATGAATGAAGAATGCAAAAATGGAGTAATTTACCTTGAAATGATGATTGATCTTGTTGGTCTGTAGCAAATCATGTAGAATCAGCCCTTGAATATCTTGGAATGCTACCTTGAAGACTTATAACAAAGAAGCCCTAAGTTGCTTTAGAAAATAGATTATAAAAGATGAATTGAGATGTAATAATGAATTGATGATAAGAGATGTTAAAATGAGGTTAAATTAACTTATTTATACAATTCTTGTGTCTTAGTACTAATTATACATCATAATAGGATGACATCAAGTGTAAAAATTGAATAAATCCCAAAATAAATTTATTTTTTATTTTTATTTTTGTGTCAAGGTGGACTCATTCGCCACCCATGGAAAATGGGTCCCACCTTGAAAGTGATTTCAAGTTTCAAGAATTGAATGCTATTTAATGTGATGTGTTGGGGATCTTTCAAATATACACTTAAATAAACCTTATGGATGTATAAATAGGTCCAAATAGACATAAGAAAGTGTAAATAAAGGGGAAATTCCAAGAAAAGTGTGAATCTTGATAACAAGACTTAACACCACTTTAAAATAGGACTTGTTGATGTATTACATAGAGTCTAGAATAATGTAGAAATGTTTTACAACACTTCACAACACATTCACACAACTTCAATATTTAATAAATAATCAATTTATAAAGGTCTAAAACTTAGTGTGGATGCATAAAATGCTTCACAAAACCTAAATTAAAGCCTCATTAAGTCCAATTAATCATGAATTAACTCAAATCAAGTAAACGTTCATTTTTCTACAGCACATTTAGCCCCCTCTTTAGTGAGAGAAAGAACTTGCTTCAAACTCACACTAAAGTAGACATTCAAGAAAGATTTGCATGCATGCTAAGCCCCCAAGATACCAAATAATACAAAGGAAAGGAAAAAGGAGAGATGAAGATGAAAAATATGTTCTCACTTTGGGCCCGCAGACTTTCAGATCAACCACGTCATGAGAAGGGCCAAAAAAATAAAAAGAAAAGAAATAAGTAACATACGCAAGTTGGCATGCATTCAAAAATAAAAGTGGCTAAAGGGAAAGTCACACCGCTAGTTGGGCTCCGGCCATGCAAAAGTTATATTGCCTGATAACTTTAACAAGGCACCACAAAACAAAAGGAAATGCTAAAAAGTGTAAAAATGCAGAAATGTAATGTGTAAAATATGTGATGTGAAATATTGTTCAAAGGAATCTTGTTCAGTTTATGTAAGGTCAATCACTTAGGGAACATTGCATTTAATTTTTCCAAGAGAGGACCAATCAAAGGATGCTAAGAAAGATCACACTTATTAAGGACATCATACCCAATGTCATCCACAAAGTAATGAACACATCATACAAATGACAAGGTTACACAAAGAACAAGGAATGAAATATGGTGTTGCATGGTCCCCACTTTAAAGTAATTACTTTAAAATAGAAAATAGAAGAAGAATGATAAATGTAATGTAAAAATTATTCAAAGGGATTTATATTTGTTCATGCAATGTGTCATCTCAAGGAACATCATTCCCAATGCTTCCAAGAGAGGGAAATGAAAATAGTCTTGTCTTGTTTATAAGAGAATAAGAATGCAATTTCTCATCTTGAATGACATCGTGCCTAATGCCTCCAAGAAATGAAATCGCAAGAAACGAAAAAACACACAATGAAAATACAAGTGGTGATGTATGCCCCCACTTTAAAGTAGTTGCAAGTATCATTATTGAGAGAAATTTCTTTAAGTAGAAGAGAAAGAAGATGACATGAGATCTCATTCGGAAAGCCCTATGCCAAGTCATTTGTTTATGATAGGCTATGTCATGAAGGAGAGAGAATAGTATGTCAAATGCGAACAAACTTAAGACATGTCGTCCACATCCCAAGCTTGCTCTTATGAATTCATGAAAATTTAACAACTAGCCAAACAAAGTAATGACAAGTGACATGTGAGGGGAAAGGATAAACGACCTTTTCCCCCCACTTAGTGCAAGATAAAAGTGAGCCAGAAAGATGGATGAAATGTATACTAGGGTGAAAATCAAGAGGAAGTAGATGCCCCCATATAAGGAAGCATACCAAAGTCCTATAAATCTTGTATTTTATGACTCAAAGCAATATATTCATTAGTGGAATGACCATGAACTCAATGATATTTGCAATAGGTCTTCTCAGAACATTTCTTACAAGTTCTAGGAGGGAGAGTGATTAAGTTGTGATATGAAATCTTTGACAAGACACTTTCTTATTAAAAAAAAAGCACTTGCATAGAAGAGGATGTAATACCTACACCATACTCAAGAGATTGTGAGATGTTTTCTTTCTCATGTTAAGAGGAGAGAAAATCTAACAAAGGAAAATCAGGAGTGCTTTGTGAGATGATAGTATAAGTATTTGGAGAAGGATGACATAATTTTGCTAGAGGATACATAAGGACTTCTTGTTTGTCACAATCTAGAACTGCAGTACTCTCCCTAGGAGAAGAGTTTTTAGAAGAACAACAAGCCCCATGAAAGCATTCTTCTTTCATAACAACTTCATTACTAATAGGGGAAGGAGTAGTGAAAGAATGATGAGGATGATGAGGAGGGATATCTATTGGTATTAATGTAGACATGCAAAATTAGCATCATACATTTAACTAATTCATATTCATCAATTCATCAAATAAATCTAGTTCATTAAATTCAATTTCTAAAGTCCCTCATTTAAATTAAATAAATTCATCTTTAATAATCCCCTTTAGCTAAATAAATCAAATATTTATTTAACTAAATCTTTATCATTTTCCATCTCCTTTTTTATTTAGTTTAATCCATAAATCTAAGTCAAATGGTTCAAATCACCTAATCACCTCTTAAATTAATCAAATCATGATTAAAGTTAAATATAATACATGTCACATCTTCTATCTTTTCCCACTTTCACAAATAAATCATTTAATTGATTTATTAAAACTTCTAATTTCCATCAACAAGGCATATTTAGAGAATATTCTCTCAAATTTGAATTCAAATCAAGTTGAATTTCCCCTTCCAACATAGCATTAATTCTCCTCTTACATTTCCCCCACTAGGCATTTAAGACCCCTTCTTCTCCCTCCAACAAGCCAAATTTGAAATTTGAAAAGGTTGGCCACCTAGTGTCATTTATTGGCACATTGACCAAACTTGCACATCCTCCATCCACTCACATCTTGACAAATGGAATATTTTCATTGGTTTTTCTTTAGTCCCACATCCTCCATGTTTGGAATTCTTCTATCATTCTATTTTATAAATAGATATTTTTTGTATTATATTAGTCCTCCACAAGTTTCTCATCTTCACTCCATAATCTCAGTCATTTGAATCCACATCCATCATCTAGGAGCTTATCAAGGATTGGGAAATGGATTCTTTCCACATCAAATAAGCACCAATCCACTATGAGATAAACTTTGATTCATGTTGTTTACATGCTTATTTAGTTTTTCTTGTTGTTTTAATGTCTTATTTAGCATATCTAACATGATGTAATATTTCATAGGGATACTAGATTTGTTATGTTTTAGTTCACCTCCATGAAAATGCTTGTCAAAGTCTAACATTTTGTAGATTTAGCATCCACATAATGGAGCTAGAAGGAGGGCTTCTCTCACACTAGGACACGGGTTTACCATCCATTTTCCATGAAGGTTTCTAAATCCTAATCACCCATTTCCTAAGATTTGGTTGTTTATTTCCCTTTCAATGTACTCTTAAAAGTCTGACATCTCGCCACCCACTCTTAGTCTTCTTGGCTTACTATCCTTTGATTTCAACATTAATTCACCTACCATGCCTCTCTTTCCATGACTAAGTTCCTTATGGCTACAGCCTCATCATCGTATGTAGATGGTTCATTAATGTGTACTATGTAAGATTATTATCTTTTCATTAACCTTGTTGTCTCATCCACACGTACAAGCTTTATTGTTGAAGTTGAATATATTGACTTTGTTATCTCAAAGCATACTTTATTATGCTAAATGTAATACTCCACCCAATTCCATCACTTCTAACTACTCTCTAATGTTTTCTTATAAGAAATGCAAATCAAGAATTGATTTTTCATGCTAGATAAGAGAGTCGTTCTAGAAATAGGCTGTTGTTGATACATATATAATCATGCTTGGTTGTTACAATTGAATTATTTATCTAGTAGGATTTTAATGTAGAGATATGGTCCACAAAGCAACCTATGTGGGATTCAAATCGTATGCACCATTAAACAGGAAAGAATGCGTCAAACATGGGGATCACCGGCAGGGGAACAATTGATGTCTAGTAGTTAAAATTTGTTAGAATGACTGATGTGAAATCATCTAACATTTGATCAGTGTGATTGATATAAAACCACCTAACCCGATCTTTCAAACTTGTTAAAATTGATGTGAACATGCCATTGGTATTTAATCAACAATTGTGGACCCATTACTGGCTGTCACTCATTTTTTCTTGAATCAAGGCTATCAAATATTGTCATTGGATTAGTTTGGAACCGAGCTATTTGTTTACAAAATATATGTCTTATGAGAAGGAGGAATAATTTGCTGAGGAGAAATGCTAGATAACACTTTATTTAGCATGCAAACTCCTCCCCTATTCATACAACCTTCTAAATGAAATTTGCAATGGAAGTTATGATAGAAGGAGAGCAAGGAAACATCAAAAGTAGGTCTAGTGGCATTGTGTTATTTCTTTCATCTAAAAAGAGACGAGTCTTCAAGGAATAAGAACTACCTATTTTAAGTTTCTTTAGAAAGCACTTCTAATTGCAATGCAAACCCTTTCATATTAAGGTGAGGGATGTTAATCGTCCATTCCTTTTACCGCTAGTGTTGGAGGAATTTTGCAGGTGAAGTAAATGCCACTTTCCAATTCCATCAAGGCCACGTTATGCAAAATAAATGTTGATAGTTTAAGATATTTTGTTGCCTACCCTATGAATATTTAGCCTTGTTGAGTTGCGTGGTTGAATGGGATACATAGTTTTAGTATTATACAACTAAATTACTAAAAATAGGTGGGAAAAGTAACATTGTATTATCTGTGTAAGTTACCTAAGCAATCATAAATTTGGAAAGTCCTTTATGCTTGTTTTCAATCTTAAAGTTAGACTACCTACATCTCAGTCATCAGTCATGTTATCTTGAGTCATAAATAGCACTACCTTCCTTATGCTATGAGCAACTTTGTCTCAACAGGTAATATTAGCCATAGTGGATGTAAAAATTATATCATGTTTGAGAGTACAGGGCGGCTATATAAAAGTGTCAGTATCCTCATAGAATAAATGTGATTATACATTATTAAACAGTATGAAAGAGCAAAGGGAAGACAATAGAATATGACCTCATTGATCTCATACCTCCACTACACTTACAATGTTCTTAACTATGAATTCTCTTTTACAATCTTCAAATAAAAAATATGCAGCCTTTATTTGAATTTTGAATCAACTTCTAAAATGTAGGGATATAATCTGATCTAGTATGGCATTGCTTTGTTGTGGGTTTTCATTGCAGAGCTTCTTTAATTGCTTTGATTTCTTGATGTCCATAGTAATTGTAATTTAATGATCTCTTGCATTTTTAATCAAAGAAATTTTATTTTTAATGCTAGCTTTGTAATAGCCATAAAATCCTTGAAATAAATCTTATTTGTGATTGTTTTTGTTTGTAGGGTTGGAATCAAGAAACAATGGTGGTCTTTTTCACGTGAGAAACAAATAAAAAAGAAAATTTGAGTTGAAGTTGGGCATTGACCATGAATCTAAAAAGTATTTTTAAATGCTTATTATAATAGCTTGAAGCATTTATTTCTTGCTTTTGTTTTCTGTTTTAGGCCAACTAGATCATTGTTTTTTTACAAAGTTGGGTTAAAATTCAATCCTAGAAACTCATTAGTTTTTGGATTTGGTTAAAAAATTAAATAAATCAACATCACATTTAGCTTGGTGCTTTAAAATGAATTCATCTTTTCTTTGAGGCTAAAACGAACAAGTTTCTGAATTGAGTGATTTTGTCTTTGGTGCATTTAGAGTGCGTATCCTCTCCCCTTGTGCTTTGTGTGATCTTGGGTGCAAGAGAAACCCTCAAAATGAATTTTATTGCTTTGAGACACCTTTAAGAGAGGGATTACTATGAGACACACCTCACAACAAGAAACTCATAGGCAAGTTCTTGCAAGCACTTTTACCGATAGGCTATATCAAAGAATATGAAATCATGAGAAATTAGCATCAATTTGTGCCAACAATAGAATGCACCTAATCCCAGGCCTTAGGTGGAATAGGAATCATTGAAGAGCCTTGAGTGACCAAGCAGGTGAGTATTGGTTCTTGTGTTCATGGTTTGTTGTCATTAAGAACCTTGTTTGTAGTAACCAACTATTCCATCTAACGAGTTTCTCAAAGTGGTGCATTGGAACTTAGATTCCAAGAAGTGACTTGCCATGTCCGATCTTGGTTAAAATATAGATGTTAAGACTTCATTCTTAACATACCTTCATATTTTTTCCTTGGTTGCATGTAAAATCATCTCTTCTACTATGAAGGGCATGAGGCAAGCCCACCAAGAAAAATGTACCAATTGAGCTAGGATGTTATATTTCTTGTGAGTTAGTTCAAAAAAATAGTGCTTGGATCCAAAACATCGAAACCAACATTTAATGAATCATCAGAATTTCAAACCCTTTGGGAGGAACAAATACCTTTGAAAATTCCACGTGTTACTACTTGTCCCTAGGGGTTCTTGTCCCTAGAAGGATTCTAAACACTAGGACCTCTATCTCGATTTTCTCATTCCAAAGTCAACAATAGGAAATTATGCTCTTGAACCTTGATTTTCACATAAAGGACCTTGTGGAATGAAAATGAATTGATACATAGACATTCAATTTGAAAACTAAGCAAGAAAGTGTGGATGTAGTAAAACCAATTCATTAACCAAGATTGACTCAAATTGAACACCACACATGTGCTTGTTTATCTTTTTATCATCTTTCAAGCAAACATTGGTCTTTTGGTATGAACTACTCTTAGAGTAAAGCATGTTCTTCAATATCTTGGTCTAGTAAACAAAGTCTCTCTAAGTCTCTTAGGATCAAAATCAATACTTCCATCCATCCCCCAAACATCAAATCAAAATAACCTCATAAACAATTCTTGGAAATCTTTAAAAAATACCTCATGCTAAACTTTCGGAAAATCATTTGAACCAAATCAAAATCATTTCATTTGATTAGATGTGTGTATATGAATCCTTCTCCACATATTTAGTCAAATTATAGATCATTGTGAACAAGTCTAGCCCTTTCTAACATCCAACATCTTGGGGTTAGGAGTTCATAAATCCAAAATCAAAATCCAATCAAAAAATCATCTTGTTTGGTTAGGTGTGTTTAGATGAATCCTTCTTCTCACACTTAGTCAAATTAGCATCTTCTAGACAAATTTACTTTAGGACAACATCCAACCTCTTAGAGTTTATGAGTTCACTATCCAAATCAAATCAAACCAATCCCAAATCAGATCAAACATCAGTCCAAGTCCTAAAGTTTAGTATCCTCTTCAAGGTTTCCTAAGAGTTCCAATCATTCACTAATCATCCATCTTTCATATCTCATCATCATCCTTTTGATCCTTAAAATCTTAGACTTTCTTTTTTGTATCTAGAGTTTGGATCAACCCAAAGAATTAGAGGTTCACCTCCCACATTCTTGAAAATTGATCCTTATTTTACAGTCCAAACTAGACCTCAACACAAGAAAAACATGGAATATAAACTTGCTCCATACATCATGAGTAATCTAAATCAACTAAACTTTAAAATCCTTACAATATCGATTGATTATCAACTCATATTTATACAATCCATACATGGGATCATTATCTCCTACAAACCTCAATGGTACAACAAATGTGAGTATTCCCATCCAAAAGTTTGGAACACCTTTCTTGATGGTAGATTTAAACCCAAGTCCAAACCTACAATTCTATCAACTGGAAAATCAATGGAAAATTAGCCTTCAAACAAAAAACATCCCATCAAATCCCTACATGCCAAATGAGAATGTACCAAGTACAACTTTACCAAACATGAACATTTTGAGTCCAAACTTGGTAAACTTTGGGATGGATATGTTTGCAAATAATACGAATGTTGTTCAAAGTACAAACAAGATGTTAACAACTCCATGTATTAATCTAAGTCAAGGTAACACCATGAAAAATCAAAGTTACCTAAATCAAGGCAATATGATTCCCAACATCAACAATGTTCAATTTCAACCTATCACGCCAAATCTAAACATCATCCCAAATCATAACATTGTCCAAAATAATCAAACCAAGGAAATCCATCAAGCACCAATCAAATCATTGCATCAAATCCTCCAAATATACCATTTATATTGCAACAACAAGTGGTATCTAACCAAGCAATTGCATTGATCGCAACACCCCAAAATGCATTCTCCTAAGGACCCAATACTTCAATCGCACCAACCACTATGATCATTGCAAACGTATCTCAACCATGCGTCACTACATCCAACAAAATTCCAAATCCACCACCACTACCACTAAAACCAAATACAAAAAGCTAGTGTAGTATAGTGCTAAAAGCTTACCAAGCCTGCCAAAAGGCCCTCTAGAAATACCAAGATGCCTAGGCTCAAGCCCAAACATAGTTACAACAAGAAGAAGCCTGACAAGCAGCTCAAGCTTCCCATGCCTCTGAAGCTACCGAATAAACATAAGCACAAGTGAAAAAAATGATAACTATTGGGGACAATGATCAAGATTCGACCAATGACCATGTTGAAAATGTCTCTACATTTCCTTATGAGTTAAAGGACATATCTAAAAAATTCATTCTAAAGCATGATCAACATCTTTCACCAAAGTCTAGCAATGGTCCTTTCCAAAACATATTGACATCCTTCAACCTCATGGTTGCAAATATTGAAGGAATCTTCAACTCAACATTTGATCCAATTCCACTCAAAGATCAAGAGGATATTGAGCCAATTCCCATGTCTAATGAAGATATTGAAGAACCCTTTATAATCAATGGATCCTTTGAAATGGACCCATGTCAAGAACTTGATCCAAAGCATGTAGAAAGCATTTCCAAAATTAATGAAGATCAAGAATTCATATCTCCAAAATACTACAATGATCTAATGGACACTCTCATATCTATACAAGATGTCACAAATGATGATCACATCCACATAGCACATACTCCTCCATGTACCCATGAGATGATTTCTTTGGATGGACACATAGATGATTTTCATTTAGAACAGGATTCCTTTACTCTTGACATTACTACACAAAAAAGTAGGTTATTGATTCCTACAATCAAACTGCGTTGTCAACATCAAGATCAAACATATCCCAAATTTAGACTGAGGATATCATGAATAAAGATATCCAACATTATCCACTCAAGAAAATAGGTCAGATAGAACATGATATTTCAAAGTCAGCAAAGCAACAAATTCCAATAACATCATCTATAGTGGTCATTTATCAGAGAATGCATTCTAAACAAGAGCTCTTAGAACATGAAGAATCAAAGCATGAAGGCAATAGTACCACCATACTGGGGGCAACTATGTCTCAAGCAAACATCAACATAGGGAGCACAAAGAGTCCTTATGATGAAAGTAATGTCAATACTACAACCAACCATGAATCTTCATCCACCCATTACCCCATCCACAAATTGGGACCAACGTCAAAGAAGGATTTGAATAAAAGAAAAGAAGTAGAGAATCATGAAGGACAAATCAAATACAAGTGGATACCAAAGAATACAAAGAAAGATTATCCCTATCAAACTCCATCAGTCAAAGAAACTATGGGGAAAAAAATAAAAGGGAAAAGTATCCATCAAAGATGTCTACAAAATCAAAAGCAGGATTTTCAAGTGACGTACAAAGTGTATCAAGCAGTTGGTCCTAATTCCATGCACACTTCTGTATCCACCCATCATTGCTCATCTTCCCAAGTTTGGAGAGTCAAAGGTTCCAAACTATCAACCAATCCATCCTATCCTTAAACACACTCCATCCACGCCTCCACACATGATATCCAATTCTCAAATTGACCATGTATTGGCAACGACCTTCATCATAAGGATTCTAAAGGCACTCTATCACAATGTATGCATAGAGATAAAGTTAACCCTGGTATCAATAAAGCAGATCAAGAATCAAAAGTTGCATTCAAGTGCATATATCTTGGCAGAGTAGCTTCTTCAAGCAAGATATCAATGGCACATTACGATTGAAGAATTTACATCGACACTAGTAGGTGGTTCAACATGAGCTTAAAATCTTTCAAAAAATAAAAATAAATAAAAAATTATGAAAATCCAAAAAAAATTAGAAAAAGGATAGAAAATAGTAAAAATAAAAAATCACCCTTCAGTGAAAACCACTATAGTGGAGATTTCGATATGTACCATGATGAAAACTTGGAAAATAGGAATCATGAGTAGAATCAAGCATTTTCATGCACCAGTTCAAGTGGAAGTATCTCATCTCATCTATAATAAATCCATCATTCCATGCACATTATCCATAATAAATCCATTCATCAATGAACCATTTATCCAATCCATTTTCATCTAGTTGCATACATAGTCGAAGTTATCTTGATCTTGATGAAATTTTGGTGCATACTTTACACTTGCTCATGGTAAACATCTTGACATGAGTCATTTTCATTGATCCTATTGTATCCAACATTATCTAAGCCATGAAGAATTATCCAAATGGGCATCCTCTATCTGAACCTTTATCTTATCACGAGATAATCCTTGGCATCCTTTGCATACTTACATTCATCCATACACCTATTTGGGTATTCATCCATGGCATTCCATACATTGCTAGACACTGGGGGTAGATATTTACATATTTCTTTGAGAATAAATATTGATCTATATCCTCCAACTTATATGGTGATCTGAAAATTGGCAAATGTGAAATCAAATTGGTTAAAACACTTGTGTGCCAAAATCCAAATCACTGTCCCATAACATATTTTAACGAGAAGAAATTCCTTATCAATCTTCATTTTTCATTGAACATCAATCCAAACAATCACTATCAGTCACATCTAATGTGTGCTTCAACCTCACATCAAATAATCCAAAACCAACTTTTGTTCCAAATCAAGCTTCAAGATCATGATCAATCGAATCCAATCAATCAGTCATCATATGGGGCTATCCATCCCAATCCTTCTATTTCTTAACACTATCCTTGCATTGTTGTGTATCCTCAACAATGTTATGATCGTCAATCCATTGATCTGATCAATCAACCTTAGCTTGGTAGATTCAACAAAATCCCAAACATAGCACTAATATCATCACACATCCATATCCAAATTGTCAAAATCATGCAAAAAATCTAAAAAACATCATAAAATCAAAAAATTCAAAAACATTCATAAAAATCATGTGAAAATCCAAAGCACATCCAAATCATATCAAAATCCAAAAATAGGTCAAAAAATTAGAAAAACATCAAAAACATGGAATCTGAACTACATTGTCTTTGAGCTTAAATGTAGGCAAGGCTAATCTTTGATCAACCCTCGAGACACAAAAACACAAAAATAAAAATTAGAAAATCCAAAAACATTCATAAAATCTTAGAAAATCCAAAAACATTTGGAAAATCTCAAAAATACCTAAAACAGCCTCAAAATGTTTCAAAAAAATAAAAAACATCCAAATATTTGAAAAAATCCATTTGTCCCATTTTGCTTCACCTGCAATAAACCCATCCATAATAAACAAATTGTCACACTTAGCCTTTGGAAAAACAAACAAAAACAACCGCAACAATCGACAAAAGCAAACTTCAAATGGAAAATAAAAAATTGAAATAACAAACTTTTAAATACAAAATCAAACTCTTGATCATTCGTAAACATGTCAATCGACCTTATATCAATAGCCTATCAAAAAAACTATCAACTTGCCACCATCCACTAACATGTCCTAGGATGCATCCTTCCTACAATGGGCATTATCATTTGGAAAAACACTTTGGATAAACAAAATGACATGCCTCCATCCACTAACATGTCCTAGGATGTATCCTTCCTACAATGGGCATTATTGATTGGAAATCATTTCGGTTCTTATCCTAAACAAAACAAATCCCTTTGGATAGAGGTATGAAGAACATTGAATTTTTTGTGTGTTTGATCTTTTCTTTTTGATTTATCTTATTGCACACATTCCAATGACCTCTCAATGATGTTTAATCAAAGCAATCTAGAGAGAATGGAATGGGGCATCGATCATTATCTTTTTTCTGTTGTGATTTTTAGACATTCATGTAATATAATTTGGCCAATACTTGCTTTGTTAGGTGCATCCTAGCAAGGTTTCGGTATGTAGAGTGTGAGCAAGAATACTCCTATCTGATTGTCGAGTCAAATTCCATCGCACTAGGTACAACGTCGTCCTAGTTCTTTATAACTTTATGCATCGTTCCTATGTGTGCTATCAAACATAAGGTAAAAAGCCCTTTTAAAGTCCCAATTCCTAATAAGAAAATCATCCATCATTATCATCATCTCTAGTAAATTTGGCTTGTTGAATCCTCTTGTCATAATCTCATTTCTTCTTTTCCACGCTAACATCATGCCATGTCAATTAATCATCATCGCCAATGCATCCATCCTGCATCCACAAACCATCAGCATACCACACATCTTATCATATCATATTGATCATCATCATAATATAGATCTATTAATCTAAGCATCTCATAAACCATACATTTGCATAAAACAACCATTGCATAATCATATAGGGATCATTCATCTCATCCATCTCATTTGTATCATCATCATAACCATCCATATGTCCATCTTGAACCTCTTTATCAAGAGATCAACCCTCAAATCAACTCTTTTTGCTCGATCTCTCGAGAGGGAAATGTACCAATATATTTCTTTCCATTGGGGCATCTGAAAAAATCAAAAAATTTTGAATTTTGATCATGGCAAGTTTATTCTTTGAACCAATGCAACAAGTACATTGCTTCAAAGAGGGGAAAAAAGTAAACATGCAAAATTACCATCATGCATTTAACTAATTCATATTCATCCATTCATCAAATAAATCTAGTTCATTTGAATTCAATCTCTAAAGTCCCCCATTTAAATTAAATAAATTCATCTTTAATCATCCCCTTTAGCTAAATAAATCAAATATTTATTTAACTAAATCTTTATCATTTTCCATCTCCTTTTTTATTTAGTTTAATCCATAAATCTAAGTCAAATGGGTCAAATCACCTAATCACCTATTAAATTAATCAATTCATGATTAAAGTTAAATCTAATGCATGTCACATCTTCTAGCTTTTCCCACTCGCACAAATAAATTATTTAATTTTTTTATTAAAACTTCTAATTTCAATCAACAGGGCATCTTTAGAGAATATTCTCTCAAATTTGAATTCAAATCAAGTTGACTTCTCGCTTCCAACATAGCATTAATTCTCCTCTTACATGTCTCCCACTAAGCATTTAAGACCCCTTCTCCCTCCAACAAGCCAAATTTAAAATTTAAAAAGGCCACCTAATTTTATTTATTGGCACATTCACCAAACTTGTACATCCTCCATCCACTCACATCTTGACAAATGGCATCTTGTCATCGGTTTGTATTTAGTCCCACATCCTCCATGTTTCGCATTCTTCTATCATTCTATTCTATAAATAGAGAGTTTATCTATTATATTACTCCATAATCTCAATCATTTCAATCCACATCCATCATCTAGGAGCTTATCAAGGATTGGGAAAGGGCTTCTTTCCACATCAAAGAAGTGCCAATCCCCTATGAGATATATTTTGATTCATGTTGTTTATATGCTTATTTATCTTTTCTTGTTGTTTTAATGTCTTATTTAGCATATCTAACATGATGTAATATTTCATAGGGATACTAGATTTTTTATGTTTTACTTGACCTCCATGAAAATGATTATCAAATTCTAACATTTTTCAGATTTAGCATCCACAATTAAAGAATAATTCTCTTGTTCCATATTATCTATCCTACAAGGAGAGCATATAATAGGTTCATCTAATTTTGTTAGTAGCTTCATCACAAGTGGAGGAGGAATCAAGAGAAGGACTATTATGATTGTCAAATAGATCATCCCAAAGGAGAGGAACATTAAGGAAGGGAGGATCAAACCTATGTCATGATGTTTAAGATGGATGTCTTCTAATACCATCCTATTCTCTTTTTTTCGAGGAGTATTAGGAGAGGCATAATTATAACATTCATGAGAATGAAAATTTGGCAAGGTGATGTTGAGGAATGTGTCTATGATTTCTTGCTCTTGTGGTGTAAAATCATCCAAAGGGGAATTAGGAGATGGAAAATCAAGACCATCAAGACTTGTAACATCTTGCAATAAGATACCTTTGTCACTAATAGGAGAGGCATCAAAAGAGGAACAAGTAGGATTATCATGACAATCTACATTACCTTTCTCACCAATGGGTAATGTAAAATTAAGAATATCATTAATGAATTGAATCTTAAATTCCCTATTAGAATCAAAAGTAAACTCATAAAAGGGGAGAGTGTGCTTATTAAATCCATATTTAACAAAATAAAGAGAACATCTTATGAAAGAAAACATGATTAAATGCAATGAAACAAGGTCTAAAATGATCTAATTGAATAAAATGTATGCTATAGAAATGCAGTTAACTATTATATATAGGTTAAGGCACCAATCAGAAGCCTAAAAACCACTTTTTGAATTCTAGAAAATGCTATTTCAGGTGCCAGAATGGACTGATTCGCCCAAGGTGGTGAATGAGTCCAATATCAACCCCTTTTTATGATTTTCAAAGATTTTAGACTAATTTCTGTGATTTCTGAGAGCCAATACACATATCTAAATGAAAAATACAAAGTTATAGTAAATCAAAATGAATCTAGATGAAAAATATGCAAACTAAACACAATTTTTATGAATGCAAATTTGAAAACCTAGCATGCAAACCCTGATGGAAACTAGACCTATGATGCAATACAAAATATCATAAGAAAGAAGTATTCAATAAGTTGGGTTCACCAAAATGAAACATATATTTTTTGCACCAACTTGCTTTCTATCTCTCCTAGGGTTTTTCACTTAGAAGGAGAAAAGTGGGCCAAAAATAATTATGTTCGTTCAAGAATAGATTGGGAAAAGAGGGTGTGAGGTGTGTAAATGTGATGGAATGCTAGAAACCTAATGAAAATGCAGATTCAAGAATGTAAAACTAATTAAATGCAATATGTTAGAAAACACATGATAATATACAAACATGAGCTAGGAATTAGAGAAGAATAGAACATAAGTAGATGAGAGTTAACAAGACTTATCTAGATGATTGAAGATGATTGGAGAAGACTTCTGAAATGTTGTTACTAATATTCTACTTACCAGAGTGGAAACATTCACCACTTGTGGTGAATTAGTCCACGTTTAGGTGAAAACTGTTGAGAACAAGTTTCAAACCCTTGGGAGTTGAGATTTGATAAAATAAAGTTTTTAGGCATATAGTTTGGACTAATTCAGCATGCATGGTGAATCATCCCACCTACAGAAATTTAGAAAACCAAAGGAAGATTTTGTGGAGTTAGATTTATACTTCTAGCTCCTATAGGTCTCCACTTTTGAAATTATCAGATTTGAGTCTAAAAATGATTTTTACTTTATGAAAAGGGCTTGAATGAATATGAAAAGAGATGAAAAACTTAGAAATGTATTCTTCAATGATTCTAAAGCTCCAAAGGATCCTAAATCTGCATACAAACAACACGAGAAGACAAAAACATAGATTGTTAAGGCATGGGGGTTTGCCTTGGTCAAACCATGTTTAGGAAATTAATCCAAAATGATCAAACAAATGAATGAAGCATGCAACAATGGAGTAATTTACCTTGAAATGATGATTGATCTTGTTGGTCTATAGCAAATCATGTAGAATCAGCCCTTGCATATATTGGAATGCTAGCTTGAAGACTTATAACAAAGAAGCCCTAAGTTGCTTGAGAAAATAGATGATAAATGATTAATTGAGATGTAATAATGAATTGATGATGAGAGGAGATGTTGAAATGAGGTTAAATTAACTTATTTATACAATTCTTGTATTGTAGTACCGAGTATACATCATCACAGGATGACATCAAGTGTAAAAATTGAATAAATCCTAAAATAAATTTAAATTTATTTTGATTTTCCTATCAAGGTGGACTCATTCACCACCCATGGTGAATGGGTCCCACCTTGAAGGTGATTTCAAGTGTCAAGAATTAAATGATATTTAATGTGGTGTTTCAGGGTATCATTCAAATATACACTTAAATAAACCTTGAGTGTATTTGAATAGGTCCAAATAGACATAAGAAAGTGTAAATAAGGGGGAAATACTTAGAAAAGTGTGAATCTTGATAACAAGACTTAACAACACTTTAAAATAGGACTTGTTGATGTATTAAATGATAATTTTTAGGTCAATTGTATTAAATAGACTCTAGAATAATGTAGAAATTTTTTACAACACTTCACAACACATTCACAAGACTTCAATATTTAGTAAATAATTAATTTATAAAGGTCTTAAACTTAGTGTGGATGCATAAAATGCTTCACAAAACCTAAATTAAAGCCTCATTAAGTCCAATTAATCATGAATTAACTCAAATCAAGCAAAGGTTCCTTTTTTCTACAACACAAACTCATTCGCCAAGGGTGGTGAATCAGTCCACCTATAGGTCAAAACTTCTAGAAATTGGTTTTTATCTATCGGGATCTGAGATCTTACAAAATCTTGATTTTTGATCTCAAGGGGGACTCATTCACCAAGGGTGGCGAATTATCCCACTTCTAGATTTATGGAAGTATAGTCAGCAAATCTGCAACATTAGATTTGTCAATTCTTGAATGTTGAGTTGTCAAACTCAAATCCTGCATAAAACAAACAGAAAGTACTCAAAAGAGGAGAAAATATTATGTAATATCTCAAAGGTCTCAATTGACTTGATTTCACTTTTGAACACCATTCAGACCTGTTAAATCTGCAAAATAACACACACAAAAAGGGGAAAAATGTTGGAGGGTTAGCAAATAGGGGTTTTCCTTTGTAAAACCCCACTTTGGTACTCAAACCTAATGAAAATATATGAAATGAAAGGGAAAGGATAAATGAATAATGTAAAGTATTACAACTTACCTCAAAACCCTTGAAGATGCAATTCTGAATCAATATCAATGGTTGGTCCAAGATGCTTCAATGATTTCTTAATGTTCTATTGAAAAATACTTGAATAAAGGCTATGCTTGAATGCTTGAATGCTTAATGGATGTGATGGATGAATAGATTGCTTGAATATATTCTTGGATTGTTAAAATGAGGTAAAATTAGCTTATTTATACAATTCATGTGTCTTAGTAACCATTAATACATCACATGCCAACATCAAGTGTAAATTTGAATAAATTTTGAAATAAATTTGAAATTATTTTGAATTTTGTGCCAAGATGGACTCATTCACTACCCATTGTGAATGGGTCCCAGCTTGGAGGTGTGCCAAAGTGTTAGGAATTAAATGTCATTTAATGCAGTGTGCCAGGGTATCATTCAAAAATACACTTAATAAAAGAACATGAGTGTAAAAAGAGGTCCAATGAGACATAAGAAAAGTGTAAATAACAGTGAAATGCCTAGAAAAGCATGAATCTTGATAACAAGACTTAACAAAACTTTAAAATAGGATTTGTTGATGTGTCAAATGATTATTTATAGGTGAATTGTATTAAATAGAGTCTAGAATAATGTAGAAATATTTTACAACACTTCACAACACATTCCCAAGACTTCAATATTTAATATTAGAATTTAAAATAAGCATGTTCAAGCCATGTTGCAACATAAAATTAAGACAAAACATGTAAAAAATTATGAAATAAGACCTAAAAGGGCATGAAAATGACAAGGGGCCATTTTTCTATGGAAAAACCATATTTTATCCTTTTTGACTCACTTGAAATAACACTATATATTACCCATCTTGGCTCATTTTAAATAGTCACCATTACTCTTACTAGCAATTCTTCTAGATGAAAACATCACTAAGGCAAAGAGGTCTCACACCTCTAGCTTTTAGAATGATTGAATTAAATCTAAACTCCTAATTGGTTCCAACTGACCATCTAAGAATCACCATAACTAAGGTTCTCTATACAATACATGTTCATATACTACAACTCATCCTAAGCACAAAAGACTCAAGTCCTGAGTGTTGAACCCAAGTGCTTTGATACCAAAATGTAAGGTTTGAACATTTCACTTATTAGTTATAACCCTTAATTGTCAATATAATTTAATAGAATAAAATTTTTATAAAAAGGTGTGGAATAAAATGAATAATTAAATTACTTTCATTGCAAAATTAAAATGGAACAACATACATCAATGAATCAAAGTATATTAAAACAAGAATGTACCTTCACTAGTTTTAGCCATGTAGGTTTACACATGAATTATCATCTTAACAATACATTTAAATTTGAATATTGTAATGCAATTAAGGAAATAACAATCTGATCACAAATGCAACCACAATGAAACCATAACAAAAAGAATTTTTCATGAGTATAAAACTCTCATAGGGATGAAAAACCACTCATAAAATATTCCTCACTAACTTAATGAATTGTCTCGTCGATTACAAGATGCCTCACTGGAAATGATCAAACTATCTCACTAACATGATCATTCACAACTTCATTACATGTTTCTAATCAAGAGTCATCAACTATAGAGGATCACTCTATTTCTCTACATAACACTTATGTATCAAAATCAACCTAGGTCTCATCCTCCAACAATGTAGAAAAGAAAGATCATATATAATTGTGCCATAGAAAAATGGCCACTTGTCATTTTCATGGCCTTTTAGGTCTTGTTTTGTTGCGTTTGATATATTTTGCTCTGATTTTATGATGTAATATGGCTTGAACATGCTTATTTAGGTACTAAAATTCAAATAATGAAGTCTTGTGAAGGTGTTGTAAAACATTTCCACATTCTTCTAGACTCTATTCATCATAATTCACCTAAAAATTACCTTTTTACACACCAACAAGTCCTATTTTCAAGTGTTGTAAAGTCTTCTAACAAAGATTCACACTTTTCTAGCCATATTGCCCTTACTTATTCCTTTCTTATGACTTATTTGACCCCTTTATTCCCTCATATGCTTTATTTAAGTGTATTTTTGAATATAATCCTGACAGATAACATTAAATGCAACTTAATTCCTGACACCTAGATTCAAGCTCTAGGAGGGATCCATTCGCCATGGGTGGCGAATGAGTCCCCCTTGGCTCCAAAATTTAAAATATTTCAAAATTCCTTTCAGTTTTTATTCAAAAATTACTTGATATTGGTCTATGATGAGGTATGAATGGTTACTAAGGCACAAGATGGTATAAATAAGTTTGTTTACATCCATTTTATCCCCATTCATTCAAGTATTCACTCAAGCATTCATTCAAATATTCAAACATCTTATACCATTTCATCAAGAAATATTCAAGCACTTTGGAGTATCCATTAGCATTACTTCAAATTTGCATCATCAATGGTTTGGTAAGCAAATAGAATTTGCATGTTATTAGTTTATCATTCATTTTCATTTCATTATTTTATTAAGGGTTTGATTACCAAAAGTGGGGTTTGACCAAGGAAAACCCCTATTTGCTAACCCTCAACCATTTTCCCCCTTTGCATGTGTATTTCTAGCCTTTGTATGCACATTTGACAAGTATTTAGGTGTTGAAAACTAGAGAACAAGTCAACTAGGTGCTTCAAGACAACTTGTTATTATTTCAAGTTTGGTGAAGGTTTTTTGTCTATTTCTTGCATAATTGACTTCGACAACTTGACAAGCAGACATTTCTCAATTTGGTGTTACATAATTGTCTCCTGATTTTCAAGAAATTTGGGAGAGAATTGATTCACCACTAGTGGCGAATGAGTCCCACCTTAGGACTAAAAATCTAAGTTTTGTTAGATTTTGGATCCCGACTATCAAAAAATTTCTCCCGACACTTTTTCACCAAGAGGAGGACTAATTCACCACCTTGGGTGAATGAGTCCCACTATCAAAAATTAGTAACATAAACTAGCATTCAAGACATTCTATATTCATTATATTTTACATAGGTGCACTCTGTTTTATCATACTTTTTCTATTTTGCATCATTTCTTCATTTTCTTCATTTTTTTCATATCATAGTGTGTTTTCAAACATAGCATAAAACCTAGTCTTGCATTCATATTTAGTCTTTTCAATAACTTAATTGTATTTATTTTACTTCATTAAACTTAGACAACATCTTCCATAGCATAATTTGAGTGAATCCATAATATTTTTGGACCTAATCTCTCTCCTTTTAGGTGAAAAACCCTATAAGAGTTAGAGAGTCCACTAGGTCCAAAAATCTATGGTTCATTTTGGTAAACCCGACTCTTGAACACTTTGGATTGTCTGATTTCATTTGCATATTGTATCCTAGATTACATTGGAATCAACATTCAATTAGGATATTGTTTTGTTTTTGCATCTTAGACCTTTTCATATTGGATTAGTGAAAGTTTGGTTTAGATTTCATTTTTTTGCATTACATATCATTGAAAATCTAAAAAATCTACATTTTGCATACGTCATTGCATTTTGTATTGCATTAGAATCATTTAAAATTTCTGAAAAACATAATTTTTTTTTACACTGGGACTCATTTGCCACCTAGGGCGAATCAGTCTTGTGTTGTAGAAATATGGCCCCTTTTCATTTTCATGGCCTTTTAGGTCTTGTTTCATCATTTTTCACATGTTTTGTCTTAATTTTATATTGCAACATGGCTTGAATATGCTTATTTTTAGTATTAAAATGTAAATATTGAAGTCTTGTGAATGTGTTGTGAAGTGTTGTAAAACATTTCTACATTATTCTAGATTCTATTTAACATAATTCACCTAAAAATAATCATTTGACACATCAACAAGTCCTATTTTGAAGTTTTTTAAGTCTTGTAATCAAGATTCACGCTTTTCTAGGCATTTCCCCCTTACACTTTTCTCATGTCTTATTGGACCTCCTTATACACTCATATGCTTTACTTAAGTGTATTTTTGAATGATACACTAACACATAACATTAAATTGCATTTAATTCCTGACACTTAAACACACCTCCAAGGTGAGACCCAGTTGCCATGGGTGGTGAATGAGTCCACCTTGGCACAAAATTCAAAATAATCTCAAATTTCTTTTGGGATTATTCAAATTTACACTTGATGTCGGCCTATAATGATGTATTAGTAGGTACAAAGACATATGAGTTGTATAAATAAGCTAATTTAACCACATTTTAACAATCTAAGAAAATCTTAATGCATTCAAGCACTCATTATAGCATTTTATTAAGTATTTTGTAATAGATCATTAAGCAATATCATTGAAGCATCTTGGAGCAGCCATTGACATTGATTTGGATCTAAATCTTCATGGGTTTTATGTTAAGTTGTAATACTTTATGTTATTCATTTATCCTTTCCCTTGCATTTCAATTATTTTTATAGGGTTTGAGTACCAAAGTGGAGTTTGACCAAGGAAAACCCCTATTTGCTAACCCTCCAACATTTTTCCCCTTTTTGCATGTGTGATTTTGTAGATTTAACAGGTCTTAATGGTGTTGGAAAGTGAAATCAAGTCAATTAGTCTCTTCAAGACATTATATCATCTTTTTATCCCTTTTGAGTGATTTTGATATGTTTTCTACAGAATTTGACTTCGACAACCTGACATTCAGGATTTGAAAAATTTGATGTTGCAGAGTTGTTGACTATAGTTCCTAAAATCTAGGAGTGGAATGATTCACCACCCTTGGTGAATGAGTCCCACTTGAGATAAAAAAAATCAGTATTTTTTCATATTCCAGATCCTAACAGACAAAAACTTGTTTCTGATAATTTTCACTTGTAGGTGGACTGATTCGCCACCCTTGGAAAATGAGTGCCACAATAAATTTTTAGTAATATCAATCTACCTTCTAAACACTTCAACAACATCAATTCCAGTCCAGGTGCACTCAAATTCAACTTTGTACTCTTTGTTCTGCATAATTCCATTAATTTTCATATCACGGTGTGTTTTCCAACATTGCATAAAAACTAGTTTTGCATTCATCAATTGCATTTAGTTAAGATTATTTAGGCATTACATCACTCCACATCTCATATTTGAATGAAATTGTGAGACTTTTGGCCTCTTTATCTCTCCTTTTTGGGTGAAAAACCTTGAATGTGTTAGAGATCCCTAGAGTACCAAAAACTTTCGGTTCAAGTTCCTCTACACTTTTTAAACAACATTTCTAGAATTTTTCTGGCATTTTCCTAAATCTCTATTTTTTGTAGTTATTTTTTTGTTACAGTTAGTAGCATTTCTGTTATTAGAATTTCAACATCTTAGAATACATTGCATTTGAGTTATCTCCCTCCTTTGTGTTATTTGTATGAGTGTTTGGTGCCCTGTTGATAATACTTTGGTGAGATGAAGTTCTAGAATCATGCCATCCCATGATAGTACTTTCATTGTGGACCTTGGGATCTCAAGAGCTCCTACTCCTATTATGGACAATGGTGTATTAGGCACTGACAATGCTACTATGCCTTCATGCCTCCATCCAATGAATGTTCACACCCAAAACATCTCTCTTCCTCAAGACAAGGTCATTAGTATTCATGAAGAATTTGCACATTTACAACAAGACTTGTCACTTGAAAACATATCCAAAACTTCCATACCTGCCATTAATAATCTTCATCATTTACTTTAAAGTGTTGATGGTGTGATAAAAGCTGAAAAGAATTGTTGAGATTTACAATAAGCATGCCTCTCCTAGTACCCAATCCACAATCAATCATGTAAGCCAATGATGATCTCACGCTCCTCCTCCTTCAACCATCACATCTATACTAACTTATACCAATCCACAAGTCACTAGAACTATGTAATAGGTTAGTTATGTGGCTCCTTCTTTCACAATTCCACCTAGTATTCCTACTTCACTTGTGCCATCACAAATCCCTTCCACTACCTTTACACCCCCTAGCATTAATTTCACTTACACTCCATTCACCATTTTCTCTTCCATAATAACCTACATATCTTGACCCTATCCATACACAACTCCTTAACACTGTCTCTTCCATGCAACATCAACTTTCCACCATTAGTCAAGGTCAAACCACTCCACCCACATATCATGTCTGTAGCAGCCCCTTATCCTTTGAAATCCTTGATGCCACAAGGGATAGAAATTCCTTAGTTTGAGAAATACAGAGGTAAAGGAGATCCTATCAACCATGTTAATGCTTATATAGCTTTATGTAGTGATTTTATCCTTGATGAGCGACTCAGCAAAAAAAATTCCTAGAACCTTGAAAGACAATGCCTTAGAGTGGTTTTCCAACTTTCCTAATCATTCCATCTACTCTTTCAACGAGTTGGTGGATACTTTTATAAGTAAATTTCAAGTTCACATGGCACCTAAAAGGAAAATGGCAGACCTCATGAGATATAGAAAAAACATAGAAGAAAAAATAACTGATTTTATCTCACATTACCAATCTGTGTATGCTCAAATAGATGTTAAGATTCCTAATGCACATCTACAAATGATGTTTATTGAAAACCTACATAGAAATATTCAAGATAAGCTAACCATGATGAAATTACCTTCATTTATGCATTTATGCACAACCTTGTGTGAATATCATAACTCGATTTCAAGTCGTGATTCAACATCCACTTCTAGCCGAGCTGACAAACCTGAACATAACAATAAAAACCATAATAACAATAAAAAATTTCACAAAATGAATAGAAGCTTCTTATTGTTCAATCTACCTACACAACTACAACCAACCCAAAAAGTTCAAAATTCAATGGCCGCTATTAGGACATTTATGCCTTATCATTATGGGGACCCTAAGAGACAATTCACTCCTTTACCTAAAACCCTCCATAATACAATGAACCAATTAATTCAAAAATGCATGCTCACCTTCATGCCCATCAGATGACTTAATCCAAACCAAGCCTTACCACCCAACTTCATGCCTAACTCTTATTGTAACTTTCATCACAAAAATGGACATGACACTTAGCACTGTAAGCATGTAAAACATTCAGTTCAAGACCTCATTGATTCTAGCCATTTTTTCATTGAGGGTGTTAATGATCAAGGCAATAATTCCATTGCACCCCCTAACCAGAATTTACAAATTTTCAACAACCCTATGCCTAAAGATACTACTTAATTTTTCAAGGCTTGCGAACCTTCAAACACCGATGTAATGATTGTTGATACAAATAAAGAGCAACGTTACATATCTCCAACTATTATTCAAGATAGTCCTATGGATCAAATTATAGCTATGATAGATGTTATCCCTCATAAGGGCCAAACCACTAAATATCTTGATATCAAATTTTCTGATAAAGACATACTTCCTGTTAGCTCTCAAAAACGCAGGTTTGAACCATGAAAGGTTGCCAAGCTTTCACAACGTTTTAGGGTAACAGAACAAGGCTTGAAACAATCAAACCTTCTGCTCTTTAGGTGCTGCTAAACCCAGGTGGGTGTACCTTTCTAAATAGCACGGAATTAACTTGTGATTATTTTTTTGAGATGCTTTGTCCACAATGGTAGATAACAGTGAACAAATGAAACCAAACTCGATAACTACCTTCTAATCTAAATCCTAGAATGCTTAATTAACTGATAAAAGAGATTGAATGAATTCAAATAATGAAATTACAGAGACCAGTGCTTTATTGGGTATGCGGAGTCAAACGAAACAAAAGTGGGAAACTTATTCTAGGAGAAAATCAAATTGCAGGCATATGATCTGTTCATAACTTGTGTAAACAATGCAAGATTATGACTACTAAGCTCTTCTTTAATAATCCAAATGAATCTTCTTGATTACTATGATCAATGAAAAGGATTTAATCCCTACTTGAGAGAACCAGTTAATTAATCACACAAATGCAACAAATGTGCATAGATAAACTAAAAATAAACTTGTTATTCCAATTTAAACAACCAGAAAAAATCAAATTGGAGATAGCTTCAGCAATACTTTTTCAATAAGATTAACAGACAATTGATACCAATAATAACCTGTCAGACCAGCTGAATTTCATTGAAATAACCATTTAAAAACATGCACCATGGTCTCCAGAATGAGAAATTTATTCTACCGTGCCCGTTCCTACTCTACTATATTTTTCTAATCTAAAAATCTTATCTAAAATCCCCCCTTCCATTACAATCGGGAGTGTATATTTATACACCAGCCTTAGAAATCATATCATTTTGAATTCATATCGGCCCCCATAGAAATCAAGCCCAAATCATGTCAGCCACAATAGTATTTAGAATTTCATATGTTGGCCAACAACTTTTGAATTTCTATTTTATCTGCCAACCACTCGCCAAGACAAGCCTGAAGGTATGCCGAACACAATTGTATCACTTATTGCTCCCTACCAGTGTTCCCCTACTTTGCATTCATTGAGACATGAGGATATCTCTCACCAATGTAATCCTTTCGTTTTGTTCACAGTTGCTATAACTCAATAGTATCAGAGAGACCTCATGTAGACTTCATCCTATTTCACTGAAAGTCATCATTTACCCTGGGTCGCCGTAGCACCTTGCTTGGTTACACTGAGGTCAAAGCATATTCTTCTGATTCTTTAAGTCTCACTATGAACACACAACATCGGTGAGACTCCATAGTGAGTTTACTTCATTCTGCCGAAAGCTTTGAGCCACAATATATCGCCAAGACATCAATGTTCTTATACCGATAGAAACCCTTTGTCTCATGTTTGTCGCTATAACTTGTAACTGTCGGGGAAACCTTACGTATATTATACAATGTTTCACCAAAGGCTTCTCACCCAACTCTGAGTCACTGAGACAAAGCACCTCCTATGTCGAAAACCATTCCCCACTCGCTTTCGCCAAGACAATACAGTATCAGTGAGACCTGTCGGAGACAACACCATGTCATACCAAATTACCTTGAAGTCATTTGTATTTGCCAAGACCAAAATATTTTCATACTGATGGAGTCTCCATATGCATTATCAGTGAGACCAAAGTTCATTTTCCAAGACAATATATCGAAAGCCACAACTCACACCGAAATGTATCCCTTAAACACTGGTCGGTGAAACAAATGGAAATCATTATGACATTATACCGAATACCCCCAGTCTGGCTAAAAAGAACATTCAATGTGATTTTTGGTGAAACCATGAGAGCTCGCCAAGACATTATGCAGAAACAAAGTCTTACACCGATAAAAATCCACTTTTCCCAGTCGGTAAGACAAAACAATTTCGGCGTGACATTACAACGATGCCCAACCTCTTTCCGAAATATGCATCTTCTTGTCATCGAAACCCTATGAAAGCTATGCTGACAATCACCTACAGATAAAATCTTTTCGCTAAGACACCGAATGAGTCTTGCTGATAGGTAATACAGACTCATGCAAGCTGAAACATGCAAAATGGATCAGGGAGACATAGACCACGATATGAATCATGCAAGACCCGATGGATACAATAGACAAAAAATGAGAAGAATGATAGGAAAACAAACCCTAGTGTTTTAGGATGAGGACCATATGGAAACTTAGGGTCAAGCAAAATTTGTGAAAATATTGCAGAAATTATATCTCCAAAAGTGGCTCCATCTGGGGATGAATGATAGTCAGATCATTGCAAGGATCCATAAACTTTGGGTGAGTAGACCAGACACAAAATGATGAACCAGAGAGCATAAATGGAAATGAAGGAAAAATGGAGAAGAATGCAGAGAATGCAAGATGGAAGTGAAATGGACACAAAATGAATGCAAAATAGAGGTGAACCAGAACCCTAAACTACTGTGTATGGAATTTTTTTTTAAAGAGGATAAGCAAGAGTTGTCCATGCACTGGCAACCCTCAATCCTCTGTGTTTTAATTTCTCCTGTTCTGATCTGTTACAATCTGAAACTCCCACCATGCTTTCCCTTGTCAAATACCTGGTTTTATTTTGAGTTCATCAGATTTCTCCTAAAGACAGATGCAATCTTTCCTGTCACTGAAATTTTTTAGAGAATCACTATGCTCAGCTTAGACTGAAATTCCAATAGCATTCAACAGTTTATATTCTCCATCATCAGATAAAATGTTATCTTCAAAATAAAAAATACATGCATATGAAATGCAAAATTTTATATTATCGCTCTCACTGTCATATATTATGAAACACTCTCCCAGTTGTATTGAAAATTTATCATCAAAGTGCTTCACTTGAAAAAAAAAATGTTATGTTATATCAACACAAAAATTTGAAACCTTTTGCACCTCTTTAGTATCATTATTTGGAATCAACATTAAATTATAACTCACATCTCTAGTATCTAGCATATATGAATCAATAAAATCTGGTAATTTTCCAACCTTGGCATGCAAATAAACATCCTTTCCACATGAGTTAGAAATTCCAAAATCACATACCTTATCCTGAATGGAAATAGAATTTTGATCAATACCAAAAGAATCACCATCATTCCAAGAAATACACAGGGAGTCATAAGAATCTTTACACAAAGATTTTTCACTGTCAAAACAAAAGTAAGCTAGAGACAAAACTTCAAGATCCTCAGCATGTGTGCATCCCTGGTATTCAAAAATAAACAAATCTGCAATATGTTCACTGACAAGTGAACAAGTCTCTATATTTTCATCACTATTATTATACTCCTCACTTTTGTCATCATCACACAGAAATCCAATACCATTAGAGAATGGAAAATTAGAAACATCATCAATGCAGTTATTTATTCCATCATTCTGCTTGTCTAAAATTATTTCCTCCTTTTCATAGAATGGATTTGAAAATATCTGAAACTTACTTATTGACACACTTTGGCAAAAAATCATCTGATCATCATTTAACTCTTCATCATACAACGAGTTTGAAAAAAATTGGAAATCACTTTCAAATGTGCAAACCTCTTCTTCATCAGATCTATCTTTGTAACTTTCAACTGCAGCCAGAGGTATTGTATATTTACTATCTGATGAATCAACATCTCCCATTGCCTCTTCATCCAGATCCTCATAAGAAGAAGAAGAATCCCTTGACTGTAGATTAGAATCCTCGGGTTCATCATTAGTATCAGAATATTCACAATAAACACTGCTCTCTCTGTGACAATCTGTTCTGCAAGAGAGATGCCCTGCACCTTCATCCTCCTCAACATGGTGAAAAGTATCTGAGGCCAGATATACTATGTGATCTTCTTCATTTTTTTCCATCTGCATTCCCTCTTCTTGCATTCTTTGGGCTACAACACAATAATCTAGGGAATGTGGCATATCACAAAATTCACATAAGTAATTGTTACTTACCATATAGGTTCTCTTTATCAATGGATCGGGAGCTTCCTTGTTTCCAGGCCTAGCTGGTATAGGTTTGTTGTCCTTCTAGTGTGCATTGTAAGGTATATCATGCAACCTCGGCCTTTCGTTCCTGTATGTGTTGCTTTGCTAAGAAACCCTAGGAATATCTCTTTTATTGATTATCCCAGCAGCCTTCCTATTGTTTTCAATTGTTTGTACCATCTTTTGTGCTTCAGCCAAATCTCTTGGGAATTAATTTCTCAGCTCTTACCCTGTCTTAGGTTCAAATGCATTCAAATAAATACTCAATGCTATAGAATCTGGCAACTTTGATCTAGGAGGTATCCTACTCTGCAACTTATTGAATCTCTGATTGAAATCATAAATTGTATCACTTTGATTCTTCTGAATGTGCAATAATTCACGAAGAGCATAATTTGGTACACTTAGACTCCCAAACTTCTCGAGGAATTGATCTTGAAATCCTTGGAGAGAATCAATGGAGATAGTTGGTAGGCTGTTGAACCAATCCCTAGCATCTTCAACCAGTGATATCATAAATAGCCTCATGCATAAATCTTCATAGGGCACATCCAAATCTTGGACAAAAGCATCAAAACTTCTTAAATGATCTTTAGCAGTGATTACATCACACCCTATAAACTTTGGAACAATACCCCTCCAACTGCCATCCAATGGATAAGGGCATAATGGAATCCCTGCCAAATCAAACTATTTGATCATTATTGTATACTGATGAGGGGGGGCACTAGGTGGGTACGGATGCTGGTACATCGGACCATAGTGCTGATATGGCATATACTATTGACTATGAGGAGCTCCAACATGACCTCCCCAGAACTGAGATCCTCCTCCATTCATGTTTGAACAGCTACAATAATTTTTTCAGAGTCACCACCTACTTTTCCAAAAGTAGGAAAATCATTATTTATGATCTATTCCCAGTGGAATCACCTTTTCTGAAACTTCTCAAAGATTTTCTTCATTGACTCTATATGATGGTCTTCAACTAAATTTTTTGATGTAATCCCCAGCAGAGTCACCAATTTGTTAGCTCTCAAAAATGCAGGTTTGAACCATGAAAGGTTTCCAAGCTTTCACAATGTTTTAGGGTAACATAACAAGGCTTGAAACAATCAAACCTTCTGCTCTTTAGGTGGTGCTAAACCCAGGTGGGTGTACCTTTCTGAATAGTGCAGACTTAACTTGTGATTATTTCTCTGAGATGCTTTGTCCACAATGGCAGATAACAGTGAACAAATGAAACCAAACTCGATAACTTCCTTTTGATCTAAATCCTAGAATGCTTAATCAATTGATAAAAGAGATTGAATGAATTCAAATAATGAAATTGTAGAGACCAGTGCTTTATTCAGTATGCGGAGTCAAACGAAACAGAACTGGACAACTTATTCTGGCAGAAAATCAAATTGCAGGCATATGATATGTTCATAACTTGTATAAACAATGCAAGATTATGACTACTAAGCTCTTCTTTAATAATCCAAATGAATCTTCCTGATTATTGTGATCAATGAAAAGGATTTAATCCCTACTTGAGAGAACCAGTTCATTAATCACACAAATGCAGAAAATGTGCACAAATAAACTAAAAATAAACTTGTTATTCCAATTTAAACAACCAGAAAAAATCAAATTGGAGACAGCTTCAGTAATACTTTTTCAATAAGCTTAATAGATAATTGATACCAAAAATAACCTGTCAGACTGGCTGAATTTCATTGAAATCACCATTTAAAAACATGCACCATGGTCTCCAGAATGAGAACTTTATTCTATCGTTCCCATTCCTACTCTACTATATTTTTCTAATCTAAAAATCTTATCTAAAATCCCCCCTTCAATTACAATCGGGAGTGTATATTTATACACCAGCCTTAGAAATCATATTGTTTCAAATTCATATCGGCCCCCATAGAAATTGAGCCCAAATCATGTTAGCCACAACAGTATTTAGAATTTCATATGTCGGCCAATAGCTTTTGAATTTCTGTTTTATTCGCCAACCACTCGCCAAGAAAGGCTTGAAGGTATGTCGAAGGCAATTGTATCGCTTACCGCTCCCTGCCAGTGTTCCCCTACATTGTATTCACCGAGACACGAGCATATCTCTCATCGATGTAATCGTTTCATTTTGTTCACAGTCGCTATAACTCAATAGTATCGGAGAGACCTCATGTAGACTTCATCCTGTTTCACCGAAAGTCATCATTTACCCTGGGTCGCCATAGCACCTTTTTTGTTACACAAAGGTCAATGGATATTATTCTGATTCTTTAAGTCTTGCTGTGACCACACAACATCAGTGAGACTCCATAGTGAGTTAACTTCATTCTGCCAAAAGCCTTGAGCCACAATATATCACCAAGACATCAATGTTCTTATACCAATAGAAACCCTTTGTCTCATGTTTGTCGCTATAACTTGTAACTGTCATGGAAACCTCACGTAGATTATACAATTTTTCACCGAAGGCTTCTCACCTAACTCTGAGTCACTGAGACAAAGCACCTCCTATGCCGAAAACCATCCCCCACTCGCTTTCCCCAAGACAATACAGTATTGGTGAGACCTATCAGAGACAACACCATGTCATACCGAAGTACCTTGAAGTCATTCATGTTCGCCAAGACCAAAGGATTTTCATACTACTGGAGTCTCCATATGCATTATCGGTGAGACCAAAGGTCATTCACCAAGATGATATATCGAAAGCCCCAACTCACACTGAAATGTATCCCTTAAACGCCGGTCGGTGAAAAAAATGGAAATTGTTATGACATTATACCGAATACCCCCAGTCTGGCTAAAAAGAACATTCAATGTGATTGTTGGTGAAACCACGAGAGCTCGCCAAGACGTTATGCAGAAACAAAGTCTTACACTAATAAAAATCCACTTTGCCCAGTCCGTAAGACAAAACAATTTTGGCGTGAGATTACAACGACGCCCAAACTCTTTCCGAAATATGCATCTTCCTGTCGCCAAAACCCTGTGAAAGCTATGCCAACAACCACCTGCATATAAAATCTATTCGCTAAGACACCAGATGAGTCTTGTCGATAGGCAATACAGACTCATGCAAGCTAAGAGATGCAACATAGATCAGGGAGACATAGACCATGATATGAATCATGCAAGACCCGATGGATACAATGGATGAAAAATGAGCAGAATGATAGGAAAACAAACCCTAGTGTTTTAGGATGAGGACCATATGGAAACTTAGGGTCAAGCAAAATTTATGAAAATATTGCAAAAATTTACAGCTCCAACACTTCCAAAGATTCCTGATGGTCCTCTCTACATAGCTTGCCAAATCTATGATAATCACACTAATGGGATATTAATAGATCCCGCTTGTGGTGAGAATGTGACCACAGAGGAGTTTTTTGTCTTAAATGAGATAGATCAAGATACTTATGATAAAGCAACTGCATGGATTAAAAAAAAAAATTATTTTGCATTCCCTACGATTGGATCGATTGTGCTACCCTTACAAATAGGACCAAAACCATTAGATGTAACATTTTCTATAATTGTACAATCCAATCAATTTCATTTGTGGCTAGGCCACCCTTGGCTTTGCTCAATGAAAGTGATACCATCAGTTGTTCACAAGTGTTTGAAGTTTCCACATGAAAATGAAATATTTATTGTCCACCATAGCTGATTTAATCCCCTATCCTCTAAAGGAAATTTTTCCTTAGAATCCTTTTGGCCCAAACCCATGGAACCCATTACACTTCAAAAGGACTTCCTTTTCATATCATATCAAAATTTTAAAGCCAAAAGGATAGCTGAATTGTCTCTTTGTGGTACATCCCTATCCACTTCTGTACCTCCTATCATAGATGAGACCATGCTTTAGCCTACCTTTGGCCATGATCAAACCTTACCCATTCCATCACAGTCCGATCCTTTAACTTCTTTGTGTAAGAGACCAAGAGATGTTGAAAGTAATCCAATCCTGCCACCACAAATTAAACAAGTATATAAAGCTAAGGAGAAAGTGATTGATCTATCTCCTTCTGAAACAAAGGAGCCTACAATTGACCAATATACTCTTACATCCAAACAACTTGAAAATATAATTAAACAAAATCAGGATGCTAGAGAGGTCCCTCGCCATCATCGTTTTCTTGCTTGACAAATGAAAAATGAAAACAATAAAGAAAACCAACCTCCACCATTAACAAAAATAATTCCTAATAATCCTCCTAATCCACAACAACATAGTCCATCACCACTCTCACAACAAATTGAACTTATACAACAACCAAAATTTTTGATACATCCTTCCTTGGAGATTACTCTTCATCCTCTTGTCATAATTAATCTTGATGAGGATGATGACAAATAGATTGCTAAAATCGATGAAGAGGTGCACAATAATTTGAATTCTTTATTCTCCTCTTCTATGAGCCTAGATGATAATTCTCTTATACCAAATGCACAAAGTGGTGTTTCTCCTAGCTTGGCACATTCAATTCCTCCATTGGATAGTCAACTGTCCTTGCAGTATGATGATCATGATTAGGCGGAAGACGACCTATTAGATGGTTGATTTGTATATGCCTCATTAGCCTTTTTACTCCTTACCTTTTTTTCTTTTCTTTTATGTGCATATTGTGTTCCCCTATATCATGTGTTTAATGTTATCTCTCTCATTGTACACTTCTTCTATTTGTATCCCTATTCTTCTATATGTCATACATTGCTTTTTCACCTTGTTCAATTTTTCTCTTTTTGTTTTGTGTTCTCCTTTAGGGATGATGCAAAGTGTAGAGATGCCCTAAGTCTCTTCCATGTTGACACAAAAGGTCCTTGTCCTTTTCTCCTTTTGTTTTATTTTCTCCTTTGGGGATGACGCAAAGCATAAAGTAAGTTTCTTCCATGTTGACCCAAATGGTCCTTGTGTTTTTCTCTTTTTGTTTTTTGATTTCCTTTGGGGATGACGCAAAGTGTAGAGATTCCATAAGTCTCTTCCATGTTGACCCACAAGGCCCCTTTTTCTTTTTCTTTTTCTTTTTCTTTTTCTTTTTCTTTTTCTTCTCTTGTGTTTTTCCTTTTAGGGATGATGCAAGGCTTTGAGACCTAAATGTCTCCTTCATGTTGACCCAAAAGATTTTTCATTTACTTTTGTTTCCTTTCTCTTTTTGCTTGTGTTTTTCCTTTTCGGGACGATGCAAGGCATTGAGACCACAATGTCTCTTCCATGTTGACCCAAAATGGAATTTTCTTTTGTTTTCACTCTCTATGTGCCATTCTTCTCATTCTATGTGCTTCAAGGAATGATGATAGTTCAAATATATTTTATAAAAACATTGCAGCAATGAACATACTGAACCCAAATCCATAGTTCCCTTATGTGTTTGGTGTGCTTTCTTTTCTAGGGGGAAACTCCCTTTCCTTCTTTTTCTTTTCATTTTCCTTAACATGATGCAGCATAACTTCAAAACATATGACTTGGCATAGGGCTTTCCAAGTTGGATCTCATGTCTTATTTTCCTTTTGCATTTTCTTTCCTCTTCTACTTTAAAGTAATTGCTCATAGACAAGTGTGTAGCAATTCCTTTAAAGTGGAGGGCATACATTACTATAATTCATTTGCATTCTTTGTTCCTAGTGTAGCCTTGTCATTTGTATGATGTGTTTGTTACTTTGCGGATGATATTGGGTGTGATTTCCTTCATAAATGTGATCTATCTTAGCATATTACATTCCTCTTGGTGGCTTGTTGTGATACACTGCATCCCCTAAGTTGTGAATTTACTATTCTTTGATTGGTCTTCTCTTGGAGACATTATACACAATGTTCCCTAAGTGACTAACCTTACATAAACTAAACAAGACTCCTTTCAACATTTTTACATTTGTACACTTTACATTTTTGTAATTTTACTTTGTTGCATTTTGTATGGCCACCTTGCATAACACAACTTGCATGCATGTGGTGCCACCATGTTTGTTCATGAGTTCTAAGCATATGAAGCTTTGCTTGTCTCATTAAGCTTGAATAGACACCTTTTCCTTTTTTCTTTGTGGTTCCTTGTTAAAGTTATCGTAAAAAGCACAAAGTTGTGTCACACTTTCAAACTTATCAACATAATTGAATTTAAGTATTTCTAACTAAAAATCAATTTTGGTCAAACATATGATCTAGTAAGATTCATTCTAGCTAAGTTAGATGCTTCCACAACTTTTTCAACTAAAATTGTTGGCTAAAAATGTATGGAGCATCACTTTGAGTCCAATTTACCAAAAAAAATAAATTATTTGAAAATCTTGAAGTTTCAATAACTCTTGCTAATGTAAACAACATTTTTTTAAAAATATAAAAATACCCTTTTGTAGATCCATAAGTGTAGTTTTCAAAAATATATTTATTTTAATAGTTTAATTATTTTTTATATTTTATATTTTATTTTTACTAAAAGTAGGTTTTCAGCACAAAATATAAGGTTGATTACTATGCCAAGGAAAAATACTAAAACTTATTAAAAAAAATTGAAACAAATATGATGCACTAGATAAAAGAATCTAGTTTAAGATGGTATAATCTTGTTTCCATTTTAGATAAATATTTAATATGAAAGTTGACGTCCGATGAAAACAGTTATTTTTTGATTCACGCACATTTTAATATTTATTTAAAAATATATATTTATCAAAATTGGAAAAAAATATATCCATGCACTAAAATTTCAAGTTATAAATACACACAAAAAATTTGAAAGAAAAAAAATAAAATTTACTATAAAAAGTTTGGCGTCCCATGCAACTTCATTTTTCAGCATTTTATCAGCAACTAAATTATAGTTTTAATTTATTAAAAACTAGTTTAAAATAATTTTTATATTTTTTTTTAAAATACATATTTTACTAGTTTACATCATTTCAAAATTCAAAACATATATGCCACCTTTTAGTGATTCAAGTTTAAAAATTGGATCACGTTGGTCGTTTCCTTTATAAAGTGTGACAAAACTTTGTGCTTTTACCCTATCATGAGGTATAACTTTGGCATGCTTGAGCGGGAAGCCCACCTAGTGGCATGACTTTTCCCTTGTGTCGTAGAAAAATGGCCTCTTGTCATATCATGGCCTTTCAGGTCTTGTTTCATTTTGTTTTATATATTTTGTCTCAATTATATGTTGCAACATGGCTTGAACATGCTTATTTTAGTATTAAAATATAAATATTAAAGTCTTGTGAATGTGTTGTGAAGTGTTGTAAGACATTTCTACATTATTCTAGACTCTATTTAATATAATTAACCTAAAAAATCATCATTTTACACATCAAGAAGTCCTATTTTCAAGTGTTGTTAAGTCGTGTAACCAACATTCACACTGTTTCCATTTTCCCCTTATTTACACCTTTCTAGTGTCTTATTTAACCTTTTTATATAGGGTATGTGTAGGATCATGATGGGCCAAAAGTGGCAATATGATGGGTATGTGACGATTATTTTATTACCCAAAATTGATGAAATGAAAAGGGTTTTAAAGGAGATTCTCAGCTTTCCACCAATATAAATTATCCTTTACTTTGAATTTAATAATTAATTATTATTCATTTTCTATTAAAATTACAACTAAAGTCCTGATTGATAAGCTGATTGAAAAACATCTATAGATTTCAAACGTTATCATATTTTTGAATCAATACATGTGTCCAATTCTATGCTTAAGCATACTATAGGATTTAAAAAGAAAAATTAATTTCATGAAGTTTTGACCAAGTTAAGGTGGTCGACATTCAAGTTTTTATATTTTTGAAAAGTTGTAATAAAAAAATTCATAATTAATTATTTACTTGAAACAAATTACAAAAATATGCATCACATCGAGGCATGAGTCCTCTACTTATATCTAAAATATTATAAAAAATATTATCATTTTATTATGGTTAGGGTGGTCAAACAGACACCTACTTCTTATTTTTCCTTGAAATTTAAGTACCATTGCATTGAAATTTAAAATTTTCACCAAATAGATTTTTTTTTTTTAAACAAACCTAGTAGTTTAGAAACTACATTCAGTTTTCTACATATTCTATTCTTACATATTTTTGAAATAATATAGATAACTTATTCAATTTTTTACATCAAGTTGCCTAACTCTGATTTTTTTGAATTTTTTGCCACTTAAGGGCCTGTTTTTTCCATGATGATCCTGCACATACCCTATACTCAAAAGATTTATTTAAGTGTATTTTTTAATATACTCCTAACACATAACATTAAATGAAATTTAATTCTTGACACCTAATTTTATGTCCTAGGTGGGACCCATTCGCCATGGGTGGCGAATGAGTCCACCTTGGCTCCAAAATTCAAAATATTTTAAATTTCTTTCAGGATTTATCCAAAATTATGCTTGATGTCGACATGTGATGATGTATGAATGAGTACTAACACACAATATTTGTATAAATAAGCTAATTAATTTCACCTCATTTTAACATATCAATCCATCTCCAAGCATCCATACAATCCAATCATTCAAGTATTCATTCATCCAACAATTCACTTAAGCATTCAAGCATTTTGTAATACATCATTGAACAATTATTAAAGCATCTTGGAGAAGCCATTGACATTGATTCGGACTTGCAAGATCAAGGGTTTTTGGTAAGTTTGTAATACTTTTATGTTATTTATTTATCATTTCCCTTGAATTTCATTTATTTCTATTGGGTTTGATTACCAAAGTGGGGTTTGACAAAGGAAAACCCCTATTTTCTAACCCACCAACATTTTCCCCCTTTTTGCATGTGTTTGTAGCCTTTGTTTTGCAGATTTAACAAGTTTAAAAGGTGTTGAAAATTGGAATCAAGTCAACTAGATTCTTCAAGTCATTTTGTCAGCATTTCAAGCTTGATTGAGTGATTTATATCTATTTCTTGCATAATTGACTTCGACAACCTAACATTTAGACTTTATCAAATTCAGTGTTGTAGAGTTGTTGGCTGAATTTCTAGAATTATAGGAATGGATTGATTTACCACCCTTGGTAAATGAGTCCCACCTGAGATTAGAAATCAGTGTTTTGTTAGATTTTGGATCTCGACTGATAGAAACTTATTCCCGACAGTTTTTCACTTATAGGTGGACTAATTCGCCACCCTTAGTGAATGAGTCCCACTATGAATTTTTATTGACTTCAATCTACCTTCCAAACATCTCAACAACATCAAAATTGGTCTAGGTGCACTTAGTTTTATCTCTAAACTTTTTGTTCTGCATGTTTTATTCAATTTTCATGTTCTTTTCATATCACATTGTGTTTTCAAACATTGCATAAATCTTACTATTGCATTTATTTAGATTAGTTTCAGTCAATCAATTGCATTTAGTTAAACTAATTTAAGCATTATATCATCCTTCATTACTTATTTGAGTGAAATTGCTAGGTTTTTGCCTCATTATCTCTCCTTTTTGGGTGAAAAACCTTAAAAGTGTTAGAGACATCTTGAGTGCCAAAAATCAACGGTTGATCCCCATAGCCACTTTTGTGTTTATGAGTGTATACCAGCTAGTGTATGTATCTTACTTCTTTTTTGGATTTCTCACCCAGTGGACAATGAGAAGTTATGTAGCCCTAAAGTGAGTACATTTGGGCCTTCTCACCTGGCAGAATCATCATGTGTTCCATTGGCCTAGATTGAGTCAATATTCTCTTTTAGCCTAGATCTAATTCACAACTAGTTGGATTGACGATCAAAGCTTCATCTAATCCTCAAATTTTTTGTGTTCCTTTGTTCTTATGCTTATTTTTCCATGGGATCTTCATCCTAGGGGCTTGATCATCCCTCTTGATCATTGTCATTCCATCTCGCTGACATAGGTGTCTTTGAACCCTCCTCTCGATGTTCATGGCTACTTTATTGTGAGTTTGAAGTAGGTTCATCCTCTCAATAAAGCGAGGGCTAAATGTGTTGTAGAAAAATGGCCACTTGTCATTTTCATGGCCTTTTAGTTCTTCTTTCATAGTGTTTGATCAATTTTTCTATGATTTTATGATGTGATATGGCTTGAACATGCTTATTTAGGTACCAAAATTCAAATAATGAAGTATTGTGAGGGTGTTTTGAAGTGTTGTAAAATATTTCGACATTCTTCTAGATTCTATTCATTACAATTCACCTAAAAATCACCTTTTTACACATCAGCAAGTCCTATTTTCAAGTGTTGTAAAGTCTTCTAACAAAGATTCACACTTTTCTAGGCATATTCCCCTTATTTATCCCTTTCTTATGACTTATTTGACCCCTTTTTTCCCTCATATGCTTTATTTAAGTGTATTTTTGAATATAATCCTGACAGATAACATTACATGCAACTTAATTCCTGACACCTAGATTCAAGCCCTAGGTGGGACCCAATTACCATGGGTGGTGAATGAGTCCCCCTTGGCTCCAAAATTTAAAATATTTCAAATTTCCTTTTGGGTTTTATTCAAAAATTACTTGATGTCGGCCTGTGTTGAGGTATGAATAGTTACTAAGGCACAAGATGGTATAAATAAGTGCTTTTACATCCATTTTAACCCCCATTAATTCAAGTATTCACTCAAGCATTCATCTATGCATTCATTCATATATTCAAGCATCTTATATCATTTCATGAAGTAATATTCAAGCACTTTGGAGCGTCCATTAACATTACTTCATATTTGCGTCATCAAGGGTTTGGTAAGTTGATATCATTTTCATGTTATTAGTTTATCATTCATTTTCATTTCATTATTTTATTAAGGGTTTGATTACCAAAAGTTGGGTTTGACCAAGGCAAACCCCTATTTGCTAACCCTCAACCATTTTTCCACTTTGCATGTTTATTTGCAACCTTTGTATGTATATTTAACAAGAATTTAGGTGTTGAAAAGTTGAGAACAAGTCAACTAGGTGCTTCAATTCAACTTATTCTTATTTCAAGCTTGGTGAAGGTTTTCTATCTGTTTCCTATAGAACTGTCTTCGACAACCCAACAAGCAGACATTTCTAGATCTTGTGTTGCAGAGTTGTCTCCTGATTTTCTAAAAAATTGGGAGATAAATGATTCACCACCAGTGGTGAATGAGTCCCACCTTAGGACTAAAAATTTGATTATTGTCAAATTTCGGATCCTGACTGTCAGAAACTTGCTCTCAACACTTTTTCATTAGGAGGAGGACTAATTTGCCACCTTGGGTGAATGAGTCCCATTGTGAAAAATCAGTAACATCAACTAGCACTCAAGACATTCCAGATTCATTAAATTTTACCCAGGTGCACTCTATTTTATCATACTTCTTTATGTTTTGCATCATTTCTTCATTTTCTTCATTGTTTGCATATCACAGTGTGTTTTCAAACATACCATATAACCTAGTCTTGCATTCATATTTTGTCTTTTCAATCACTTAATTTCATTTAGTTTACATGATTTAGCTTAGACAACATCTTGCATAGCACAATTTTAGTGAAACCATAGCATTTTTGGATCTAATCTCTCTCCTTTTAGGTGAAAACCCCTATAAGAGATAGAGAGTCCATTGGGTCCAAAAATCTATGGTTCAATAAATTTTTAAATGTACTTCATCCCAAGAACATCCAATTTGACAACAATATGAAAGTATATATAAAACCAATTACTATTTTACTCCATACTTGAGATGGTGATAGGACTCTGAAGTCTATCTATTTCACAACACTTTTAAGAGAGATTCTTAAGATTTTCTAAGTCATGATCATATGGTTCTAATCTATACTAATGTAATGAACACATATATCAATACATTGTTTGCTAAGATACTGACACAATGGAAAAATTTTATCTACCTTCTCATAACCATATTTTTCATTCATGAACATAACCCCACACTAATTGATTTGATGTGCACGTCAAGGTTTTCTCAAAAGATCACCAAGAATGTACTAAGATACTTATCTAGCTTTTCAATAACCAAGAGGTCTTAAATTCAAGAATTCCCTTCTAAGAAAAAAATAATTCTCCAAACTATTACTTAAGCCAAATTCACAATATCAATTATAAACTTATATTATTCCCCATATGACAAGTTTAAAGGTTGGCAAAAAATTCTTCAATTTAACTTAATTGGAAGACTATTACTTTCTTAAATTCTACCAAGATCTATCCATAAGATAATTTCTAAGACACATAATTGATTTGAAGAAATAAGACTATCAATCTTAAAATTAAACGATAGTAAATACCCAACAAATGTCCATGTTAAATAGGTGCATCCATTTAAAAACTATTTATATCACAATGCGCATAAAGAGAGTACAAATAATATCTAAAATTTTTAAGTAATGAAGAAAAGAAGATAAAAACACATAAATATCTCAATGAAAGCCAATATAAAATGTGGCAATTAACTTTTGTTCTAGGCAGGCAACCATTGGTGGTAACCTAAACCTGTCAAGACTTAAAAGCTACTGACATACAACACTGTAACTGTGGAAAACTACCGTTTATTAATTACTATTTCTATCATGTTGTAATGACCCAATTTTAACATGGAGATAGCAATACTATATAATTTCCCAAAGATGAAAATATAAAAGGGGGAATTGATGATTTGTTCATTGCTAGTGGAGGGTAAAAGCACAAAGTTGTGTCATGCTTTCAGCCAACTCATCAGTACAACTGAATTTAAGTATTTCTAACTTAAAAATAGTTTTGGTTAAACATATGATCTAGTAAGATTCATTCTAGCTAAGTTAGATACTTCCACAACTTTTTCAACTAAAATTGTTGGCTAAAAATATTTGGAACACCCTTTTGAGTCCAATTTACCAAACAATTAAAATTATTTGAAAAAATTGAAGTTACAATAACTCATACTAATGTAAATATTTTTTTTTTTAAAGTATAAAAAATACCCTATTGTAGATCCATAAGTTTAGTTTTCAAATAAATATTTATTTTAATAGTTTAATTATTATTTATATTTTATTTTTTATTTTTACTGAAAGTAGGTTATCAACACAAAATATTAAGTTCATTACCATGCCAAGGAAAAATACTAATACTTATTTAAAAAAAAATTTAAAAATATGATGCACTAGATAAAAGAATCTATTTCAAGATGGTATCAATTTTTTCCCATTTTAGATAAATATTTAATATGAAAGTTGACGTCTGATGGAAACAATTGTTTTTTGATTCGCACACATTTTGATATTTATTTAAAAATATATATTTATCAAAATTGGAAAAAAATATATCCGTTCTTTAAAGTTTCAAGTTATAAATACAAAAAAAAATTAAGAGAAAAAAAAAGTTACTATAAGAATTTTGACGTCCCATGCAACTTCATTTTTCAACATTTTATCAGCGACAAAATTATAGTGTTAATTTATTAAAAACTAGTATAAAATAAAATTTTAATTTTTTTTTTTAAATACAAACATGAAATATACTGAAACATATATATTTTACTAGTTTATATCATTCCAAGATTCAAAACATAAATGCCACTTTTTAATGATTCAAGTTTAAAAGTTGGATCAATGTTGGCCATTTCCTTTATAAAGTGTGACACAACTTTGTGCTTTTACCTTGGAGCATACACAAAATTGAGTGATTATAAAACCCTATTTGAGCAGCTAAGCCACATAGATTTCACAGAAAAGAAGTTCATAAGTTTAAATTCAATATTCAAATATACAGAGGGGTGACTTGTTTTAGGGTGTGCTGCCTATGGGAAATTTTTTTTGAAAGGCTTAGAGAATATTAAGGGCTACATAAATGCTACTTAACTTTAGGATCTCCTTGCAAATGTACAGCAGGATAAGCATTTGGCATGCAATTTCAAACACATAAAGAAGTGAAGCTCAACGCTAGGGAAGTTGGCTAATTACAACTTAAAATAAAGAATTGCATCAAGCCTTAACCAACAACATTCAAGGGTATGGTATGAGTTGTCAAAATTAAAATCATAAGGCAACTTAAAAAGATACATATAATTTTATAAACTAAATTTAGTTTGTAAGTTAAATTTCAAAAATAAATGCTTATGATGATGTAATAGATAGAATGTTATGGTTGAAAATTAGTGCTCACCAACTTCTTGGGCATACGAGCTATTAAAATATACCCTACAATATCATTGTACATTCTACTATTAAACAATGGATGCAACAAGCCTCCACAAATTTATTAAAACTGTATTTACCCATACAGTCTTGTAACCATTTAGACATTATTTTTTGTGGCACCTTATGGTTGGTAGATCCCTTGCATTTTGCAAGGCTCACACCTAAGACAATTGTCACGACTAATTTTCCATTCTTAGTTTTTTTCCAACAAGGCTTCAGAAGTGTTGTCTTCGTAATCTATTTTATTACCTCAAGATCTTAATATTTTGTGCATGATATTAAATTCTTCTATGATGTATACTGTTCATTTTGCATTCCTTTCTTTTAGATGCTTTTAGGTCTTACATTTTCCACTCAGATTTAATTTTTTTGAAATATTTCTCAAGTCATCTCTTACTCATATCTAGTTATTATTAAACATCTAGAGATATTGAAAAATTTAGACATCTTTTTCAGTTTACTATCCAATACTTTTATATGCCCTTGGTTTCTACTTCAAGGTTAGAAATTGGAGATGAGATCTTTTTTGGGATAGACTGATGGCTTTTCTTGGCTTAAACCCTGGTGACTATTGCATTATATAAAGTTCCAGTAGAGGTAAAGGAATTTCATCATTGTTTACCTTTTCTACCTTTGAATATCTACCTTTTTATCTTCTTCATCAAATTGAACATCTATGAATCCATAACTACAAAAATCTTGACTATCTATTTTATTTTTCTTACACAAAACTATAATTTATGATTCTTAGATAACATTTTGCAATGTTTTTTGCTAACCTCTTATCAACCTAGTGGTATATTTCTTAGAATGATATATTACTTATTTATAAGTTTGTATATTTCAATTATAATGGTTTCAAACCATATTGAACATTACAAAAAGTGAAGGAAATGAAGCTTAAAAGATAAATATGGTGCGACAGGGCATACCTCAAAGATGACATGACTATTTTTTATCAAATTATTCTTCATGCTTTCTCCTTACTCCCATTCTTGAATTCGTAAAACCGTTACCTGTCATTTCTTTTATTTTTCCAAATTTTGTAATCTTCTCCTCTGCTTTTTTTTTTTTTCAGATTGGTTGATGTAGAATAACTACCGAATGTTGCAAAATAAGAAAATAAATATCATGTGTTTCCATTATTATTTTCTCTTCTTTTAAAGCTTTTTTTTCACATTCCCAATAACCAAATCTTGAAAATAAAATAATATTTCTTTTTCATGCATAATAGTTATCCTCAGAAAATAATACATAAGTCTTTTTAATTTTTGCAATTTAAATATTTATTCTAAATAAATATTAACGAAATATAACTTACATGGACATAAAATAATTTTCCTAAATAACAAGGTAATTTCATTTAATTGCAATTAAATTAATTATTGCAAATAACAAGCTCATTATCAATTAATTGAAAAATGAATTCTCTAATTAAAATACAATTAATTCATTTTGTTTCATTGCACTTTTATCTCACTACCAATTAATTTAACCAAACATTGTAAAATATGAATCATAAAAATAGGGGTCGTGACAGTTGGAGTAGGTCAATTATTCATTTTCGTTTATGTAAATTAGAAAAATAGGGAGACATTATATATTGCATGACAAATATTTAATCAATCCATGCAATATGTGTGAGGCATCAAGACCCAAGAGTTTGTTGAAAAACATGGTATGTTGCTCTTAATCAAAGGAACCATTCCTAAATGGGAATGCTTGTGTATGTTTTCACATCCTCCAGACATCATATAAATGAAGCATTTGCATTGATGCTGAGAATAGTACGACTGTTACATGTAAATGTGTAACATTATTTAGTTGAATCTACAAATCCTGTGAACAAGATTTTCCAAATAAATTCTTATAACTTACCAAGACTTTGTTATATGTTATTCAATATGTTGTTAGCTCTTACAATAAAGTTTTTATTAATTACTGTTCCTTTTTTCATTGGTTTTCTTCTCTCGCATACAAACAAAGAGAAAATGTCCCCATCCTACTATGGTCCTACAATAGTAAACATATTGACCAATTTCATGTGTGCAGTAATGCTTTTTTGACAAAGGTTACAATGTTGGATATGTGTAATTATTTCCTTTGGAATTTATACATAGTAACCAATCTATAGATTGATCGACGGGTGTCCCGTATCCAATGCACATCATACAACCACCCACTCCTTGGCTCAATTGTTCCATGTTTATCGGTTACATAGTATATGCCATTTACTATACCCATTTTCCCCCTTAGCGCTTGTAACAACAAGGAAAAATTCTAGTTATAAAGTATCACAAACAAACATACAAGCCACTCATAAGTAGTGCATTGTTCCTAGAATGAAGAACATGGAGAGGTAATGTAACACCCTCCGTGCAAGCCCCAAAGAACAAACAAATAAAGAATGCAAATATTTTTTTTTTAAAGAAAGATAAATAATCATCATACCAATATTAAATGATCATATACATACTCATATACTTCATTCCATTAAACACAAACAACATAATCAACCATGTCCTTTGGGGCCCACGAGGTCACATCGAAAATAGACATTACTAAACATCATCTCATAAGATATCAAAAGGAACTATAAATGACAACATTATATATATAGATTCCATCACAAGATAAACCCATGAGAAATTACATAGCCAAATAAAGTTACAAAGTAGATAACTACATTACATCTTTCAAATTTTACATCATCAATATAGTTACATCATGAATCCCAAACATGTGGGATGAATACAATATACAAACTCATCAAAATACAAGGAGATCAACTGGAATAAATCTTCAACTGGATGAGACTGAAGCCACGAACGCTGATGGGGAACCCAACGGTGTGCGGAGCACGTTCCACCCGACCACCCCCGTGCTAAGAGGTGACAGAGAAGTAACTCCGACCAAGAATGACAACAAAAGTACAACCATACAAAAAGTACCAACATAGATCCATCACACAATACACCAATTAAAATGAGCAACCAATAACATCATATCACAATGTCATAAAGATGCAAGATCGTAAATAAAATATAAATGAGATCATACAACGCATGCTAAAGATGTATCAAAACAATAATCATAAATCAATTTAAATCAATTCAAACAACAATCTAAATCAACTCCCATAACCCACTTCCAGAGGAACACAATAACGCAAACACATGGGCAACTAGGGGAGAGTGTCATCGCATAGTCCTACATGGGCTGTCCTGTGCTCTTCCTCCCAACTGGAGGCGCCGGTCCATAGGGTGACTAATGCGGAGCCATAAACCTCTCGAGAGGACGAGGTTACGACCTTGCCGACCATGGCCTTCTCAGCCTTCCATTAGCCTGCGGAAGCACTAATGAAGACGAGGCATCCATATTTTAAATCTTGTAATGATGTTACTACCCAACCCTCCTAGGTTAATTATTAGGTTTTCACTTGATTACTAACTCACTCGTGGGTTATCCTGAGCCCTTCCCCTTAAACGGGGCGTCGGCCCCCACGAGGAGCCACTCTCCCTAGAGACCCAACCAAAACCAAGAGGAAACAGGGGTTGTACCATGCCAATCATAAACGTCAAAATACAACAACAAAAGCAACATACGAGGCATAGACCATCTCGCAATTTAACACCATAACATAATCTTGTAAATTTGGTACACCCCATCAATAAAATATAACTCAACAAAATATAACTCAACAGAACTCAAGATGAAAAATTCAAACAAAACCAACATCCTCTGGAAGACTAAAGTGTTAACACAAAAAGGGTTCCCACATCGATGAATTAATCAAAGTCCCAAACCCAATAATGCAACAAGATTTAATTTCAAGAATCAAAATAAAAAGAATAACTTATTTAATTCCATAACAGATTCAATAATAAATTCTATTCCTAAACTATATTCACACTAAAATCATAAATAAATAAACAATGTTGTCATATTCGTAATTGATTCTTCTACTAACAATATCTTCCCAAAGTTGTAATTTAACAAATCTATAAAAACAGATTTCTTGCTATTTTACTATTAATTTTCTTATAATGATTTGCTTTATTCATAATCAGAAAGAAACAGAATCTATATTTACTAAATAATAGTTTAATTAACATAAATATAATTCAATGAAAACAAACCAAATATTCATATTATTCTTATTCTTGTATTATTATTTTAAAATAAATAATCTTGCCAGCAGAGCTTGAGAAAATTAGAATAAATAAATTAATGAGTATATATATAGATAATTATAGAAATGTATATACATATATATATACATATATAGATATATATACATATATATATATATACATATATATATATATATATATATATATATATATATATATATATATATATATATATATATATATATATATATATATATATGTTATAACAAATAAAAATCATACGAAATTAAAAAATATAGAAGATTAGCAGTTAATAAAATTTAAATACATTTAAATTTAAATGAAATTTAATTCTAGCCCTTTCGACCCGGGATATGTGCTAGGCGTGGGTAGTCTGAGGTACTCACAGCAGTCCTTCGGACTGCCGTGGACAGTCCACAGACTGTCACACAGTACCTCCGCGGTGGTGTGGTGGGTACGGCCGAGGCCGAACCACCACACAGCCATATTATGAAATATAAACAACCCAAAAATATGTGAATAGTGCCGACAAAAATTGAATTCACGGGTTTCAATAAATTTTAATGTTTCATTCAAAAATTTTAACATATAAATAAATATATGTGAATATATATATATATATATATCTAATATATATATATATATATTCATATATATAGTGATCTGAACATTTCAAAAGCAGGGGAAGAATAATCACTGTTCTTTGAACAGAAGAATTATTTTGCAACATACAGGCATATGGAAATTATCATACTCCCAGAAATTAATTGAAAGAAAAATTGCTCATTTCCAGATTTCAAATTAAAAACCCCCTTTTAAATGCACAGCCCAGAATCCACAGAATTTCTATTTGGACAACTCATAATCACAAACCCTGGTTTATTTTCAGTGCTTAACTAACCTCACAATAGATTTTCTTCCTACCATTATTTAATTTTCAACCTAGATCAAAAAATTCATTCCTGAGAGAACAATTCTTATTTCTGAGGAGGATAAATAATAGAAAGGGAGACACGGCGTCATACTGCCGGCTTGTAAAGCTTTGATCCTCTTGCTGCACTAATTCCTTGCTGCCGATCTTCCAGCACAAATTCCAAATCTTTCTTCCTCTTCACCAACTTCCCCAGAACACAGAAAAGAAACCAAAGACAGCAAAATAATTGAAAGTAAAATTTCCCAACCTTCCAACCATCCCCTCCAACAAAGAAAAATCCTTATTAAATTCCGTGCCCAAGAATCCTTTCAATTCCTCTTCCCGTGAATACCAGAGGTCACATTTCAAAAATAAATCCAAATAATATTTAACCTTTAATTCCCTTTTGTTGCATATTTCATTTTCATTTTTCATGCATTCAATTAAAACTAAATAAATTTAAATCCACAAACATGAATTTTTATTTAAATATATATATATATATATATATCTTTCCATAATACTTTATTAACTAATTACTTTCAATTAAAATCAACCATTGTAGAGTACAAAATAAATGCAATATTTTTATTACTACTACTAATATTTATTCATTGCCATACTTAATTATTATTTTATGTTTTTATTTTATTAATTACTTAATTATTTAATTTACCACATAAAACCATTCACCACTTTAGACAAATCATAAAATCGCAATAACATACAAAGACCAATGCAACTACACAAATGAATGTGACCAATATGCACAAACCAAGAAGATACAGGACTGTTGACACCTTGGAACGGAGTTACTTTTCATGCCACCTTTGTTCAACTTCCTGCCATTGGGTTGGTTCAATGCTTGCCCAGACCTATCGAAATAGGTGGAATCGAGTCTTATTCCTACAAAGTCTGCATCCAACAAGGTGATATACAACATATATACATATAATCAATTACAAAGCATCGTGAGAAGGATTCACAGTGTAGCAGGGCGCTTGCGAATGAGTGATGCTACCTGTCCCCTCACCAAAACATAACATCATATAAAGCATTATAAAATTTACATTAATTTGCATTAATATCATCAATTACTATTTTCTAGTCTACTAAATTCCAAATAATTTCATCAGATGATCATAATAAAATATCATCATAATAACCATGGCATCATAAGAGTATATAATGGTAATAGTCTATGCCACAACATGATGATATCAACGGTACCATCAAAAGCAATGTGCCGAAACAAAACCACGGGAGAATTTCAAGAATCAAGCGATTATACGGTGTGCCATCCTCCCCTATAATTTGGCTTACTCACGGGAAGCCGGTAAAAGAATAAGGATAGAATCCACGATAAATTGAGGCATCCTCCCATGTAGCTGAAGCCTCATCATTCAGGTCCCACTGAACCCGCACCTAATCAATTTCTCTGCCTCTGAGGGTGAGTCGCCAACGCTGAAGCACGGCCACGGGCTCGAGTGCCAGCTGCCCGTCCTCGACCTGAAGAGCATTCCAATCCAAAACATGAGTAACATCAGGAAAATATGGTCTAAGAACAGAAACATGAAATACATCGTGGATCTGCGACAAACTAGGTGGCAAAGCTAAACAGTAAGCAACAGGTCCAATCCGCTCCAACACCTCAAAGGGTCCAACGAAGCAAGGTGCAAGCTTCGAACCCTTTCCATAACGAATAGGGCTCTTCCGTGGGTGCACTCGAAGGAACACCTAATCACCAATTGCAAACTGCCGATCAACTCTATGAGCGTCAACATACTTCTTCTGCCTATCCTGGGCAGCTACAAGATGCTCCCGAATGTGAGACACCTGCTACTCCATATCTCTAAGCATTTCAGGCCCAAAAAGCACCTTGTCCTCCAACCGATCCCAACTCGAAGGAGTATGACAAGGACGACCATACAAAGCTTGAAAAGGAGCCATACCAATAGAACTATGGTATCCATTGTTATATGCAAACTCAACCAAGTACAGATAGTCCTCCCAACGTGATTGTTGATCCATGACATACATACGAAGCATATCCTCTAGCACCTGGTTAACTCTCTTAGTTTGACCATCAGTCTCAGGATGGTAGGCAAAACTGAAATTCAACTTAGTTCCCAAAGACTACTTTAAAGATGTCCACAATGCAGATGTGAATACCAGATCTCTGTCAAAAATGATCCTTCGTGGTATCCCATGCAATCTAACTATATCATTCATGAACACCTTAGCAACATAAGATGTTGTATACGAATATTGAACAGGAGAAAAATGAGCTACCTTAGTCAATCTGTCAACTGTGACCATAATAGCATCATGTTGTCTAGATGACATAGGCAACCCAACAATGAAATCCATGGAAATAACATCCCATTTCCACTTCGGAACAAAGGTAGCCAGCTGTAGCAATCTGGTGATGATATTCGATCTTCACTCTCACGACATTCAAGACATCAAGCCACAAAATCGGCGATGTCCCGCTTCATTCCTGACCAAAAATAGAGCGAACAAAGATCCGCATACATTTTCTTAACTCCAGGATGAGTTGTGTAAGGCGCTCGATGACCTTCTGTCAAAATCAATTTACGAAGACCCTCCGAAGAAGGTACATACAACCGTCCAGAGAAACGCAAAGCACCATCCGAATCTAGCGAATAACCAGCAAATTTCCCCTCCAAAGCTCTACCTAATTCTACCTCAACTTTCACCTCTGAATACCAACTATCTGAAGGAAGGGCTGCAAGAATCTGACTCTTCAAATCCACCTCAAGAGACATTGCAGAAACCTCATGCCTACGCCGACTTAGAGCGTCAGCCACCACATTTTCCTTACCCTGAATATACTTAACCTCAAAATCATACTCACACAAAAATTCCATCCACCTCCTCTGCCTTGCATTCAAATTCAGTTGAGTGAAGATGTATTGCAAACTTCGATGATCTGTATGCAACTCAAACCGATGCCCTAACAAAAAGTGCCTCCATCTCACAAGAGCATGAACCACTGCGGCCAATTCAAGGTCATGTGTGGGATAATTGAGTTCATGATCTTTTAACTTCCGAGATTCATAGGCAATCACTCTCCCATCTTGCATCAACACAGCTCCAAGACCCTCCAACGAAGCATCAGTACAAACCACAAAATCACCTGAAGGATTCGAAACTGCCAAAATTGGAGCACTAGTCAGTTTCTCCTTAAGGGTTTGGAACGCCAACTGACACTGCTCTGACCAAATAAATTTCTTTCCCTTCCGCTGAAGTGAAGTGATGGGATGCACAATCCTCGAGAAGCCCTGAACGTACCGCCGATAATACCCAGCTAGTCCCACGAAACTACAAATTTCTGAGACATTAGTGGGCATGGGCCAATCCATGATAGCCTGGATTTTAGCAGGATCAACAGAAATTCCCTCTTCAGAAATCACATGGCCCAGATACTGAACTTCAGTCTTATAAAAGTCACACTTTGCCAAATTGGCATACAACTGATTGTCCCTTAAGCACTACAAAACCTGCTTTAGGTGCACCTCATGCTCCTCCATAGACTTAGAATAAATCAAAATATCATCAAGAAACACGAGGACGAACCTATCCAAGAAAGTTCGAAATACCCCATTCATTAGACTCATAAAGACTGAAGGTGCATTTGTCAACCCGAATGGCATCACTGTGAACTCGTAATGACCATACCGCGTACGAAATGCAGTTTTATGAATATCGGCCTCTGCTATCCGCAACTGATGATACCCTGATTTAAGGTCGATCTTGGAAAATACCTTTGCCCCTTTTATCTGATCAAAGAGATCATCAATCCTGGGAAGGGGATAACGATTCTTTACTGTTACCTTGTTCAATTGTCGGTAATTGATACAAAGGCGGAGAGACCCATCCTTCTTTTTGACGAAGATCACTGGTGCTCCCCACGGAGAGACACTAGGGCGGATAAACCCCTTAGCTAACAATTCTTCTAACTGCAGACGAAGCTCTTGGAGCTCCTGAGTGGTCATCCTGTAAGGAGCCCGAGAAATAGGCTCAGTCCCAGGCACCAAATCAATCCTGAAATCCACCTCTCGCTTAGGAGGCATACCTGGTATCTCACTAGGGAAAACATCAAAAAATTCTGCAAGAAGAGGGTAATCATTCAAAGACACCTCACGACTATCCTCCGACTCAAGGTCATTAACCGATACAGCAAAGAGCTGACAACCCTGACGGAAACACCTTTTTAACTGCATAGCTGAAATCATTCTCAAAGAGACAGGCCTCTGAACACCCACAATTTCCACCTCTTTACCAAAATCATCCACACACCGCACTGCTTTACGGCGGCAATCAGTCAAAGCACGATGTGAGCTTAGCCAATCCATGCCCAAGACTACATCATAAGACCCAAGTGGAAGAATTCTGAGGTCCACCTTAGTCGACATTGCCCCTAACTCTAACCTACAACCTTGCACAAGCTTCTCGACCACCACCTTAGATCCCGAAGCCAACTCAACCTGCCACTTTTTGCTTTGCTTTATTGCCCCCAGTTTACATCGCTCAACAACTAAAGGAGAAATAAAGGAATCAGATGCACCAGAATCAAATAGTACTGAAATGTTAAACTTATGTAATGAACCTGTAGTTTCAATGATGGTGCTTTGATGATCCGCCTGCCGATTATCCACTGTTGCGAAGACTCGGTGAGATCTCCCTGCGTCTCGCATTGTCGGCTCGGACATAGCTGGTTTCTGACTAAACTCTGAAGCATTCTTTTGAGGACACATCCTAGCAATATGCCCTTGCTGCCCACACGAGAAACATCTAGAACCTCGACCAAAACCTCTTCCCCCGGATGGAGCATTCGATTGCTGGAAACTCCCACGACTAGGTGTAGACTGAAAACTCAGTGCAGGCTGTCCCGAACATGTACGGTTCTGGTTCCGATCCTTGCGAAACTGAAAGTGACCACCTTGATGAGAAGTAGAATTCTTGTGCTTCGGTTGAGACTGCTGCTGCTGACCCCCTCTTGAAGGCCCAAAATGACTCTTAGAAGGTCCTGCTGACTGTGTCTAACCCCCTTGCGAAACAGCTCTAGGAGCGGGCACACTACCAATATGTACTCCTACATGACCACCCAAAGCCATGGCCAAGTTTTCCTCTACCAAACAAGCCTTCTCGACAGCAACTTCCATGGTCTTAGGTTCAAAGACCCTTACACCACCACTGATGCGTGCGTTCAAACCTCGAAAAAAGTGCTGAACCAACATTCCTTCATCATGGCTAATCCCTACATACTGTTTTAGCTCATAGAAGCGACGTTCATACTGCTCCACTGACATTGCCATTTGCTTAAGATCATGAAATTCATCTGCCCTGCGCTGCCTCCAATGATCTGAGAGGAAGCGAGCCCTGAACCTTTCCAAGAAAAATTCCCAAGTGACCATACTAATATCCATATGCAACTTTTGTTCCTCAAGCTGCCACCAAGTGGACGCGAAACCCCGCAAATGCATAATAGCACATCAAGCCTTGGTATTACTACCGTAGGGGTGCATTGCGAAGCATCAGCCCAAATCAATTAACCAAGTCTCAGCTTCCAACCCTCCTCCAGAGCCATCGAAGGTAGGTGGATGAGTTCTCATTAAATCCCTCATATGACCAGCTAATAAAGCATCCTGATCAACTGAAGCTCCCCTGTGCCTCAGAGACCTTTCTCTTTCCCTCTCAACCGGCTGATCCCCATTAGGTCTAGGACCCAATCTATCAAGAAGCTCACCCAACAGATGCTGCAACTGTCCATCCAACCCCGGCTGTTCCGGATTTGGTCCACCGTCTGACGGATTGTTTTGAGAATTCTGTTGCTCCTCAAACTCAGGACTGTGAGAACTTGCTGGTGAAGGATTCAGTTGATTGGCCCCACGGCCACCACCTTGGCCTCTTCCTCGGCCTCTACCTCTACCTCTAGGCATGCTTTTGCACAGCAAGACAAAGGTACACATGAGCTCAAGAGCCAACACGCAAAGGTTACCTAGCGGACATAACTACCCAGAGACCCCAGTGTGTGCAACCTTGGCTCTGATACCAAGTTGTAACGCCCGCCGTGCAAGCCACAAAGAACAAACAACAAAAGAACACAAATATATATATATATATATATATATATATATTTTTAAGAAAGATAAATAATCATCATACCAATATTAAATGATCATATACATACTCATATACTTCATTCCATTAAAACACAAACAACATAATCAACCATGTCCTTTGGGGCCCACGAGGTCACATCGAAAAAAGAAATTACTAAACATCATCTCATAAGACAACATTAGATATATATAGATTCCATCACAAGATAAACCCATGAGAAATTACATAGCCAAATAAAGTTACAAAGTAGATAACTACACTACATCTTTCAAATTTTACATCATCAATATAGTTACATCATGAATCCCAAACATGTGGGATGAATACAATATACAAACTCATCAAAATACAAGGAGATCAACTGGAATAAATCTTCAACTGGATGAGACTGAAGCCACGAACGCTGATGGGGAACCCAACGGTGTGCGGAGCACGTTCCACTCGACCACCCCCATGCTAAGAGGTGACAGAGAAGTAACTCCGACCAAGAATGACAACAGAAGTACAACCATACAAAAAGTATCAACATAGATCCATCACACAATACACCAATTAAAATGAGCAACCAATAACATCATATCACAATGTCATAAAGATGCAAGATCGTAAATCAAATATAAATGAGATCATACAACACACGCTAAAGATGTATCGAAACAATAATCATAAATCAATTTAAATCAATTCAAAACAACAATCTAAATCAACTCCCATAACCCACTTCCAGAGAAACACAATAAAGCAAACACATGGGCAACTAGGGGAGAGTGTCATCACATAGCCTACATGGGTTCTCCTGGCCCTTCCTCCAAACTGAGGCGTCGTCCCCCATCTATGGATCTCCTGGCCCTTCCTCCTACTTGAGGCGTCGGCACCATAGGGTAGCTCATGCGGAGCCGTAGACCTCTCGTGAGGACGAGGTCACGACCCTGCCAACCACGGCCTTCTCAACCTTCCATTAGTCTGTGGAAGCACTAATGAAGATGAGGTATCCATATTTTAAATCTTGTAATGATATTACTACCCAACCCTCCTAAGTTAATTATTAGGTTATCACTTGTTTACTAACTCACTCGTGGGTTCTCCTGAGCCCTTCCCCTTAAACGGGGCGTTGGCCCCCACGAGGAGCCACTCTCCCTAGAGATCCAACCAAAACTAGAAAGAAACAGGGGTTGTACCAAGCCAATCATGATCATCAAAATACAACAACAAAAGCAACATACGAGGCATAGACCATCTCGCAATTTAAACACCATAACATAATCTCATAAATTCGGTACTCCCCATCAATAAAATATAACTCAACAGAACTCAAGATGAAAATTCAACAAGACCAACATCCTCTGGAAGACTAAAGTGTTAACACAAAAAGGGTTCCCACATCAATGAATTAACAAAGTCCCAAACCCAACAATGCAACAAGATTTAATTTCAAGAATATAAATAAAAGAGATAACTTATTTAATTCCAAAGTAGAATCCAAAATAAATTACATTCCTAAAATACAGTCATACTAAAACCAAAATAAATAAACAATGTTGTTTTACTTTTGTAATTGATTTTTTTCTACTAACAATATCCTCTCAAGGTTGTAATTTAACAAATCAATAAGACAGATTTCTTTCTATTTTACTATTATTTTCATTGTAACAAATTTTGCTTAATTTTTAATCAGAAAAGAAATAGAATCTATATATGAATATCTATTTTCTAAATAACAGTTAAATTAATAGAAAATATAATTTTTAATCAGAAAAGAAACAGAAACAGAATATATATATACATTTGTTTAACTAACAGTTAAATTAACAAAATATATTAATCAGAAAGAAATTGAATATATATATATATATAGTATACATAATTAAATAATACATCATTATTTAAATCAGAGAAAACAGAATAATTAAATAAATTAATAAATAGATGTATATATATAAATATAGATATATACATATATATATACATATATACATATATACATTTATATATATACATATATATATTTATAAAGATAAAAATCCGCACAGAAAATAACATATAAAAGTTCGCGGATTAAAAGAAGTTTAACATATAAATTTACATGGGAATTATTATTCCCATCACACACAGTCACGGGGAACTTCGCCACCGGTCGTGGGCAGTCTACGGACTGCTCACGGCAATCCTATGGACTGTCATGGACAGTCCGCAGACTGTCACACATCCGGTGGCGGGGTGGTGGGTACAACCGAGGCCGAACCCTCCCACACAGCCATTGCAATATATATAAAACCCAAACAAAAATAAAATGCTATGCACAGTTTTCGGTGACTTAAATTTTTATTCAAAAATTTCATAAGTTTAAATATATGTGGGTATAAATATATATATATATATACACTGAAATTTGAGCATGCCTCAAATAGGCTAAGTTATTTATACTGTACATTTCACTATGCAAAATTGAAAATAAAAGAACTATTTTAATAAAATATATGTACAGACCAGAATATCACACCCAGAAATTTGTTGAAATAAAAATTGTCCCTACACAAATATGTATATTTTATTCTTTTTAAACAATTGAGACAACAAAACTACTGTTTGTTTCCAGATTGCAATAAAATCCTTTTTCAATCAACAACAACCCAGAAACCCCTGAAAATTCCATTAAACGAATAACAATCCCCAATTCCCTGCTAAAAATTCCTTTGATTAAACTGTAACCCCAATAGATTTTCTTCCTACCATTATTTAATTTTCAACCCTAAATACAAGTTTCATTCACAGGGGCAATTCCTATTTTAACAGAAGATAATTAATTAAAAGAAAAGAACCTGGCGTCCTTCGCTTGCAGAAAATTGAAGAAGCTTTGATCCTCTTGCTGCACTAATTCCTTGCTGCCGATCTTCCAGCACAAATCCCAATCTTTCTTCCTCTTCACCAATTTCTCCAGAACACAGAAAAGAAACCAAAGACAGAAAAATAATTGAAAGTAAAATTTTCCCAACATTCCAACCATCCCCTCAAACAAAGAAAAACCCTTATTAAATTCCATGCCCGGGAATCCTTTCAATTCCTCTTCCCGTGAATACCAGAGGTCACGTTTCAAGAATAAATTCAAATAATATTTTTTTCCCTTTTGTTGCCTTTTCCATATTTCATTTTCATTTTTCATGCATTCAATTAAAACTAAATAAATTTTAAATCCACAAACATGAACTTTTATTTAAATAAATATATATATATATCTTTCCATAATACTTTATTAACTAATTACTTTAAACAATTAAAATCAACCATTGAGAGACTCAAAATAAATAAAATATTTTTTTACTACTACTACCAACATTTATCCATTGCCTTATTTACTTATTATTTTATGTTTTTATTTTATAAATTACTTAATTATTTAAATCACAATATAAAACCATACCCACATTAAATAATTCATAAAATCACAATGACATACAAAGACCAATACGACAATGAATATGACCAAGACGCACAAACCAAAAAGATACAAAACTGTTGACGCCTTGGTGCGGAGTTACTTTTCATGTCACCTTAATTATTCAACTTCCTGCCGTTGGGTTGGTTCAATGCTCGCCCAGACCTATCGAAATAGGTGGAATCGAGTCTTACTCCTGCAAAGTTTGCATCCAACAAGGTGATATACAACATATATACATATAATCAATTACAAAGCATCGTGAGAAGGATTCGCAGTGTAGCAGGGCGCTCGCGAACGAGTGATGCTACCTGTCCCCTCACCAAAACATATCATCATATAAAGCATTATAAAATTTACATTAATTTGCATTAATATCATCAATTACTATTTTCTAGTCTACTGAATTCTAGATAATTTCATCAAATGATCATAATAAAATATCATCATAATAACCATGGCATCATAAGAGCATATAATCAATAACAATCTATGCTACCACAACATGATATCAACAGTACCATCCAAATCATAATGTGCCAAACAAAAACCACAGAGAATGTCAAAAATCAAACAGTAGCATGAGGGGTATTACATCCTCCCCCCCTAGAATTCGAGTTACTCCTGGAAGCCAGTAAAAAGATAAGGATAAGAATCCCTGATACGAGAGACATCCTCCCAAGTAGCTGAAGCCTCATCATTCAGGTCCCACTGAACCCGCACCTGATCAATCTCTCTTCCTCTGAGGGTAAGTCGTCGACACTGAAGCACGGCCACGGGCTCGATTGCCAGCTGCCCGTCCTCGACCTGAAGAGCATTCCAATCCAAAACATGAGTAACATCAGGAAAGTATGGTCTAAGAACATAAACATGAAATACATCGTGGATCCGCAACAAACTGGGTGGCAGGGCTAAACGATAAGCAACAGGTCCAATCCGCTCCAACACCTCAAAGGGTCCAACGAAGCGAGGCGCAAGCTTCGAACCCTTTCCGTAACGAATTGGGCTCTTCTGCGGGCGCACTCGAAGGAACACCCGATCACCAACTGCAAACTACCGATCAACTCTATGAGCGTCAGCATACTTCTTCTGTCTATCCTGGGCAGCTACAAGATGCTCCCGAATGCGAGACACCTGCTGCTCCATATCTCTAAGCATCTCGGGCCCAAGAAGCACTCTGTCCTCCAATCGATCCCAACTCAGAGGAGTACGACAAGGACGACCGTACAAAGCCTGAAAAGGAGCCATACCAATAGAACTATGGTACCCATTGTTATACGCAAACTCAACCAAGTACAGATAGTCCTCCCAACGTGATTGCTGATCCATGACATACATACGAAGCATATCCTCAAGCACCTGGTTAACCCTCTCAGTTTGACCATCAGTCTTAGGATGATAGGCAGAACTAAAATTCAACTTAGTTCCCAAAGACTGCTGCAAAGATGTCCACAATGCAGACGTGAATACCGGATCTCTGTCAGAAATGATCCTCCGTGGTATCCCATGCAATCTAACTATATCATTCATGAACACCCTAGCAACATAAGATGTCGTGTATGAAGATCGAACAGGAGAGAAATGAGCTACCTTAGTCAATCTGTCCACTGTGACCATAATAGCATCATGCCGTCTAGATGACATAGGCAACCCAACAATGAAATCCATGGAAATAACATCCCATTTCCACTCCGGAACAAGGTGAGGATGTAGCAATCTTGCTAGATGATGATGTTCAGCCTTCACTCGCTGACATTCAAGACATCGAGCCACAAAGTCGGCGATATCCCGCTTCATTCCTGACCAAAAATAGAGCAAACGAAGATCCGCATACATTTTCTTAACTCCAGGATGTGCTGCGTAAGGCGCTCGATGACCCTCTGTCAAAATTAAGGTACGAAGACCCTCAGAAGGAGGTAGATACAACCGTCTAGAGAAACGCAAAGCACCATCCGAATCCAACGAATAACCAGCAAATTTCCCTTCTAAAGCTCTACCTGATTCTACCTCAGCTTTCACCTCTAAATACCAACTATATGAAGGAAGGGCTGCAAGAATTTGACTCTTCAAATCCACCTCAAGAGACATTGCAGAAACCTCATGCCTTCGTCAACTTAGAGCGTCAGCCACCACATTTTCCTTACCCTGAATATACTTAACCTCAAAATCATACTCACACAAAAATTCCATCCACCTCCTCTGCCTAGCATTCAAATTCGGCTGAGTGAAGATGTATTGTAAACTTCAGTGATATGTATGCAACTCAAACCGGCGCCCTAACAAAAATTTCCTCCATCTCACAAGAGCATGAACAACTGCGGCCAATTCAAGGTCATGTGTGGGATGATTGAGTTCATGATCTTTTAACTTCCGAGATTCATAGGCAATCACTCTCCCATCCTGCATCAACACAGCTCCAAGACCCTCCAGCGAAGCATCAATACAAACCACAAAATCACCTGAGGGATCCGGCACTGCCATAATTGGAGCACTAGTCAGTTTCTCCTTAAGGGTTTGGAATGCCAACTGACACTGCTCTGTCCAAAGAAATTTATTTCCTTTCCGCTGCAGTGATGTGATAGGATGCCAATTCTCGAAAAGCCCTGTATGAACCTCCAGTAATACCCAGCTAAACCCATGAAACTGTGAACTTCTGAGACATTAGTGGGTATGGGCCACTCCATGATAGCCTGAATTTTAGCAGGATCAATAGAAATTCCCTCTTCAGAAATCACATGGCCCAAATACTAAACCTCAATCTTATAAAAGTCACACTTTGCCAGATTGGCATACAACTGGTTATCCCTTAAGCACTGCAAAACCTACTTTAGGTGCACCTCATGTTCCTCCATAGACTTAGAATAAATCAAAATATCATCCAGAAACACGAGGACGAACCTGTCCAAGTAAGTTCGAAACACCCCATTCATTAGACTCATAAAGACTGAAGGTGCATTCGTTAACCCGAACGACATCACTGTGAACTCGTAGTGTCCGTACCGAGTGCGAAATGCAGTTTTATGAATGTCGGCCTCTGCTATCCGCAACTGATGATACCCTGATTTAAGGTCAATGTTGGAAAATACCTTTGCCCATTTTATTTGATCAAAGAGGTCATCAATCTTGGGAAGGGGATAACGATTCTTTACTGTTACCTTGTTCAATTGCCGGTAATCGATACAAAGATGGAGAGAACCATCCTTCTTCTTGACAAAGATCACTGGTGCTCCCCACAGAGAGACACTAGGGTGGATAAACCCCTTAGCTAACAATTCTTCTAACTGCAGACGAAGCTCTTGGAGCTCCTGTGTGGTCATCCTGTAAGGAGCCCGAGAGATAGGCTCAGCCCCAGGCACCAAATCAATCCTGAAATCCACCTCTCTCTTAGGAGGCATCCCTGGTATCTCACTAGGGAAAACATCAGAAAACTCAGCAAGGAGAGGATAATCATTTAATGACACCTCCCTACTATCCTTTGACTCAAGGTCACTAACCGATACTGCAAAGAGCTGACAACCCTGACGAAAACACCTTTTTAACTGCATAGCTGAAATCATTCTCAAAGAAACAGGCCTCTGAACACCCACAATTTCCACCTCTTTACCAAAATCATCCACACACCGCACTGCTTTACGACGGCAATCAATCAAAGCATGATGTGAGCTTAGCCAATCCATGCCCAAGACTACATCATAAGACCCAAGTGGAAGAATTCTGAGGTCCACCTTAGTTGACATTGCCCCTAACTCTAACCTACAACGTTGCACCAACTTCTCAACCACAACCTTGGATCCTGAAGCTAACTCAACCTGCCACTTTTCGCTTTGCTTTATTGCCCCCAGTTTACATCGTTCAACAACTAAAGGAGAGATAAAAGAATCAGATGCACCAGAATCAAAAAGTACTGAAATGTTAAACTTATGTAATGAACCTGTAGTTTCAATGACAGTGCTCTGATGGTCTGCCTGTCGATTATCCACTGCAGCAAATACACGATGAGATCTCCCTGCATCACCTACTGTCAGTTCTGACCCAGCTGGCCTCTGATTAAAACCTGAAGTGCTCTTCTGAGGACACACTCTGGCAATGTGCCCTTGCTTCCCACAAGAGTAACACCCAGTACCCCTGCCAAAACCTCTGCCCCCTGATGGAGCATTTGACTGCTGAAAGCTCCCTCGACTCGGTGCTGACTGGATACTAGGTGCAGGCTGTGCAAAACATTCCTGCCGAACTTGGTCTCTATTCATGTTTCGATCCTTGCGAAACTATGAATTGCCACTCTGAGGAGATTGGAAGTTCTTCTATTTTGACTGCTGCTGCTGAGGCTGCTGCTACTGATGACCCGCTTTCGAGGGTTGAAACCTGTTTCTGGAAGATCCTGCTCCCTGAGACTAACCCCCATAAGTGCTAAAACCCTGAGTAGGTGCACTGCCAAACTACACTCCAATGTGGCCACCCAAGGCCATAGCCAAGTTTTCCTCTACCAAACGAGCCTTTTCGACAGCAACTTCCATGGTCTTAGGTTCAAAGACCCTTACACCACCACTGATGCGTGCGTTCAAACCTCGAACAAAGTGCTGAACCAACATCCCTTCATCATGGCTAATCCCTACATACTGTTTCAGCTCATAGAAGCGACGTTCATACTGTTATACTGACATTGCCATTTGCTTAAGATCGTGGAATTTATCTACCCTACGCTACCTCCAATGATCTGAGAGAAAGCGAGCCCTGAACCTTTCCAAGAAAAGTTCCCAAGTGACCATACTGATATCCATATGCAACTTCTGTTCCTCAAGCTACCACCAAGTGGACGTGAAACCTCGCAAATGCATAACAGCACATCGAGCCTTGGTATTACTACCATAGGGGTGCATTGCGAAGCATCAACCCAAATCAATTAACCAGGTCTCGGCTTCCAACCCTCCTCCAGAGCCATCGAAGGTAGGTGGATGAGCTCTCATTAAATCCCTCATATGTCCTGCTAGTAAAGCATCCTAATCAACTGAATTTCCCTTACGCCTTGGAGACCTTTCTCTTTCTCTCTCAACCAGCTGATCCCCATTAGGTCTAGGGCCCAATCGATCAAGAAGCTCACCCAAAAGATGCTACAACTGCCCATCCAACCCCGGTTGTTCTAGATTTTGTCCACCACCTGACAAATTGTTCTAAGAATTCTGTTGCTCCTCAGACTCAGGACCGTGAGAACCTGGCGGTGGAAGATTCGGTTGGTTGGCCCCACAGCCACCACCTCGGCCTCTTCCTCGGCCTCTACCTCTACCTCTACCTCTACCTCTAGGCATGCTTCTGCACAACAAGACAAAGGTACACATGAGCTCAAGAGCCAACACGCAAAGGTTACCTAGTGGGCATAACTACCCAGAGACCCCAACGTGTGCAACCTTGGCTCTGATACCAAGTTGTAACGCCCGTCGTGCAAGCCCCAAAGAACAAACAAATAAAGAACGCAAATATTTTTTTTATTAAAGAAAGATAAATAATCATCATACCAATATTAAATGATCATATACATACTCATATACTTCATTCCATTAAAACACAAACAACATAATCAACCATGTCCTTTGGGGCCCACGAGGTCACATCGAAAAAAGACATTACTAAACATCATCTCATAAGACAACATTAGATATATATAGATTCCATCACAAGATAAACCCATGAGAAATTACATAGCCAAATAAAGTTACAAAGTAGATAACTACACTACATCTTTCAAATTTTACATCATCAATATAGTTACATCATGAATCCCAAACATGTGGGATGAATACAATATACAAACTCATCAAAATACAAGGAGATCAACTGGAATAAATCTTCAACTGGATGAGACTGAAGCCACGAACACTGATGGGGAACCCAACGGTGTGCGGAGCACGTTCCACCAGACCACCCCCGTGCTAAGAGGTGACAGAGAAGTAACTCCGACCAAGAATGACAACAGAAGTACAACCATACAAAAAGTATCAACATAGATCCATCACACAATACACCAATTAAAATGAGCAACCAAAAACATCATATCACAATGTCATAAAGATGCAAGATCGTAAATCAAATATAAATGAGATCATACAACACATGCTAAAGATGTATCGAAACAATAATCATAAATCAATTTAAATCAACTCCCATAACCCACTTCAAGAGAAACACAATAAAGCAAACACATGGGCAACTAGGGGAGAGTGTCATCGCATAGCCTACATGGGTTCTCCTGGCCCTTCCTCCTACTTGAGGCACCGGCACCATAGGGTAGCTCATGCGGGCAAATGAACCTCGTGAGGGGGCAGTTACGACCTTGCCAACCGGCCTTCTCAACCTTCCGGTAGTGCGTAGGCACTAGCTAGGCGGTATCCATATTTAAATCTTGTAATGATATTACTACCCAACCCTCTAAGTTTAATTGTGGGTTATCCTTGTTTACTAACTCACTTTCGTGGGTTCTCACGAGCCCTTCCTTAAATGGGGCGGGCCCCATGGTAACACTCTCCTAGAGACCCAGCAAAACGAGAAGAAGCGGGGGTTGTACCAAATAATCATGATCATCAAAATACAACAACAAAGCAACATCACGAAGGCATAGACCATCCTACTTAATTTAAACACCATAACATAATCTAAGTAAATTCGGTGCTCCCCCATCAATAAAATATAACTCAGACTCCAGAGATGAAAATTCCAACAAAACCAGCATCCTCTGGAAGATTAAAGTGTTAACACAAAGGGTTTTACATCAATGAATTAACAAGTCCCAAACCCAACAATGCAGCAGATTTAATTTCAGAATCAAAATAAAAGGAATAACTTATTTAATTCCAAAGTAGATTCCAAAATAAATTCCATTCCTAAAATACAGTCATACTAAAACCAGAATAAATAAACAATGCTGTTTTACTTTCGTAATTGATTTTTCTACTAACATTATCCTCTCAAGGTTGTAATTTAACAAATCAATAAGACAGATTTCTTTATATTTTACTATTATTTTCATTGTAACAAATTCTGCTTTATTTTTAATCAGAAAAGAAACAGAATCTATATATGAATATCTATTTTCTAAATAACAGTTAAATTAACAGAAAATATAATTTTAATCAGAAAGGAAACAGAAATAGAATATATATATACATATGTTTAACTAACAGTTAAATTAACAGAATATATTAATCGGAAAGAAATTGAATATATATATATATATATATAGCATACAGAATTAAATAATACATCGTTATTTAAATCAGAGAAAATAGAATAATTAAATTAATTAATAAATATATGTATATATATATACATATATACATATATTGCATCACAATTAAATAATACATGGATTCTTTTAAATCGGGAAAACAAAATAATTAAATTAATTAATAAATATGTAATATATATATATAAATATATATATATATATACATATATACATATATACATATATATATATATATATATTTATAAAGATAAAAATCGCCGCGAGAAAATAACGTAAAAATTGGCGGATTAAAGTTTAATATATAAATTTACATGAGATTATTGTCCCAACACCTGATCAGGAGCTTGCGCCCATTTGTGGAAGATCCTGATGAGGACTGCTCCACGGCGATCCTAGGACTGTAGAGTGGACAGTCCTTGACTGTCCTGCGTCGATGGCCGGAAGTCAGGCTAGTCTGACGAGCCGACCCCACACAGCCATTATTATATATATAAAACCCAGACAAAAATAAAATGCTCTACATAGTTTTCGGTGAATTAAATTTTTATTCGAAAATTTCATAAGTTTAAATATATGTGGGTATAAATATATATATATACACTGAAATTTGAGCATGCCCCAAACAGGGTAAGTTATTTATACTGTACATTTCACTGTGCAAAATTAAAAATAAAAGAACTGTTTTAATAAAATATATGTACAGACTAGAATATCACACCCAGAAATTTGTTGAATTAAAAATTGTCCCTACACAAATATGTATATTTTATTCTTTTTAAACAATTGAGACAACAAAACTATTGTTTGTTTCCAGATTGCAATAAAATCCTTTTTCAATCAACAACAACCCAGAAACCCCAAAAAATTCCATTAAACAAATAACAATCCCCAATTCCCTGCTAAAAATTCCTTTGATTAAACTGTAACCCCAATAGATTTTCTTCCTACCATTATTTAATTTTCAACCCTAAATACAGGCTTCATTCCGCGAGGGGGCAATTCCTATTTTAGCGAACATAATTAATTGAAAAGAACACAGTCCTTCACTTGCGAAAATTGAAGAGCTTTGATCCTCTTCTTGATCTTCGGCACCAATCCCAATCTTTTCTTCCTCTTCACCGAATTTCTCGAGGAACCGCAGGAAAAGAAACCAAAACTGAGGAAAATAATTGAAGTAAAATTTACCGGCATTCCAACCATCCCCTCAAACAAAGAAAAACCCTTATTAAATTCCATGCCCAGGAATCCTTTCAATTCCTCTTCCCGTGAATACCAGAGGTCACGTTTCAAGAATAAATCCAAATAATATTTTTTTCCCTTTTGTTGCCTTTTCCATATTTCATTTTCATTTTTCATGCATTCAATTAAAAATAAATAAATTTTAAATCCACAAACATGAACTTTTATTTAAATATATATATATATATATCTTTCCATAATACTTTATTAACTAATTACTTTAAACAATTAAAATCAACCATTGAGAGACTCAAAATAAATAAAATATTTTTTTACTACTACTACCAACATTTATCCATTGCCTTATTTACTTATTATTTTATGGTTTTATTTTATAAATTACTTAATTATTTAAATCACAATATAAAACCATACCTACATTAAATAATTCATAAAATCACAATGACATACAAAGACCAATACGACAATGAATATGACCAAGACGCACAAACCAATAAGATACAAAACTGTTGACGCCTTGGTGCGGAGTTACTTTTCATGTCACCTTAATTATTCAACTTCCTGCCATTGGGTTGGTTCAATGCTCGCCTAGACCTATCGAAATAGGTGGAATCGAGTCTTACTCCTGCAAAGTCTGCATCCAACAAGATGATATACAACATATATACATATAATCAATTACAAAGCGTCGTGAGAAGGATTCGCAGTGTAGCAGGGTGCTCGCGAACGAGTGATGCTACCTGTCCCCTCACCAAAACATATCATCATATAAAGCATTATAAAATTTACATTAATTTGCATTAATATCATCAATTACTATTTTCTAGTCTATTGAATTCTAGATAATTTCATCAAACGATCATAATAAAATATCATCATAATAACCATGGCATCATAAGAGCATATAATCAATAACAGTCTATGCTACCACAACATGATATCAACAGTACCATCCAAATCACAATGTGCCAAACAAAAACCACAGAGAATGTCAAAAATCAAACAGTAGCATGAGGGGTATTACATTTTCACTTTCTCTATAAAAATAATAGCACTAGCTTCCTCAAAAGGTTCAAAAAATTCATCGTTTAAAGACTTTCTATGGTCCCATAGTCTAGGAGTTCCACTAAGATACAACCATAAGAGTGGATAAAAAGGAAATGCTTCTCCTCACTGTAAGTTCTGGCCCCAATGTATTGTTTTCAACTTGTTATTTAATTAATGATTTTATTTGCAAGTTGAATAGTTGATTTAAATTGGTATTTCTGTTGTGCCAACTTGTTCATAAAATGAAATAGAATCAAAATATGTATCCTTTCTATTCATAGAATTGTAGACAGTTAATAACACCATACTACATGAAAACAAAACAAAAGAAAAGAAAAATCAAGTCCATATAATTTAATTATCAACAATACCTTCAACTGTAATATTAATAATGTTGTCAAAAAGGGCATTATTAATATAAGCAATGACCACACAATATAGATAATGTTTCCAATGATTATTTTAATGCCAAGGTGGCCTAACAATATCAACCTTAATATTAAGAGGCAATAAAAAGAATATTTGATGAAATTTCCTAGCATCCCAAGTACATTATCAACCAAGTTGTGAATATAAGTTGCCTCATTCTTGAAGGGAATTTAAACTAATCCCGGTGTTAAAATAAAGATAAATAAATAAAATAAAATAAAAGGAGAGTAAAATTAATATTAATGCTACTAGAAAAAGAAGTGTTAGTATTAATATTAGTAGTGTTAAAATTCAACTCTATTGAGTAAGTATTAATATTATGGGGTAACTCTATAATCTAACTAAAATGAGGTTAAAATTAATATCAATAAGGAAGGTGAAATCTAGTCTTGCCACTAATGAAAGTAAAAAAGAGTAACACCACTATTGCTAATAAGTCATGAGTAAAATTAGAGTTTGAGCCAAGAGTAGTATTGATGTTTAGAATTAAACTAATAATACATAACAAAATTGTGATTAATCATAACATTCATAATCATGACTTATGCGAGATCGAAGTGAAAATTATTTAAATATATTAAAGTAAAACGAGGTGAACATCTTTAGGAAGGAAGTGTATGAACTTGAATTAGGACTATAACTTCTTGACATGAGTAGGATCATCTTTCTCAAGCCTTTTGGTTGGTAAATGATGGTAATCCACATCACTAAGCCAAAATAATTAAAAAAAAATTGAGTTGTGTTATGTTCCTATATTAAATTTATGGGCATGACATTTGGTATCAGAGCCTCTAGGTTCCAAGACCGGGAGCTCTGGGGATTTATTCACACATTAAATGTTGTACGAATTGGCTCCAATTGTAAAGAGGTTTGGAAATAAATAACTTTGGAGAGTTTACCTTATATGAAAACTTAAATAATCTATTATCTAGCCCCCCCTTGGTGGAACTTATAAATACATGTAAAGATCAGAATTAATGAATTAAAGGACTAGTAGTAATCCATTATAAAACATTTTTCTTTTATTGTAAATTATATTAGTGTTATATTATTATAATATGGTATAAATGTCAGGAAACAAATACTTGAGCATGGAATAACAAATAGGAGATACTTAAATGCACAGTTTAAAAGAACCCTTAGAAAATGTTATCACTATGTAATTTGCATTGTTGGAAACTAGTCCTGTATACTTGAAATATGTAAGCTTAAGATAGGATGATTTCATCTCCAATACCTCAATTAGATACACTCCTTTGAAAACAAAAGGACACTATAATAGTAGTAACATTTGAAAGAAAATATGATGCTATGATAAAATGGTAAATGTGATGACTACAATTCACTGATAAAGATGGGTTACTTATAAAAAAAAAAGAGAGAAGGAAGTTTCAACTTGAATTAATAGAATAAGGGTCAAGGTTAATCGCAATTTTCCTTACCTAATGCCTTAAAAATATTAACCTAAAAATTAGTGGCCTCTCTTCTAATATTGAGTTGTTATAGGATACTTATCTATGCAAAAGTGTTAGGAGAAAATTTATCTATACCTCCACTAGAGAAGTTTTGTTATATGAATGTGGATATAAAAATAGTTCTTCATGTGTGTCACATCTCTATGAAGAATAGTGAGGACTCTTTGGAAGTTCCATTCTGAAAGATAAGTGAGCTCAAGGAGGACCAAGTTTATTTTTTTGAGTTAATTAAGAAAGAGCATTCAATCAAAGGAAAAGGAAAAAAAGGTGCAAAATATGATGATAAGGGTCCTACTATTAGAGGGTCTTTAATACCCCTCATGTTGCTATTACTTTCTTGATATTTTGTTATGTTGAGTCGTGTACTTGAGATTGTGATGGTGACTATTTCACCGGTTTGATTTGTGTGGATTTACAATTTAGTTTGACTGGATGCACTTGATATTGCTTATGTTGATTTATGATACATTATTTGATACTACTTATGTTGATTTATGATACATGATTTGTGGTGTTTGTACTATCTAGATATGTAATCGTTCTTATGTGATATGATATGTGGTGATCATACTATTTGGTTGATGTTATGGTTTCATGTTTGTTGATGGATATGGATTATGATGTGTATTCAAGTGGGTCTTAGTGAAAGGATGAAGTAGCATCACTCGCTCGCGAGTGCCCTGCTACCCCATGAATTCCTTTCACGGTGTGTCTGTATTGGAGATTTATATGCTACTTGACGTTGGTTTCATGCAGGATGCAGGTACTGGACATCGACTCCACCTGTGTGACAAGTTTGAGAGTGTCCCATAAACCCAACGGGTATGAAGATGGAAGGGAGATTATAAGGAAGTGTCCCTGTCTTAAGTTCATCATCCCCGTTGTTGTGTGTAACAGTGTCATTGTCCATGATCCCGTCTTCATTCTACATGGTATTGTGTTATTCATTTATTTTAATCTTTGTTTTATGTGTCATTTAATTAATGTTTATGTTTGACATTTTTTGGTAGATTAATAATGTTATTTTAATTAATATGATTAAATAGTAGGTAAATGTTGTTTAGTGATTGTTAAATTTAAATTAGTATATTTTAAAAGGTTAAATTAAATGTTGTTTATTTAATTAAGAATAAATAAATAAAGTAGATAATATTGTTATAATTATAAATTGTTATTTTGTAAAATGGAATTAAAATAAAAACAAAATATTTCATTCGAAAAGGAGAAAAGTCAAAAAAGGATGAAAAGGACGAATGTATGTTTAGTCTTTTTCAAGAATTATAAAAAGAGGGGAAATTTGCTTCTTTGATGGATTTTTGGTTTTCGAAAAAGAAAGGAGTTTCTTTTAATTAATGGGAGAAAAGAAGAAG
>VDFB02000003.1:207527202-207579655 GCA_007258455.2 Sequoia sempervirens | reverse complement strand
GATCCATAAACTTTGGGTGAGTAGACCAGACACAAAATGATGAACCAGAGAGCATAAATGGAAATGAAGGAAAAATGGAGAAGAATGCAGAGAATGCAAGATGGAAGTGAAATGGACACAAAATGAATGCAAAATAGAGGTGAACCAGAACCCTAAACTACTGTGTATGGAATTTTTTTTTAAAGAGGATAAGCAAGAGTTGTCCATGCACTGGCAACCCTCAATCCTCTGTGTTTTAATTTCTCCTGTTCTGATCTGTTACAATCTGAAACTCCCACCATGCTTTCCCTTGTCAAATACCTGGTTTTATTTTGAGTTCATCAGATTTCTCCTAAAGACAGATGCAATCTTTCCTGTCACTGAAATTTTTTAGAGAATCACTATGCTCAGCTTAGACTGAAATTCCAATAGCATTCAACAGTTTATATTCTCCATCATCAGATAAAATGTTATCTTCAAAATAAAAAATACATGCATATGAAATGCAAAATTTTATATTATCGCTCTCACTGTCATATATTATGAAACACTCTCCCAGCTGTATTGAAAATTTATCATCAAAGTGCTTCACTTGAAAAAAAAAATGTTATGTTATATCAACACAAAAATTTGAAACCTTTTGCACCTCTTTAGTATCATTATTTGGAATCAACATTAAATTATAACTCACATCTCTAGTATCTAGCATATATGAATCAATAAAATCTGGTAATTTTCCAACCTTGGCATGCAAATAAACATCCTTTCCACATGAGTTAGAAATTCCAAAATCACATACCTTATCCTGAATGGAAATAGAATTTTGATCAATACCAAAAGAATCACCATCATTCCAAGAAATACACAGGGAGTCATAAGAATCTTTACACAAAGATTTTTCACTGTCAAAACAAAAGTAAGCTAGAGACAAAACTTCAAGATCCTCAGCATGTGTGCATCCCTGGTATTCAAAAATAAACAAATCTGCAATATGTTCACTGACAAGTGAACAAGTCTCTATATTTTCATCACTATTATTATACTCCTCACTTTTGTCATCATCACACAGAAATCCAATACCATTAGAGAATGGAAAATTAGAAACATCATCAATGCAGTTATTTATTCCATCATTCTGCTTGTCTAAAATTATTTCCTCCTTTTCATAGAATGGATTTGAAAATATCTGAAACTTACTTATTGACACACTTTGGCAAAAAATCATCTGATCATCATTTAACTCTTCATCATACAACGAGTTTGAAAAAAATTGGAAATCACTTTCAAATGTGCAAACCTCTTCTTCATCAGATCTATCTTTGTAACTTTCAACTGCAGCCAGAGGTATTGTATATTTACTATCTGATGAATCAACATCTCCCATTGCCTCTTCATCCAGATCCTCATAAGAAGAAGAAGAATCCCTTGACTGTAGATTAGAATCCTCGGGTTCATCATTAGTATCAGAATATTCACAATAAACACTGCTCTCTCTGTGACAATCTGTTCTGCAAGAGAGATGCCCTGCACCTTCATCCTCCTCAACATGGTGAAAAGTATCTGAGGCCAGATATACTATGTGATCTTCTTCATTTTTTTCCATCTGCATTCCCTCTTCTTGCATTCTTTGGGCTACAACACAATAATCTAGGGAATGTGGCATATCACAAAATTCACATAAGTAATTGTTACTTACCATATAGGTTCTCTTTATCAATGGATCGGGAGCTTCCTTGTTTCCAGGCCTAGCTGGTATAGGTTTGTTGTCCTTCTAGTGTGCATTGTAAGGTATATCATGCAACCTCGGCCTTTCGTTCCTGTATGTGTTGCTTTGCTAAGAAACCCTAGGAATATCTCTTTTATTGATTATCCCAGCAGCCTTCCTATTGTTTTCAATTGTTTGTACCATCTTTTGTGCTTCAGCCAAATCTCTTGGGAATTAATTTCTCAGCTCTTACCCTGTCTTAGGTTCAAATGCATTCAAATAAATACTCAATGCTATAGAATCTGGCAACTTTGATCTAGGAGGTATCCTACTCTGCAACTTATTGAATCTCTGATTGAAATCATAAATTGTATCACTTTGATTCTTCTGAATGTGCAATAATTCACGAAGAGCATAATTTGGTACACTTAGACTCCCAAACTTCTCGAGGAATTGATCTTGAAATCCTTGGAGAGAATCAATGGAGATAGTTGGTAGGCTGTTGAACCAATCCCTAGCATCTTCAACCAGTGATATCATAAATAGCCTCATGCATAAATCTTCATAGGGCACATCCAAATCTTGGACAAAAGCATCAAAACTTCTTAAATGATCTTTAGCAGTGATTACATCACACCCTATAAACTTTGGAACAATACCCCTCCAACTGCCATCCAATGGATAAGGGCATAATGGAATCCCTGCCAAATCAAACTATTTGATCATTATTGTATACTGATGAGGGGGGGCACTAGGTGGGTACGGATGCTGGTACATCGGACCATAGTGCTGATATGGCATATACTATTGACTATGAGGAGCTCCAACATGACCTCCCCAGAACTGAGATCCTCCTCCATTCATGTTTGAACAGCTACAATAATTTTTTCAGAGTCACCACCTACTTTTCCAAAAGTAGGAAAATCATTATTTATGATCTATTCCCAGTGGAATCACCTTTTCTGAAACTTCTCAAAGATTTTCTTCATTGACTCTATATGATGGTCTTCAACTAAATTTTTTGATGTAATCCCCAGCAGAGTCACCAATTTGTTAGCTCTCAAAAATGCAGGTTTGAACCATGAAAGGTTTCCAAGCTTTCACAATGTTTTAGGGTAACATAACAAGGCTTGAAACAATCAAACCTTCTGCTCTTTAGGTGGTGCTAAACCCAGGTGGGTGTACCTTTCTGAATAGTGCAGACTTAACTTGTGATTATTTCTCTGAGATGCTTTGTCCACAATGGCAGATAACAGTGAACAAATGAAACCAAACTCGATAACTTCCTTTTGATCTAAATCCTAGAATGCTTAATCAATTGATAAAAGAGATTGAATGAATTCAAATAATGAAATTGTAGAGACCAGTGCTTTATTCAGTATGCGGAGTCAAACGAAACAGAACTGGACAACTTATTCTGGCAGAAAATCAAATTGCAGGCATATGATATGTTCATAACTTGTATAAACAATGCAAGATTATGACTACTAAGCTCTTCTTTAATAATCCAAATGAATCTTCCTGATTATTGTGATCAATGAAAAGGATTTAATCCCTACTTGAGAGAACCAGTTCATTAATCACACAAATGCAGAAAATGTGCACAAATAAACTAAAAATAAACTTGTTATTCCAATTTAAACAACCAGAAAAAATCAAATTGGAGACAGCTTCAGTAATACTTTTTCAATAAGCTTAATAGATAATTGATACCAAAAATAACCTGTCAGACTGGCTGAATTTCATTGAAATCACCATTTAAAAACATGCACCATGGTCTCCAGAATGAGAACTTTATTCTATCGTTCCCATTCCTACTCTACTATATTTTTCTAATCTAAAAATCTTATCTAAAATCCCCCCTTCAATTACAATCGGGAGTGTATATTTATACACCAGCCTTAGAAATCATATTGTTTCAAATTCATATCGGCCCCCATAGAAATTGAGCCCAAATCATGTTAGCCACAACAGTATTTAGAATTTCATATGTCGGCCAATAGCTTTTGAATTTCTGTTTTATTCGCCAACCACTCGCCAAGAAAGGCTTGAAGGTATGTCGAAGGCAATTGTATCGCTTACCGCTCCCTGCCAGTGTTCCCCTACATTGTATTCACCGAGACACGAGCATATCTCTCATCGATGTAATCGTTTCATTTTGTTCACAGTCGCTATAACTCAATAGTATCGGAGAGACCTCATGTAGACTTCATCCTGTTTCACCGAAAGTCATCATTTACCCTGGGTCGCCATAGCACCTTTTTTGTTACACAAAGGTCAATGGATATTATTCTGATTCTTTAAGTCTTGCTGTGACCACACAACATCAGTGAGACTCCATAGTGAGTTAACTTCATTCTGCCAAAAGCCTTGAGCCACAATATATCACCAAGACATCAATGTTCTTATACCAATAGAAACCCTTTGTCTCATGTTTGTCGCTATAACTTGTAACTGTCATGGAAACCTCACGTAGATTATACAATTTTTCACCGAAGGCTTCTCACCTAACTCTGAGTCACTGAGACAAAGCACCTCCTATGCCGAAAACCATCCCCCACTCGCTTTCCCCAAGACAATACAGTATTGGTGAGACCTATCAGAGACAACACCATGTCATACCGAAGTACCTTGAAGTCATTCATGTTCGCCAAGACCAAAGGATTTTCATACTACTGGAGTCTCCATATGCATTATCGGTGAGACCAAAGGTCATTCACCAAGATGATATATCGAAAGCCCCAACTCACACTGAAATGTATCCCTTAAACGCCGGTCGGTGAAAAAAATGGAAATTGTTATGACATTATACCGAATACCCCCAGTCTGGCTAAAAAGAACATTCAATGTGATTGTTGGTGAAACCACGAGAGCTCGCCAAGACGTTATGCAGAAACAAAGTCTTACACTAATAAAAATCCACTTTGCCCAGTCCGTAAGACAAAACAATTTTGGCGTGAGATTACAACGACGCCCAAACTCTTTCCGAAATATGCATCTTCCTGTCGCCAAAACCCTGTGAAAGCTATGCCAACAACCACCTGCATATAAAATCTATTCGCTAAGACACCAGATGAGTCTTGTCGATAGGCAATACAGACTCATGCAAGCTAAGAGATGCAACATAGATCAGGGAGACATAGACCATGATATGAATCATGCAAGACCCGATGGATACAATGGATGAAAAATGAGCAGAATGATAGGAAAACAAACCCTAGTGTTTTAGGATGAGGACCATATGGAAACTTAGGGTCAAGCAAAATTTATGAAAATATTGCAAAAATTTACAGCTCCAACACTTCCAAAGATTCCTGATGGTCCTCTCTACATAGCTTGCCAAATCTATGATAATCACACTAATGGGATATTAATAGATCCCGCTTGTGGTGAGAATGTGACCACAGAGGAGTTTTTTGTCTTAAATGAGATAGATCAAGATACTTATGATAAAGCAACTGCATGGATTAAAAAAAAAAATTATTTTGCATTCCCTACGATTGGATCGATTGTGCTACCCTTACAAATAGGACCAAAACCATTAGATGTAACATTTTCTATAATTGTACAATCCAATCAATTTCATTTGTGGCTAGGCCACCCTTGGCTTTGCTCAATGAAAGTGATACCATCAGTTGTTCACAAGTGTTTGAAGTTTCCACATGAAAATGAAATATTTATTGTCCACCATAGCTGATTTAATCCCCTATCCTCTAAAGGAAATTTTTCCTTAGAATCCTTTTGGCCCAAACCCATGGAACCCATTACACTTCAAAAGGACTTCCTTTTCATATCATATCAAAATTTTAAAGCCAAAAGGATAGCTGAATTGTCTCTTTGTGGTACATCCCTATCCACTTCTGTACCTCCTATCATAGATGAGACCATGCTTTAGCCTACCTTTGGCCATGATCAAACCTTACCCATTCCATCACAGTCCGATCCTTTAACTTCTTTGTGTAAGAGACCAAGAGATGTTGAAAGTAATCCAATCCTGCCACCACAAATTAAACAAGTATATAAAGCTAAGGAGAAAGTGATTGATCTATCTCCTTCTGAAACAAAGGAGCCTACAATTGACCAATATACTCTTACATCCAAACAACTTGAAAATATAATTAAACAAAATCAGGATGCTAGAGAGGTCCCTCGCCATCATCGTTTTCTTGCTTGACAAATGAAAAATGAAAACAATAAAGAAAACCAACCTCCACCATTAACAAAAATAATTCCTAATAATCCTCCTAATCCACAACAACATAGTCCATCACCACTCTCACAACAAATTGAACTTATACAACAACCAAAATTTTTGATACATCCTTCCTTGGAGATTACTCTTCATCCTCTTGTCATAATTAATCTTGATGAGGATGATGACAAATAGATTGCTAAAATCGATGAAGAGGTGCACAATAATTTGAATTCTTTATTCTCCTCTTCTATGAGCCTAGATGATAATTCTCTTATACCAAATGCACAAAGTGGTGTTTCTCCTAGCTTGGCACATTCAATTCCTCCATTGGATAGTCAACTGTCCTTGCAGTATGATGATCATGATTAGGCGGAAGACGACCTATTAGATGGTTGATTTGTATATGCCTCATTAGCCTTTTTACTCCTTACCTTTTTTTCTTTTCTTTTATGTGCATATTGTGTTCCCCTATATCATGTGTTTAATGTTATCTCTCTCATTGTACACTTCTTCTATTTGTATCCCTATTCTTCTATATGTCATACATTGCTTTTTCACCTTGTTCAATTTTTCTCTTTTTGTTTTGTGTTCTCCTTTAGGGATGATGCAAAGTGTAGAGATGCCCTAAGTCTCTTCCATGTTGACACAAAAGGTCCTTGTCCTTTTCTCCTTTTGTTTTATTTTCTCCTTTGGGGATGACGCAAAGCATAAAGTAAGTTTCTTCCATGTTGACCCAAATGGTCCTTGTGTTTTTCTCTTTTTGTTTTTTGATTTCCTTTGGGGATGACGCAAAGTGTAGAGATTCCATAAGTCTCTTCCATGTTGACCCACAAGGCCCCTTTTTCTTTTTCTTTTTCTTTTTCTTTTTCTTTTTCTTTTTCTTCTCTTGTGTTTTTCCTTTTAGGGATGATGCAAGGCTTTGAGACCTAAATGTCTCCTTCATGTTGACCCAAAAGATTTTTCATTTACTTTTGTTTCCTTTCTCTTTTTGCTTGTGTTTTTCCTTTTCGGGACGATGCAAGGCATTGAGACCACAATGTCTCTTCCATGTTGACCCAAAATGGAATTTTCTTTTGTTTTCACTCTCTATGTGCCATTCTTCTCATTCTATGTGCTTCAAGGAATGATGATAGTTCAAATATATTTTATAAAAACATTGCAGCAATGAACATACTGAACCCAAATCCATAGTTCCCTTATGTGTTTGGTGTGCTTTCTTTTCTAGGGGGAAACTCCCTTTCCTTCTTTTTCTTTTCATTTTCCTTAACATGATGCAGCATAACTTCAAAACATATGACTTGGCATAGGGCTTTCCAAGTTGGATCTCATGTCTTATTTTCCTTTTGCATTTTCTTTCCTCTTCTACTTTAAAGTAATTGCTCATAGACAAGTGTGTAGCAATTCCTTTAAAGTGGAGGGCATACATTACTATAATTCATTTGCATTCTTTGTTCCTAGTGTAGCCTTGTCATTTGTATGATGTGTTTGTTACTTTGCGGATGATATTGGGTGTGATTTCCTTCATAAATGTGATCTATCTTAGCATATTACATTCCTCTTGGTGGCTTGTTGTGATACACTGCATCCCCTAAGTTGTGAATTTACTATTCTTTGATTGGTCTTCTCTTGGAGACATTATACACAATGTTCCCTAAGTGACTAACCTTACATAAACTAAACAAGACTCCTTTCAACATTTTTACATTTGTACACTTTACATTTTTGTAATTTTACTTTGTTGCATTTTGTATGGCCACCTTGCATAACACAACTTGCATGCATGTGGTGCCACCATGTTTGTTCATGAGTTCTAAGGATATGAAGCTTTGCTTGTCTCATTAAGCTTGAATAGATACCTTTTCCTTTTTTCTTTGTGGTTCCTTGTTAAAGTTATCATGAGGTATAACTTTGGCATGGTTGAGCGGGAAGCCCACCTAGTGGCATGACTTTTCCCTTGTGTCGTAGAAAAATGGCCTCTTGTCATATCATGGCCTTTCAGGTCTTGTTTCATTTTGTTTTATATATTTTGTCTCAATTATATGTTGCAACATGGCTTGAACATGCTTATTTTAGTATTAAAATATAAATATTAAAGTCTTGTGAATGTGTTGTAAGACATTTCTACATTATTCTAGACTCTATTTAATATAATTAACCTAAAAATCATCATTTGACACATCAAGAAGTCCTATTTTCAAGTGTTGTTAAGTCGTGTAACCAACATTCACACAGTTTCCATTTTCCCTTTATTTACACCTTTCTCATGTATTATTTAACCTTTTTATATAGGGTATGTGCAGGATCATGATGGGTATGTGGCTGACGATTATTTTATTACCCAAAATTGATTAAATGAAAAGGGTTTTTAAAGGAGATTCTCAGCGTTCCACCAATATAAATTATCCTTTACTTTGAATTTAATAATTAATTATTATTCATTTTCTATTCAAATTACAACTAAAGTCCTAATTGATAGGCTGATTGAAAAACATCTATAGATTTCAAACATTATCATATTTTTTGAATCCAAAACGTGTGTGCATTCTATGCTTCATACTATAGGATTAAAAAAGAAAAAATTAATTTCATGAAGTTTGACCAAGTTAAGGTGGTCGGACATTCGAAGTTTTTATATTTTTGAAAAGTTGTAATAAAAATTCATAATTAATTATTTACTTGGAAAAAATTACAAAAATATGCATCACATTGAGACATGAGTCCTCTACTTATATCTAAAATATTATAAAAAATATTATCATTTTATTATGGTTAGGGTCAAACGTATTACCTTTATTTTTCCTTGAAATTTAAATACGCATTGAAATTTAAAATTTTCACCAAATAGATTTTTTTTTAAAGAAACCTAGTAGTTTAGAAACTACATTCAGTTTTCTACATATTCTATTCTTACATATTTTTGAAATAATATAGATAACTTATTCAATTTTTTACATCAAGTTGCCTAACTCTGATTTTTTTGAATTTTTTGCCACTTAAGGGCCTGTTTTTTCCATGATGATCCTGCACATACCCTATACTCAAAAGATTTATTTAAGTGTATTTTTTAATATACTCCTAACACATAACATTAAATGAAATTTAATTCTTGACACCTAATTTTATGTCCTAGGTGGGACCCATTCGCCATGGGTGGCGAATGAGTCCACCTTGGCTCCAAAATTCAAAATATTTTAAATTTCTTTCAGGATTTATCCAAAATTATGCTTGATGTCGACATGTGATGATGTATGAATGAGTACTAACACACAATATTTGTATAAATAAGCTAATTAATTTCACCTCATTTTAACATATCAATCCATCTCCAAGCATCCATACAATCCAATCATTCAAGTATTCATTCATCCAACAATTCACTTAAGCATTCAAGCATTTTGTAATACATCATTGAACAATTATTAAAGCATCTTGGAGAAGCCATTGACATTGATTCGGACTTGCAAGATCAAGGGTTTTTGGTAAGTTTGTAATACTTTTATGTTATTTATTTATCATTTCCCTTGAATTTCATTTATTTCTATTGGGTTTGATTACCAAAGTGGGGTTTGACAAAGGAAAACCCCTATTTTCTAACCCACCAACATTTTCCCCCTTTTTGCATGTGTTTGTAGCCTTTGTTTTGCAGATTTAACAAGTTTAAAAGGTGTTGAAAATTGGAATCAAGTCAACTAGATTCTTCAAGTCATTTTGTCAGCATTTCAAGCTTGATTGAGTGATTTATATCTATTTCTTGCATAATTGACTTCGACAACCTAACATTTAGACTTTATCAAATTCAGTGTTGTAGAGTTGTTGGCTGAATTTCTAGAATTATAGGAATGGATTGATTTACCACCCTTGGTAAATGAGTCCCACCTGAGATTAGAAATCAGTGTTTTGTTAGATTTTGGATCTCGACTGATAGAAACTTATTCCCGACAGTTTTTCACTTATAGGTGGACTAATTCGCCACCCTTAGTGAATGAGTCCCACTATGAATTTTTATTGACTTCAATCTACCTTCCAAACATCTCAACAACATCAAAATTGGTCTAGGTGCACTTAGTTTTATCTCTAAACTTTTTGTTCTGCATGTTTTATTCAATTTTCATGTTCTTTTCATATCACATTGTGTTTTCAAACATTGCATAAATCTTACTATTGCATTTATTTAGATTAGTTTCAGTCAATCAATTGCATTTAGTTAAACTAATTTAAGCATTATATCATCCTTCATTACTTATTTGAGTGAAATTGCTAGGTTTTTGCCTCATTATCTCTCCTTTTTGGGTGAAAAACCTTAAAAGTGTTAGAGACATCTTGAGTGCCAAAAATCAACGGTTGATCCCCATAGCCACTTTTGTGTTTATGAGTGTATACCAGCTAGTGTATGTATCTTACTTCTTTTTTGGATTTCTCACCCAGTGGACAATGAGAAGTTATGTAGCCCTAAAGTGAGTACATTTGGGCCTTCTCACCTGGCAGAATCATCATGTGTTCCATTGGCCTAGATTGAGTCAATATTCTCTTTTAGCCTAGATCTAATTCACAACTAGTTGGATTGACGATCAAAGCTTCATCTAATCCTCAAATTTTTTGTGTTCCTTTGTTCTTATGCTTATTTTTCCATGGGATCTTCATCCTAGGGGCTTGATCATCCCTCTTGATCATTGTCATTCCATCTCGCTGACATAGGTGTCTTTGAACCCTCCTCTCGATGTTCATGGCTACTTTATTGTGAGTTTGAAGTAGGTTCATCCTCTCAATAAAGCGAGGGCTAAATGTGTTGTAGAAAAATGGCCACTTGTCATTTTCATGGCCTTTTAGTTCTTCTTTCATAGTGTTTGATCAATTTTTCTATGATTTTATGATGTGATATGGCTTGAACATGCTTATTTAGGTACCAAAATTCAAATAATGAAGTATTGTGAGGGTGTTTTGAAGTGTTGTAAAATATTTCGACATTCTTCTAGATTCTATTCATTACAATTCACCTAAAAATCACCTTTTTACACATCAGCAAGTCCTATTTTCAAGTGTTGTAAAGTCTTCTAACAAAGATTCACACTTTTCTAGGCATATTCCCCTTATTTATCCCTTTCTTATGACTTATTTGACCCCTTTTTTCCCTCATATGCTTTATTTAAGTGTATTTTTGAATATAATCCTGACAGATAACATTACATGCAACTTAATTCCTGACACCTAGATTCAAGCCCTAGGTGGGACCCAATTACCATGGGTGGTGAATGAGTCCCCCTTGGCTCCAAAATTTAAAATATTTCAAATTTCCTTTTGGGTTTTATTCAAAAATTACTTGATGTCGGCCTGTGTTGAGGTATGAATAGTTACTAAGGCACAAGATGGTATAAATAAGTGCTTTTACATCCATTTTAACCCCCATTAATTCAAGTATTCACTCAAGCATTCATCTATGCATTCATTCATATATTCAAGCATCTTATATCATTTCATGAAGTAATATTCAAGCACTTTGGAGCGTCCATTAACATTACTTCATATTTGCGTCATCAAGGGTTTGGTAAGTTGATATCATTTTCATGTTATTAGTTTATCATTCATTTTCATTTCATTATTTTATTAAGGGTTTGATTACCAAAAGTTGGGTTTGACCAAGGCAAACCCCTATTTGCTAACCCTCAACCATTTTTCCACTTTGCATGTTTATTTGCAACCTTTGTATGTATATTTAACAAGAATTTAGGTGTTGAAAAGTTGAGAACAAGTCAACTAGGTGCTTCAATTCAACTTATTCTTATTTCAAGCTTGGTGAAGGTTTTCTATCTGTTTCCTATAGAACTGTCTTCGACAACCCAACAAGCAGACATTTCTAGATCTTGTGTTGCAGAGTTGTCTCCTGATTTTCTAAAAAATTGGGAGATAAATGATTCACCACCAGTGGTGAATGAGTCCCACCTTAGGACTAAAAATTTGATTATTGTCAAATTTCGGATCCTGACTGTCAGAAACTTGCTCTCAACACTTTTTCATTAGGAGGAGGACTAATTTGCCACCTTGGGTGAATGAGTCCCATTGTGAAAAATCAGTAACATCAACTAGCACTCAAGACATTCCAGATTCATTAAATTTTACCCAGGTGCACTCTATTTTATCATACTTCTTTATGTTTTGCATCATTTCTTCATTTTCTTCATTGTTTGCATATCACAGTGTGTTTTCAAACATACCATATAACCTAGTCTTGCATTCATATTTTGTCTTTTCAATCACTTAATTTCATTTAGTTTACATGATTTAGCTTAGACAACATCTTGCATAGCACAATTTTAGTGAAACCATAGCATTTTTGGATCTAATCTCTCTCCTTTTAGGTGAAAACCCCTATAAGAGATAGAGAGTCCATTGGGTCCAAAAATCTATGGTTCAATAAATTTTTAAATGTACTTCATCCCAAGAACATCCAATTTGACAACAATATGAAAGTATATATAAAACCAATTACTATTTTACTCCATACTTGAGATGGTGATAGGACTCTGAAGTCTATCTATTTCACAACACTTTTAAGAGAGATTCTTAAGATTTTCTAAGTCATGATCATATGGTTCTAATCTATACTAATGTAATGAACACATATATCAATACATTGTTTGCTAAGATACTGACACAATGGAAAAATTTTATCTACCTTCTCATAACCATATTTTTCATTCATGAACATAACCCCACACTAATTGATTTGATGTGCACGTCAAGGTTTTCTCAAAAGATCACCAAGAATGTACTAAGATACTTATCTAGCTTTTCAATAACCAAGAGGTCTTAAATTCAAGAATTCCCTTCTAAGAAAAAAATAATTCTCCAAACTATTACTTAAGCCAAATTCACAATATCAATTATAAACTTATATTATTCCCCATATGACAAGTTTAAAGGTTGGCAAAAAATTCTTCAATTTAACTTAATTGGAAGACTATTACTTTCTTAAATTCTACCAAGATCTATCCATAAGATAATTTCTAAGACACATAATTGATTTGAAGAAATAAGACTATCAATCTTAAAATTAAACGATAGTAAATACCCAACAAATGTCCATGTTAAATAGGTGCATCCATTTAAAAACTATTTATATCACAATGCGCATAAAGAGAGTACAAATAATATCTAAAATTTTTAAGTAATGAAGAAAAGAAGATAAAAACACATAAATATCTCAATGAAAGCCAATATAAAATGTGGCAATTAACTTTTGTTCTAGGCAGGCAACCATTGGTGGTAACCTAAACCTGTCAAGACTTAAAAGCTACTGACATACAACACTGTAACTGTGGAAAACTACCGTTTATTAATTACTATTTCTATCATGTTGTAATGACCCAATTTTAACATGGAGATAGCAATACTATATAATTTCCCAAAGATGAAAATATAAAAGGGGGAATTGATGATTTGTTCATTGCTAGTGGAGGGTAAAAGCACAAAGTTGTGTCATGCTTTCAGCCAACTCATCAGTACAACTGAATTTAAGTATTTCTAACTTAAAAATAGTTTTGGTTAAACATATGATCTAGTAAGATTCATTCTAGCTAAGTTAGATACTTCCACAACTTTTTCAACTAAAATTGTTGGCTAAAAATATTTGGAACACCCTTTTGAGTCCAATTTACCAAACAATTAAAATTATTTGAAAAAATTGAAGTTACAATAACTCATACTAATGTAAATATTTTTTTTTTTAAAGTATAAAAAATACCCTATTGTAGATCCATAAGTTTAGTTTTCAAATAAATATTTATTTTAATAGTTTAATTATTATTTATATTTTATTTTTTATTTTTACTGAAAGTAGGTTATCAACACAAAATATTAAGTTCATTACCATGCCAAGGAAAAATACTAATACTTATTTAAAAAAAAATTTAAAAATATGATGCACTAGATAAAAGAATCTATTTCAAGATGGTATCAATTTTTTCCCATTTTAGATAAATATTTAATATGAAAGTTGACGTCTGATGGAAACAATTGTTTTTTGATTCGCACACATTTTGATATTTATTTAAAAATATATATTTATCAAAATTGGAAAAAAATATATCCGTTCTTTAAAGTTTCAAGTTATAAATACAAAAAAAAATTAAGAGAAAAAAAAAGTTACTATAAGAATTTTGACGTCCCATGCAACTTCATTTTTCAACATTTTATCAGCGACAAAATTATAGTGTTAATTTATTAAAAACTAGTATAAAATAAAATTTTAATTTTTTTTTTTAAATACAAACATGAAATATACTGAAACATATATATTTTACTAGTTTATATCATTCCAAGATTCAAAACATAAATGCCACTTTTTAATGATTCAAGTTTAAAAGTTGGATCAATGTTGGCCATTTCCTTTATAAAGTGTGACACAACTTTGTGCTTTTACCTTGGAGCATACACAAAATTGAGTGATTATAAAACCCTATTTGAGCAGCTAAGCCACATAGATTTCACAGAAAAGAAGTTCATAAGTTTAAATTCAATATTCAAATATACAGAGGGGTGACTTGTTTTAGGGTGTGCTGCCTATGGGAAATTTTTTTTGAAAGGCTTAGAGAATATTAAGGGCTACATAAATGCTACTTAACTTTAGGATCTCCTTGCAAATGTACAGCAGGATAAGCATTTGGCATGCAATTTCAAACACATAAAGAAGTGAAGCTCAACGCTAGGGAAGTTGGCTAATTACAACTTAAAATAAAGAATTGCATCAAGCCTTAACCAACAACATTCAAGGGTATGGTATGAGTTGTCAAAATTAAAATCATAAGGCAACTTAAAAAGATACATATAATTTTATAAACTAAATTTAGTTTGTAAGTTAAATTTCAAAAATAAATGCTTATGATGATGTAATAGATAGAATGTTATGGTTGAAAATTAGTGCTCACCAACTTCTTGGGCATACGAGCTATTAAAATATACCCTACAATATCATTGTACATTCTACTATTAAACAATGGATGCAACAAGCCTCCACAAATTTATTAAAACTGTATTTACCCATACAGTCTTGTAACCATTTAGACATTATTTTTTGTGGCACCTTATGGTTGGTAGATCCCTTGCATTTTGCAAGGCTCACACCTAAGACAATTGTCACGACTAATTTTCCATTCTTAGTTTTTTTCCAACAAGGCTTCAGAAGTGTTGTCTTCGTAATCTATTTTATTACCTCAAGATCTTAATATTTTGTGCATGATATTAAATTCTTCTATGATGTATACTGTTCATTTTGCATTCCTTTCTTTTAGATGCTTTTAGGTCTTACATTTTCCACTCAGATTTAATTTTTTTGAAATATTTCTCAAGTCATCTCTTACTCATATCTAGTTATTATTAAACATCTAGAGATATTGAAAAATTTAGACATCTTTTTCAGTTTACTATCCAATACTTTTATATGCCCTTGGTTTCTACTTCAAGGTTAGAAATTGGAGATGAGATCTTTTTTGGGATAGACTGATGGCTTTTCTTGGCTTAAACCCTGGTGACTATTGCATTATATAAAGTTCCAGTAGAGGTAAAGGAATTTCATCATTGTTTACCTTTTCTACCTTTGAATATCTACCTTTTTATCTTCTTCATCAAATTGAACATCTATGAATCCATAACTACAAAAATCTTGACTATCTATTTTATTTTTCTTACACAAAACTATAATTTATGATTCTTAGATAACATTTTGCAATGTTTTTTGCTAACCTCTTATCAACCTAGTGGTATATTTCTTAGAATGATATATTACTTATTTATAAGTTTGTATATTTCAATTATAATGGTTTCAAACCATATTGAACATTACAAAAAGTGAAGGAAATGAAGCTTAAAAGATAAATATGGTGCGACAGGGCATACCTCAAAGATGACATGACTATTTTTTATCAAATTATTCTTCATGCTTTCTCCTTACTCCCATTCTTGAATTCGTAAAACCGTTACCTGTCATTTCTTTTATTTTTCCAAATTTTGTAATCTTCTCCTCTGCTTTTTTTTTTTTTCAGATTGGTTGATGTAGAATAACTACCGAATGTTGCAAAATAAGAAAATAAATATCATGTGTTTCCATTATTATTTTCTCTTCTTTTAAAGCTTTTTTTTCACATTCCCAATAACCAAATCTTGAAAATAAAATAATATTTCTTTTTCATGCATAATAGTTATCCTCAGAAAATAATACATAAGTCTTTTTAATTTTTGCAATTTAAATATTTATTCTAAATAAATATTAACGAAATATAACTTACATGGACATAAAATAATTTTCCTAAATAACAAGGTAATTTCATTTAATTGCAATTAAATTAATTATTGCAAATAACAAGCTCATTATCAATTAATTGAAAAATGAATTCTCTAATTAAAATACAATTAATTCATTTTGTTTCATTGCACTTTTATCTCACTACCAATTAATTTAACCAAACATTGTAAAATATGAATCATAAAAATAGGGGTCGTGACAGTTGGAGTAGGTCAATTATTCATTTTCGTTTATGTAAATTAGAAAAATAGGGAGACATTATATATTGCATGACAAATATTTAATCAATCCATGCAATATGTGTGAGGCATCAAGACCCAAGAGTTTGTTGAAAAACATGGTATGTTGCTCTTAATCAAAGGAACCATTCCTAAATGGGAATGCTTGTGTATGTTTTCACATCCTCCAGACATCATATAAATGAAGCATTTGCATTGATGCTGAGAATAGTACGACTGTTACATGTAAATGTGTAACATTATTTAGTTGAATCTACAAATCCTGTGAACAAGATTTTCCAAATAAATTCTTATAACTTACCAAGACTTTGTTATATGTTATTCAATATGTTGTTAGCTCTTACAATAAAGTTTTTATTAATTACTGTTCCTTTTTTCATTGGTTTTCTTCTCTCGCATACAAACAAAGAGAAAATGTCCCCATCCTACTATGGTCCTACAATAGTAAACATATTGACCAATTTCATGTGTGCAGTAATGCTTTTTTGACAAAGGTTACAATGTTGGATATGTGTAATTATTTCCTTTGGAATTTATACATAGTAACCAATCTATAGATTGATCGACGGGTGTCCCGTATCCAATGCACATCATACAACCACCCACTCCTTGGCTCAATTGTTCCATGTTTATCGGTTACATAGTATATGCCATTTACTATACCCATTTTCCCCCTTAGCGCTTGTAACAACAAGGAAAAATTCTAGTTATAAAGTATCACAAACAAACATACAAGCCACTCATAAGTAGTGCATTGTTCCTAGAATGAAGAACATGGAGAGGTAAAAACACACAATATTTTCAACAAATAATAAGAAAACAAGAATTAGAACAAATAAATCGCAGCATTTCCTTTATATTTTATGAATTAACTATGCATTTTCTACTTCCATACCCACCAGCTATCCAACACATCTCAGACAATTTGCATTTAATGGATTAAACATTTATTGACTGCTTCATGATTAAATATTTTTTGTATATATAATGTCACCCTATTTCACTAATTTTCTTTTAAAAAATTTGATAATAGTCCTAATCCAACCTATAGAAAAAGAAAGAAAACCTGTAATACCCCTCCGTGTCGGTTGTTCTGAACTTTTGTGTGAGTATTTGTGTGTGCTTCATTGGTTACTGTGTTAATTGATTGTGTGGAAAATATAATATGTTAGTAGTCGTGTTTAAATAATTAATCAAATCATAAGTGATTTGCAAGATTATTTAAAATATGATTAGAAATTAAATTAATAATCAATTAAATTAAAACAAATGATTTAGAGCAAATGATCAAATCAAACCAATTCGTTAAAAGTAAAAGTGATATTATTAGATAAATTGATTTAAATTATTGAAGTTAATAATAATTATGAATAAATAATCTTGAAAAGATAATTATTATAATAAGAAATTTAATGGATACTTATTTAGAATCTTCCAAATGGTTGATTTTAATTATTTTAATGTGGAAGTAATTATTTAATAAAGTTTTGAGGAGATGATGATTATATAATGAATATATATTCAAATAAAAGATTCAATTTTGTGCATGATAAAAGAAAATGAAATATAAATACTTGAAAGGGAAACAAAAGGAATTAAAGGGATTAAATATTATTTGGAATTATTTCTTGAGTTGTGACTTTTGGTTTTCAGTGGAGAATATGAAGAATAAATAAATAAATAAAAAAGCTCAATCTTCTGTGGATTCGATTGGATTTGAATTTTATTTTATTTTATTTTTTAAAAAGAAGTGACTTTTGGCATTCGCATGAAGAGGAAACAGAAGAGGCTTCTTGTGTGAGATTTTATTTATCTTTGGTTTGGGAAGGGGGTGGTATTCTCTTTCCAACAGTTTTTGGGGAGAAATTTGGCAGTAAAAATTTATGTTATAGTATTGCATTGTTTTTATTATTCGGAGAATTCATTGAGGAAGAGGATTGGAGTTGAAGGGAGGAGTTTGTAGCTGCTGCTGGAAACATTCGTTGGAGGAGGATTGGATTGGAAAAATAAGTAGAGCTTCTACATATCTTCTTCAACCGCAGGATGTCAGGTTCCTCACTTATTTATTTGTTGTAGCATTAAATCAAATAGCAATTGTTTAGAATTGTTTCGCTGTGTATGAAATTTTCTTTTTGGGAATTGGGATTGCTGTTTGTTAAAATGGAATTTGGTGGGGTTCTTGACTGTCAATTATTAGATTGAAATCCTCTGGGAGTTCAAGACTGTTGTTTATTTTTAAATGAAATAATATAATAATAAAGAAAGAAATCTGGTTGTTGTTATTGATTTATTAAATTACAATTTTGAGAGGACGATTTAGTAGAAAAAATCAATTGACAGCATCATTTATTTAATTCTCGTTTTAGTGTGAATATTCTAGAAATGGAATTTAATTTTAGAATTGAATAAGTTATCTTTTATTCTTATTTTGTGAAGTTGTAGTCTTGTAGTCTTGTTGAATTTTTAGAACAGATCTTTTTTCTTTTTATATTTCCTCCCTCAAAATGAATTAAAATATATAAAGATGTAGTGGTTTTAAAAAGGTAATTATTGTGTGTAAATTTATTTAGATATATTTAAGATTTAAAAGTGGTAGGTTCTAATATGTAGTTTAAGCATTTAGAGTATTGTTGTTACTATCATTTTAAGTATAACAAATGGTCTTAAGTGGTTGGCGCAATTACTTTAAATATTGGAATTGAGTATTAAATAGTGAGATGAGGAAATAATGTTTAAATTAATGTTTTGAACATAAGTAGTTATGAATGTTAATAAGTTAAATACCCAAATATTTAGTAGTTTTCATTTATTGCTCATTGAAAGGGGAAATTTAAATGTATGGGAATAATTAGAGATTGATTAGGGTATTCTCGAATTGGCTAGTTTACTGGTAAAATGGGATTTTAATCTCTTTGAAAATTGACTTCCTTTATATTCATTAAATGGTTGAATTGCAAGCTCTCTTTATGGATAAGTCTTTTAGAATACTTGTGATGATTATCATGAATTGTTTTGGTTAATTGAGTAATTTCGTTTGGGAAGTTGTAAAGTTATTTGGTTCTGGTTGTTAATTGATGGGTTATTAAATATTGCTCTTGTTTGAATCTTTGGTTGTTGATTATTATGCGAAGTGATGTGTGGTTGAGTATTTAAGGTGTTCTTAAATTTGGTGCCTTGGATGCCTGGTTGAATGCTTTTACCTTTGATTGTTGAAAGATGGTTCCATATTGGTGTGAATGCCTTTGGAGGTTAGTTTTGATTTAAGGAATCCTTTGTGATTTAAATTTTGTTGCAATGAAATTGGGAACTCGTGTTTTGGTTTATGAGTTGTGGATGGTTGATCTTCTTGAATTTCTGATTTATTTTGTATCGAAGTTGATTATGTAGTCTGGATGGAGTTGTTGATCTTATTTCAATGTTTTCACTCATTATATTTGAATTGAAAATAGTTCTTGTGGCCTTGCAATTATTGTTGTCATTGCTATAATGTTGATTTTATGAAGGTGATTTGCGTACCACTATAAGGGGGGGGTTCTTGTGAGGAGAAAATTGAGGTCTCCCGTGGAATACCTAGTTGGTGGCTTTTGGTTTTATTAAGTGATTTTGTTTAAAGGTTGATTTTCTTTTGCGTTCCCTATTTGAGGTAACACCATTGTTGATTTGTGGTTGGGTATTGATGAATCTTCCCTTTTTATGGATTTTCTAAGTTACTCTCTTATTGGAGGAAATTTTATCCTTGTGTTGGATTTATTGGAGAAATACTCTTGTTGCTTCACTTTACTTTTGTTTATGGGTTTTCATTCTTTTGGCTTCCAGAGGTTTGAGATGATTGATAATTGATGTTCTCTCTCTTTATGGGTCCTTGATGTGGCAAGTGTTTTGGTTTCATGATTTTAAAAGGGTTGTACGGAATTTGTTGAGACTTGGAAATTGTATTTATAGCGAGATGGGTAATGCCTCACACACTTCTCAGTTGTGATATAATATTCTTGTTATGTTGTACAACCCTTGGTTTCTTGGTTTTATGTGGTTGGGTCTCTAGGGAGAGTGGCTCCTCATGGGGGCTGGCGCCCCGCTTAAGGGGAAGAGCATAGGATAACCCACGAGTGAGTTTGTAATTAAGTGAAAACCTAATAATTAATTTAGGAGGGTTGGATAGTAATATCATTATAAGATTAATAAAATGGATGCCTCGTCTTAATTAGTGCTTCCGTAGGCTAATGGAAGGCTGAGAAGGCCGTGGTTGGCAAGGTCGTGACCTCGTCTTCACGAGAGGTCTACGGCTCTGCATGAGTCACCCTATGGACCAGCGCCTCCAGTTGGGAGGAAGAGCACAGGACAGCCATAGATGGGACTGGCGCCTCCAGTTGGGAGGAAGAGCACAGTACAGCCCATGTAGGACTATGTGATGACACTCTCCCCTAGTTGCCCATGTGTTTTACTTTATTGAGTTCCTCTAGAAGTGGGTTATGGGAGTTGTTTTAGATTGTTGTTTGAATTGATTTAAATTGATTTATGATTATTGTTTTAATACATCTTTAGTATGTTTTGTGGTCTTGTATGATCTCATTTATATTTTATTTACGATCTTGTATCTTATGATACTGTGATATAATGTTATTGTGTTGTTTAATTGCAATTTGGAATTGTATTATGTTTAGTTGATTTGGAAGTGTTTCATGATCATCCTTTGGTTACTTGTTACTGGTCATTGCTTTGATTTATGTGATGAGATGTATGATTTTAAGTTATTTTAATGACTCTTGGTTGTTGTTGATTATGTCATTGTAATCCTTGAGTTTTATGATACTTTTGTATGTTGTTGAGTCTTGTGGTTCCGTGTTTGGATGTTCTTGGTTGAGGACTCTTATTGTCATCTCCTAGCATGGGGCGTGGGTCTTCGGACTCACATGGTCAGGTGGAACGTGCTAAGCACCCCATTGGGTCCCCAGTCGAGGATCGAGAGGTGCGGATTGGTGCGGTTGCAGTGACTTCAGTGTTGTATCCGTCTTGGAGCCAGTTTTCATCTATTTATTTGTATCATGATTCTTGTGTATGGTTTCCATTTATGTTTGGAAACAAATTTGTATCATTGTACCTCTAGAACATTGTACTGTAATGTAATGTTAACTCGGTGTGGTTATTGACCATGGCAATTGTAATTCAATGTGTTAAGTTAATTATGCATATGTTGTATTTGTGTACGCAGATGGTTCCTTATCAATGATTTTCATGTATGTGTTATAATTGTTAATGTTTATTTTGTTATGGATTATATCTTTGGATTTTATTCTTTATTGTTGTTGTGTGGATCTCAGTCTCATAATGACTCCTCGTGTACCCCAAGGGATGTATGTGCTAATGAATCTACTTAAATGAAATTCATGTCATATCTTAATGTGTATTACCTGTATGTTATGTTTACTTTAAAAAAATAAAATATTGTGCTATAATTATTGTTTAATTGTCCTTTGGGGTTCTCACGGCGGGGCGTTACAACATGGTATCAGAGCATAGGTTCATACACTGGGCACTATGTGTGCTCACTATGTAACCTTGCGCTTAGACCCGTGAGTCTTGAGTTTCACTTTTCTTTTGTCATTGTTGTGAATTTGAATTTCTTCCGTTTGATGGTGTCAGGTCGATGGTGCAGGAAACTGATGGGAAAGGATAGGACCCTCAGTGTAGTGCGCAATGCACCGATATCCTTCCTGTCGGGGATGCTCTATGGACCCTTGAGTTTTAGTGTGATGTGTTTCTTGGTGATGTGTTTTATGTGTGTGATTATGTCAAGTGTGTGTGGAATTTGCAATTTTGTTGTCCTTGAGTGGTGAATTATGTTTTCTTGAATCTGTGAAGGTGTAAAATTTTACCCTTTTTATTGAAATTGATGTGAATTTTGATGCTGAATAATGGTTAAAGTGGAATTCTTTGTGTGAAAATTATGAGTTTTAATGAAGATGTGAGGTTTTGTGGATAATTATTTTATGATTTTTAGTAGAATATAGTATCTTGAGGTTAAAATGCAACTTGAATTATTGCTACTAATGTGCAATGTTCTATGGTAGCTTTTGATTTACAGGAAGTTGGCTTCAGAAAGCATAGTGATGAAGGTAATGTAATTGTAATATGTAGGTATAGATACTTATAATGTTAAGTAGTAATTCATTTTGATATAGTAGATGAATTATATTTATGTTTAGTATCCTTATATGAATATTTCCTAGCTAATTAGAAGAAAATTGTTTATGAGTTACTAGAATTGTTTTGACTATTATGTGTTGTTTAGTGGGAGGGACAGTGTGGTATCACTCGCTCGCGAGTGCCCTACTATGCTGGGAGTTCCTCTCACGATGTATTTGTGATATATATGTATTGTGCACAACGTTTGTTTGCATGCATGATTGCAGGAACTAAGCCTCGATTCCACCTGCATTGTCAGGACAGGACGAGCACCATAAACACCCAATGGGATTGATGTGGAAAATAGGAACTGACAAGAAAGTTTCCCCAACCTAGTTTGTCATCTGTCCTTGTGTTTGTCAAATTGGTCTGGTTGCAACCCTGCCACCACTTTTGTTTTGGTATCATTTCCTTATTTTTGGTTTTCGTTGCTTACTTGATGATGTTTAATTGATGTTTTAATTTATGGTGTTGATGTGCTTATGATCATTGATATTGTTGTGTTACCATGTTTTTGATTGAGCTTGACTTCCAGGAGTAAGTCAATTTTTAAAGGGGAGAGGATGTAATACCCCTCCGTGTCGGTTGTTCTAAACTTTTGTGTGAGTATTTGTGTGTGCTTCATTGGTTACTGTGTTAATTGATTACGTGGAAAATATAATATGTTAGTAGTCGTGTTTAAATAATTAATCAAATCATAAGTGATTTGCAAGATTATTTAAAATATGATTAGAAATTAAAATAATAATCAATTAAATTAAAACAAATGATTTAGAGCAAATGATCAAATCAAACCAATTCGTTAAAAGTAAAAGTGATATTATTAGATAAATTGATTTAAATTATTGAAGTTAATAATAATTATGAATAAATAATCTTGAAAAGATAATTATTATAATAAGAAATTTAATGGATACTTATTTAGAATCTTGCAAATGGTTGATTTTAATTATTTTAATGTGGAAGTAATTATTTAATAAAGTTTTGAGGAGATGATGATTATATAATGAATATATATTCAAATAAAAGATTCAATTTTGTGCATGATAAAAGAAAATGAAATATAAATACTTGAAAGGGCAACAAAAGGAATTAAAGGGATTAAATATTATTTGGATTTATTTCTTGAGTTGTGACTTTTGGTTTTCAGTGGAGAATATGAAGAATAAATAAATAAATAAATAAGCTCAATCTTCTGTGGATTCGATTGGATTTGAATTTTATTTTATTTTATTTTTTAAAAAGAAGTGACTTTTGGCATTCGCATGAAGAGGAAACATAAGAGGCTTCTTGTGTGAGATTTTATTTATCTTTGGTTTGGGAAGGGGGTGGTATTCTCTTTCCAATAGTTTTTGGGGAGAAATTTGGCAGTAAAAATTTATGTTATAGTATTTCATTGTTTTTATTATTCGGAGAATTCATTGAGGAAGAGGATTGGTGTTGAAGGGAGGAGTTTGTAGCTGCTGCTGGAAACATTCGTTGGAGGAGGATTGGATTGGCAAAAGAAGTAGAGCTTCTACATATCTTCTTCAACCGCAGGATGTCAGGTTCCTCACTTATTTATTTGCTGTAGCATTAAATCAAATAGCAATTGTTTGGAATTGTTTCGCTGTGTATGAAATTTTCTTTTTGGGAATTGGGATTGTTGTTTGTTAAAATGGAATTTGGTGGGGTTGTTGACTGTCAATTATTAGATTGAAATCCTCTGGGAGTTTGGGACTGTTGTTTATTTTTAAATGAAATAATATAATAATAAAGAAAGAAATCTGGTTGCTGTTATTGATTTATTAAATTACAATTTTGAGAGGACGATTTAGTAGAAAAAATCAATTGACAGCATCATTTATTTAATTCTCGTTTTAGTGTGAATATTCTAGAAATGGAATTTAATTTTAGAATTGAATAAGTTATCTTTTGTTCTTATTTTGTGAAGTTGTAGTCTTGTAGTCTTGTTGAATTTTTAGAACAAATCTTTTTTCTTTTTATATTTCCTCCCTCAAAATGAATTAAAATATATAAAGATGTAGTGGTTTTAAAAAGGTAATTATTGTCTGTAAATTTATTTAGATAGATTTAAGATTTAAAAGTGGTAGGTTCTAATATGTAGTTTAACCATTTAGAGTATTGTTGTTACTATCATTTTAAGTATAACAAATGGTCTTAAGTGGTTGGCCCAATTACTTTAAATATTGGAATTGAGTATTAAATAGTGAGATGAGGAAATAATGTTTAAATTAATGTTTTGAACATAAGTAGTTATGAATGTTAATAAGTTAAATACCCAACTATTTAGTAGTTTTCATTTATTTCTCATTGAAAGGGGAAATTTAAATGTATGGGAATAATTAGAGATTGATTAGGGTATTCTCGAATTGGCTAGTTTACTGGTAAAATGGGATTTTAATCTTTTTGACAATTGACTTCCTTTATATTCATTAAATGGTTGAATTGAAAGCTCTCTTTATGGATAAGTCTTTTAGAATACTTGTGATGATTATCATGAATTGTTTTGGTTAATTGAGTAATTTCGTTTGGGAAGTTGTAAAGTTATTTGGTTCTGGTTGTTAATTGATGGGTTATTAAATATTGCTCTTGTTTGAATCTTTGGTTGTTGATTATTATGCGAAGTGATGTGTGGTTGAGTATTTAAGGTGTTCTTAAATTTGGTGCCTTGGATGCCTGGTTGAATGCTTTTACCTTTGATTGTTGAAAGATGGTTCCATATTGGTGTGAATGCCTTTGGAGGTTAGTTTTGATTTAAGGAATCCTTTGTGATTTAAATTTTGTTGCAATGAAATTGGGAACTCGTGTTTTGGTTTATGAGTTGTGGATGGTTGATCTTCTTGAATTTCTGATTTATTTTGTATCGAAGTTGATTATGTAGTCTGGATGGAGTTGTTGATCTTATTTCAATGTTTTCACTCATTATATTTGAATTGAAAATAGTTCTTGTGGCCTTGCAATTATTGTTGTCATTGCTATAATGTTGATTTTATGAAGGTGATTTGCATACCACTATAAGGGGGGGGGGGGTTCTTGTGAGGAGAAAATTGAGGTCTCCCGTGGAATACCTAGTTGGTGGCTTTTGATTTTATTAAGTGATTTTGTTTAAAGGTTGATTTTCTTTTGCGTTCCCTATTTGAGGTAACACCATTATTGATTTGTGGTTGGGTCTTGATGAATCTTCCCTTTTTATGGATTTTCTAAGTTACTCTCTTATTGGAGGAAATTTTATCCTTGTGTTGGATTTATTGGAGAAATACTCTTGTTGCTTCACTTTACCTTTGTTTATGGGTTTCCATTGTTTTGGCTTCTAGAGGTTTGAGATGATTGATAATTGATGTTCTCTCTCTTTATGGGCCCTTGATGTGGCAAGTGTTTTGGTTTCATGATTTTAAAAGGGTTGTACGAAATTTGTTGAGACTTGGAAATTGTATTTATAGCGAGATGGGTAATGCCTCGCATGCTTCTCAGTTGTGATATAATATTCTTGTTATGTTGTACAACCCTTGGTTTCTTGGTTTTATGTGGTTGGGTCTCTAGGGAGAGTGGCTCCTCGTTGAAGCCGGCGCCCCGCTTAAGGGGAAGAGCACAGGATAACCCACGAGTGAGTTTGTAATTAAGTGAAAACCTAATAATTAATTTAGGAGGGTTGGGTAGTAATATCATTATAAGATTAATAAAATGGATGCCTCGTCTTCATTAGTGCTTATGTAGGCTAATGGAAGGCTGAGAAGGCCATGGTTGGCAAGGTCGTGACCTCGTCTTCACGAGAGGTCTACGGCTCCGCATGAGTCACACTATGGACCGGTGCCTCCAGTTGGGAGGAAGAGCACAGGACAGCCATAGATGGGACCGGTGCCTCCAGTTGGGAGGAAGAGCACAGGACAGCCCATGTAGGACTATGCGATGACACTCTCCCCTAGTTGCCCATGTGTTTTACTTTATTGAGTTCCTCTGGAAGTGGGTTATGGGAGTTGTTTTAGATTGTTGTTTGAATTGATTTAAATTGATTTATGATTATTGTTTTAATACATCTTTAGTATGTTTTGTGGTCTTGTATGATCTCATTTATATTTGATTTACGATCTTGTATCTTATGATACTGTGATATGATGTTATTGTGTTGTTTAATTGCAATTTGGAATTGTATTATGTTTAGTTGATTTGGAAGTGTTTCATGATCATCCTTTGGTTACTTGTTACTGGTCATTGCTTTGATTTATGTGATGAGATGTATGATTTTAAGTTATTTTAATGACTCTTGGTTGTTGTTGATTATGTCATTGTAATCCTTGAGTTTTATGATACTTTTGTATGTTGTTGAGTCTTGTGGTTCCGTGTTTGGATGTTCTTGGTTGAGGACTCTTATTGTCAGCTCCTAGCACGGGGGGTGGGTCTTCGGACTCACATGGTCGGGTGGAACGTGCTAAGCACCCCATTGGGTCCCCAGTCGAGGATCGAGAGGTGCGGATTGGTGCGGTTGCAGTGACTTCAGTGTTGTATCCGTCTTGGAGCCAGTTTTCATCTATTTATTTGTATCATGAGTCTTGTGTATGGTTTCCATTTATGTTTGGAAACACCTTTGTATCATTGTACCTCTAGAACATTGTACTGTAATGTAATGTTAACTCGGTGTGGTTATTGACCATGGCAATTGTAATTCAATGTGTTAAGTTAATTATGCATATGTTGTATTTGTGTACGCAGATGGTTCCTTATCAATGATTTTCATGTATGTGTTATAATTGTTAATGTTTATTTTGTTATGGATTATATCTTTGGATTTTATTCTTTATTGTTGTTGTGTGGATCTCAGTCTCGTAATGACTCCTCGTGTACCCCAAGAGATGTATGTGCTAATGAATCTACTTAAATGAAATTCATGTCATATCTTAATGTGTATTACCTGTATGTTATGTTTACTTTAAAAAAAAAAAATTGTGCTATAATTATTGTTTAATTGTCCTTTGGGGTTCGCACGGCGGGGTGTTACAAAACCTAATATTCGAACATGAAAAATTTGTCCTTAAATTACAATAATAGAAAATTAAAATAAAAATTAAACAATACAATTTGATTTGCTAAGAAAAAATTTCAAAAATGAATTGAAAAGTTGTAATTGTAACTTGCTTCTATACAAAAAATAGTTTCATGTTTATGAATAACATAGCACACCATTCACTATGCTCTTATGTCTATTCATTTCTTGAAGCAAGCTTCTCCCTTAATGTTTACAATTCTTCCAAGGAATAATTTTTAGGTACATTTCAAGACTTAAAATTCATTGCAAATAGAAGGGATGAATGATACAGGAATCTAACCTTTTAGTTCCTTGTTCAACAACCAAGTACATAATTTTCAGCGAGATATATCTTTGCATCTGTCTCCAATCAAAAGCAATGGTTCTTGTTAAATAGACAAATTTGACAAATGAGAATAGCTCATGACATGTAATATGTTATTCATAAACATGAAACATAAAATCAAATGAGAAAATTTACAAAAAATTAGATAAACAAGATAATTTTTTTCAAACATTTAGACATTAAATTAAAATTTTGTGAGCTTTGTTGAGAAGCTAATAGCCACTTAAGAAATCATAGACAATTGAAGCTGAGGAGTAGGTTACTATTGCAATGGTTTCATTTGCAATTCAAACATAATTAACAATTTATCTCTTTTTCTATTTGTTGGAGTGGGTATATTATTGAACTTTGTTAAAGTAAATTTTGAAAATGGGACAACATTATATTATTTTACAAATATTTAAGAACTAGATACAAATTTTGTCAGCTTTAGAAGTACGGTTGTAGATACTAAACCAATGAATACATTTTTAATGCATTAAATGGTATGACAAGTGGATCAGAAACAATAGTCTATTAAATGCAAATTGTGTGACATTTTTAGGTAGGATTTTTTGTACGTAAGTTTTGAATGCATAGGTGATGCATGAAATTCAAGGGAAGTGATTAGTTTTATTTGTGCCAATTTTCATTTATTTATTATCTGTTGACAAACTTGTCTATTTTTAGCTCTAGATTTCCCTCTTCCATGTTTCCTATGTTTGTGAGGTCTTTGAATACTGAAAGATCTATAGAGTTTTGTTTTAGCAATTATCTCAATACCTTTCCTTTTTATGATTAAATCACTAAGCATTAGCATTCACTTTGTAAGAAAACATAGGAAATGCAGTAAACATTTTTAGTAGAGAAATAACATCAAAAAGTGTATTAAGAAACATGACCTCCAATGTGTCCAAGAACTATGTATTGGAAGAGTTGTGAACAATAAAGGAGAACGTTGGTTCAAGAATCTAACTTTCCAAATAGACAGATGGGCATAGTGAATGATATACCATGTAATTCATAAACATAAAACTAATTTTTACACAAAAGCATGTTAATTTTGCAATTAGAAATATGCATAATTGCAATCATTGGATATGCAATTCATTGGTTAAATATTTTCCAAAATTCATAATGTCTTTCTAGTCTTCTAATTTTTTTAAACGGAAATCAATAATAGACCTAGTGCATTAATCATGAATTCATTACTTTTTTGGCAACTAGCCCTCTGTCAAAGCATGTGCAATTTTCATTGAGTGATTAAATGTTTTCCAAAATATATAATGTCCTATTTTCCTAATTTACTTAAACAAAAATGAATAGTATCTACCTAGTTTCATTTAATGCAATATCTATAGATTGATAGCCAAGTGTACCATATCCAATGAATATCATATAATTGCAATAGTGACCTACTCTCATTGCAACAATAACTTGCCTCTAAGAAAAATACCAGGCACGTGAAGTGCATGATGGCAATAAAGCTGACATAGTTTGCATGAAATTCTTAATTTTATCATTTTCATGTGTAATACTTCCTTGGATAATAAAATTAGATTCTCTTGCATTAGGTCTATTATTCATTTTAGTTTAAGTAAATTAGGAAAATATCGAAACATTATATACTAGGGATCTATGGACATATTCTTCATGTTTGGAAACCATGATTTATCTCTTTTTTTATTGGTATAGCTATACTAGGGGTTTAAATATTAATTAATTTCCTTTCATGTATTAATCCACTTACATTATTGAATAATCCCAACAAAAATTATTGGTATCAAACAATTAAAGAGATACATTAAGGAAGCAAAACAACATCAAAAAGTTACTTGAGAAACAAAATATGTTGAGGCTACTGGTATGGAGCAATTCTAATACCTTGTAGTTTGTGAATGGTGAATAGTTATAAACAAGAATGCTTCTCTATGCTTTGTTGTGTTGCATACCTTCTAGATGTCAACTGTGTGCATGCATAGTCAGAATGGAAAGAGTTTTACATGTGAACATTTGAAAATATGGACTTGAAACAAATTTGTGCATTGATTGATGCATTAGAATAGTAGTGTGTTGTTTCTACATAAAGCAATATTGTTTTAGATATTTGAGCAAGGTCTTGTTTGCTATGGAAGCATAAAATGCATTAATTGTGGATTGATTGCTTTGATAGACATTAGCCTACCAGCAAAGCTTATAAAATTTGAATTTAATGAATAGATATTAAAAAAAAATTGTCATTCTATATAGCTTATTTGCTTAAAGGAAAATGAAAGGTAGACCTACTTGGAAGAATAGAAAAAGATATAAATGATAACTTTCAAACAAAAGAAAAAAGTTCTCCTCGAGTTTTGTGTATAGAAACAAGCAATACTTGTTGTTATCAAGTATCATAAACACACAACTAAGTCAGTCACCAACAGTGTAATTTTACACAATAACAAACACGGAAAAACATAATCAAGAGCTAAAAACACATAATATTTTCAACAAACAATAAAAAAAAAACAATAAACACAAATAAAACTGAACACTTTCTTGAGATTTCATGAATTAACTATGCATTCACTGCTTGTGTACCCACTATCCCTCCAACACATCTTGCATAATTTTCTTTGTGAGCTTTGTTCATAGATTGATGGCCACTCAAGCAATAAAGACATGGTTAATGCTTTCAGTACACTCATAGTCAACAAGACCTTGCTCAAATCATTTAGTTTTCCCTATAACAAAAAGCAACACTTCTAGTTATCAAGTAGCACAAATAGACACACTTAGCCACTCAGCAATAGTACACCATTCCTACAACTCTTCCCTCATTCAAGCACTGCACAAAATAACAAACATTGAAGACAACAACCTAGAGCTAAAAATACACAAGCTTCTCAACAAACAATAAACAAACGAGAATAAGAAAAAACTAGCACTCGCCTCATATTTCATGAATTAACTATGCGAATTTTGCATTTAATGCATTTAACATGAATTCACTACTTCAGTACTCACCAGCCCACCACCAAAATTCACATAATATGCATACCTCAATTTAATATTTTCCACAATATATAATGTCCCCCTATTTTCCTAATTTACTTAAATGAAAATGAAAAATCAACCTAGTCCAACCAATAGAAAAGGAGATAAACTATAATTTTCAAGCACAAAAAATATGTGCTTAAATCCCAACTATAGGAAGAAGATAAAAAAAAATTAAATAATACAATTTCATTGGCCAAGTGACTATTTGAAAATAAAATGCAATGAATGCAATAGTAAACCTTCCTATCAGCAAGAGCTACTAAAAGAAATAAAAAATTAGACTATAGTATTTGATTCATTGGCAAGCATTGTGTATCAAGTGCAAAGAGCGAATTTTCAACAACAAATCCCTTACAGTTTCAATTGAATTCTTAAAATTTTTGCAAAATTCATTATGTAGTTCTATGTATCATGTTTATGAATAGCATGTTATATTTCATGGACTGCATCCATTTGTCTCGTTAGCCTTTGTAATATCAAGCAATACTTCTAGTTATAGAGTTTCACAAACAAACAGACAAGCCACTCACTAGTAGTGCACTATTTGTAGAATAAAAAACATGGAGAGCTAAAAACATACAACTTTCTCAACAAATAATAAACAAACTAGAATTAACTATGCATTTACTGCTTGTATATGCAACAGCTCTCCAACACATCTCAAACATTTTTCATTTAATGGATTAAACATGTATTTAGTGTTTCAGGATTAAATATTTTCCAATATATATAATGTCCTATTTTTCTAATTTATTGAAATGAAATGAACAATAGGCCTACTCCAACCAATAGAAAGAGAGATAAACATAATTTTCAAACACAAAAAATTTAAACAATATAATTTAATTCTCCAAGAAACTATTTCAAAAGTGAATTTAACGATTGCAATGGTAACTTGATTTTGTACAAAAAATAGTTTCATGTTTATGAATTACATGGCACACCATTTACTATGCTCATCTATCTATTCGGAAAGTAAAATTCTTGAACCAAGCTTCTCCCTTATTGTTCACAATTCTTCTAAGGAATAATATTTAGGCACATTGGAAGACTTAAAATTCATTGCAAAAAAAAGGGGAAAATGATACAAGAATCTAACCTTTCAGTTCCTGGTATGAGAACAAAGTATAATTTCAACCATATAGATGTTTTCCTTTGTCTCCAATTGCAACAAATGGTTCCTTTTATAGAAAAAAATTAGAAAAATGAGCATAGTTCATGAAATATAATATGTTATTAATAAACATGAAACATAGAAGCACATGATAAAATTTGCAAGAAAATAGTCAAACGCAATAAAATTTTGTAAACATGTAGACATTAAATTAAAATTATGTGAGATTTGTTAATAGGCTAGTGGCCACTCAAGCAATAAACACATAGTTAATGCATTCAATGCCTCCATAGTGAACAAGACCTTGCTTTAATTTCCTTTAAAATATTAATTGGTTTACATCATTGAAGAGTGCTGCAAAAAAAATTGGTGTCAAACCGTTAAAGTGACACAATAAGGAAATGAAATGAAATAGAAGAGTTCCTTGAGAGACAAAATATGTTGAGGCTAGTGGTATTAAGAAATCCCAATACCTCATAGTTTGTTAATGGTGAACAAATGTAAATGAGAATTCTTGTCTATGCTTCACTATCTTGCATATCTTCAAGACGTCAATCGAGTGCATGGATAGTGAGAATGCTAATAGTGCTACATGAAAACATGTGAGAATATAGACTTAAGAGGAATTTGTTAGTTGATTGATGCATTAGAATATGAGTTGCAAATCCTGTGAAGAGCGCTGAGGTAGAGAGAAGTATATTATTATTTAAAAGGTAGAGGAGATGACACACAAGTAGTGAATGTATAGTTAATTCATGAAATCTTAGGTGAATGTTGGGTTTCATTTGTGTTTATTCTTATTTGTTTATTTTTTGTTGAAAATATTGTGTGTTTTTAGCTCTTGGTTGTAATTTTCCATGTTCATTATTCTATAAAAGTGCATTGCTCATGACTAGCTTGGTTGTGTGTTTATGATACTTGATAACTAGAAGTATTGCTTATTTCTATAGACAACACTTCAGAACATAATTTTTTGTTTGAAAAATATCATTTATATCTTTTTCTATTCTATCAAGTAGGTCTACCATTCATTTTACTTTAAGCAAATAAGCCATATAGGATGACACAATTTTGTTTTGCAAATATCTAGTCATTAAATCTAAATTTTACAAGCTTTACTAGTAGGCTAATGCCTATGAAAGCAATCAATCCATAGTTCATGCATTCTATGCTTCCACAATGAACACAACCTTGCTTAAAGATCTAAAAAAACATTTCTTTATGTAGCAACAACAGAAACATACAAGAGTTTCAAGAAACAATAAACAAACGAGAATAAGCACAAAAAAAACTAAGGATATGCCTAGTATTTCATGAATTAACTATGTATTCACTACTTGTGAACCCACTAAGCCTCCAACACATCTTGCACAATTTGCATTTAATGCATTAAACATGCATTGAACATAGCATTTTTAATAAATTTTCATGTACAAATATACTTGATTCTTGAACAAGAGACTACGAGGTCAAAATTCCAAATGATTTCTCTTTTCTTTCCAATGAAGTTTGATTCTTCGAGTCTATGTAAAAAAAATGCCAAGTGTTTGAAATTGTCCAATTTATGCTGATAAGCAAATGACCTTTGTAATAAATTGATTGCAGCAATGGTGTAGCTAGAGATGTGCATAATTGTAACCATGTGGTATGTAATTCATATGCAATGTTTCACATAGCACATCAATCAAATTTTCTTACAAACAAATGAAGGGAAATATACTTAAATTATACAATTTGGTCAATGTATGAAACAAAACATTGCACATGGACTACATATCACATGCTTGTAATTATGCATAAATCTCATTGAAAAAGTAACTTTCTTTTGGCCATAAAATAGTTTCATGTTTATGAATTATATAGCATGCCATTCAATATAGTCATTTGTTTATGTTTCCTAAGTTTGTCAAGTCCTTGAATATTGGAGAAGCTATAGAGTTTTGTTTTAGCAATCATCTCAATAGCTTAGCTTTTTGTCATTAAATCAGTAAGCATTAGCATTCACTATGTAACAGAACATAAAAAATGCATTTAAAATTTTTAGTAGAGAAAGAACATTGAAAAGTGCATCAAGTAACATGACCTTCCAATGTGTCCAAGAACTATGTATTGGAAAAGTTGTGAACAATAAAGGAGAATGTCAGCTTAAGAATCTAACTCTCAAAATAAATAGATGGGAATACTGAATGACATGTCATATAATTCATAAACATGTGTAAACAAAGATTTTGGAAACCTAATGCTCTCTAACACTTATAGGGTTTTTCACCTAAAAGGAGAAAGATTTGGAAAAAATGAACTGTAAACACTCAAAGTTAATGTAAGTATGGATGCAATATTCCTAAATTTAATGTTTAAATGTAAGATGTCGATGAAAAAAATGACTTATTGATGTTAAATCTAAGAAAATTAGAGTGTTGGAAAAACATTGTGATATGCAAATGTGTGGAATGACCTAGAAATGAAAACAAAACTTAATAGAAGGCTATGCAATGAAATATGAGATTCTAGAAATTTATTGTAGACTTGAAGCAACTCTAAAATTCTACAAATATTCATTTTTAAGCCAACTGGGGCTAAGGCACTAGGATGGGAAATTTAGTCTCAATTTAGGGAAACTGCTCAAAAACCTATTTCAACCAAATGGGTATCTAAATCAACAAAAATATTTGAAAAAAAGGTTCAGTGGGACTAAGTCACCAATAGTGGTGACTTAGTTCATTTTTAAATTTTTGAAAATTTGGGAGTGGAACTGAAAGCCCTTGGTTCGCACTTTGGTTCCCTACAGGTGTCCACTTCTAAAACTCTGATTTTAAGGTCTGAAAGTGACCTTTAGTTGATATTTAGGCTTGGTCCACGAGGAGAAGTCTTTAACTAGTCTTAAAAAATTTCTTCAATGATCTTCAAACCCTCAAAGTGCCTAAATCTACAAACACACAAATAGAAGAAGAAATGTTGGATGTTAGGGCATGAGGGTTTACCTAGGTCAAAGCCCTTTATACGTAATTAAACCAAAATGAGAAAATAATGTAATGAAGCATGCAATAATGGAATTAATACCTTTCCATGATGTTTGATCTTGATTTTCTACAACAAAACATGAAGAATCTTCCCTTGAATGCGCTTGGAAGCTATCTTGATGACTTGCAATGATAAAACCCTAGCTTGCTTGAGAAGAAATATGAATGACCGAGAATATTGATTGAGAGAATGAATGAATTAGGTCAAATGAGAGGGAAAACCCTATATTTATACACCATTATGCATTAATTCCTGAAAATAACTCATCATAGGCTGACCTTAGGTCTTAAGGAGTAAAAACCTAAAAGGAATTTAAATTAATTTTGATTTTTGTGCCACATGGGACTAAGTTGCCCAAGATGGTGACTTAGTGCACCTGGGAAATTTTGAGTGGATGTCAGAGATTGAGATGTATTAAATGTTGTTTAGCAGGTTCTTCTTCAACAAGACACTTAATTAAGGCTTGTAAGTGCAGAAAGGGGTTGTTTAAAGCATAAGAAAGGTGTAAATATTAATGAAAAGCCTAGGAAAGTGTAAAATTTTGTTACAAGACTCTACAACACTTTGAAATAGGTCTTGGTAAGGTTATTTAGGTGAATTATAACATTATGGACCTAGAAAATTGTGAAGATGTGTTACAACACCTTACAAAACTCTTGCAAGACATCAATAAATGTATTTTATTCAATTTTCAAGGACCCAAGACCTAATTTGGATACATAATATGCCTCACAACACTAAATCAATGCCTCATTATGTCCACTTTATCATGAATTATTCCCAAATCAAGCAAGCGAAAAGGGATACTTGTTTCATGTCCACATTTAGCCCCCACTTCAGTGAGAGGATGAACTTGCTCCAAAATCATGCTAAAGTAGCCATTCAAGAGAGATCCAAGTGTACAAATGTAGATATCAAGAAGGCAATCAAGCCTTGAGGATCAAATCACACAATGGAAAGAAGGAAAATGGAGTGTGAAAGATGCGCTCACTCTGGAGCCATGAAACATAAGGTCACTCATGGGGTGAGTAATCCACAATATGCTCACTCTAGGGCCAAAGAACTTCAGGTTGTCCATGGGGTGAGTTATCCCAAAAGATAAAACATACACTAGTTGGTATGCACATAGGTGGCTATGGAGAAAGTCGTGCCTCAGAATGGGCTTCTCACTCAACCATACTAAAGTTATACCTCCTAATAACTTTAATAAGGTGCAACAAAGTGAACCCTATAAAATAATCCTTTGCCATTTTCATGGTTTCTTCCTAATATTTGGTCCATTTTTCTCTGATTTAGTGTTACAATGTGGCTTGAATATTCATATTAAGTCCTTAAAATTTAAATTATGATGTCTTGTGATAGTGTTGTGAAGTGTTGTAAAACATTTATACACTTTTCTAGACTCTATTTAATATAATTCACCTAAAAATCATCTTTTCATCACTAATCAAGTCCTATTTTGAATTGTTGTAAAGTCTTGTAACAAAGATTCATGTTTTCTAGGCGTATTTCCCTTATTTACACCTTTATTATGTCTTTTATGACCTCTTTATGGCTTTATGTAGCTTAATTAAGTGTTTTTTTGAATGTAAACTTGACACAAAACATTAAATGCAAAATAATTCTTGACACCCACTTTCAAGTCCAAGGTGGGAAGCATTCACTATGGGTGGTGAATGAGTCCCCCTTGGCTCCAAATTCAAAATATTTCAAATTTTCTTTCGGATTTTTATTTAAAATCACCTTATGTCAGTCTGTGATGAGGTATTATTGCATTATTAAGGAACAAGCATGTATAAATAAGTTTTTTTACATCCATTCATTCAAGAATTCATCAATTCACTTATTCACTCAATCATTCAATCATTCAAGAATTTTGCATCATTGAATCAAGCAATTGTGAAGTATTGTGGAGCAAGCATTGCATTATCTTCAGATTTCTACTACAAGGTCTTAGTAAGTTGATATAATTTTCATTTTAATCATTTATCATTCTCTTTCATTTCATTATTTCACGAAGGGTTTGGTTACCAAAGTGGGATTTGACCAAGGTGATCCCTATAACCTAACCCTTAACCATTTTCCCCCTTTTGCATGTGTGTTTGTAGACTCGTGTATGTAGATTTGATAGGTATTTTGGTGTTGAAAAGTGGATAAGAAGTCAATAAAGTGTCTCAAGTCAACTACATCATATTTCAAGATTGGAGAAGACCTATAGGTTATTTTCTGCAGATTTGACTTCGAAAACCCGAGAAGGAAACAATCTCAAATCTGGTTCTACAGAATTGGTCCCTGATTTCTCAAAATTTTGGGAGAGGACTGATTCACCACCTTTGGTGAATGAGCTCATCTTAAGACTTGCAATTCTTATTTTTTCAGATTCTAGGTCCTGGTAGTCATAAACTTGCTTTCCTCAGTTTCCACTTGAAGCGGGACTAGTTCGCCATCAATGGAAAATGATTCCCATTGGTGATTCTTAGTTATTTTCATCAGTCTTCATAACACTCCTAAATCTTCATCAAGCATCCAAGTGCACTCAGTTTCAACCCTTTAATTTTTTGTTTATGCATTTGTTCATGTTTAATTCATGTTTGCAAACATCACTGCATTTTCTAACATTACATAACTCTTAGGTTTTGTATTCAAAATCATTCAAAAAGATCATTTAGTTTCACTTAAATTATTTCATTTAGGCTTAATTACATCATACATTGCATTATTTGAGTGAACTCGTTAGATTTTCTTGAGTAGGGTTTGTCTCTCTACTTTTAGCTGGAACATCCTAAGAGTGCAAGAGTAGTCTACAAGCCCTACCCAAAAATCAATGGTTCATTTTGGTGAACCTAACAAGGAACCTATGATAGATCAATCCACTCTTACACCTCAAAAAATTCAAAATAGAATTAAAGGAAACTGTGGTGCTGGGGAGTGTAGGCATCATCATCATCTCCTTGCTCGACAATCTCAAATTGAAGAAAACAAATAAAACCAACCCCCACCTTTGATAGAAATTATACCAGAAAACCCTCTTGACCCACCCCAATAAGCCACTCTAGATCATTTAAAATCAACGGTTCATTTTTGTAGAAGAAAAGGAACCTATGATAGATCAATTTTCTCTTAGACCTGAAAAAATTCAAAACAAAATTAAAAGAAACCATGTTGCTAGGGAGTGTAGGTGTCGTCATCATCTCCTTGCTTGACAATCTCAAATGGAAGAAAATAAAGAAAACCAATACCTTCCTTTGATAGAAATAATACCTGAAAAACCCTCCTGACCCACCCCAAGATAGTCCATCACCACCTTCACCACAAAACAAAATTCATCACAAGGTAAACATCCAATTAGGATATTGTTTTGTTTTTCCAACCTAGGGTTTCTTCAACTTGCATTAGTGAAAGACTCATTTAGATTTCATTTTTGCATCATATATCATTGAAAAAACTAAAACTTGCATCTACATCTTGCATTGGCATTTGAAAAGCATTAATTTCATTTCTCGTTTTCTTAAAAATACAAAAAAAATTCCTAGTTGGACTCATTTTCCACCTAGGGTGAATCAATCCATCTACACATTTTAGATTCAGTTTCAAGAATTTTTTTGTGTCTTTTCCACATTACAATCTTTTGTCATTTCTTTCTGTCAGACTCTTCAGTTTCTCTATTTTTTCATACTTTCATTATGACTTTTTTCTTTAGTAATCTTTTGACCTCCTTGAAATCTGTAGTTGAAATGTCCAATTGTGCTTTCGGCTGTGACTCTAATGACCTTGAGCTTCCTCATGCTCCATCAACTCCTCATGATTGTTCTCCTTGTGATGTTAACAACATAGGAGAAGATGATGTTAGCATGAATGATTTCTTTAACAAATTTTTTGACAACCTTTAAGCTAACAAGACATTTTATCCATCTATGAAGTCTCAACACCTTCCTATAGTCTCTCCCCCTTATGACTTTGGATTCCTACATCTCGAATTTCATGAAGAACTTAAGGTTCCTCCTACCAATGGACCTATTTCTTCCTCACAAGCTATTCCACACACATCATATACCACTCAAGTCACTCATACCCCTATCAACCTTGAAGAGACTTATGGTAAGGGTTATACCATCTTAAGAAAGCAAGGTTGTGATATAACTTTAAAGAGCATGAAATTCATCAATTGTTTGAACAAACTCATGGTAAAGAAAACACACAAGGAATAGGTTATCAACATATTCCTAATTTAAACATCCTTCTACCTCAAGAACAACCATATACTACTCATAAGGTTGAGGAATCAAGGATCCCCATGGGTCCTTCTCCTCCTCCTTCCATCGATGAAAGAGGTGAATCTAGCAAATGAAAATGACCATACAAACTGAGAAAAATCAAATTTCCTCTCCATCCACCACCAAAATGTGAAAGGAAGCTTCAAATTATTTTGAATAGGGGTCTTATATTATTACCACCTTCTAATAAGTTGGTTATCCATCCTAAAGATTCAAATGTCCCATATTGCAAATACATCATATTCTTGGTCATCACAGTGAAGAATGTTGAATATTAAAGGAAGTATTGAATAAGTATCACTTTAGTGATACTAATTGTTATCCTATAATTCCATAAATTCACTTATTCACTTTCATGCCATGATTGAAGAATATTCCTCTTCTCATCATTGCATGATCTTTCCCATCATCTATCTCGGCTCACTCTTTCCTTGCGCTTAATGGAGGAGATTTTTTGTTAGCCTTGTCCTAGTAATACATTTGTTTTTGTCCCTTAGCTTTGTTATTCATCTTCCGCTTATACTTGAACCGTAGATTTTTGGACCCAATAGACTTTCTAACTCTTATAGGGTTTTTCACCTAAAAGGAGAGAGATTAGATCCAAAAATTCTAAGGGTTCACTCAAATTATTCTATCCAAGATGTTGTCTATTCTAAATGAAGTAAAATAAATGCAATAGAATGATTTAAAAGACTAAATATGAATGCAAGACTAAGATTTATGCTATGTTTGACAATGCACTGTGATATGAAAATAATGAAGTAAATGACAAAATAATGCAAAAAAAAAAAGAAGTATGATGAACCAAAGTGCACCTAGACAATATATGATGAATTTGGAATGTTGTGAATGTTGCTTGATGTTACTAATTTTTCATAGTGGAACTCATTCACCTAGGGTGGCGCATCAGTCCTCCTCTTGGTGAAAAAGTGTCAAGAAAAAGTTTCTGACAGTTGAGATCCACAATCTGATAGAACTTAGATTTTCAGTCCTAAGATGGGACTCATTGGCCACTAGTGGTGAATCAATCCTCTCATAATTTTTTGGAAAATCAACAGACAAATCAACAACACCAAATCTATAAATATTTGCTTGTCGGGTTGTCGAAGTTAGTTTTCCAAGAAATGGACAGAAAACTTTCACCAAGCTTGAAATAAGAATAAGTTGACTTGAAGCACCTAGCTGACTTGTTCTCTACTTTTCAACACCTAAATACTTTTAAATCTTCATACAAAAGTCTGCAAATACACATGTAAAGGGGAAAAATGGTTGAGGGTTAGCAAATAAGGGTTTTCCTTGGTCAAACCCCACTTTTGGTAATCAAACCCTTAAATAAATAATGACATGTAAGAGAATAATAAATCAACAACATGCAATACTATTAACTTACCAAACCCTTGAAGATGCAAATCTGAAGTAATGCTAATGGATGCTCCAAAGTGTTTGAATATTGCTTGATGAAATGATATAAGATGCTTGAATGCTTGAGAATGAATACTTAAATGAATGGTTAGATGAATACTTGAATGATTCAAGGTTAAAATGGATGTAAAAAAACACTTATTTATACCATCTTGTTCCTTAGTAATTTTTCATATGTACCTCATCAAAGGCTGACATCAAGTAATTTTTGAATAAAACCCAAAAGGAAATTTGAAATATTTTAAATTTTTGAGCCAAGGGGAACTCATTCGCCACCCATGGTGAATGGGTCCCACCTAGGGGCTTGAAACTAGGTGTCAATAATTAAGTTGCATTTAATATTATTTGTCAGGATTATATTAAAAAATACTCTTAAATAAAGCATATGAGGGAATACATGGGTCAAATAAGTCATAAGGAAGGGAAAAATAAGGGAAATATGCCTAGAAAAGTGTGAATCTTTGTTACAAGACTTTACAACACTTGAAAATAGGACTTGTTGATGTGTAAAAAGATGATTTTTTAGGTGAATTATGATAAATAGAGTCTAGAAGAATGTGTAAATGTTTTACAACACTTCATAACACCTTCACAAGACTTCATTATTTGAATTTTAGTGCCTAAATATGCATGTTCAAGCCATGTAAAATCATAAAATCATAACTAAATATATCAAACGCCATGAAACAATACCTAAAAGGCCATGAAAATGACAAGGGGCCACTTTTATATAACACATTTAGCCCCCACTTTAGAGAGAGGATGAACCTGCTTCAAACTCACACTAAAGTATACATGAACATAAAGAGGAGGGTTGAAATACACCTACATTAGCAAGATGGAATAACAACAATCAAGAGGGATGATCAAGCCCCCAAGATGAAGATCCCATGGAAAACTAAGAATAAGAACAAAGGAACACACAAGTGTTGAGAATCAAATGAAGCTTCGATCATCAATCCAACTAGTTGTGAATTAGATCTTTGCTAAAAGAGAATGTGAACTCACTTTGGGGTGATAGAACACATGATGATTCTATCAGGTGAGAAGGCCCAAATGTACTCACTCTAGGGCCACGTAACTTTTGAGTATCCATGGGGCGAGGTATGCACTCACAAACACAAGAGTGGCTATGGGAAAAAGTCATGCCACTAGGTGTGCTTCCCACTCAACCATGCCAAAGTTATATCTCCTAATAATCTTAACAAGGCACCACAAAGAAAAAGGAAAAGGTTGTCAATTCAAGCTTCATGAGACAAGAAAATCTTCGTATGCTTAGAACTAATGAAAAAACAAGATGTAACCAAAAACATCCAAGGTGGCCATACAAAATGAAATAATTTAAAAATGCAAAAATGTAAAGTGTAGAAATGTAAAAATGTAAAAATGTAATGATGTTCAAAGGAGTCTTGTTCAGTTTATATAAGGTAATTCACTTAGGGAACATTGTGTCTAATGTCTCCAAGAGAGGACCAATCAAAGAATAGTAAATTCATAACTTAGAGGATGCAGTGTGTCACATCAAACCACCAAGAGGAATGTAATATGCTAAGATAGACCACACTTATGAAGGAAATCACACCCAATGTCATCCAAAAAGTAACAAACATGTCATATAAATGACAAGGCTACACTAAGAATGCAAATGAATTATGGTATTGTATGGCCCCCACTTTAAAGGAATTTCTACACATCATTTTGTGAGAAATTACTTTAAAGTAGAAGAGGAAAGAGAATGCAATAAGGAAAACAAGACAGGAGATCCAACTTGGAAAGCCCTATTCCAAGTAATATGTTTCAAAGTTAGGATATGTCATGTCAAGGAAAATGAAAAGAAAAAGAAAGAAAGGGAGTTTCCCTCCAGAAAATAAAGCACACCAAACACATAAGGGATCTATGGATTTGGGGTCAGTATGTTCGTTGCCACAATGTTTTTATGAAAGAGCACGAAACTATCATCATTCAATAAAGCACATAGAACTAGAAGAATGACACATAGAGAATGATAAAAAAAGATAAAAAAGATTCATTTTGGGTCAACATGGAAGAGACATTGCGGTCCCAACACCTTGCATCATCCGCAAAAGGAAAACACAAGAGAAACAAAAGAAAATGAAAGAAAATGAAAATGTTTTTGGGACAACATGAAGGAGACATTTTGGTCTCAATGCCTTGCATCATCCCCACAAGAAGAGAAAAATAAAAAATAAAAATGATAAGGAACCTTGTGGGTCCACATGGAAGATACATAGGGTATCTCTATGTTTTGCGTCATCCCTAAAGGAGAACACAAAACAAAAGGAGAGAAAGAGACAAGGACCTTTTGGGTCAACATGGAAGAGATATAGGGTGTCTCTACACTTTGCATCATCCCCAGAGGAGAACACAAAACAAAATGAGAGAAGGGCCTTTTAGGTCAACATGGAAGAGACTTAGGGTGTCTCTATCCTTTGCATCATCCCCAAAGGAGAACACAAAACAAAAAAAGAAAAACAAACAAAGTGAAAAGTGATGTACGACATATAGAAGAATAGAGATACAAATAGAAGAATTGTACAAAGATAGAGAGAACATCAAATGCATGATACGAGGGAGAAAAATATGCACATAAAAGGAAAAATAAAAAGGAACAAGTAATGAAAATGTAAGTCAACCATTAACTAAGTTATTGGTTTCTCAATTTTAAACGGTTAAGAAAAAAATGAATAACATAGTTAAGAGACAAAGACAAGTGCATTACAAGAACAAGGGCTAATAACTACTTGTATGCTCAAGAGAAAAAAAGAATGAGCCAAGGGTGAAGGTGGAAAGGATCATGCAATATTGAGAATGAAAATATTCTACAACTATGGCATCATAAAGAAATGGTGTTTTAAGGGATGATAGGAAAGCATTCTGTATCAGTGAAATGATACTTTTCTAGTATCTCATTCAAAGTCCAACATTATTCTATTCAATGTCCAAGAATATGATGATATTTACAATATGGTATGTGGGAATTAGGAGGAAAAATGACCAACCTATTTGAAGGTGGTAAGAGTATAAGACACTTGTTTAAAAGCAATTGAAGTATCTGTTCACATACAGGTGGAGGATGCATGCGAAAATTTAGCTTCTTCAATTTGTAAGGTCATTTTCTGTTACTAGATTCTCCTTGTTCATGAATAGGAGGAGGAGGACCCCTAGGGATCCTATCATCCTTAGCAATAGAAGGAGAAAATTGTTGTTCACATGGAAGGAGAATGTTCAAGTTAGGAGGAGAATTTGTTAGAATTGGCTATGGATTCCAAGATCTTGAGACCAAATGGAAAGCACAAAAAGAGAGAATAGAATATGACAAGAATAGATTGTATTCAATGTCAATGATATGAGATGATTGTGATTACAATGAGAGACCCCTTGGTTATATAGCCAAGGTGAGAACATAGAACGACATAAGATTATGTCAAGTGTCGTAATCTTATGACATGAGACAACTAAGAAAAGCTATCACTCCACCTAAGGTGGAGAGATAATCACATGATGTGTCCACAAAAGGTGGAAGTGATAAAGTAATGACATGTCAAGACCACCAAAAGTGGAAATTCTCCAACTACCTCCTATGTGGTCCCTAAGTAAACTTAACTAAGGTGTAATTATGACCTAGGACAAGGTACAACACATTTAATTACACCAAAACCCTCCCTTAAGTGCAACTTAGGGAGTGGAAAATTATTATGCAAATGACACAAAGATGCAAAGATGGGTCTCGGCTACTAGGCCATGTTAGGTACCCATGTACGTATGCAGTGCAATCAATGCAATAAAAATCTCTCACAAACGGAGAAAAGGAGAAAACCTAGTGGGACAAAACTCCTCCCAAACAGAGACATGAAATACAAAAAGAAATGCTCTCAATGAAGAATGAGAAGGTAAAAACCCCATGTGAGGAAAAATACCCCCCCATAAGAGAGAAGTAGAAGAGAATCAAGGTAGCCCCTCCTCAATGTTGAGTCTCCTGCAATGATGGTAGAAGCTCGACATTGAATGCTAAAGATGATCCAATCTCGCCGAACAACATTCCTCCCCTTAGGAAGAAACAAAACCATGGGTGTATGTAGGATATCAGGATGATGGATGATGTATGATGTCTCTGAAGCATGCTCAAGTGTCTCCATGTCGATGTCAAAAGTTGACACACTCAAAACAGGTGTTTTAGGCCACACTGCTGAAGAGGACAATCCAACATCTAGTAGAGATGAATGTAGAGCACAATCCAAAGACAAGGATATCCCCTCTGAAGACAAATAATCCTACTCCAAATGTTGTCCAAAAGTATCCACACTCACGCCAATTTGTGAAGAATGATCATGTAGAGAATGAACAAGAGGGTCAAGATGTTCCCTCACAACAACTGAAGAAGGTGCATCTTCATCAAAGAGAAGATGAATGCTATCGATGATGTCCTCCAAATCTCCAAGATGAGACTCCACAAACAAGTCTGAAATACCTGTCAAGAAGCCATCCAAAGTAGCCAAATCTAGAAGACTATGTATGTCCTGCTTCACTGAATCGCTAGGAGCCAAAACTGTATCAACACAAGGATCATCAGGTACAACAGTAGATGGAGGAGATGAAATGCATGGCTCAAGAACTGGATCTAATGTGAGTATTCCCAAGTTCAAAAATCCAAATGTCTCCTCTAAATAATGGTTCATATGATCAACAGTTGTAGGAACAAGGTCATCATCAGAAGCAAATTGTGCAAAGGAATACAACCGAGATGGATGATCAACCACCCCAGTAGCAATAATCTCTCTAATCTCCAAGTTTTGAATGATGACAGAAGCAGGTGTGAACTCCACAGTTCTCCCATCTCCACCATGTGTAATCTAATAAATTGAAAGAAGATTGTTCATCAAATGAGGAACACACAAGACATCCTAAAAAGTGTTGTCCCCAATTCTAATAGATCCCTTCCCTATTACACTCATGTATGTATTGTTTCCCATCAAGATAGGATACATAGAACAAGGCTAAAATTAAGAGAAGATAGTCTACAAATATGCCATATTATGAGATGCTCCTGAATCTAGAAGCCATCTCCCTGATCCTAGACCTAAAAGAGCACAAAGATCTTGACCTTTATATCCTGATGTAGATGCTTGAAATTTGTCCTTTTTAGACTATTTTGAAGTAGAAGGAGAAGAAGATTCAGACATTCTAGAAGGAAAATCAATGTGATTCTTTTATAAGATTTTTCAACTCATCAATATCCTTCTTATAACAATAATGTTCTTCATGTACATCCTTCTTGTAATATGCACAAAAAGGCCTCTCCTTCTTAGATGATTCTTCTTTTGATGATGAGGATTCTGATTCTTTATGTGGCTTGTTCTTTTTCTTCATTTGATTCTTATCAAGATTCCCTGATTCTTTCTGTACCTTAGACTCATTGGCCAGAAATGCTTGTGGTTTGGAAGACTTGATTAGACCCATGTTCATTAACTTAGCTTCTTCTTGGATTAGGAGATTTGCAAAGTCATCAAACTTAGGATCAACATATGATGATCCCATAGAAAGTCGATGGGTATGAAAGCCAAAAACAAATACTAAATACTCAGGACCAAGCTTAGATAACACATTCATAATTAATTGTAAATCATCTTTTTCAATACTTCAACTGTGTTCTTAGTTGATTTATTTTGGAGATGTAATCTTGGATGTGGTTAAAAAAATTTGGATCAAGATTCATAAAATCATTATCAATCTAATAACCTCTAATCTTATCTGTTTTACCATACAATTTTTCAAAAGTCTCCCATGCTTCTTTAGGTGTATTACATGATTCAATATGAAATTACAAATCAAAAGAGACTAATGAGCATATGCATCCAAGTGTTTTCTCATGATCAATCTCCAACTTTTCCAATTCTTTAGCATCAGTAGGTTTTTGAATTGTGTCCTTTAGATGACCTATTAGACCTTTCATCATGAGATAGTTCCATACTAATTTTCTCCATGTAGCATAATTATGTGGATTTAGGGGTTCAATTTGAGATTTCCCCATTGCAAGAACACAAACCAAGCAAAATAATGCAAGAAATCACTACAAGATTACCCACCCAAATCACTCAATCAAGAAACCCCCCAAGCAATATCTGATTTGGCACTTTATATATAGTGTGTTTACAATTGCCACTTGCCAAAAACAACAAAGTGGTCTTTGATCTTGGTACATGCAAATGCCAAAATGGGACACAAAATCAAGTAAAATTTTTGGTACAAACTGAGATCAATCTGATCCTACCACTGAGAAGTACACGAAAAATCATGCACTTTAAAAAAAAAACTGCACCCAAAAATGTTACCGTAGGAGTAAGAAATGAGCTCTCGAAGTTCCAAAAATGAGGATGAAGGAGCAACACCTATGAGAATCTACAATTTCTGGAAAAACTAGGCATCAAAACCAAAAAATTATTGCACCACTATGTAGAGCGCAAAAAATTAGCCAAAATAAAAAAAAATTGCTCAAAAAAGGGAGCCAAAATGACTGAGATATTAGCCTTCAAAGTTCACCTATCAAAATCAAAATGAAAACTATGAGGGCGTCCAAATTTTCAATTGAGCGCTGAAATCACACTGATGCAGTGATGAAGTCATCCTTCATTTAGCTTAAAATTGATGAACTGCGACCCGTCAAAAGAAAATGCATGCCTTGGCTAGAATATTCTAAGGTCGATGGAATCTTGTTCGAAACATTTGTGATGGAGATGCTACGAATATTCGCCAGTATTTTATTTTGACGTTGGATTTTTGTTAGTGCCGCCGGTTTTTCTTCAAAATGCTGCTGATAGTAGGATAGCTAGATTTTTGCAAATGATGCCAAAACTTGTTACTGGTCGGCTGGATGAATGAAGCGACCGCCAGGAATATTTGTGAATTGTCGGCAGATGTAAGAGTGGGGGCCGCATGGGCCATGGCGGTATGCCATGTGGCCTCGTGTGAGCCGGCCAATACCTTGGTACTGCATGGTACCTGGTGTATAGGTACAATCCACATAAAGCTTTCTTTTTGCCTTTTTTTGTTTTTTTTTATTTGATTTTAATACGATTTTTCAAAAAAAAAATTACAAATAAAATTTACAATTTGCTCGAATTAAATTTTCCAAAAAAAAATTTCAAAAATTTTTGAACTAATTAAAAATTATTTTCTGAAAAATCATACCATCGCAATGATGGTGACTTGGGGGCCATACGACTCCTTGGACAAATTTTTTTTGCCTCATTGGATGACTTGCTCCAAAAAGGATGAATTGGCAGTTGATCTTAGGGTTTTTGGCCCTTCTGGATGCAATGGTAAGGTAAGATTTGACCCAAAATGCTCCAAAAATGTAGCTACCTTCTAGATCTGGTAACCACTCTTCAGCTTCAAACCCTCATAGATTTGGCCTCGTATGTCTAATTTAGATAAAACAAAAGAAAAATTTGACTTTCTCGATTCCAGATGCAATGGTGAGCTTAGATTTGCACCAAAAAGCTCTGATATGAACCTGCAACAAAGAGCCAAAAATGGAACCTCCCCAAATTTGGTATCTCTCTTCAGAAAAAGACTCTCCAATGGAACCCAACCCACTCTGATACCATGTTAGAATTGGCTATGGCTGCCAAGATCTTGAGACCAAATGGAAAGCAAAAAAAGAGAGAATAAAATATGACAAGAATAAAATGTATTCAATGTCAATGATATGAGATGATTGTGATTATAATGAGAGACCCCTTGGTTATATAGCCAAGGTGAGAACATAGAACAACATAAGATTATGGCAAGTGTCGTAATCTTATGACATGAGACAACTAAGGAAAGCTATCACTCCACCTAAGGTGGAGAGATAATCACATGATGTGTCGACAAAAGGTGGAAGTGATAAAGTAATGACATGTCAAGTCCACCAAAAGTGGAAATTCTCCAACTACCTCCTATGTGGTCCCTAAGTAAACTTAACTAAGGTGTAATTATGACCTAGGACAAGGTACAACACATTTAATTACACCAACAACATGCAAGATCATTGTACTAGAAACTCGAAGTCTCAGAGGTTGAAAAGGATGTCTATTAGAATGAGAAGAATCTTGATATCCCAGTACTATTTGTTTGCTTCTGTTGCATTTTGGTCAAGAAGTTGATGAATGTTATGTTCATTTTTTGCATCACAACCTTGTTTACTAAAAATTTTAAAGCCTTTACCATATGTTTCTTCAAATTTGATTGGAATGTAGGTGACTTTGTGATTGGAATTTGGAAATGGTTGTGTTTGGTTAAAGGAACTAGGTTCAGTTGAAGGAGGAACGCTAGTTCCATCATTAATTTTAGGTTGTAAATATGCAAAATGATTAGGAGGTGTGAAAGGAGGAAGGTCTTGTGATTTCATGGAGGGATAAAAGTCTACATTATTTTCTATTTTTTCAAGGAAATCATTGTAGAAATTTTTCATGCTAACATCATCTTCTCCAATGATGTCTACATCATAGGGAGGAAAATCATGTGGAGTTGAGGGAGCATGAGGAAGTTCAATTTAATTAGGGCCATAGCCAAAGGTCTAATTGGACATGTCTACCAATGATTTTAATGAATTCCAAAACTTATCGAAAAAAAATTCCATGATGCAAATAAACTAAGATGCAATAAATAACTAAAAACAAAGATTCTGGAAATGAAATCAGAATGTAGGAATAGGAAACTGTAATGAGAAAAATGCCAGAAATGCTATTTTAAAAGTGCAGAGGGACTGATTCGCCCAGGGTGGCGAATGAGTCCCAGTATGCAAAAATTTTGTGTTTTAGAAATTTTAAGATGATTCTAATGCAATGCATAATGCAATCAAAGATACAAAATGCAGATTTTTTTAGTTTTTCAATGATATGCAATGCAAAAAGAAAATTTAATCAAAGCTTTCACTAATGCAAGATGAAAAAGGTCTAATAATAATAATAATAATAATAATATCCTAATTGAATGTTGATGAAAATGTAATCTAGGATGCAAGATGCAAATAAAATCAGAAATGCAAAGTATTCAAAAGTCGGGTTCACCAAAATGAACTGTAGATTTTTGGACCCAATAGAATCTCTAACTCTTATAGGGTTTTTCACTTAAAAGGAGAGGGATTATATCCCAAAATGCTAAGGCTTCACTTAAATTATGCTATTCAAGATGTTTTCTATGCTAAATGAAGTAAACTAAATGCAATTGAATGATATAAAAGACTAAATATGAATGCAAGACTAAGATTTATGCTATGTTTTAAAATGCACTGGGATATGCAAATAATGAAGTAAATGACAAAATAATGTAAAAAAAAAGAAGTATGATAAAAAAGAGTGCACCTGGACAATATCTGATGAATCTGGAATGTTGTGAATGCTAATTGATGTTACTGATTTTTCATAGTGGGACTCATTCACCTAGGGTGGCGAATCAGTCCTCCTCCTGGTGAAAAAGTGTCAAGAACAAGTTTCTGACAGTCAAGATCTAGAATATGAGAAAACTCAAATTTTTAGTCCTAAGGTGGGTCTCATTCGCCACTGGTGGAAAATGAGGAGTCAACTCTGCAACACCGTAATTGGAAATATCTGCTTGTTGGGTTGCAAAGTCAGTTCTATAAGAAATGGAAAGAAAACCTTCACCAACCTTGAAATAAGAATAAGTTGACTTGAAGCACCTGGTTGACTTGTTCTCCACTTTTCAACACCTAAATACTTGTTAAATTTGCATACAAAAGGCTGCAAATACACATGTAAAGGGGGAAAATGGTTGAGGGTTAGCAAATAGGGGTTTGCCTTGGTCAAACCCCACTTTTGGTAATTGGACCATTAATAAAATAATGAAATGCAAGAGAATAATAAATCAACAACATGCAATACTATTAACTTACCAAACCAATGAAGATGCAAATCTAAAGTAATGCTAATGGATGCTCCAAAGTGCTTGAATATTTCTTGATGAAATGATATAAGATGCTTGAATGCTTGAGAATGAATGGTTAGATGAATACTTGAATGAATGGGGATTAAAATGGATGTAAAAAACACTTATTTATACCATCTTGTGCCTTAGTAATGTCATTCATACCTCATCATAGGTCGTCATCAAGTAATTTTTAAATAAAGCCCGAAAGGAAATTTGAAATATTTTAAATTTTGGAGCCAAGGGGGACTCATTCGCCTAGATCTAATTCACAACTAGATGGATAGATGATCGAAGCTCAACTCAATTTCTCTTTCACATATGTTTTATTTTCTTCTTGTGTCTAGTTTTCCATGGGATCTTCATCCTGGCGGCTTGATCATCCTTCTTGATCATTGTTATCTCATCTTACAGGAATAAGCACATTTGAAATCCTTTTCGATATGCATGGCTACTTTAGTGTGAGTTTGAAGCAAGTTCATCCTCTTACTAAAGTTGGGGATAAATGCACCATAGAAAAATGGCCCCTTGTCATTTTCATGGTCTTTTAGGGTTTTCTTCATGATATTTGGTCTACTTTTCTCTGATTTAATGTTACAATGTGGCTTGAGTATTCATATTAATTCCTTAAAATTTAAATTATGATGTCTTGTGATAGTGTTGTGAAGTGCTGTAAAAAAATTCTACACTCTTCTAAACTCTATTTAATATAATTCACCTAAAAATCATCTTTTCATCACTAATCAAGTCCTAATTAAAAGTGTTGTAAAGTATTGTTACAAATATTCATGCTTTTCTAGGCATATTTCCCTTATTTACACCTTTCTTATGTCTTTTATGACCTCTTTATGCCCTTATAAGGCTTAATTAAGTGTGTTTTTGAATGTAAACTTGAAACACAACATTAAATTCAAGATAATTCCCAACACTGACTTTCAAGTCCAAGGTTGTACCCATTCGCCATGGGTGGCAAAGGAGTCCCCCTTGGCTCCAAATTCAAATTTATATTTCAAATTTTCTTTCATGTTTTTATTTAAAATCACCTTATGTCAGCCTCAAATGAGATATTATTAGGTTACTAAGGCACAAGCATGTATAAATAAGTTTTTTACATCCATTTTGACATCTATTTATTCAAGCATTCATCAATTCACTTATTCACTCAACCATTCAATCATTCAAGCATTTTGCATCATTGAATCAAGCAATTGTCAAGTATTGTGGAGAAACCATTGCATTATCTTTAGATTTATACTACAAGGGCTTGGTAAGTTGATATCATTTGCATGTTAATCATTTATTATTCTATTTCATTTCATTATTTCATTAAGGTTTTGAATACCAAAGTGGGATTTGACCAAGGTAAAACCCTATAACCTAACCCTTAACCATTTTCCCCCTTTTACATGTGTGTTTGTAGACTTCTGCATGCATATTTGACAAGAATTTAGGTTTTGAAAAGTGGACAAGAAGTCAACAAAGTGTTTCAAGTCAACTACACCATATTTTATGCTTGGAGAAGACCTACAATTTGTTTTCTGCATATTTGACTTCAAAACTCGAAAAGAAAACAATCTTAGATCTGGTACTACAAAATTGGTCCCTGATTTCTCATAATTTTGGGAGAAGACTGATTCACTACCTATGGAAAATGAGTCCCACCTTAAGACTATAAATCTAGATCTTGTTAGATTC